>CM034354.1:61050859-61713585 GCA_019925275.1 Mytilus edulis | reverse complement strand
AAGTAGAATTTTTTCCTATCTCTCGGGGAAAGAGTTCAAAGGTTTTTTTTGGGTACCAAAGGTATGTATGGTCTGATCCTTACAGATCCAGCCCCAATGCACAAGGATCCTTTAAATGCCTATTTTCCTTTTAAAAAAACAAATAAAGCTTGTTTTTTAAAAATTTTTCTGCCCCTCCCAACCTTAAGAATGTGAAAATAAAATGAACCCCACAATGAATACTTTCCCCAATCAAACCAAAAAAAGAAATCCACTGCAAGGTGCTTGAAGAAATTTTTAATATCATTTCATCAGGGGAAAATAAAATGAAAGGCATATAAAAAACCCTTAAAATTTGAGGTCCTATTCCAAAAACCCCACCCAATTTTACTCCAATATTGGATGTCCGGGAAAGTTCAAACAAAATACTTGAAATGATCCCCCTTTTTTTTTTCTTTTTCTATCACAATATTTTATCCCATGGAAAACCCAAAATTTTTTCTGAAAACCAATTTTAAAAATTTTTTTCAAATACTTTTTTCCTTTTTTATATTTAATTTTTACCCAAACTTTGAAGGAATTCAATTTCAAAATTTTTTTCGGGACTTGATATATTCATATCATGGGAAACCCCGGGGGTTTTCGTGCCCTTTTTTAATATATGTATTAAATTTTTTTTCTCACCAAACCCGCGAAAATAATTGCAAAAGAAAATTAGTGTGGTACATTAAAAGGGTTTTTTTTTCCACTTTTTTTCATGCAAAACCTTATATTTTCCAAGCACGGTTCCCAAAAAAAAAATAAATTTTATTTTTTTATCTTGAAATATATAATAGAAGCAAAATTTTGTAAAATCAGTCAGACCCAAAAAAAAATAAAAAAGAAAGTTTTTTGACATTCATTAGAAGTTTTACATTTTTTTAAAAAAAATCTTTTAAAAAATAATTTTTTTTTCATCATACACAGAAAAAAACATTGAAAAAATCTTTTACACCCATGAAGTCCGTGGGGAAGGGAATGTTTGATTTTGCCTAAAAATGTGTATAGATTCTTTTTGTTCCTGATAATCAAATGTACTATTTTAACAGGAAAAGCATTTAAACCTAAGGTAGAACCTAAGAAAAAAATGACAGAGGATGAGGCCAAAGAAGATACAGAATGGGATGATCTGTTAAAGGAAGCTTCAGAAGAGGAGTTGGTAGATTTGGCAGGTAAAACTTGTGTGTTTATTGGTTTCAATTACAAGAAACGAAACCCTAATTTATCATGTTTATGACCTTAAGCAAATGTAATATAAATGAACACATTGAATAGAGATTATAAATAGCTGCTTAAGGTCTTGTGGCAAACTCCATCTATATTCAGGAAGATAGCATGGTATTTTAACCCTCCTTTGCACTAGAACGCTGAGGTGAACCACTCTGGAAATGAAGGGTTTAGTAAAGAAGAAAATTATCTTCAAAATGAGACATCTTGAACTTTTACACTTGCAAACAGAAAAGGGAAAATTTCATGACCAGATTGTTTTTGCTTATGTTCAGATGAAATCCTGATAAATTTTATCTGCATAAGTTTAATCTTTAAGAAGGATTAGAATTGTTTACAGAAAAACCGGAAAACTGGATTTTAAAAATTATACACTGTTCTGATTGTGTAACACATTTTCTCTAAATTTTGTGCTATTTTCACATTTCTTGATCGGTGTGAGAAAAATATTTCTCCTCAATAATGAAGTATCTGTTCTCAGTATATGATTAGTCAAAATTTGATTATGACGTCAAAATGTTTTGTTTTCTTCTGAATTTTCCTATTGTGATGTCATGAAAAAGGTGACAATATCTGATGACGCCCCATATAAGGAACACAAGTTTCTGAAATTTTTTGAAAAAGAAGAATAAAAATCAGAGAAACAGATTACTACACTATAACTCGTGTATTATTATATTTCTCCACTCTCAACAGTTAAATTTTAATTATTAAAAGCCTCGCGCTTTAAATTATAAAATATAACTGTCTCGAGGGAAGAAAACTTCAAGCTTCAGAAATAAAAAGAGACTATTTTAACATGTTAAATGTCTGTGTGTGTCAACATATTTATAATTATTATCTATAGCTGTCCTGGATTTTTGTCTCGCCTTGACAGAGTCAAAAAGCGAGCCATAGGTATGCTGTTTCCGGCGTCAGCGACGGCGGCGTCAACAATGTATTAGTTTGTGATTAGGTCCAGTTTATGGTGAACCACAAGTGGAAGGTCAAGCATGTTTGGTATGCAGTTGTATAAGCATTGGCACATCTCATTTCCATGGAGATTATTTGGCCCTGCCCCTCAGTCATGGTATATTGACTTCGCAAATTTTTGCTTATTATACATGTATTAGTTTGTGATTAGGTCGGTTTATGAGGAACCACAAGTGGTAGGTCAATGATAATTAGTATGCAGTTGTATAAGCATTGGCATATAACTTAGTCATGGTAAAAAAACTTTGAATATTTGCATAACTTGTGTAAGATGTTAAAGTATTGCTATTTTGATTTCAACATTTGCATAATCAAAATTACTAGAAGGGGAGACATATCTCTGTGATAACAGTTTATCAGTTTTTTAATAAATAAAATTTTACTGTTTTTAGCTGTCCTGGGTTTTCACAGTACCTTTACATGTTTATAATTGTGTGTATTAGCTGTCCCTGGTTTTCACAGTACCTTTACATGTTTATAATTGTGTGTATTAGCTGTCCCTGGTTTTCACAGTACCTTTACATGTTTATAATTGTGTTTTTTAGCTGTCCTGGGTTTTCACAGTACCTTTACATGTTTATAATTGTATTTTTTAGCTGTCCCTGTTTTCACAGTACCTTTACATGTTTATAATTGTATTTTTTAGCTGTCCCTGCTTTTCACAGTACCTTTACATGTTTATAATTGCATTTTTTAGCTGTCCCTGGTTTTCACAGTACCTTTACATGTTTATAATTGTGTTTTTTAGCTGTCCCTGTTTTCACAGTACCTTTACATGTTTATAATTGTGTTTTTTAGCTGTCCCTGTTTTCACAGTACCTTTACATGTTTATAATTGTATTTTTTAGCTGTCCTTGGTTTTCACAGTACCTTTACATGTTTATAATTGTATTTTTTAGCTGTCCTGGGTTTTCACAGTACCTTTACATGTTTATAATTGTATTTTTTAGCTGTCCTGGGTTTTCACAGTACCTTTACATGTTTATAATTGTATTTTTTAGCTGTCCTGGGTTTTCACAGTACCTTTACATGTTTATAATTGTATTTTTTAGCTGTCCTGGGTTTTCACAGTACCTTTACATGTTTATAATTGTATTTTTTAGCTGTCCTGGGTTTTCACAGTACCTTTACATGTTTATAATTGTATTTTTTAGCTGTCCCTGCTTTTCACAGTACCTTTACATGTTTATAATTGTATTTTTTAGCTGTCCTGGTTTTCACAGTACCTTTACATGTTTATAATTGTGTTTTTAGCTGTCCCTGTTTTCACAGTACCTTTACATGTTTATAATTGCATTTTTTAGCTGTCCCTGGTTTTCACAGTACCTTTACATGTTTATAATTGTATTTTTTAGCTGTCCTGGTTTTTCACAGTACCTTTACATGTTTATAATTGTATTTTTTAGCTGTCCCTGGTTTTCACAGTACCTTTACATGTTTATAATTGTGTTGTTTAGCTGTCCTGGGTTTAAACAGTACCTTTACATGTTTATAATTGTATTTTTTAGCTGTCCTGGGTTTTCACAGTATGTTAACACAACAACAGTATTATGCTTCTTTAGAAACAGAAGAAATCTCAGGACAATTTGGTGGATTTAAAGGTAAGTTGCAGTCACATTAGTTGAACTTCACAAGGAATTAAGAAATATATTTTGCTAATCCGTCCAATTTGACTAGAAAATGACTGTAATTGAAGATATCACCACATACAAAAGGACCAGATTTCTGGGCATCACCAGAATTTTGTTTGTAAAAATCTCCAATTTTTTGTAAACTTATTCTCAAACTTTGACTGGAATATTTATCAATGGATGTATGTAGAGTTTCAATAGGTTGAAATATTTGGATTGTTCTCTTTAGTAAAAGATATTCTTTAGCTGTTTAGGGAAAAGTCAGTCATTTTCATTTTAATGCAGCTAAAATGACATTAGAGATAGAGAGAGATTTTGGAAATGCTGAAAGTCCAATGAAAGAAAATGAATGTTTTACTTGTGGTTTGTTTATTAGATAAAAAGTTGATATATATTTTCTTTTTAATAAATAGACTCTTTATAAAAAATGCATAAGATGGAATAACAGGAAAAACATACATTTATAATGAGTAACTTGTGAGAGAACTGTCCCTTTTAATTAATTTTATTATTATTAGTTCTTTTTTATTAAAATTATTATTTTATCATTTGATCTCACTGGTTATCATGCCTTTATATTTTTCTATTCCTTTAAGGTGGTACCCAACACCTTCACTAAAATTAAATTGGCTTGTTTAATTTTCATAAAATTTTGACGAAGTATTTACTTTGACCCTCTGACAAAAATATAAAAATTTCAAAAAATTTGAACCAACCAATTTATCAGAGAAATTACACTGGTTATATAGCAGTTTGACAAACACTAATTTTAATCATTGAGAAGCTTAACATTTCCTTAACAACACAATGTAATTAAAACATTTTTGCTGATTTTACAGAGTTATCTCCCTGTAGTGTTAGGTACCACCTTAAGTAATATATTAAAAAAAGAGTTTATTAACTTACAAGTGTCTTTGTTTACAGGCGTAGCCAAAGCCCAGGAACTGAAACTGATGCCAAATGAACCAGAAAATAAAACAGATGTCGTCGAGTCATTACAGAAACTGAAAATAACGATTCTAGTTTTAAACACCTTAATCTAAATAATATCAAGGTAAGGGAGACAAATCTTTATGACTTCATAATGTCAACCTTAGTCTTAATGTTAGACAATTTTCACCATCACTGTTTGTGAATTATGGCCTTGGTTGATTGGAAAATGGATATATATGTTGATTTAGTGTGGTAACTTGTGAAGGCTTTATCCAATTCTTTTCAAATTGAAATATTTTGGTTTCTCATGACAAATGTTAGACAATTATGTGTGTCTGTTTTTCTTTAAGAAATTTGTGAGAAATATTTTTGGGTGCAAAATAAAAGTGAACAGGAAAAAAAGGATTACTTTGACATCTATATGAATGTATTTTTTGTTGTTGTGGGGAGGGGGCAAAATGAAAGTGCACATAGTTTATTTTTTTTACTAAATTTCAGTAAGGTTCAGTAATTGTGAGTTAACAATGTATACAATATTTCAGAATATATCCTTAGAAAGATTATGTGAATTTTGTGAGGCTCTGAAAACAAACACTCAGCTAGAGACGTTAGAAATGGCTAGTACGGCAGCTACAGATAAAGTCGCAAAGGTAATTAAATTATGACATAACAATATTATTGTCAGAAATCCCTATGATGTAAAGTGGAATGATCCATTACAAAAGGAATTTCTATCAACATTTTAAAAACATTTATATCTTCTTCTAAAAAATGCAAAAGAGGATTTAGTCATGTTTTGAAAGTAAGATAATGTTAGAATATCTAATCCACAAATTTTTTAAAATGTTAAAAAATATTTGAAGAGAACAACTATCTATTCTGGAATGTGCATAGCCTTATTTTTTGTAAATACTCCATGAATTTGGTAGCCATGACAATAATAAGGGCTATTCTATTAAAATGTATGTGGGAGGGTAAGTAGGGACTTTCAAAATATCCCTACAAAGAAGAACCATTTTTTAGATAATTTGGCATACTGGCAATAGACACATATGGAAAAAAACCCATGACCCACATTCAATAATTATACTTCCCTTCCTACCCTCCCACATACATTTTAATGGAATCGCCCTAACAGTGAACCACAGCAGATAATAATACAAGCATGTTTTATGTGAAGGGAGTATAAATCAATTGTTTCTTCTTACATAGGATTTCCCTTTTTTTTTCTATAAATAAATAAAACTTTATCCTATACCTAATAAAAATATAGGGTCACCATTCATTTAAGCTCACAATCTCTTACAAAAGAAGCATGCATTTTGGTTTAGGTACTTTTTTTCTGTTGAACTAATAGGATAAAAAAATAAAGGTAATATCAAAATACAGAAATCGCTTAAATTTTTCCATAGTTTAGTTTAAGTACAGCTTAGTTGAAGAAAAGAATTTAAAAAAAGTCACCAATGAGATAAAAAAGATATTTCAATTGAAAGGCTAAATTATGGCATTTTTTCACCAAAGGGAGATAATTTAGAGCTTTTTCAATGATGTCAACATTTAAAAAGTCACCTGGTTTTGTACCAATTTAAAGGCAAAAACATGGCATTTTTTTCACCAAAGGGAGATAATTTAGAGCTTTTTCAATGATGTAAATATTTAAAAAGTCACCTGGGACCAAATCAAATTGATTTTTGTGGGTTGATTTTTGTACCAGTATGATATCATAAAGTAACAACCATAGTAGTGTAATAAAGAAAAATTTGAAATGAAAACAAATTGTTTAAATATTGGTTAATTTTTTTTTTATCTCCAGCCTCCTTAAGATCTATGCATTTTTAAGATGAGACTTCTAAAATACATGCAATCATCACTTTTTGTTTTCTTTATTTTTCAGACATTAGCCAAAGCCTTAGAAGACAACAAAACATTAAAGAATCTAAATATAGAATCTAATTTTATATCTGGTGAAGCTATATTGGAAATAATGAAGGCAATCAATAAAAATATGACAGTTATAGAATTCAGAATTACTAATCAGGTAAATAATGTTAATAAAAAAAATTATTGATATGGGGCTGTATTGCATTCACCTTCACTATAAGTTGTCTGTCTGACTGTTTATCCAACACATGTTTTTATCACACATTTCTCAGGTATTACTGCGAGTACTGAACATAATTTCCTTTTATTTGGTCAGTAGCTTGACAGTGATTTAATGTAATGTGTGAACACTTTTATGAAATTCTAACCTTCTTCCTATTTGCTGATGTCAGACAAGAGTTTATCAACAATACATATTAAGTTACAATGTTCAATAATTTGTAAAATACATCTCTTTAATTTTCCATATATCATTTTGGCTTCATCAAACCAAAATGGCTGTCTTTCAAACATTATATTATAGTTCCACTTCAGAGGATATTAGTTCTAATTTTTCTTTTAGAATCATAATAAATCTTTAATGTCATGCTCTATAGATATAGGAAGATGTGGTGTGAGTGTCAATGAGACAACTCTCCATACAAATAACAATTTAAAAAGTAAACCATTATAGGTTAAAGTACGGCCTTCAACACGGAGCCTTGGCTCACACCGAACAACAAGCTATAAAGGGCCCCAAAATTACTAGTGTAAAACCATTCAAACGGGAAAACCAACGGTCTATGCACTTTTGCAAATGGGCATGCATTATTTCTGTCAACATTTTACACCTTGCTTAATTTTGATATAAAGATATTGATAATAGGGCTCTTCATGGTTTGTTCGGCCATATTGGATAGGGGGCAGATTTTCACAATGGAGGTAAAAATGGTGTGAAAAATACAGGAACATATCATTAAAACAGAGCAGTTGCTTGGAAACACACACATAGGATTTCTCATACTTTCATACTATTTCCACCTCTTTCAAAAAAATCTGCCGCTTATCCAATATGGCCAAACTAACCGTGAAGAGCCCTATTATAATGCCTACCCATGTTAAAAGAACATGAAAGAATTATTGCTTAATAGATGTATTGATGGTTCAGTAATTACATTAATGTATTGTCTTTTCAGAAACCTGAAGTCCTAGGAAATAAAGTAGAAATGCAGCTAACTAAATTAGTAGAAGAAAATCCTACAATATTACGATTTGGTATTGCCTGTGAATTTCCTGATGCTAGGGTCAGAATTCATGAAAAAATACAAGAAAATAATGATGAATGTAAGTGTTATATTATCCAACCTATATATTCTTATACCATCTATGAAAATTTTGTCTCATTTTTCTCAGCAACGTTTTATTTTAAGAATACTTTTTGAAAATTAGTGATCAAAAGTAGCTCAGGACAAAAATGATTTTTTTTTTATGTTGCATACCTACCCACTTATGAATAATAAAAAACCAGTCTACTCAAAATATTCTATGAAACAAAACATTTGAAATAGATTTTATTCAAAGATTTTTCTAGCTCTTACATCGTTTTCGTGACTTAAAACATGTGACTTATGTTTGCTAAAAAAATACAAATATCTACCTATTTACTCAATTTTATAAGGCATCGGTAGGGAACATCAAAGAAGGAGTTTGTGAAGGGTGGCTAAATCAATTGACATCAGGGAAGCAAAGAAAAATCAATATAATAACACTGTCAGCCATTCAATAGAATATGTCACCACTGAACTACTAATCATATAGATTTTGCATTTACATGTATTGAGCATTATTTAAGGTGGTACCTAACACTACAGGGAGATAACTCTGTAAAGTCAGCTAAACGTTTTAATTACATTGTGTAATAAAAGGAATATTAAGCTTGTCAATGATCAAAATTGGTGTTTGTCAAACTGCTAAATAACCAGTGTAATTTTTCTGACAAAACGGTTGATTCAAAATATTTGAAATTGTTATATTTTTGTTAAAGGGTCAAAGTAAATACTTTGACAAAGTTTTATGAAAATTAAACAAGCCAAATTAAATTTTAGTGAAAGTGTTGGGTACCACCATAATTTCATGAGGAGTTTATTATTGCTTATTTGGCGATTAAGATAAGATAAAAAAAATATACCTAAAAATAATGTTTTCATTAAGGCAAAACAGGTCTTGCATTTTAAATCGTCAAAATTTAATCTCTACAAAATACATTACTTTAGAGTTTTGATTACTCAAAAATTATTCTGCAGTTTTTATTGATAAAAAAAATGCAACAGTATCAGGTTTTCTATAATATATAGTTGCATTTATATTTTCAGTAAAGATTTGCCTTCATAAATTATTTAGCAATTGCATTAATTAGATTTAGACTTTTTTGCCAGTGTTCAAGGATTCACAATATAAAAAATCAGTAAATGTGCATCAGTGCCTATGAGACAACTCTCCAACCAAATCACAATTTGTAAAAGTAAATCATTTCTACCTCAGGCATAGATTACCTTAGCTGAATTTGGCCAAAATTTTAGGAATTTTGGTCCTCAATGCTCTTCAACTTCGTATTTACCTGGCCTTTTTAAACTTTTTTGGATTTGAGCGTCACTGATGAGTCTTTTGTAGGCGAAACGTGTGTCTGGCGTATATATAAAATTTAGTCCTGGTATCTATGATGAGTTTATTTATATGCTTTTATTTCTTAATTTTCAGCGTTTATACATATTCAAAATAATTTAGCTATTTTGATAATAATGTGCTATTCTTCATTTCAGTGAGGAAGAAAAGAGTTGGAAAGTCATAATGCCACGTGTATATACAAACTTTTAGTGTTTTTATTATTAATGTACGTCCAAGCCTTAGGCTCAAGGTATACATCATCATCACAGCTATGCCTAGGAATTTCGTTGAACACACAATTGCCTGCTATCACTGTCTCTGCTATATGTAGACTTTCATTTGAATTATTAATAGTTGCAATATTTCTCCATTATTTTCCAGACCATTATGTATTAAAATGTCAGATTTGTATCCTAGCTTTGGACTTGGTATAGGGAACTATATACTTATTTTCAAAAACGCAAAAAGATAGAAAACAAAACAGTGGCAGATAATTTATCTTTTGTGAAATTTTGGTACATGTTGAAAGCTTTATATGTATTCAAGATGTTTATAAGTAATGTTTAAGTTTTTTAAAAAAGACATGTTAATAGTTGGACTTCAGACAGTCATAAAAAATGTTTGTGTTAAAATAGTCCTATGAGTAAATTGGATCAACATTGACAAGATTAATACATTATGGTCTATATAAACATGTTTCATTTTGTTTAGATGTCAATCATTTTATATACTTCCAACAGTTTTGTATAATTTAGTCTGTGCTAAAAATATTATTTATCCACCTTGCTGGCGACAAATATACCTCACACAAGACCATTCTAACATAATATGTTTCTTGTGCACTAATTTATCAGTCAAAAAAAAGCAAGAGACTATTTTTCTGCATCGTATTACGTTTTATTTAACATTTATGGATATGTTAGATGAAAAGCATGTATTGCCGAACTTTTATCACATATATTAGCATTGATAATTTTCTGCAAAGGGACTTTGGTCATTAGAACTGGAATATTCTGCATCACATAAGTAAATTGAGAAAACAACAATGAAATATTCCCTCCCTCCCAAAACAATGTATGGTGCACAAGAAGCAAATTACCCCTTAGAAAGTTGAAATATTTTTATATAAATTAATTTTGTTGACAACAGAACTAACAGAACAGCTTAGACCGTGTCTATGTATACAAAATTTCATGTTTATTTATATCTTTGTGTTATGGGCATCAAACTGAGTGTTATACTGGTTAAAGCAATGTAAGAGAGCAAGAACAATTTGAGTATAATACTGTGGATTCATTTAATTTCGTGGATACCAATCTTCATGGATTTAGGAAAACTTAGATTTTCATGGATAATTATATCGTGGTTATGCTAAGTTTTACATACAAGCCTGCATAGAATTTGTAATATGTTGAACTCTTGTTCACCTGTAAAAACGAAACCCAGGAAAATTGGTTTCCAACAAATAATACTGAATCCACAGTATATGAAGGTATTATTTTGCAATAAGCTTTTTAATAATGCAGCTGCTGAACTATAATTTTATATTGCAACATGTTATGGAATATTTAAATTTAGTGATTGTAACATTATACATATTAATGTATTCCTATAAATTTCAAATTATTCATATTAAGCAGAATTGGAAAATTGTCTCTCACAGTTTTGTACTCTGTGTTGTATTTCAATTCACCATTTTAGAATGTAATGTTTTTCAAAAAATGAATTGATGGGTCAATATTTAATACTGTTTTTAACAACTATTAATTAACCAATAGTGTATAATTATTTTAATTCCTATTAAATAATAAATGCACACAATAATTTCTGAATTTATAGTGCATGGTTATTTTTTGTTAATTAATGGGCTAGATAACAGTGTGATATCATTAAGGTTGTATAACAATTATTTAATGGGATGTTTCACACGTGCTTGTCTTGAGAAAAAAATGGTGGAAGGCACTTTAATTGGTGTAGATGAAGATTATTTTAAGGAGAGATTTTCACCTAGAAATGGAGCATTCAGTCTTACCTTTTTGCTTTTTAAATTATTTTAAAAATAATTAATAGAAAAGGGTGTTCAAAAACCTGGAATTACCATTGTCTGGATATCTTGCTGAAGATATTTGATAAGAACAGAGTTCACTGATCTTCTTATGAATCTATTTTGTAAAGGCATTTAGTAATAGTGTATTGTCAGGTTTTATTCTAGTCTAGTCTTCATATTTTATAAGTTACAAACATAACATATTTGTTTGCCGTTTAATGGCAAGAAACTTTAGATTTCTCCTTTATGTTTAAAAGTATTTGACAAAACTGAAAGGACACAGCCAAATGTTGTGCATGCCTACTAATGGTGTATTGAAAATAAATATTTGTTAGTATAAATCCCAAATTGTGCATTGCTTGCTTTTTTATATAAAGAGTAGATTCAGATAACTATAGGATACAATATATTTTTATTCTTGGAATGGAAAGACAAATATGCTTAGCTTATTTTGAATATAATTGCTATGATATGTATATCACGTGAATCTCTTTTTTACAACATGTAAAGCTGATAGATGTTGTCAAATACGTTTATTGTACTGTTAGATATGGCAACATAAATTTTTTTAATTGTTTTTAAGTAAAATTGAAAGAAGTTGTAATAGGTATTTTTAATCGTGTAGTTCTTTGACAATCTTACCTTTACAAAATTGATTGTCTATGATCTATGGAGTTTGAAATAGCCAAATATATTATTAATAAATAACAGAAAACATGTTGAAAATACAGAGTGTATGTGATAAAAAAATTTGTTGTCAAATTGATTTTGATTTAGATCTTAATATCGAGAGAGAAAAAAAACCTGATTATTTTAAAAAGTAAGGAAAATTAAAAGTATTGTCAGTTTTCATGACTCCATATATTTTGAATGTAAGAATAATTGAAGTGATATAAGTTTTTATGAAATTTCATTACTATGACAAAAAAGAGATATCTACATTCAGATGACAACAACTTAATATTAAGTCTCAAAAGAGTTAAGAGAAAGTTATTATTCATGTATAAGGTGTATTTATTATTTTTTCATTTTTCATTCTATATTATGTCATATTTGAACATATTTAATTGATTTTATCTTAGTTAAGGAATGTTTTAGATTTTTTATCTATAATATAATTTAGTTGAATCCCTAAGAAAATAAAAGTTAAAAAACTGCATCATGTTTTTTTTTTATTGTTACTTTAAACATTGAAGGATAGTTTATATGAAAGTATAAATGTGGGCTACACTTCAACCACAAAAAAGAACCCAGCAACTAAAAAAGAAAGAAATATCATCTAGAGTTCTAAATGCTGTCTTTAACAAAAGATAAATATCTATAGGAAATGTTGAACATTAAATTGCCCCGAGCCACCACAAGTGATGAAAAAATCTTTAAAAAAAAGTATGTTACAAAAATACTGAACATCAAGGAAAATTGAAATCGGATTGTGGCTTATCAAATGGTAAAATAGAAAGCTCAAACACATCAAACTATAGAAAACTGCTGTCATACAGAGACAATCCAAGATTCAATATGACACCAAATCTAAAGGACATAGAATATTAACATATAACCAGAGGAAACCAGTAGCAGTATATGCATACCCTTCAATAGCACCTGATATATACCCTGGTTTATTACATGTCTTTATAAAAAAAAAGCTAGTTATAAACTCTCAAGTCCATATTATATGATTTATTTCTTGGGACTTTATGCTGTTATTGGATCTAGTTAAAGGTTCCGCTAAATAAACTAGGGCAACATCATATATACATACATATTGACATCTATCAGTGTTATTGCATCTAATGCGTGCAGATTAATTCCAACTGATACGTTCAAATATTTCATCTTATCGAAAGTCTCTTGCCAAACATTAATCATGTTTATACTGTTGAAAATAATATTATGTTAAAATTTTCAGAAACATGTTTCTCTTTGTTTATTCATTGAAACACATTGAAAAACATATTTTTTTTTAACATGTAATTACAGAATGGGGAAAATCTAGATTTAGAATATTTTTTGGTCGTCTGCGTTTTAAGAAAAATCCATCCCCCTGATGTTAAATGGTCGCTCATTTTCTGCTGTGTTGTGTGATATTATGCCATCTTATGATCATTTCTGTAGGGTACAATTTGCTGTCTTTGAAAATATGTACATGCAAAACATATATGTTTCAGTATGTATTTCCTCTGCTTGTGCTACTCTATCTTTTACTTAGTGACCACACCGACTCTGTCTGTATACCTGTAAATCTATCATTATCTTTATACGATACAGAATTAATCAAATTAATTTGAATCCTCTGCTTGTGCTACTCTATTGTTTACTTAGTGACCACACCGGCTCTGTCTGTATACCTGTAAATCTATCCATATTTTTATACGATACAGATTTAATTAAATCAATTTGGAGCTCAACTATTCACCTTAATTTTGCACTTACATAATTCTTAAGAATAACACATTTATGAAGCTATTGTGTGGGGAATTTTTTTTTTATAGAAGATTCAAATGTTTACGAATGTTTTGATCCTCACACGAAATGCACAATAGAAAAGATAGCTAAACCCTTCTTTTAGAAATAAATCAACTCGGAACCTGCTATGGAATTTGTAATTTGATTACAGATTACGCATACAAACACTCAATCATGAACATGCAACGCTTTGCACTCATAGATTGAAAATAAACTGGCAACGCCAAGGCTAAAAAAAGAAAAAAAGACAAACAGACAGGTGCTCCGGAAGAGTAAGCAGATCATGTTCCACATATGGCAACTGTCGATCGTGTTGCTTATGTTATTATAAACCATGTAAATAATCTAATTCGGTAGGTCACATTCATGCAATTGGAACAAATAAATACATGTCGCAACTCAGAATATTAAAATCCACAATAACAGTAATCTAAAGTATAATTAATAAAGCATTTATTAATCATTAATATAAAATAAATTGCTTACTTTTTCTTTTTGAAGCAAGTCTTTCCAGTGTTTTTTTTTTTTTTTTTTGAATTTTTGTTTACATGGTTTAATTTTTAATTTCCATACATGTAACATGTTGAAATGCTCTTAAGGAATCAAAAGTATAAACAATCAAGCCTTTACGTATCATTTATATAAAATAAACTGCCTACTTTTCTTTTTGATGCATATCTTTTTCGTTTTTTTCCGTTTGAATTTTGTTTAAATGGTTACATTTCTAATTTCTATACACGTAACATGTTAAAATGCTGTAAAGTAATCTGAAATATAAACATTAAAGCATTTATTTTTCATTTATATAACATAAACTGCCTACCTTTCTTTTTGATGCAAGTCTTTTTTTTAGTGTTTTCCGTTTGAAATATTGTTAAATGATTATATTTTTAACTTCTATACATTTAACATGATTAAATACTCCAAAGAAATCTAAAGTATAAACAATAAAGCATTTATTTATCATTTATAAATGTTTTCCGTTTGAATTTTTGTTTAAATGGTTACATTTTTAATTTCTTTACATGTACCATGATTAAATGGTGTAAAGTTATCTAAAATACAAACAATAAAGCATTTATTTATCATTTATATAAAATAAATTGCCTACTGTTTCTTTTTGATGCATGTCTTTACAGTGTTTTTTTCCGTTTGAATTATTTTTTGTTTACATGGTTAAATTTTTAATTTCTATACATGTACCATGTTAAAATGCTGTAAAGTAATCTGAAATATAAACATTAAAGCATTTATTTATCATTTATATAAAATAAACTGCCTACTTCTCTTTTTGATGCAAGTCTTTTTCAATGTTTTCCGTTTGAATTTTTGTTTAAATGGTTATATTTTTTATTTCCATACAGGTAACATATTTAAATGCTCTAAAGTAATCGAAAGTATAAACAATAAAGCATTTATTTATCATTTATATATCAAATAAACCGCCTTCATTTCTTTTTGATGCATGACTTTTTCAGTGTTTTCCGTTTGAATTTTTGTTTACATGGTTACATTTTTAATTTCTATACATGTTACATGTTAAAATGCTGTAAAGTTATCTGAAATATAATCAATAAAGCATTTATTTATCATTTATATCAAATAAACCGCCTACATTTCTTTTTGATGCATGACTTTAAAAAAAAAAAAAAAAAGGAAATTTATTGATTAAAATGAGTATTTAAACGAACCAACTTCTGTATAAGTTGCAATCCCACTCAAATATGTCAATATATACAGGTCTATGGTATTGCCTAGCAGCGTTTGTAGTTCTGCAACCTGATGCTAGATATACGGAAACGATTTACGGTAAGTTCTAACCTTTAAAATATTTAACTTTCATATCAAATCATCAATACCTAAATAGAGTTTTTAAGACTTTCGCAGTCTTTGAAAGTTTTTTTTTCAGTCATTTTCAGTCTTTCTCAGTCTTTATTTTTAATTTGTATTAAGTAGATTTTTGTTTCTCTTTTCGTTGTTTTCGCTTTTTGTAATGACTTTGTGGCTCTCGTTTGACTTGTGACATTTGATTTCCCTTTGATATATTTTGACTTCATATATGTATATTAAAGAAATTAAATTAAAGAATTAAAGAAATGAGCATTATTACTCTCGACAGAGTAGAATCTGCTAACTCTTACTACACATACTACATAAAAAAAAAGATAGAAAAATACAAATTTGGAAACATTATGCATGCCAATAACAATTCGAGAAAGTAAATAATAATATTTCATCAAACAATTTCAATTAATCATTTTTAGAAATAGAACTCCCTGGACCGCCAGGACCGCCAGGACCGCCAGGGCCGCCAGGACCCCTAGGGCGTGGTATGCCTGGTCCCAAAGGTAAAAAGTACTAGAAATAAGTATGTATCTGTACTGGGAATAAGTAAGAAAAGAGCGGAAATATTTTTCATCCTTTACATGTTTATATTAATATGTTTATGATTAGAATTAATTTTAAGGAATTATACTATTGTTTTATAAATCCACCATGTCCAATTCATTAAAAGCAAATCGCTTCTTCTAAAAACAAAGGATGGGTATTGAGATATTAATTTAGCCAAATTATACTCACTTTCGATACAAACATTTTTGTTGTCTTCAGTTTTTAAAAGGTGCTTGAAAATATTCAAATATTTCTAAATTAAGACAAAAAATATTATGACAAGTAAACCAATCAAACAGTCTTTCATTTTATTTCTATGTAGTCAATTGAACTCATTTCATACATATCTAAAAGGCAAAAGGGGATACACTGGACAAACTGGAACTCCCGGTTCTAGAGGCAAAATGGGACTTTCTGGACCAACTGGACCAGCGGGACCATCTGGACCTGCTGGACCATATGGACCAACTGGGCCAAAAGGAATGAATGGAACAACAGGACCGACTGGACCTACAGGACCTCAAGGACAAACTGGAGATTATGGTCTAAAAGGAATGACTGGGAAAACAGGACCGATTGGGCCTTCTGGTCCTAGTGGACCTACAGGATATAAAGGAATACAGGGAATGCAAGGTGAGACTGGATCAACTGGAGATTCTGGACCAACCGGGCCACTCGGACCATCAGGTCCTACTGGACCATTTGGACCGGTTGGAGATACGGGAGCTTCTGGACCAATGGGGAAAACGGGACCATATGGACCGCGTGGTATCACAGGACCAACGGGACCACGTGGACCTACTGGTCTCTCAGGACCCCCGGGATCAAATGGAAATCATAATCTAAGTAAGAATAGAGAATTTTTATCAAAATATGCAAGGGATAAAGAACTGGTATTTTTTCATTTATTGGGGTTGAAAGGAAACATCTGAATTTCTCTTTTCTTTTCAAGAAGATTGTATACAAAATTGTGTCAATCTGTCTGAGTGTGGATCAATTGGATATCAAATACGGTCATCTGAGAAAGTAATCAGTTAAATTACACAGGATGTGCATTTTGACAATTAACATCTTCTCAGTGATGCTCAAGGCAGTTGAAAAGAGCAAGCCTCAAAGGTTAAAGTGACTTTAGAAAGAAGTCATAAAAGTGACCGCAAAATAAAATAAAAGGTTTTTTTTGTGTATTTCAAATCCGAAAGCAAATGTTAATGTATAAGAAAAACAGTTTAAATTTTACAACTGACTACGGATCTTTTTGTAGAAGATAAAATTATCTATTTTTGCTGTTTCTCTTTTTAGTTTATTTTATTGTTTTGTGTAGTTTGTTCTTCTGTTGTGCATTTATACTACTGTCAGCAGTTAAAGGAGGAATTGCGTCTTCTAACAGGTCAGAAGCCTGTAGTTCTGTGATTGTCATTGTTTTTTTTTTTGTTTTTTTTTGTAAATAATTTTGTTGTATATGGTGTAGGTAGTTTTCTCGCCTTTTATAGCTGACTATATGGTATGGGTTGCCTATACGTACTTACATCCACTTCATTGGAACCTTGGTGGATTATTCACATACAACTTGATTCAAATTATCTGTTGTTACATGTCATTTTTAAGTCTCCCAAACAAAGTTTGGAGACTTATTGTTTTGTGCTCAGTTCTTATTATTTTTATTATTATTCTTCTTCTTTTTCTTTTTCTTTTTCTTCCGCCACATTAAAAATGAACTTGTCCGCAGCGTTTCTCCAAAACCCCTGGTCAGATTAACTTAGGGTTTCATAGAATGTTAGACTAATATGTCTAGGTGAGCCATCGATCTTTCGTTTGTGGATTGGGGTCTATTAAGGGGTATTTTGGGGGGCAGAAAGAAGAGAGGGGTTAACTATAGAACCCTATTGGATTTTTTTTTTCTAAAATTTTCAAATGAATATAACTTGAAAACTATAAGTGATAGATACATGCAGTCTTCAGAAATGATTAAAGGACGATAAAACAAATCACATGAAGTATAGGGGGAGTCCCTGTGGGTCATCCCCACCCCCTTCAATTTGAGAATATGCTTTTATCTTGTAAACAGTCCAGATCCCCACTCCTAAACCTCATATATTCTTGAATGGGACAATAAAACAAATCAAATGAAATTAAAGGGAAGTCCCCGGGGGTCCTCCCCACCCCGTGCAATTTGAAAATGTGCTATTATCTTGTAAACGGTCCAGATCCCCACCCCTTAACCATATATATTCTTGTAGGGGATAATACAACAAATAAAAGGAAACAAAAGGGAAGTCCCTAGGGGGTCACCCCACCACCTCTAGTTTGAAAAATTGTAAACGGTCCAGATCCCCAACCCTAAACCTCATATATTCTTGAATGGGACGATAAAACAAATCAAATGAAATTAAAGGGAAGTCCTCGGGGGTCCTCCCCACCCCGTTCAATTTGAAAATGTGCTATTATCTTGTAAACGGTCCAGAGGCCCACCCCTAAACCATATATATTCTTGTAGGGGACAATAAAACATATGAAATGAAATAAAAGGGAAGTCCCTAGGGGGTCACCCCACCCCTCTTGTTTGAAAACTTGTAAATGGTCAACATCCCCACCCCTAAACCATATATATTCTTGTATGGGACAATAAAACTAATCAAATGAAATTAAATGGAAGTTCCTTGGGGTCACCCCACCCCGTTCAATTTGAGAATGTACTATTATCTTGTAAACGGTCCAGATACCCACCCCTAAACCATATATATTCTTGTAGGGGACAATAAAACAAATGAAAATGAAATAAAAGGGAAGTCCTGAGGGGGTCATCCCACCCCCTCTTGTTTGAAATCTTGTAAACGGTCAACATCCCCACCCCTAAGCCATATATATTCTTGTAGGGGACAATAAAACAAATGAAATGATATAAAAGGGAAGTCCCGAGGGGGTCACCCCAACCCCTCTTGTTTGAAAACTTGTAAACGGTCAACATCCCCACCCCTAAACCATATATTTTCTTGTATGGGACAACAAGGCTAATCAAATGAAATTAAAGGGAAGTTCCTGGGGGTCGCCCCCATCCTGTTCAATTTGAGAATGTGCTATTATCTTGTAAACAGTCCAGATCACCACCCCTAAACCATATATATTCTTGTAGGGACAATAAAACAAATAAAATGATATAAAAGGGAAGTCCCGAGGGGGTCACCCCAACCCCTCTTGTTTGAAAACTTGTAAACGGTCAACATCCCCACCCCTAAACCATATATATTCTTGTATGGGACAATGAAACAAACCAAATGAAATGTAGGTAAAGTCCCTGTGGGTCATCACCACCCCCTCCTGTTTGAATACTTGTAAATGGTGGAGATCCCCACTCGTAAGCCATATATATTTTTTTATGGGACAAAAAATCAAATGAAATGAACATGGGACCATATGAATTGTGAGTTATGTGAGCTTTGTTTGGGAGACTTCGTAACTGCATCCTGTTACAATTACTTCTTGTTGTATTTGTATTCCTCTTTTTTTATAACTTTCTTTGTCTATGCCTAACTAGTTACATCATTATTCTGAGCACGATGTTTTTTCCGCAAAATATACTATGGGGAAGAATTAGACACTGGTTTTTTTCCTAAAAATTCTTTTTAAACAGTCTGTAAACTGATTTGATTTAAATGAGGGTGAGTAATGCAAATACAGGACAGCCGATCTTGAACAATCTAGTGCATCGAAGAAAATTGTGAAAAAAACTATTACAAAAGTACTGAACTACAAAGCATATTTAACAGGGAATATTCCATAAAAAATGACTAAATCACACACTTTTAATCAACAGAGAGAAAACCAAGAGGTATTTTTCGGAACTAATGGTGTTTATTAAACGTATGTGTAAAGCTAGCTTAAAATCGGTGATGTGCATGTTGTGTATACACTTATAATGAGGTTGTAATGCTTCATTTGCTATTAA
Organism: Mytilus edulis; assembly: GCA_019925275.1. Lineage (NCBI taxonomy): Eukaryota > Metazoa > Mollusca > Bivalvia > Mytilida > Mytilidae > Mytilus > Mytilus edulis. The sequence continues at coordinate 61,693,433 of CM034354.1, read as the reverse complement.
TTTGACTTCTTTAATTAAACAAGTATCTGAGTGTTCCGCCAATGGATTCCAGTTTGACGAAGGAACGTCCACTTGTATAAAGTTAGTGTCAACAAATGGAACTACATGGGAGGATGCAAGAAACTATTGTCAACAATATGAAGGTGGTGACTTAGTTAGCATAGTATCAAAGGAAAAATGGGATTTCATCTTAGGAAACTTTAGTGGTAAGTTTTAGTAAAAATAAGAAAATACTGGAGGATATTCAAAACTCGTAATTCGAATAAGGAAGGACTACAATAAAAATTGAAAATGAAATAAGGGAGAAAAAAAAGACAGTCGACAAAACAACAGACGGAAATTAAACAATGAACAAAATTTCTCTTACCTAAAGCCATAGATTCATTACCCTTACTTTTTATTACATCCAAATAGTTTGTTGCAATAATTGCCCCTTTTGAATAACTCCATGGGTTATAAAAGGTAAGTTATTTTCATTTTTATTTCAATAAATGTAATTACGTCCAATAGTTACAATATTTAGTGGTTGTTTTTTCTTTCTTTATGTGTTTAATGTTTTTTGTGGGATTTTACCATAAAATTAGATAAATGTATGACCATATGATGATGTTGAAAAATATTATAGAGTTAAAATGAAAGGTTGGAAGATGTCCTATATATAAACAATATGTCCAACCTAGTTTTAATCGTCATCTAATGTTTCCTTGATTACATAATGAAAATAACTGAAAAGTCTAGGGAACCGTGGATATACTGTTAATTTATTTAGTTTCCTCAAAAATAAAATCATAAAAATTATGATAAACTCGGATGTTTTTTTCTTAGAAAAAAAGAGGCGATATAACACCCTAATTTGCCATTTACATTTTTTATTCAGACAGTGGAGCTCTATGGATAGGGCTAAAGGATAAAACCTGGGTGACCGGGGAAAGCTTCGGCAACATTTACGAGGTCAATATACAACTTAATGATTTCGATTCTGGTTATCCTTCAGAACCAAACAACTCATGCGGCATACTTAGGCCATCGAGCACTACACCACTCCAAGATGAAAACTGTAATATTCGGGAAAGACCAAACTTTCTCTGTGAAATCGTTATGACACCATAGAGACCTTCTGTTTATTATTTTTTTTAATGAATATAAATAAAATCCTTATAAACAATTGGTTGTTTAGTACAATATTTTTTTCGCCACTTTCAGTTCTTGAGAGAAGATATTTGATATATGATACATTGTGTCAAATAATTTATACACTTTTGAAACTGACACCGTTTCACCTTACTATTTCCGAGGGCCCTCATGGGGTTTTTGATTATGTGATTACTTGGCCGTTTTTTTAATGATTATTTGATTATTAAGCCAAATATTTCATGATTATTTGATTACCTAGGACTGTATTTTTAGTTTATGATTATTTGATTACTAAAGATAAGCAAATATTTAATGATTATGTGATTATATTGGCAAAAAAATGGTAATTATGTGATTACTAGGACCCCCCCCCCCCATGAGGGGCCTCATTTCCTTGTAAGAGTTATCTCCCCAAACACTATTTTATTTGTTATCTCTACTCCTTTGCAACCGTAAAAGAAACTTTAAAATTTATTCTATTAAATAAATAGTTATATCGTTAGGGTGTCAAAATATTTTTCTATCGAAACCATCCGAAGACTCCAAATGAGAGTAATTTCCCCTTATTTGATAGAAGTATTATGTATTTCTAACGGGTTAGCTAAACTATGATATTGATTTTAGCTGAGGTAGAACTACTTTTTAGACGGAGTCAATAGTTAAGCAGAGAATCAATCAAAAGTAGGAACAGTATATAACATATATAACATACTTTGTATTGTGTATGTTTTTATATAATTGTTGTAAGATTTTTTTGAAACATCGTCAATGTTGTTAGTATATGGCAATCTTTAGTTTATTGTTCTTTGCAGAATTGTTTGTGATGGGGAATAACCAGACTTGTCTGTAAATGTATTTACATCATAGTAGAATCGATGCAATGTTAAGCTTGAGATTGTATGTTGGGCTTTTTTTTATCTATATATTTCTTTAAGCGAAATTTGAAACCGATAAATGATTTTTTTAAGTTTTTTTCTTCGTTAAACAATCCTTTATTCCATACCAGACAATTTGACGTCAGACATAGAAATAAAGACACAAACTACGTCAAGCATAGTTTGTGTCCATAAAACGGACGCCTGTTTGTTGACATAACATGCCCTGCAAACGTTTTACATTAGTTAGAAATTGATTTCAATGACACGTATTGCAGTTTATTAAACAATGCTACCTCTAGGTGAAACAAAGGCAAGTCGTGAAAATACGCTGACAATACCATATTGTCAAAATACAATAGAAAAAAAAAGACAAACAATAAACAACAAAAAAGATAAACTTGATTTTTATTGCACAAGTATTCCATATCAAGAGGTATGCTATAAAGATTGATGTATGCATCAGGAAAAGTCCACATCACCTTGATATATGCGCAGGTTATGCGCAGGCTCTGCTTACCCTTCCGGAGCACCTGAGATCAACCCTAGTTTTTGGTGACTTCGTGTTGTTTATTCTTTAGTTTTCTATGTTGTGTTATGTGTACTATTGTTTGTATGTTTGTCTTTTTTCATTTTTAGCCATGGCGTTGTCAGTTTATTTTAGATTTATGAGTTTGACTGTCCCTTTTGTATCTTTCGTCCCTCTTTTAAATCTGATTTGTAACGTTTAAAATGGGGTTGACCTTTAACTTACAGTGAAGTGGATTTTGAACATGCACTAATCTATGTATGTCTTTATATTCTATGTTTTCTACCATGTATCGGTTTCTAACTTTTGAATGCATCTAAAATATTTCAATATTTTATAATGTGGTCAATCAATCCGTATTACAAACTTCAGCTAAAAGAGAGCCATATAAGGACCTTATTGAACCAGTGTACATGGTGTAGTCATTGGTTTGACTTGCAATTAACAAAATAGGTTTTTGAAAAGTTTATCTTTTATCCTTATCTGATCTAATTTTTGTATATATCAGAATACTTGAAATTTAATGGTTCTCATTTTTGTTTTCCCCGATTATCTTGATGCTCATTTTGTAATGCTTTTTTGGAATTATTCAAATAAAACATAGTATACATGCCTTAACGCGTATTTGATGCAATAAGCAAACTAGCAGTTTTGAATCGATTATATTACTGTACTTTAATGTTAAGGGAATAATTTATTTATAATATTTCACCATATTTCGTATGTTAGTATGTAAAACATAACAATTGTTATCATCTTAACAGCAAACTGATATCTATACTATTAAACGAGGATACTTCATTTTGTGTGTCGCTTCTCTTCCTTCCACAATAAACCAATCATCATGCCTCTGTGTCCTATAGTACCATGTTTCGTCGCATTTGTCATCCATTCTTATTATTATTGAGTTTGGGTTATTTTGGGAGAAAAACGAAAAAAACTGCGTCCGGATATTTTTCCGTCATTGGACGAAATTTTAAGTCAGACTAGACATCCGGTTTGTATTTTTTCTGTACTTTGTACATACCAAAGACTATGAACAGCGTATATTTACTATCTGCTATCATTTTCAAGTTTACTATCCACGGCGGTCACTGAGTTTATTAAATAGAGAGGGTCTATATAATATGTCAATGACCGCCGTGGATCGATTAGTAAATTGAGAGTAGATAGTAAAAAGCAAATACACTTTATTTATAATAATGTATGTTCATAATATACAGATAAACGCTAACATTATTGAAATCAATAATAAAAAAAAAAGGAGTTTTGGAGGGAAAAATATAAGAGCCGGGCTAGAAAAAAAATTGTCATGTCCCAAAGTACCTATAACTTTTGATACCTTTTCTAAAAATTTTCAGTCATCAAATCTTTTACAAAAATTCATCGGGTCACTAAGTATATTAAATAGAGAGGGTCTATATAATATATCAATGACCGCCGTGATCTGAGAATTGATAGTAAAAAAACAAACACACTTTATTTATAGTAATGTGTGTTCATAACATATTAAACGTATGTTCATTTTGAAATACATAGAAAACAAAAAAAATGGAACTTTTGGAAAAAAAGGAGAAGGGTTGAAAAACAATTGTCCTGTCCCCAAGTACCTATAACTTTTATAACCTTTCCTGAAATTCTCCAGTCCTTAATTTTTTTACAAAAAATTCATCCTACAACACTTTTAACATACTTTCAACCACGCTCTCACGGGATGCCCGCGATTTCACAGGTATGTTCTAGTATTTATCTTCCAAGCCTAAACTATTTCAGTTTGGGTTATTTTGGGAGAAAAAACGAAAATATAGTCGTCCATATATTGTTTCCGTCATAGGACTGACTTTTTGAGAAATATAAAAGACTTCCGCTCCCCTTTTGGCCTGTTTTGAAATTAAACATAATTTGCATAAGTACTTGGGACAGAACAATTATTTTTTTGCGTTTGTCTGTATACATTGATCATACATATACTATAAATAAAGTGTATTTGCTATTTATTTATATTATCAATTCCAATAGTTTTCTATCTACGGCGGTCACTGAAATATTTCTGTATTATACTACTATGAATGAATTGTATAAATTTGCTATAATTTACTATAAATTCCAATAGTTTACTCGGGTGACTTTAATATATCAGTGACTGTTGTATATAGTAATTATAGTATATATATATGTGTATGTTCATAGTATACAGAAAAACAGAAAGAATAAAAATCAGTGTTTGGAAAAAAAGGGGGAGGGCAAAAAAAAAAATGTGCCCAGTCCCCAAGTACCTTTGACTTTAGATACCTCTCCTGGAATTCTCCAGTAATAATTACATACGCTCTGTTTCCCCGCGATTTCGCGGGTGTGTTCTAGTAAATATAACAAGACTAACAAAGGGGGATGGGAATGGTAAGTATAGATACGTTTATAAAAAGTAAACAAACAAAACTTGTCTATCGTTTAATTGAGGAGCAATTGGAAAGTTGGAATGCTATCGGTAAGTACTGGCTTCAGAAATTTGATGAAAAATATAATGATGCCTTTTTTGTATGTTAATGTTCAAGTTTAAATGGTTTAGATATGAACCAACTACCACAAGTTTATCAGAAAATTATAACTACGTGGTCAGGATTCATTCAAAATATTGACACACCTTCAAATAAAAGAGATATTTTAAATACGAGAATATTTGGAAACTCTTCTATTCGCTTCAAAAATAAACCATTGTTCTACTCTTCTTTTATAAAAAGCGATATCACAACTATTCAGGACATTTGGAATTCAGAAACTACAGATTTAGCTGTAATGAAATTTATAGGAGGCTGATTGATAGGAGAAATTGTATTTCCGAATTTTCAAAAAACTAAACAGGCAATTCCTAAAGATTTCATGCAAATTTTGAAATCTTGCGGAAACCAGAATTTGCATCTTGAAAATAAATTAAAGATATCAAATGATCTTGAGATCATTAACTTAAACAACCAAACAATCAAACCATCAAAGTTTAAACTCAAATATATTCGTACGGTTTTAAATAAAGATGTATCTCCAAAATGTCAAATTAAGTGGGAGGAAATATTTGGAACAAATATACCTTGGGAAAATATATGGTCGGGATTAGAACATTTGAAAATTGAAAATACAGTAAAAGAATTTCAATGTAGATCCTTGCACAATATTTTATATACTGAAGAAAGAAATGCCACATTTGTTAAAATGACAGTGATATAGAAACGCTGCAACACTTATTTGTCAGTTGTAGTACATCACAGCTAATTTTTAAAAATCTCAGAAAAAGACTTATCAAATAAAACCTAGGATTAAATAATCCTTTTGTTGAAAAGGACATTCTAGTAGGTAAAAACACGAGAGAATTAAAATATGATAATTTTTTAAATATAATTATCATATATTTTAAATGGACACTATGGAAAATTAGGAATTCAATAAAATTTGACAAAACGCCTAAAGCACCGCAAGAAATTTATAAAACTGGAAACAAAACTTAAAAAATAATCTAAAATGTGTTCTTCTTTTGAGAGGCGTTGACATCACTGATAAGACAAAAGAGCCGGTTATAATGAAAATCTAGACAGTAAATATAGTATAAGCTTGAGTCAAAGTACATTTTTGTATGGTTTATCGTATAAGAATATCGATTTTATCAAGTTATACAAACATACAAAAAGATAAAAATGTATTAGCCTATCATGTTTATTGTAGGAAATGCACATCTTTTGTGTGAGTATCTTATTATTTACTTACTATTTTGAAATTAAAGAATAGAACTGTTAGATGCTTCTAACATTATCATGATTATATGGATATATTTTTTTACACTAATTGTAAATCCAAGGTAAAAAGTGGACAACATCTTTGTTACCTTCTACTTCCCCTGGATAGATGGTTCATTTTGTAAACAGGGACCCTTGGCCTGTTCCTGGACGACTAAGGTTATTGTATACAGGAAATATTTAGGAATAAAACGTTTATATGTCTAAAAAAAAAAAAGCCAGAGGCTCCTGACTTTGGACAGGCGCAACAATGCGGCAGGGTTAAACATGTTTTTTGATATCTCAACTGTCCCCCTATACCTCTAGCCTGTGTAGAAAAAACAAAGATACAACAATATGCACAGTTAAACTCAGTTAAAAAAGTTCGAGTACATGTATAAATAGGTAACAAAAGAATATAAACAACATAACAATGATACATTAATTGACAAAGCACTACTAGCAGTTAATGACATACCAGATCCAGACCTCAATTAAGCTGATTGAAAGATTATTTCTTTATCATATGAACTTCAAGTACAATCCCTCCCGTAAGGGGGTTTAGTATTATACCATCATAAAATATATGAGAAGAACCGGAATCATGCCAACAACTGATTTTAGGATAAATGTGTTTATTTTCGATGCAAAAACCCTATAAGTGAATCAATATTAGAGCCAAAATATGCAATATTTAATAAATTGACAACAGTATCGTAACTATATCCATACTTAATAAGTCTGTTAAGGTTGCATTCCTGTAAATATAGACAATGCAATTTTCCATAGGAACTCCTTTTACGACTAAAACTGTACCACTTTTACTATGAAGTTTTGAAAAAAATCTTATCCTAGAATTGAAAGTTCAATGCAAAACAATTTTTTTCAAAGGTCAAAATATAGGGCTGTGCGGCAAATTTTCAACGTTCATATGCCCTGAACTTTTCAGAGTTTAAACTAACACTAATTTTCTTAACTACCCCTACCTCGAATGAAGGGTTACCACAGATTTCAATGTAAACAATATGCACATGTATATTTACTGGTAACATTCCCAAGTTCTGACTCTATGAGATGGAACACAGAGAGCATAACTGGAAACCGGTATGTAAACAAAATTAATTTTCTATGAATGTTCTAAATCTTCCCAAAAGAGGCGTGGTTTGAGAAAACAGCTGTATGAACAATAAAGGTTTTGTTAGCTTTTGAGTTGAGAAGGTGACAAGGCAACGGCACAATAACAGAAGGGATAATTACCGATAGGATCCATTTCGACATGTCTTATTCACATTTATGTACATTACATATAGAAATAATTTAAAGTATAGAACTAAATAGCTTTGATACTTAGTATTAGTTAATTTGATATCATTCTTGTGAACAAGACTTACCTAATTAGATAAATATATAGACTTACTTAAGTGAAGCTGAATAAAATATTCTATTCTTTATTTAATGCTTGCGTCAAATTTTATCTCAGATATGATTGGCCTTTTAAATTTTAACCAATAATCTTGTGGTTCTTATAAGATGGAAAAATAATCTAATGTGTTTCATTTATGTACCTTTCCAAGATGAAGTGGGTATTCATTGCAGCATTATGTGTAACATTATTTGGAATTCATATTTTGGCAGCAGTGACTTTAGCAAAAACAAGAAAATTAGGGAAGAACAGATTCTTTCGGTTAGCTTTTTATCTGATCATTACTGATGCCTGTTTGATGATTGAGTATGTTTGGAAGGTCATTACAACGAATATCTATGAATTCAGCATTGATGGTCTGCACCAATATCATTGTATAGTCATGATACATCTCTGTCCTGCTGCAATCCTGTGTTCCCTATTGATGACATTAAGCATGTGCCTCCATCGTTTGAATGCTACATTTACAACACCAAAAAGAGTTTTGAGTGCTTTAACAAGCAACGTTACTATAGTACTAGGATTTTTATTTATACACGTTTACGTCTTATTGCGTTGTGTGTTAGAGCTACTGAACCCACGTGTACCCTTACCATGCGATCCACTATATAACACAGAAAAAAGCTTTCTTTTGTTTATAGATGTTCCTTTTGCTATTTTCGTTTCATTGATTGCATGCTGTTACATCGTTGTGATTTGGAGAATAAGAACACACCAATATTTGGTTATGGAAATCACAACCTTGAGTGATGAACAAATTCAGCAGCAAAGAAAAGCATCGTTACGAATGCGGCATAACATGATTACCCTAAGCTGTATCATCGTTGTAACCGCTTGTGCAATTTTACCCAGAACTATCTATGGTCTCTACATTAATGTTAGTGATAATATTAATGCTGAAATCGTCCAAGCTGCCAACAATTTGCTTTTGATCAATCCTTTGGTAGACCCTTTCATTTATATTTTCAGAATCAAAGAAATACGTAGTCAGTTTGTTAGCAGATGTTTCCGGTCAAACAAAACCACGCCGACGACAATACCAACGTCTTTACCAGCAACTTCTACAGCATGTTCTGGTCCTAATACTTAGAACAATAAACAAAAACAGTATGGACGACTTTCAGAACTTTTATGTCTATCCACAAACAAAATTATCATTTGTATTTGATAAATATTTAAAGCGTATTTAAGGAAAAAAAGATTGGATACATGTGTACGGAATAAATATAAAGTGCATTTTTTTTCATTATTGTAAGGTTTGTAAAATAAACAAGTTTTATTCATCTATTCATGTGTTATTGCTTAAGGATGTACTTAGGTGAGGTTTTGGAATGTGTGTCAAATGTTCAGACTCCTTGGTGTTTTTCCATACAATACACTGTAAAATATTTTGCCCCATAACACCCATTTATTTTTTCATACAAACCTTAATAGCTCATGAAAAGTCATTTACCAAAATTTTAGAAGATTCTTAATTTTCTTTCTTTTGTTTTGAGACCTAATAATACCAATGCAAATATAAGATAAAAGTTTGAGTCAGCCTTTTCCCGCCATATTTTAAATATCAAATATCTCGAAAAGGAGGTCCATGACCTATCAATATTCTTAGCTTATTTATATCCTTAATTGATGCTCTACCAGTTTATAGTATCAATTTTAACTTCTTAATTTATTAATTTTCACCTAACCTCACCTAAGTACATCCTTAAAATAATATTGCTATTTCTGAACCATCTCATACTTTGTTGACAGTATAGTGTCGTCACCTTTGATAGAAGAGGGACGAAAGATACCAGAGGGACAGTCAAACTCATAAATCGAAAATAAACTGACAACGCCATGGCTGAAAATGAAAAAAAAACCAGTCAAACAATAGTACACATGATAGGTATACATGATAAATCTTCTTAATAAAACAATAAGGAAAGATGTGGTATAAAATCCCAATGAAACAACTATCCGTCAAACTTCGAAGTTGATGAACTGATTATAAGCAACTATACGACCTCGAAATCGTATTTAAAACGGAATCTGTTCAAGCTAGACATCATTGAGATGGGTGCCATCTCTGTGGATCCAGCTATTAATAACGTGTATTAAACAATTTATATGGATAAGCTGATATGAATTACTTTTTAAGTTATGACATAGTCTCGTTACGTTCTGAATTCTAAGTGTTTTAGTTACAGTGAAATATTTGGCAATTTGATTAAACTGATAAATATCCTGAACTCACTATCATAGTATAATAGTGATATCACTGCATAGTGTGAAATCATTGTTGACCACTAGGTGACTGAATATATAGGTTGATGTGTAAACTTTGAAATCATAACGATTCTCAAGATATAGAGCGGACAAGATCTGTACCATATGATATTGGTTTTCAATTAAAAACGAAAATTTTGACCCTGAACTTTAACGTAGAAAGTTGTAGAAATATTATGACACACCCTGTGGTGTTGGTTAATGTACATGCCATGTATAAAGTTTGAAATTATAATGTTTTTCTTGATATAGAGCGAACATAAATTGGTACGGACGGACAGACGGACGGACGGACGGATAGACTGTTCACTATAGGGTGACCTGCCTCTAAGAGGGGCCCTTATCAGTTTAGTGAGATAGCAGGACTTCTGCTTAATTATGTTTAATTTGCTGTACAATTTTGTTTTGAGAAGCTTTTTTTGCATATATCCAATTACTAAAGAGCATTACATTTTATATGCTACACAACACATTAACACATTAATTATGTGAAAGTCTCGGTCACTACGTCAACCACAGATGCTGAAAAAAAACTCAATTTCCTGAACTTTTAGACAATGATAAATTGACATATTCAGACTGCGTATTGTTCAAAATAAATTACCGACTTTTATTAGAAAATAGGTTAAAAAGTAAAATACAAAAAATACTGAACTGCGAGGAAAATCAATTTGGAAAGTACATAATCACATGGCAAAATCAAATGACAAAACACATAAAAAATGAATGGACAAGAACTGTCATACTCCTGACTTGGTACCGGCATTTTCAAATGACAAAAATGGTGGATTAAACCTGGTTTTATAGCGCTAAACCTCTCACTTTATTGACAGTCTCATCAAATTCCGTTATATTTACAATGATGCGTGAACTAAACAGACATAATAAATAAAATAGTCAAAATATGGGTACAGCAGTCATCATCGTGTAACAATTTTAAAAGGAACAATTAAACAGAACACAAAAACATCTATCTACAAACATATTCATTGCTTCGCGTGTCTGACGTCAGAAAATTGTATACGTCACATATTTTTGTCGTTCAATGTGTATACAAACAATTTTAAAATTTCACAAGGGCGATGTTAGCATACAGGGTTAACAAATCAAAAGTATGTAAGAATTAATTTCAGAAATAGACCGAGATTTAAATAGTCCAAAAGTTCTATAGAATTTATAAGAATCTACAAATAGTTCCTTACACTACGCGATTGAATAATTTTGACGTTTGTGGTTCAACGTATTCAAAATATTGTTTCAAAATTACAGCAGAATGCATTGATTGTGTAGGTAAAGGTTATATCTTTGGTTTGCTTGTTTGTTAGCTGAACCGTGAAATTATTGTTAGGTTAGTTAAACTACCCTCATTTCAGAGCAGACTAGTCCGACAGATAACCAACCTATCTCTCTGTAGGAATAGACTACTCCGAAAGGAGGGTAAAATTCAGAATGGAAATGGAGAATGTGTCAAAGAGACAACAATCCGACCATAGAGCAGACAACAGCAGAAGGTCATCAACAGGTCTTGAATGCAGCGAGAAATTCCCGATGCATGATTTTTTTGTTAGTGGCTTTGAACTAGCTGTCAGTAACTACGTGTACTCTCAGATCTGTTCCTATTGTCCTTTTGTTGTAAGGATGTAAAAGTAACCACTTGCATTTTTGTCCATCTGATGAGTTAAGCCTTTTTAAACTGATTTTTATAGTTCGTGCTTATGTTGTACTGTTATACCACTGTCCCAGGTTAGGGGAGGGTTGGGATCCCGCTAACATGTTTAAACCCGCTACATTATGTATGTATGTACCTGTCCCGAGTCAGGAGCCTGTAATTTAGTGGTTGTCGTTTGTTTATTTGTTTCCTATTTGTTTTTCGTTCATTTTTTTTATATAAAAAAGGCCGTAAGTTTTTTTACATTGTTTTTGCGGGGGCTTATAGCTGACAATGCTGTGTGGGCTTTGTTCATTGTTGAAGCCGTACGGTGACCTATAGTTGTTAATTTTGGTCTCTTGTGGAGAATTGTCTCCTTAGCAATCATACCACATCTTCTTTTTTACCATACAAATTATGTTACGTATGTTATATACTGTCCCTACTGTTGATTGGTACTCTGCTTAAATATTGACTCCGTCTAAAAGGTAGGACTACCTCTGCTGAAAATAATGTCATTGTTCAGCTAGCAAGCAGTAAGACTGTAATAGAAATAGAAAAATCTACAATGTCATATTTACCTTTAACCTTGACCCATATACAAATAAAATAAAATTAACATACCCTTTTAACCAAATGAGTAAAATATTGGATCAATTTCTTGTACCGATGTTGATGAGAAGCCAGAATCAAAATATGACATTGATCTTTGACCTTGACCTCCTTTTTGTGGACTTTCAAATTTAGAGAATTAAAGAGAGGTGACAGATATCAATAGGATTTTCAAACTAAAAAATTGAAAACAAACTAACAATGTCATAGAAAAAAACGAAAAACAATGAAAGGACAACACAATATACACAAACCGCTTCAAGACTAAGATGCATGAACCCCACCCGAAAACGTAAGACTAAGATACATGAACCCCACCCGAAAACGTAAGACTAAGATACATGAACCCCACCCGAAACCGGAAGACACCAGGTTCTCTGGAAGGGTAGTCAAGTCCTGCGCAACATGTGGCACTAGATAACATTGTGTTATCACTATTTCATAATGTTGTATCATGTTGAGACAGAATCTTAATCTAAATGTTGTTTGATACATGTAACAGTTCTGGAAAAAGGATTCAGAAAATTTGTAATATGTTGAAAAAAAAGTCAAACATTAGTCTTCTTTGGTATGCTGTTTAGGCAAATTTAGACGACAATGATTAGTCCTGTCGATTGTTTTTTTTTTGTAATTTATCTAGCTTATCAAATAACACCAGTTAAAAGCTTTTCCACTCATCCCTTCAGTTCGTATCATATAAAAAGAAACTGATATTGCATATAATTCAAAAGTCATAATTCTATATGACTGTGCTTATGGCAGTATTTCCTGTTTTCAGTGTCAATTACCTGTTAACACGTGACACTTGATAAGAAAGAAAGATACATTTAGAGATGAACATGAAATTCAATGAACTTCACGACAAAGCTACTGTAATTATGATCCATTTTGGAAACAATAGGTTTTCTTTGGTACACACGATTTGCGGAAATAAACAGGAATCAGGAAAATCATGTTGCTTTGGAAAATTAATCATACTGTTATAATATATATAATTTTAAATTCTGTGATATCAAATGATTTTGATCTTTAATAACACAAATCGATATTATCCAATCTATTATTTACATGATATCCGTGCTCCTTCAATTTCAATTAAAAACTGCAATTCATTTAAAGTTTGATTGTTAAAACATGTAAAAAACGGTAATGATGAGTGGGCTAATAATACCACGATACAAGTGCGTCATTTCGTTATTTATCACTCAGTCCATTAATCTGTGTTATTATAAGTTACATGAACAAACACTCCTTTGATCGAAAAGGCTATTGTCCGTTGAGAGTAACTAAAAATTCAAAATTAGAATCATTGTTATTAAACATGTTAAAATCAATAAATTAAAAAAAACGAAAAAGCAAAGAAACACGTTAGGTCATGATTGATAAGTAAAATAGCCGTTTCAAATTATACAGAATCTAATGAGTTCTACGAGATGTCATGCGCAGACAGTACGCATACAATTTAAAAATAATTGACCTTACATGAATTTTATTTATAAAAACTGCCGATATATTGATATTGTGAGTGATTGCAATATGTTATAACTATTTGCCAGATATTATTTTACTTGAACAAAATTGTAACGTTATATAGATGATTACTTCGAACTCTTTGCGTTACAACAGTTCGACCGCTTATGTCCTTCAAATAACACAAACAAGGAGATGCGATATGAGTTCCAAGGAGACAATACTCCAGCCAAGTCACAATGTATAAAAAAATAAACCATTAAAGTGCAAAGTACACTATAGTTCAAAGTACAGCATTCAACACGAAGCTTTGGATTAAACAAAAGTTTGAATAAATAGATAGTAAGATAGTTAAAACGATATTCATTTAGACATTAATATTGTGTTATTTTCTAATACTGAGTACAGAAATTTATATTTGAACTTGACTGTCTTAACTCAGTCACGAATCTGTATTGTCAATATTGATAAAATGTTTGAGCTAAATGTATTCCAATTGAATTAATTTTATCTATGTAATTTAAAGAAGCTATGAAGAATATAAGTAACAGTATTTGGTGGGTTCTTTAATAGCGCACTTTATAGAGGGTTTTTTGGTTTTTGCACGCGGAATGATGGAATAAGACGAAAGACTAGTCGACTTGCAGTCACAATAATGTGTGCGGTTTTGTCTCCCTACACATCAGCACGTACAAAATCAGGTTCACGGGATCGATCTTGTAAAAAGCATGCTTCATATTCATATATCTTTTATATTTGTATGTATGGGTTAAAGCAGGTGAATGTTGAACAGCCATTCATTTTGATGTTATTTGAAGCGTCTGTTTGTCGTCAAAGTAAAGTATAAATTGCACCTCCATTTATTTATATTTATAACTGTAGATTTAAAGGTTTACCCACTACACCGAATGCTGCAGTTGATGAGCGGTTCGGACTGCGACGGAATCTAGATACTGGAAATAAATATAAATGTGATAAAGATTATAAGATGAAGGGAAACCCGTTTGCAGTCTGTCAAAGTCCTGGAGAATGGAAAGTTTTGTTTAATTGTACCACGAAGGTTTTTTTGTGTTACATAGACCATACATAGCTTAAATGGTGAAAATATGCAACGAATGGAAAAGCGGAAAAGTGCGACGGAATATCTTCTACAATTTGACCATTTGATGTGCAAGTTTTGTCTCATATTCAAATTAAAACAAACTCGATGTCCCCCAGAGTCATTACAATTTTATTTCATCTCAATGTTAACTGTGTATCCAAGAGACAAATTTTATTATTTGGACATATACAACAAAACAGTTATATTGATTAGCGAAGCTTTTGAGCAAATCTAAAATGTGAATGAATGAAAAATTTACGAGACTAAAATGAGACGTAAACCCATCAACATATCTATAATACTAAAATTACGAGGTCCAATTTGTCAGCCGTCATCACAGAATTCAACTTTATATATAACTAATATAGTACAAAGGTGTAGATTAAAAATTACACTACTCCAGGCCCTTTTGTTTTCCACGTAATTAATATTAATTAATTGCCAATAATTAAGAAGTTCCGGGTCGAGTCCGCTACCGATACCAATAGTATATTCACCTGTTACCTATTACCTTATCTGTACGTTCCGCATCTGACAGGCGCACCACCAAACGTTGTATTCAGGATTAATATGCTATATACACGGGTCATAACCACAGGGTTGACACTACTAAATTGTCAAATTTTTACCTATTGTAGTATTTTAATCAATAAGACTTTCTCAGATAACAATATGAATACTAAAAATCTGGACTAAGAATAAGGCGTATAGGTACAGTTTTCAATTTGTTAGTGGGCATGACGTAAAACAGCGAAGCAAAGAATTCAACTTTATTTATAACTTATATAGGACAATGCTGTTGATTAAGAAATACTCCATTCCAGGACCTTTTGTTTTCCAAATAATTAATATTATTGTTTCAGTTCGACGGGTTCAAACAGAAAGACTTGAAAGCAGAGAAAAACTGTGTATCTTATAATCGGCACGACTTTATCAGATGACAATACTAATACTAAAATAAGGCTTGCGCATAGTTATATACTTTAATTCAGTCACGAACCCGTGATATCACGGGTGTGTTCTAGTAGAAACAAAGAAAACGAGCCTACAGACCTTAATGTCAACTTACTGTTTTAAAAAAAGACTTTACGGAAAAGTTTTGAATATATTAAACAATGAATATTAAATGTCTACATGATACAGTACACTACAAAATATAATATATAACAACTCTAAAAGTGTACAACATCACAAAAAAAAAACAAAAAAAAAACAAAAAAAAAACGTACAGTTGTTAAATATTTCAGATAAAGATATCCTTCATCAGTATGATCACGATGTAAAATGAATCATGTCAATCGATCTATTTTGATATAAAACGATCACAATCTTGAAATGTATACACAAAACAACAAACAAGTTTAAACGAACATCAGAGACGCTGGAACAATTTTAAATAAAGGCAACAGTAGTATACCGCTGTTCAAAACTCGTAATTCTATGGACAAAAAACAAAATCGGGGTAACAAACTTAAACTGAGGGAAACGCATTAAATATAAGAGGATATAATATAACAACGACACAACATTAAAATGTAACACACACAGAAACGGACTAATCATTAGACAAAATCTAATGAGAATAACAAATAAAAAATCATTAAACAATTTTAAACAACGAATATATACTTAATCCATATTTGATATTCAGAAGATGCGTGAAGTGCAGAGGGATTTAAGTATGACGAGAGCACAAAAGCATGTATTAAACTAAAGTCTCCAAAATTTAGTTGGGAGGATGCAAGGCAAAATTGTCAATGAAAATCAGGAGGGAAGGAATTTAGTTAGCATAACGTTTCCACAAAGGAGAAGTGGAATTTTATCATAGAATATATAGAAGGTAATACAACACCTGTATGTGTATGTTCAGTTAGTTATGTTACTCGTACGTCATGTACATGGTAGTACATTATTATATTTTCACAGAAAACTTTCATTTCACGATACCAAATATATTGCAAGTTGTCATTCTCTTGTAATACATTAATTCGATAGTCATTTGAAAGCTTTTATTTGCTGAGAAACAATTAAAAACATATTTTTGTCGCAACAAAAAATCTGAATATCAGCACATTTTCAGTAAACAGAATCATTCGAAGGTTTCGATAGAAAAGAAAATAACAAGTAGGGAATATTTTTTATTCCAATATTACCCGTCAAAATTATAATAACCGTTAGATATGGTTGCTGTTCACAAGGAATCTATTAAAGCAAGAGTTCCAAGCGGTGAAATTGAAATCATTTCTCCGTATTTTTTAATTGTAAGCGAATAACTATTTCGTCATATCACTTTCATTAATGATTGAACAAAAAAAAATACTTTAGATTTTTTTGTATATCTTGTAGCTAGTGCCCCTTTAATTTAGACCAATAAACACAAAACATAAATTAAAGGCTTTAATGCTATTAAAAAAAACATATATAATTTCATCTGTACAATAAGTGATTTGCATCAAGTACCAACATACCTCTTCATTCCTCCTGAAAATGTCATGTCGGAGAAGGGTGGAAGGTATCGAAAAACAGCCAAATTTCATCTTCAAATAGAATGCATGGCTAGGCTGCCCTTTTCCTTATTTTTTGTAATACTCTTATTTGTATAGATGGTTCATTTTGTAAACAGGGACCCGTAACCTGTTTCTGGACGACTAAGGTACAGATGGGTGCGGTCCTAACCTTGACAAAAGTTAACTTAAAGTTAACTTGTTGACTGCTTTTTTAAGTTAACTTGAGAATTTACTGCTATTTCAAAGCATCTGATTTGTTTATTAATTTTAGTGTAATTCAGGTTTTTTGCTTCATATTTCAAAACATTTCAAACACACTATCATAGCTTTTTTTCGATTTGTATTATGTCAGGTTGTCCAGAAGGATCTATACAAAGCTTAAGAGGTATTTCAAAATAAGTTTTAAAATATCGTTTAGACTGAAAAATATAGATATGTTTGAAACTTTATTTTTAGATTCTGTCAATCAAAATGATAAAATATGGATAGGTCTCAAAAATGAGAAATGGATGACAGGCAGTGCTTTCGAGAACATATTCGAAATTGCAGATCTCTGGCAGTATCTTCGAAATAGATGTTGTGTAATTGAAAAACGTCACACCATAAACGATAAAAAATGTACAGATAAAGAGAAGTTTCTTTGCGAAATACTTGCAACATAAAGCGTTCATGATGCTTCATTCAAATCATTTAGGATGATAATGAAAAAAAAGAAAGTACATTCCCTTTGTTTTTTAAGAGTTTCATACTTCTGTTTGCTTTTGTTTTAATAACATAGATGTGTGATTTTTTTTAACAAAATGTATGGTATGAATTCTTTCATTGATGACTTACGCGGCAATCAAAAGTCGAGTATACACCAGTAAACCAAATGTGTTTATAATGTGGTAGTTTGTCGTTTTTATTTTTCAGTTTTGCCTTTACGCAAGAAGTAAGACGGCCTGTGAAAAAATAGAAAAGATAAAAATCAAATATTTTCTTATCCTTATCTGATAGATTCTTTTTGGGAAAATTTGAAGGATGCTATTTGATATATTCAATCCCTTTAGAAGAGGTGTGTTGACGTGTAAACGCAACATTAAAATCACAAATTTAACATGAAGAACAGTGGATTCACTCAGATTGTATGTCAGCCCATGAAGATTACAAATCAAACCACACCTTCAACATGTTCAATATTCACTTTTACGGAAATATTGTTAACCGTGCCCATATCATGCATATATTTAGAAAAGATCCTTATAAACTTATCGCTCCTTTAGCTAAACTTATTCTAAAAGGTTGCCAACTCAACACTGTAATAAGATCATTGAATATTGTTTTTATTGGTATAAATATTGATTTTGATATCAGTAAATTAAAAGCAAATTAAATATTACTAGTATGTTATATACATATACACATTCATGGATCTACAATCTGTCGATACCTGTAACTTGGCATTGCACAAGGTCATGTTTTTCTCTGACTGTTTATGACGTCTTTACACTAAATCCATTGGATGTTGGACGTGTACGGATTGATAGTTTAGTCTTAGATGCATGATTTTTTTTATTAGTAGTTAGTGGCTTTGAACTAGCTTTCAGATAACTGCGAGTACTTTCAGATCTGTTCCTAATGTCTTTTTGTTGTCGGGATGTACAAATACCCGGCCACGCCCACTTGTATTTTGTCCATCTGATGAGTTAAGCCTTTTCAATTGATTTTTATAGTTCGTTCTACTGAACTGTACTGTTTATACCACTGTCCCAGGTTAGGGGGAGGGTTGGGCCTGTAATTAAGTGGTTGTCGTCTGTTTATGTGTTACATTTTTGTTTTCGTTCATTTTTTTATACAAATAAGGCCGTTAGTTTTCTCGTTTTAATTGTTTTACATTGTCATATCGGGGCCTTTTATAGCTGACTATGTGATATGGGCTTTGCTCATTGTTGGAGGCCGTACGGTGACCTATAGTTGTTAATGTCTGTGTCCTCTTGGTCTCTTGTGGATAGTTAGTTGTCTCATTGGCAATCATATCACATCTTCTTTTTTATATAAAACCAGACTATATTATAGCTTATAAAAAAGGCAATCATAAGATCACTCAATTTCACTTAATTTTAGAAATTTTAATTGGTCAATAGTCAAGGTACGACGAGACTCACAACTCGATGCGCCAGACGAGCGCTTCGTCTACATTTCAATCATCATTGAAACTGAGATCAAAATAGTTAGAAAACCGAACATATATAAATTTGAAGACCATTGGGGACTCTTAAATATAAAAATATATGTGCTAAGGTAATCTATGCCTGGGGTAAACTCCTTAGTATTTAAAAAACGATGTTTCCAATCATGCATTTATCGGTTCTCATACAAGAACATGCTTGAATTCTATGTATTCAGCACCCGTTCCGATTGAAGTTAAATCTACAAAAGTGCTTTGGACGCATGAAATTTACAAAGTGTATTTATGACACAATTTTTTTTCAGCTTAAATATGTATTTGAATAAAAAAAAAAAACATCACTAGTGTATTGTTAGGTTCATTGTTGCTGGTTTTGTACTATCTATCATTGTGTGTTTTCCCTTTCTTTAATCAATATAGTTTTTTGTGTAAATATACGTTGCTTATTAAAAGCTTAAAATAACAAAAGCAGATATGATAGTCCTGATCAGGCTTATTGTATATATGTATTAGTATGAGTGTTTAATGGTGTCCAAAGTTTCAACTTTTCAACTTTATACCCAACTCAAGAAAGTTACAAAAGATACACGAAGGATATCAGAGGAACAGTCAAACTCATAGATCGAAAATTAACTGACAACGACATGGCTAGCAAAGACAAAGACAAACAGACAAGTAATAGTACAAATAAAACATAGACAACTAAAGACTAAGCATGCACGAACCCCACCAAAAAACTGGGGGTGATCTCCAATGTATTCCTGCCTCAATATAAAACAACATCGTATTACTGCTATACTATGCAAAACATATACCGTTACACGTTCACACAAATGTTGTAAATAATTCAAAGGATGATAAGTATTGGCATACGTTTAAATAGTCATAAGATACAAACCAAACATTACCTAAAGCTGTGAAAATCACAAACAGATACTTTTATCTAAATGAAGCAATACTACAAAATGGCATTATTACCATGGAGGTTTTGCATTGTAAATTTTGCGCCATAATCGGTTATGTTGTAAAAACTGTATATTATACACACACCTAGACCAAATGAAAACAAATTATGATCGTACATTTTACTTTGGTCTCTCGGATTTTAATATATTTGGTTAAGAGCATTTTCTTTCAAAGTGTTCATCTTTTGCATCCAATTAAATTTAGAATGGAAATGGGTATGTGCCAAAAGGACAACAACCCGACCAAAAGAGCATACAACATCCGAAGGCCACCAGTGGGTCTTCAATGCAGCGAAAAACACCTGCTCCAGGAGGCGCGCTTCAGCTGCCCCTAAACAAAAAGGTATACGAGTTCAGTGATAACGGACGTCATACTAAACTCCGAAATATACACAAGTAACTAAAATTAAAAATCATACAAGACTAACAACGGCCAGAGGTAGGCAACAAAATGCGGCGAGGTTAAAAACACACATCAATACGCACAGTAAAACTCAGTTCAAAATAAGTGTACATGTCATTCTGAGAATTGCTTCCTTTTAAATTAGCACGTTAAGATTCGGCCCAAATGTGTCGGTCTCGTGCAAAACAAACATATCAGTATCATATTTACCTTCTGATCTGGGAGAACCACTGGACATTAATCAAATGATTTACATGTTTCAAAAATTAAAAGGTCACAAGGATAACCAAAATAAATAAAAGTCCTCCGTATACACTACAGAATATTACAACTATTGTAAATATTGGTAAAAATATCACTTTCGATAAAAAATAAAGATCGTTTCAAAAGTGGGTGTAAGTTCTTCTAAGAACAGAAAGATATTCAGATATGGAATTTGTATAACTGTGTTGTAAATGACATTTTCCATGATTCCCTGCTCTCTAGTAATACCATTTTGAATGTATATGGTCGATGCTGCATATTTGTCATGGCATATTTCAGACCATATGAATATATGTATAATATCCGCTTGGTCATAATCACATATGTATACACTTTAATGATTCCATCGTAAACGCAAAGACCAGGTAATCAACACGACGAAAGTTGACACGTTCCTGAACATTCGTGTTAAGGAGGCAGAAAAATATAAACATTATTTGTTTTCATTGCAAATTTTATTTATAATTTTATTAGTTGTTACTTTTTTATATGGTACAAAAATCATTCAAGCAAATCAATTCGTTTTGGTCTCAGATGATTCTTAGAATGTATATATCAATGAATAAACTCCAAATTATCTCCCTTTGGTCCAAAAATTGCCATTTTGTTTTAGCATTAACATTGAATTATTTTTTTTTGAACTCATCGGTGACCTATATCTTTTATTATTATTTTCAAATGAGCTGTACTTACACTAAACTATTGTAAAATTTGAGCGATTTCTGTAATTTATTTCTTTTTTTATTTCGATATTACCTCTATTTCTCCTATTAATTAGCTCAACAGAAAAAAGTACATATTACAAAAATGTATCCTTTTTTCAAGGCAGATTGTGAGCGTAAATAAACAGTGACCCCATTTTTATTTTTATTTTTCTATTGAGTATAATAAAAAGTTCATTTATAGAAAAATATAGCAAAATCCTATATTAAGAAATAAATGATTTAGACCCGCAAGCCCCCTCAATCAAAAATAACACACGGAGACAAGAGGAAAAATCGGTAATTGTTTCTTACGCATATTCGAAAAATACCTTTATGATCAAAACATCCTTAACAGCATTCTAAATGTTTTTCAACTGGTTAAAATTCATACAAACCTGGGTTTAATCCATTTTTCTACAAAAGGGATGCCTTTACCGAGTCATAATTTATATAACAGTTGTTTTCCATTCGTTTGAGCTTTTGAAATCCGTGTTACTTGATTTAATTTATAATTCTTCAAAATGCCGACTAAGGGTAGGAGCGGAAACGAAATCGGAAAAATTTTGTTGGGGAAATACAAACGAGAAAACAAAAATCAAGTTCTATTGTATTTCATCTATATAATTCTACACCAGACCATAAGTTATTATTTTCATAGTATTTAATGTTGCTGTAGATTAATATATTTTTCTCCCATTAAGAATCAAGGATTAAATATGTCCTTGAAAAAAAACCACTTGTCTATAAATCAATTCGTCTACAATAGATTCATCACCATGACGTGTGACGATCGAATAAAAAACCCAAATAAAGTACAAAGTTAAAGAGCATTGAGGATCAATAATTCACAATAGAGTTGCCAAATACAGCTAAGGTAATAGAATACTGAGGTAGAAAAGCTTTGGAATTTCAGAAATGTAAAGTTTTGTTAACAGGTAATCTATAAGTATGACCATAGCAATGCTAAATCATGTCAACAGAGAAGGGTAGACTACTGGGCTGGTGATACCCTCGAGGAATGATCACTCCACTAGCAGTGTCATCAAATGTCCTTTTTAAACACTCGAGTTTGGTAATTTATGTAATGTTTACAAACACTTTTTTTACATTAAGTTTTTGACGCAGTTTAACAAAAAAATGCGTCAAAAGACATATGATTCTCATTGGCTTTATTGAAAGATATATGTAAACAATTTTAGAAAAGGTAATACATGCACTTGAAGTGATTGAAAAATACTTTTGGCCAAATTTCGGGGAAATAGGTTGTGTGTGGTTAGTATTACATTTACTGTTTACAGTATCACTTTAACATATCTTGATTTCATTAATTAATTTTTCGTACCCCAAAATGAAAATAACGTCACGTTATTTGGTAAAATTTTCCATTGTTTATGACATTTTCACCAATCACGACATTTTGGTGTACACTTTTCAGAAGTGTCATATCGGGGCCATGTATCGCCAACTTCGATAGGAACGGGTGCTGAACAATATAATTAAAGCATGTTCTTGTATGAGAACCGATAAATGCATGATAGGAAACATCGTTTTTTAAATACTAAGGAGTTTTTTTTACCCCAGGCATAGATTACCTTAGCACATTTTTTTTATATTTAAGAGTCCCCAATGGTCTTCAAATTTATATATGTTCGGTTTTCTAACTATTTTGATCTCAGTTTCACTGATGATTGACATGTAGACGAAGCGCACGTCTGGCGCATCGAGTTGTGAGTCTCGTCGTACCTTGACTATTGGCCCATTTAAAATTTCTAAAATTAAGTGAAATTGAGTGATCTTATGATTGCCTTTTTTTATAAGCTATAATATAGTCTGGTTTCGTTTTACCTTTGACCTTTGAATGTCATATGATATGTGATACCTCTTTTCCCATCCTGTCTAACTTTAAAAGTAACTGATAAATGCTAAACTACAATAAAGCTTAGACATATAAGTGAGGTAATGCAAACTAGTTGACACTGTGACGTCATACACAGGTTATAGTTGAAATATTTGACAAAATAATTTTGAATAATTCAAATATAAGTAAAAGCCTTTCCACAAGAGATATTTCGTTAACACCAACATTTTTTTTTATTAAAAAAAAACCTGTTTGATTGGAAAGTTGTGGAATGTTGTTCAAGTTTAGATATAAAAATGTTAGATAATTAAAATATTGAACATGTTGAAGGTGTGTTTTGATTTGTAATCTCCGTGGGCTCACATACAATTTGAGTGAATCCACTGTACTTCATGTTAAATTTGTGATTTTAATGTTGCGTTTACACATCAACACAGCCCTTCTAAAGGGATAAGATTTATCAAATAGCATCCTTCAAATTTTCTCAAAAAGAATCGATTAGATAAGGATAAGAAAATAGTTTTATAAAAGGCAAAAAAGAAAAAAAGACAAACTACCACATTATAAAGACATCTGTTTTATTGGTGTATAATCGACTTTTGTTTGCCGCGTAAGTCATCAATGAAATAATTTATAGCATACATTTTGTTAAAAAATAAATCATACATCTTTGTTATTAAAACAAAAGCAAACACAAGTATGAAACTCTAGAAAAAACAAAGGGAATGTACTTTCTTTTTTTCATTATCATCCTAAATGATTTGAATGAAGCATCATGAACGCTTTATGTTACAAGTATTTCGCAAAGAAACTTCTCTTTATCTGTACATTTTTTATCCTTTATGGTGTGACGTTTTTCAATTACACCACATCTATTTACAAACATACTGCCAGAGAGATCTGCAATATCGAATATGTTCTCGAAAGCACTGCCTGTCATCCATTTCTCATTTTTGAGACCTATCCATATTTTCTCATTTTGATTGGCAGACTCTAAAAATAAAATTTCAAACATATCTATATTTTTCAGTCTAAACGATATTTTAAACTTATTTTGAAATGCCTCTTAAGCTTTGAACAGATCCTTCTGGATTCTAAAGAGAGGGACAACCTGACAAGATAAAACTCGAAAAAAGCTATGATAGTGTGTTTGAAATGTTTTGAAGTATGAAGCGAAAATCTGAATTACACTAAAATTAATTAACAAACAGATACTTTGAAATTAGAGAATCTAAAAATAAAATTTCAAACATATCTATATTTTTCAGTCTAAACGATATTTTAAAACTTATTTTGAAATACCTCTTAAGCTTTGTATAGATCCTTCTGGACACAACCTTACATAATAGAAATCGAAAAAAAGCTATGATAGTGTGTTTGAAATGTTTTGAAATATGAAGCAAAAAACCTGAATTACACTAAAATCAATAAACAAATCAGATGCTTTGAAATAACAGTATCTTTTTAAAGACATATAAACGTTTTATTACTTAATATTTCCTGTATACAATTACCTTAGTCGTCCAAGAACAGGTTACGGGTCCATGTTTACAAAATGAACCATCTATCCAGATAAGAGTATTACAAAAACAAGGAAAAGGGCAGCCTAGCCATGCAATCTATTTGAACATGAAACTTGGCTGTTTTTCGATACCCTCCGACCTTCCCCGACATGACATTTTCAGGAGGAATGAAGAGGTATCTTTGTACTTGATGTTAATCACTTATTGTAAAGCTGAAATTATATTTGTTTTTTTAATAGCATTAAAGCCTTTAATTTATGTTTTGTGGTTATTGGTCTAATTCAAGGGGCACTAGCTACAAGATATACAAAAAAAATCTAAAGTAATTTTGTTTTGTTCAATCATTAATGAAAGTGATATAAATATGTTTTTAATTGTTTCTCAGCAAATAAAAGCTTTCAAATGACTATCGAATAAATGTATAACAAGAGAATGATAACTTGCAATATATTTGGTATCGTGAAATTAAAATTTTCTGTGAAAATATAACAATGTACTACCATGTACTTGACGTACGAGTAACATAACTAACTGAACATACACATCATTTGTTGTATTACCTTCTATATATTTAATAATGAAATTCCACTTCTCCTTTGTGGTTATGCTAACTAAATTCCCTCCTGATTCTGTTTGACAATTGTGTCTTGCATCCTCCCAAGTAGATTTGGGAGACATTAGTTTAATACATGCTTTTGTGTTCTTGTCATACTTAAATCCCTCTGCACTGCACGCACCTTCTGAATATCAAATATGGTATACGTATATATTCATTGTTTTAAATTGTTTAAAATTGTTCCAGAGTCTCTGATGTTCGTTTAAACTTTTTTGTTTTTTTGTGTATACATTTCAAGATTTTGATAGTTTTATATCATAAAAGATCATGTAGATTGTCATGATTCATTATACATCGTGATTGTACTGATGAAGGATGTCTTTATCTGAAATATTTAATAACTGAACGTTGTTTTGGTTGGTTGTTTTTTTGGTGATGTTGTACACTTTTAGACTTGTTATATATTATATTTTGTATTTTACTGTATCATGATAATAAGATTTATCGTTTGCTTTTATTCAGTCATTTAATATTCATTGTTTAATATATTCACAACTTTTCTACAAAAGTCTATTAAGGATGATCGCTGCTCAGTTTTAAAATAAATAACTTTTCATAAAACTAGTTTATATTGATAGAGGATTAATTGAGGAATCAAAATAGCAAAAAAAAAAAAAAAAATAGGGGTCAATGTGCTTGTTTTCGAGGAAAATGTTCTCTCTTGATTTTTCGTAGCTTTATCATTGACCAGTTAAAGTTCTCAAATACTATTAAAAAATAAATAAGATTTTATAAAACTTTTACAAATGGCTTATAGTTATACATGTAAAAGATTTATAAAAAGAAAAATGGGGGTCCATGGGCAAATTTTATTAAGGCATTCAAATGGATAAACCAGAGGATTCCGAAAATCTGACAAAAATTCCAAAACATGACAAGCAAACATCCTTAAGGTCTGTAGGCTCGTTTTCTTTGTTTCTATATGTTGATGGGTTAACGTCTCATTTTAGTTTCATAAATTTTTTATTCATTCAAATGTGAAATATTTAGCGACATGTCAATTTAAGTATCTGAACTAGAGTACAATTAATGAAAGTTCAAAAAAGAGATCTGCACTTAAACATGTGTTAAAATGCAGTAACGAAAAAACTGTACAAAGAATCTCATTCCTTTAAAACTATTTAATTTTAATAATCATTATTAATGAGTCATTTATGCATTTTAGATTTGCTTAAACGTTTCGCTATTCAATATAACTGTTTTGCTTTATATGTCCAAATAATAAAATTTGTCTCCTGGATGCACAGTTAAAATTGAGATGAAATAAAATTATAATGATTCTGGGGGACATCGGGTTTGTTTAAATTTGAATATGAGACAAAACTTGCCCATAAAATGGTCAAATTGTAGAAGATATTCAGTCGTATTTTTCCACCTTTCCATTCGTTGCATATTTTCACCATTTAAGCTATGTATGGTCTATGTAACACAAAAAAACCTTTCGTGGTACAATTAAACAAAACTTTCCATTCTCCAGGACTTTGACAGACTGCAAACGGGTTTCCCTTCATCTTATAATCTTTATCACATTTATATTTACTTCCAGTATCTAGATTCCGTCGAAGTCCGAACCTCTCATCCACTGCAGCATTCGGTGTAGTGGGTAAACCTTTACAATCTATAGTTATAAATATAAATAAATGGAGGTGCAATTTATACTTTACTTTGACGGCAAACAGACGCTACAAATAACATCAAAATGGATGGCTGTTCAAAATTCAGCTGCTTTAACCCATACATACAAATATAAAAGATATATGAATATGAAGCATGCCTTTTACAAGGTTGATCCCGTGAGCCTGAATTTGTACGTGCTAATGTGTAGGGAGACCAACCTCTTACCCGCAAACACTATTGTGACTGCAAGTCGACTAGCCTTTGTTCTTATATCATCATTTCGCGTGCAGAAACCAACAACCTCTCTCTTTGAAAGTATTTGTTTTGACCCGGACAGAAACTATAAAGTGGGCTATTAAAGGTCCCAACGAATACTATTACATATATTTTTCATAGCTTCTTTAAATCAAATAGATAACATGAATTAAATTGTAATACATTCAGTTCAAAAATTGAATCATTATTGACATAAAAGATAGGTGACTGAGTTAAGACAGTCAAGTTCAAATTTCTGTACTCATAATCAGTAAGTAACACTATGATAATGAATATCGTTTTAACTATCTTTACTATTTATTTATTCAAACTTCTGTCTGATCCATGGCTTCGTGTTGAAGGTTGTACTTTGCAATATAATGTTGTTTTTTTTATACATTGTGACTTGGATGGACTATTGTCCCCTTGGAACTCATATCGCATCTCCTTTTATGTGTTATTTGAAGGACAAAAGCGGTCTGATCCATAGCTTCCTGTTGAAGGCTGTACTTTGAACTATAATGTACTTTGAACTATAATGGTTTATGTTTTATACATTGTGACTTGGATGGACTATTTTCTACATTTGAAAATGCCTGTACCAAGTCAGGAATATGACAGTTCTTGTCCATTCGTTTTTGATGCGTTTTGGTATTTGTTTTTGCCATGTGATTATGGACTTTCCGAATTGATTTTCCTCTAAGTTCAGTATTTTTGGGATTTTACTTTTTGTCTCTTTGGAACTCATATCGCATCTCCTTTTTTGTGTTATTTGAAGGACAAAAGCGGTCGAACTGTTGTAACGCAATGAGTTCTGAGTAATCATCTATATAACGTTACATTTTTTTTGCCAATGAAATAATATCTTGCAAATAGTTGTAACATATTGCATTCACTAACAATATACAATATATCGGCAGTTTTTATTAATAAAATTCATTTAAGGTCAATTATTTTTAAATTGTATTCGTACTGTCTGCGCATGTCAACTCGCAGAACTCATTAGATTCCGTATTATTTCAGGCCGCTATTTTACATCATCAATCATAACCTAACGTTTTTCTTTGTTTTTTCGTCTTTGGACTGAGTGATAAATAACCAACTGACGCACTTTTATCGTGGTATTATTAGCCCTCTCATCATTACCGTTTTTTACACGTTTTAACAATCAAACTTTGAATGAATTGCAGTTTTTAATTAAAATTGAAGTTATACGGATATCATGTAAATAATAGATTGGATAATATCGATTTGTGTTATTAAAGATCAAAATCAGTTAATTGCACAGAATTTAAATTGATAATTTATTATAACAGTATGAATACTATTCCAAAGCAAAATGATTTTCCTGATTCGTAGGCGAAGTTTAATGGCCTAACTTGTGTATTCGGTTTCCGTATACGATAACGAAAACAACAAGTGAGTCCCTACGGTATGAACACGGATATTACAAACTACTTGTGTCTAAATGACAAATTTGAATTATTAATTATAAAAAAAACGACTAACATGTTAGACGTCTGGCTCGATAAACACTCCCGCAGTTGTAATTTGGTAGGTTAAGCTTTCTTTGATTTATATGGATGCAGTGGTAGGTCTTCAAATATCATTTGGAAAATACTTTTCAAATGTAAAAGCTTGCCATAGGGTATGGAGTTAGCCCACTATTGAATGTCTATCATAGTTGATAACTTGTATACCACATTGTCCTATGTTTATATTTAAAAAAATCATGACTGTAGCGACTACAAGACTCAGATATCTATCAATCATCTATACCACATTTTCTAAACAAGTATTTTTTTTCATAAATCTCATCGTATCGCCTATAAGTTTTGGGGAGTTATCTTGCAATCTGACGTTTCTTCAAAAAGGACCTGTTAATTTTAGTAAAGTTCAAAGTTGAGTATCATAACACTTTAGAATTGTATAGTTTGATGAGAAGCGACCTAGTGTCCTAGGGCATTGTTCTTAACGTGACGTAAAGGTATAACCTGCTGTGGTCCCAAATATGGTACACAATTGTTCAATAATATAAAATAAAGGAAAACGCATATTACCAGTAACAAGGACACACTCAACAAATGAACGCATCAATTTGTTGTCACTCTTATTTATTGATATATTTGACGATTTTACCTTTAGGCATGCACTTTTATGCAATTTTGACATTGACAGGTATTAAATGAAACGACAAAAAAATACCCTCTGTTTGAAAAAAACAAAAAACCCGAGTAAACAACATAACAATCAGAAAAATCAGGACCCAAACAATTTGTTTGTGATTTATAAAAAAAACATTGATAAGTTAAATTATATACCATATGTTTACTATTTATGTTTCTTGAAGGTGTCTTCTGTCACGTCCGCGTTTAGGCATGGAGGGCTTGTTTCCCCAATCAAAATACCTCCGGTTAAATATTAAAATTAGTTTTTTTTTATATAATGTAACCGTGAATAGTTATCAAAGGTACCAGGATTATAGTTTAGTACGCTAGACGCGCGTTTCGGCTACATACAACTCATCAGTGACGCTCATATCAAAATATTTATAAAGTCAAACGAGTACAAAGTTGAAGAGCAATGAGGATCCAAAATTCCAAAAAGTTGTGCCAAATAAGGCTAAGGTAATCCATGCCTGGGATAAGAAATCCTTAGTTTTTCGAAACATTGCCTTTGCAGAAATTAAGACGTGTGACAGCCCCTTGCAATCAAAAGTTTTTTACTACTTGGAAGAGTTGCTGTCGCTTTGACACATTCCTCATTTTCATTCTCAATTTTACTGAATAATTGAGTAGGTAATCAGACGATAAAAACTGATACGTTTTTTCTGACATGAGTTTATGAATAATTGTTGATCACAGTGCTAGTTGAATTTATTAATACATTTTTTAGAAACTTTGTTTTTTATTGTTAAAGATCTAAAATATATAAGATATTGACTTAGGTAATGTTCAATCTTTTTTATTGTTTAATACTGTGTATTGTGTCCATTGCAAGAACATTTTTTACTTTGTAAATATTTCAGTTATTTTGTTAAATTCCTTTTAATTGTTTAAATTTGAATAAATGATATGACAAGAAACGAAAAGCAAATATGGCAGACGAAAGCCACTGGTTTATAGGCTCCTGAATTGGGACAGACCAATATATCATGTGGTTGGGTTAAACTTGTTTGTTATCTATGGAACATTCATATTGCATTGGCCACTTGTAGAAAACGTAGATAGGTCGTAACTATGTAAATATACGCGTAACTTTATGATGTGAACATTATGAATGCAAATTCGTCACGAACATAAGATTACAATATGATACGCGTTGGGGATCCTAAAACTCGATGGACCTTGGGAAGGACTTATTTCCATTGGCATTTTCAGAAGAAAGAGAAACAAATGAAAGTTCTGCACTGCAACAGGTGACACAGGCCATCATGAAAGGTGTTGACATGGTTCTTTGATAGTGTGACAGATAACATACGACCCATCATCAAAGGTTTACACGGTTCATTGATTGTGTGACAGGGTACATACGGACCATCATGGAAGGTCTTGACATGGTTCTGTGATAGAGCGACAGGTTACATACAGACCATAATGAAAGGTGTTGATATGATTCTGTGAGAGTATGACAGGTTACATACGGACCATTATGAAAGGTGGTGAAAAGTTCTGTCGGAATGTGACAGGTTACATACGGACCATCATGAAAGGTGTTAACATGGTTCTATGAGAGTGTGACAGGTTACATACAGACCATCATGAAAGGTGTTGACATGGTTCTATGGGAGTGTGACAGGGTACATACGGACCATCATGGAAGGTCTTGACATGGTTCTGTGATAGAGCGACAGGTTACATACAGACCATCATGAAAGGTGTTGATATGATTCTGTGAGAGTATGACAGGTTACATACGGACCATTATGAAAGGTGGTGAAAAGTTCTGTCGGAATGTGACAGGTTACATACGGACCATCATGAAAGGTGTTAACATGGTTCTATGAGAGTGTGACAGGTTACATACAGACCATCATGAAAGGTGTTGACATGGTTCTATGGGAGTGTGACAGGTTACATACGGACCATCACGAAAGGTGTTGACATGGTTCTGTTGGAATGTGACAGGTTACATACGTACCATCATGAAAAGTGTTGACATGGTTCTGCGATAGAATGACAGGTTACATACAGATCATCATGAAAAGTGTTAGCATTGTTCTGTCATAAAGTGACAGGTTACATACAGACCACATGAAAGGTGTTGACATGGTTCTGTGGGAGTGTGGCAGGTTACATACGGCCCATCATGAAAGGTGTTATCATTGTTCTGTGAGAGTATGAGAGGTTACATACGGACCATCATGGAAGGTCTTGACATGGTTCTGTGATAGAGCGACAGGTTTTATACTGACCACATGAAAGGTGTTGACATGGTTCTGTAGGAGTATGACAGGTTACATACGGACCATTATGAAAAGTGTTAGCATTGTTCTTTGAGAGTATGACAGGTTACATACGGACCATCATGGAAGGTCTTGGCATGGTTCTGTGATAGAGCGACAGGTTACATACAGACCATCATGAAAGGTGTTGACATTGTTCTGTGAGTGTTTGACACGTAACATACGGACCTCAGAAAAGAGTTAGCATTGTTCTGTCAGAGTATGGCAGGTTACATACAGACCAGCATAAAAGGTGTTGACATTGTTCTGTGAGAGTGTGACAGGATAAATACGTACCATCATGGAAGGTGTTGACATGGTTCTGTGATAGAGTGACAGGTAACATACGGACTATCATGAAAGGTATTGACATGGTTCTATGAGAGTATGGCAGGTTACATACATACCATCATGAAAGGGGTTGACATGGTTCTGTGAGAGTATGACAGGTTACAGACGGACCATCATGGAAGGTGTTGACATGGTTCTGTAGGAGTGTGACAGGTTACATACGGACAATCATTAAAGGTGTTGACATGATTCTGAAAGAGTATGACATGTTACATACGGACCAGCATGTAATGTGTTGACATGGTTCTGTGAGAGTGTGACAGGTTACAAACGGACCACCATGAAAGGTGCTGACATGGTTCATTGATTGTGTGAAAGGTTACATACGGACCATCATAAAAGGTGTTGACATGGTTCTGTGAGAGTGTGACAGTTTAAATTCGGACCATCATGAAAGGTGTTGACATGGTTCTGTGGGAGAGTGACAGGTTACATACGGACCATAATTAAAGGTGTTGACATGGTTCTATGGGAGAGTGACAGGTTACAAACGGACCATGAAGAAAAGTGTTGACATGGTTCTGTGGAAGTGTGACAAATTACATACGGACCATCATAAAAGGTGTTGACATGGTTCTTATGGATTTGGACAGGTTACATACGAATAATTATGAAAGGTGTTGAAATTTTTTTGTAAGAGTGTGACAAGTTACAAACGGACCATCATGAAAGGTGTTGACATGGTTCTGTGGGAGTGTGACAAATTACATACGGACCATCATAAAAGGTGTAAACATGGTTCTGTTGGAGTGTGACAGATTACATACGAATAATTATGAAAGGTGTTGATATTTTTTTGTGGGAGTGTGACAGGTTACAAACGGACCATCATTAAGGTGTTAACATGGTTCTGTGGGAGTGTGACAAATAACATACACATACGGACCATCATCAAAGGTGTTGACATGGTTCTGTGGGAGGGTGACAGGTTACGTACGGACCATTATGAAAGGTGTCGACATGGTTCTTTGATAATATGACAGGTTAAATACGGACCATCATGACATATGTTGACATGGTTCTGTAATAGTGTGACTGACAGGTTACAAACGGACCATTATGCAAGGTGTTGACATGGTTCTATAGGAGTGTGACAGGTTACGTACGGACCATCATGAAAGGTGTTGACATGGTTCTTTAATAGTGTGATCTTTTTCATAATATTTCTATCGATAAATGTTCTATTACAGTTCATATGTTGAAAGAACGATATGGCTCCTTTCATTGGTCAGAGCCGTGAGTAAGCTTAATCAAGGTTGAACAAATAATTAACTGCAATCCCTTTTTCTTCACTCAAATAAACAAAAAAATATTGAAAATTTGCCGTACACTTTCCGCTTTCACACAGAAAAAAACCCGTTGATATCTTTTAAAGATCTTTTACGTTGCCAAAAACTATTTACCAATCCATTAAAAAAATGCAAACTTCATTTGGGTCATTATTAGAAAGGATCTCTATCAAAAAGTAAAAACACAAAAATACTGAACTCCGAGGAAAATTCAAAAAGGAAAGTCCAAAATCAAAAGGCAAAATCAAAAGTCCAAACACATCAAACGAATGGAAAACTACTGTCATATTCCTGACTTGGTACAGACATTTTCTAATGTAGAAAATGGTGGATTGAACCTGGTTTTAAAGCTAGCTAAACCTCTCACTTGTATGACAGTGGCATATAATTCCCTTATATTGACAACGATGTGTGAACAAAACAAACAAAAACAATAGGTACGTCCACGTTAACAACATATGTTTCAGGGTCATGTGGATAGTGAAAATTTACACATTTGAATACTTAAACAACAAACAAAGATCTTCTTTATTGCGTTTGAACCTAGATATCTTAGAAATTTTCATTCATATTAGAAACAAGTCAGACAAATTAATGATGGACAAAAGCACAAAAATAGCAATAGAAATGACATTGTAAAGAACATTTCTGAAGGAAAACATATGATAAAAGGAAGGGAAAGTCAGTTAATATCATATTTAATTTTTATAAGTAAAAAACCTTGTTTATTTATTATCTCCTTACTCAGTAAGCTACATAAGTAATAGCAAACACTAGCTTATCAAGTCGAACAAGAAGTTTAATAATTCATAAAGATGTGTTTCTACAAATTTGAACTTATTCAAATTGCAAATCTTGTCAAATCTAATAATCCATTAATCATTAAGTAAAATGCATAAGTTGTCCCACAAACTTTCATTTATGATATATATATAGATTCGAGTAAAATATGAATATACTAATACTGAAGAGAAGAATCCCCATTTTTACAGGTTTACTTTCATAATCTATATAATACCCTGATAAAGGTGCTACTGTGCTAGCTAATCTATTAGTTGAATTTTACCATCATGATGATTATAATGTTTTTAAAATTTCCAATTATGTTACATTCACCTAAAATTGTAAGCATTATTTTTTTACAGATTATCTTTCAAATTTTGTTTAAACTCATCTTTTTTCTGTAAGACATTTTCCAGGCAGTACTGGACTGTTCAACTAAGAAAAATAGACTCTTTTACTTTGATGAAACTTATTGTGATTCTAAGTCCTACTTTATAGAATATAAATTAAACATGATCAGTACATTTTGTTTATTATTTTCATTTTCAGGTAGATAATTCAAATTCTCTTAAATATGTTTCATTGTACATTATTAGAATTGCTAAAAGAATTATAATACACAAAGAGGTGACCCATAAGACATTTACCCTTATTTATAAAAGTAGCAAAGTAAATTTCATCAGCCAGAGCTAATTTATATAAACATAGCTAGGTTTCTACGTGACATTCCTTAATTTTTATTAATTCTTTTGTCTTTTTATTTTTACAACTAATCCTTCTCTGAAAAGTAGGGAAGTATCTCTTCTCAATATTATCATAGCATAGTTGTAAATCCATTTTTTGAAGAAAAAAAATCCTGATTTTCCCTATGTTAACTTCTTCTTATATTTTTTTTGCTGGGTTTAATTTTTGACTGGTGATATCAAAGGGGGAGATAACCACTTGCACAAATCGGTAAAAAGCACAACCGCTACGTTTTTGAAATAACTTGACGTCTGCGTATCTAATATTCTTCTGTTTAGATATTCACATCGAGTATTTTAATGAGATGTTTTATTAAATTTAAATCCAGTTTCCTCGAAAATATTTAGATTTTTCGACAGGAGACTTGACAATTTTCACACACTAATCAAGTTTAGGATACAAAAAGTGGAAAGGACTTTGAATTGCAGTGTAAGTTTTATCGAGGTAAAACTATGAATATTCAGAATTATTTTCATCAATAAACTTTTATCATGCCATTGGTATTTGAGTGAATACAATGAGGTTTGTCTCATCCGTAGTTTTACTGAATTTTCACAGTCACGTGACCTCCATAATTGCTGATATACTTGGGGTCCAACTGTCTTTAACATCACAGACAGAATTTGATTCTCGAAAATATTATGTAATGACGTCACGTATCAGTGCAGAACGTCGCGTGCTCAAGTAAATCCGCGTCAATTTATCAATAAAATACACACGACTTCATTCATACACAGAATAATGGCATTTTTATTTTTTGATACTAACTTCATAAGCTCGAATATCAGCTTGCCTACCGGGATCACTTAATATTCTTGCTGATACAGTCAACAAATTATAAATGTAAAATGAATGATAAGAATAGAACTTACATGCTTTAACGCATTTCAAACTTTTGTCATGAGGATTGAATTCACACTTTTCCCCTTCTTCACATTTATAGCCTGCACATTTTCCCGCCAATGACTAAAACACATTACAAAAAAAAAGTCATCATTTTAATGCAGCATTGTTGGAATAATGAGAAAACAATACACATTTGATTTATACAGCTATTAAAATGTGAATATGACAACAATCTAAAATGACCAAAATTAAGATTCCTCCTTACCCTATTAAAATTATAGGACTATTTGTGTGCTAAAGGAACTTGTAATGCGCAAACTTCGTTTGTTCCCAGTCAAAGATTGTTTGAGATGTTATGATATTTACATCCATAATTTGTTTACCAATAAAAAAAATACCCAAAGAATATTTCAAATGAAAGGGATAGCAATATTATATATATATATACAAAAAAAAAGTTGCTTTAAAAATTGCATTATTTTATCATCAAGCAAGACTTGCAAGTGTATACAATCATACGTCTTAAATTCCGTTACTCGAAAATCGTTATTCATTGTACATTGTCAACAAAATTGTATGTTTATGTTGCTATAAAACGCAACTAAACCAAAACAGAGACAATGCATGAAAGATAATCTGATATAACTAAAATAATAAGTGATGATTTAGTTTTAGATTGCGTTCTTACATACCTTTGCCATGTTGTTATATTACTTCTGATACAGGTCGAGTCGTCGGCAATCTCGTTAGCCTCACCATCAGACATCACAAGGTCACATAATTTCCAATCTTGTCTGTAATTAATAGACGTGCAGTTTGACGTAATGAAACATTTCTTAGCACATTCGAGCATTGACAGCTGGTGAAATCTAAGAAGTACTCCTGTCAAGGAACATTTACCCTTTTCAATCATACCGACCCCAGAAAGATTTGGTTTCTTGCATATATCGTCATCAGCCGAGCATACGTCATCCATATTCAAACAGTAAACTATTCCTGTGAATTGGATCACAAGTAATAATAAAAATGATTTTTTTAAATTCATATCTGTTTTTCAACGTTTTAAACTATTCCGTCAGATGAAATACATGCATTAGCGTTAAATAACATTAAATATGCTAACCCGTCTTAAGTTAACCAGCAACTGCATGAGATGCATTCATTCTGATAACTAAATTGAAATGTATTTAGTGTTTATCATTTCTCATGTTTAAAGTTTGATCAATTAAAACAATTCGAGTTACGCAGACCATAACAAGACCTGTAAATGTTTAATTCGTTCCAGGTGATATTTCAATACCAATGCCAATATTGCGATTATTTTATTGTTTGATTTATCATTTAGAGGATGAAAAAACGATAAATCGTTATTTAATGCGTTAACATACTGTTTTTAAAATGAGCAATTCATGTTTTAAATACAGTTGATGCTAAATACATGTATTTTGTAGTCATATTATACTTTTTAGCAATTTTGGGTGAAACATAATTATTTGCTATATTTTCCAAATATTTATGATAAAATGTAAAAAAAAATTGTAGCTTTTTCTTTGTAAAGGTTGGTACGTTATCATAAAAGAAAAAATAGAGCAATAAGTATTTCTTAATAATAAATAATTTACTGGGGACCTACATCAGATCGAATATTTCGTTTAGTTGGTTTCTTCATCACAAAAGATTTGTCAGTCTTTTAGTTTGATCACTTTATTTGGGGGTTGGGGGTATAGAATTCTATACCAAGGACAAAGCGATACCCTTCTGTTGAAACAGTTAACACGATGGCCTTAAAAATTAAGAGAAAAAGACATAAAGGGTTTAAAAAAAAAACAAACTATCGGATCTGAACCCTCCCCTCCACCATTGAAAAAAACCAAAGTGACCGGGCTAACCCTAGATGCTGCGGAAGGGTATTTGTACTTCTAGTTGTTCCTTTATATGTACCCGTCGGGGTTGCCATTGAAAAGTAAAAGACAAGGCATATCTCGACCGACGAAAAAGGCGGGTATTCTAACTACTACATTTTGTTTACGAAAAATAATTTTAATAAGGTTCATCTTTTTTAAAGTTAGCTGTAATCATAGCAGGTCGAGTATAACAATAGTAAATCACTGAAAATATCCAACAACCTTAAATTTACAGCTAAAACTAGACAAAACTGATAAAGAAATAATGTTGTGTTCATGTTTGTTCGTCGTCCTTTTTAGATTATAAATAAATACACCACTCTTTGTAGATTTTTTGAGAGATATGTACATGTATTTCAAGCAGGATAGTGGTATATTAGTTGCTGTACTTTACCAAGCAAATATTTTTATCGAGGTTTCAAAAATTAACATCTATTATCCTTATCCAGCTGTTTAAAACAATCTTGTTTACCTGATTTACAAACCCGTTGCTTTCTTGGTAAAAAAAAGAAAACAAATCGTGAATCTCATTTTTGTTTGATTTGAAAGACAATTTGAATAAGAACATATTTTAGCAATATAACATTACAACATGCAAAATAGGAACAAACATCGGATGTTTCATCTGAAGAGATGTTTTGGAATTTAGAGGTTCCTTTCTAGCTTCATTCGAAATGTAAATGTGGAACAATTTAAAATGCAAGTTTTATTTTCAAGAAGTATGCAATTAATTATGTATCGTTACTTTTGTAACCAGTTTGAAAACATTTCAAAACCCTAAGCTGCCTTCTGATTGGTTCATCGCAAAACTTCCTGGAAACTCAATCACACTCAGTCTGGTTAAGTTGAACAGAGGCGGACTTAGGGGGGCAGGGGGCCCGGGCCCCCTTTTTTTGGGAAAAAAATTGGTTGCTTATAAAAGGAATCACTGAAGCGTGACTGGAGCGGGCCCCCTCTTAGGTCAGTCAGTGGGCCCCCACTTATGAACATTTCTGGATCCGCAACTGATTAACGGATATACTAAGGTGAGATTTAGGAATTTTTGTCAGATGTTCACGCAGCTTGATTTTTCCCATTCAACATAAGGTACCTATGTTACCCTATTACACTCACTTTGTCTTTGATAAGAATTGAATGCTTCTTTTTGTAAATTCATTAGAGTGCAAAAGCGTTGACCAAAGTACATTTTATATGAAGCGCGGAAGTACTTTTATTATATAAATGGTCACATAGTCAAAGCTCTACAACAACCTATGAAATTACAAAACGAAGCATTCAATACTTATTATAACATTTTTTTTTAGCTAGAATGTTTTTTTTTAGTTTTTTGTTTATTTACTTGTGCACTTTATTGTGAAAACGTGTGTCATCATGTATGTTACTTTTCTCTATAAATGGATAATAATTTCAGAAGGACACGAGATTGCTGTAAGGCAATTAAAATAACGTATCATAATGAAACATACATCCAATTTAATCATAAGCCCATAAAAGGTCATTTAACAAAATGTATTCAAATTCTAGATTCTAAAGTCTTTTTTTTTCTCCGCCATTTTTAAAGGAAATCCAATATCTTGAAAAGGAGGTTCATTATTAAAACCATTTCTTTCTTATTTTGTTCATTTATGAATTGAAAGCTTCTTTTTGTAAATTCATTGGAATGTAAATGAGTTGACCGAAGTACATTTTGTATTTTCGCGCTTCATTCTAAAACCGTACGGTCAACTCTTTTACAAACTTATGAAATTAGTGTTGTCCTTGAAACCGTTCTATTTATGTATGGCTGTATCCAGCAAACTTATGGCTGTGTTTTAAATGTGATAGATAAACGTTCATAAAAGACGATAATCAT
The DNA here is from genome assembly GCA_019925275.1 of Mytilus edulis. Lineage (NCBI taxonomy): Eukaryota > Metazoa > Mollusca > Bivalvia > Mytilida > Mytilidae > Mytilus > Mytilus edulis. The sequence goes on along the minus strand of CM034354.1, from coordinate 61,653,519 downwards.
TTGCTATTTTAATGAATTCCTGAATTTTTATATTGATGAATGAGCTATTATCAACGCATCATCTCCAATGGATGATAATAGAAGACATGAAACTTAATAGAAATCCTAATGTACTCGTTGTTCTACCATAGAAAACTATGATTGATTTGTTCTATAGAAGCCCACGCTTTATTTGAGAAAAACAATATGTTTAGTCCTGGGCAATAATATTGATTACGTTACATTTTGTTTGCAACGCACATGGTTATATCTATGAAGAAGATTACACATTTTCTGATCGGAAAACGAAATTCAATTCTGTTATACAATTATTTCATCTTTAAAATAATTCAATTTAAAGTCCACTGTGAATTTAATGAAACACGATGAGCACAAACGTAAAACAACGTAAGCTTTCAACTATAACATGTATAATGTGATGTATAAAATATTCTTAAATGACGTTTTTCGTTCGATTTGTAAACTACACTGTGATACTATTCTCGATATATCTATACTTTGCGGAGACTCAGATGAACACAATAATGGTTGTTACAATATACCTCCCAATACATTACTTCATAGGAAAACAACGCGAAAGGTTGCACTTTGTAAATACAGCTGTTTCCCAAACCACGATTGTTTTGGGGAGATATAGAATATTTATAGATAATTAATTTTGTTTACATACTGGTTCCCAGTTATGATCTCTAGGTTTCATCTAATAGAGACATAACTCGTGAATGTTACCGGTAAATATTCATATGCATGTAGTTTATATTGAAATCTGTTGTAATTCTACAGTTAAGGTAGGTATAGTAAAAAAAATTTAGAACTTTTAGAAGTTCGGGGCATATAAACGTTAAAAATATGCCGCACAGCCCTATATTTTGACTTTTGAAACAAATTGTAGTGCATATGAACTTTCCATTCTAGGATATCATTTTTTTCAAAACTTCATAGTAAAAGTGTTACAGTTTTACCCGTAAAAGGAGTTCCTATGGGAAATTGCATTGTCAATATTTACAGAAATGCAACCTATAGCAGAAACTTTTCCGTTTCGTGAACCATCTATTTTAGGATGATTTGATTAAAATTGAATTTGTGGTAGGTGTTCGTTTATTTTCTAATTTATTGCATTATTCGCTGATTTCAACAAATCCAAATGGCGGCTCCTTCTTTACAAAAAATAAACTGGATTTGACGATGGAGAATAAGACAAAAAATGTATAAACAATTGAATGTGTTGCGGTTTAAATTCAAAAGAAGTAAACACATTTGTTCTAGCGGGTATTTAATAAATAATTGATGCAAGCGTTAAATTTATTGGAAAATGTTTATTGAACAGAGGTTACAAATAAACACATACACACACGACAAACCTACCCTCGCTTCAGTTTTGAAGTTGACGTATATGTCCTTTTAGAATCGAAATAACCTCTTGATACAAATTATTATCACAATATTTCAACAAGTAAACAAAATTCAAATGATACCTTGATGATAACTTCACTATCTGGAACGACAGCAAAGAGAAATTCGATTGCTTCTATATCAATGATGGAAACACAGCACGAAACAATTATGATGTCGATTACCCTGACTTCATCCTTTCAAATCTCATACGATTACTCAGTTTTAGTTAGTTTCCTTTATTTGCCTCATTCTACTCGCCTTATGAGATTTTAACATTGCCACAACTTGTGTTTTCTTCAATTTTTCATTATTTATTAGAAGCGTCTGAACTACCGTGTAATCAATTAAATAACTACGTGTATGTGGATGAAAACGTTATGTGTTCCTTGTATAATAAAAACTGCAACAAAGTTTTTAACAGTAAAGCTTAATAGCTTTAAAACAAAAACCTTCATCACAGCCATAATCAGAGTTATTAAAATCAAAAATTTGTTTGCAAAACTTTAGCATCCAATTTCACGTCAAAGATAAAGCAATAAATAATGGCAACAGTAGTATATAAAAGTTCAAAATCGATTTAGAGAAAGCAAATCCGGTTTGCAAACTAAAACCCACGGAAACACACCAAATATAAGAGGATAACAACGGAACAACAGATATGCTTGAGAACATTGCTTATTATTTTATTATAACTGTAACTATTGGCGTAACTATAAAACGTCTTCCTTAATTGTTGGAGTACCTAAATAAAATATATGTAAAAAAAATGAGCTTTAAGCATATGATTTTAGCTTTTGCAAAACTATTTGATATTACCTAGATAGTTGTCTTGAATACATTTTTAAAGATGGAAATCAAGTCCGATGCAATCTAATCCACAAAACATTAAAAAAGGACTGTAGCAATTACGTGATCGATTTTTGAAACCGTTGTCACAAATTGTATTGCAAGACTACCCTCTGCCAACTTTCCCACTGTCCATGAATTGTAATTATATGAGGTAATCCTGATTTGTTTTCTCTCAACACTACTGTTGACCTCATTTATATCGTATCGTAATCATGTAAGATGATTATATTCTAACTACACAAATGTCCCAGGAGTTTATCTATCACTAATCTTATATATTTATTTCCAACTTTCACTTGAATGCCTCTCTTGATAACAAAATGTAGAAACTAAAAATATGTATGGTGTATTCATTCTATGAAGCTGTGATTTTCATTGATATCTCATTCCTGTATTATGTTAAGAAGAACACATTTCATTACTTTAGTAACGAAAACTTACTGTAGATATCTTAAAGCCTTTGTAGCTTACTTTTGAATTAGGGATTGGTTTAGCCAAATTTGGCACAACGTTATGGAATTTTCGTCCCTCAATGCTTTTCAACTTTATACTTGTTTGGCTCTCTAACTATTTGATTAGAGTGTCACTGATGAGTCTTTTGTGGGAAAAACGCCCGCCTGGTACCTTTGATAACTATTTGAAGTTCACAAACATGTTCAACCAAACATATTATGTATTTCATTGTGGTACAGCGGATGTTTTTGGGTCATTTTTGTCATATATTTTTTTTGTTGATATTTTTAATAGGCCGTTAGTCATGTTAGTTGTTTTTATTTTGGGTTCCTTCACATTTGTCATGTCGGGGCTTTTATTACAACTATACGGCGTGAGTTTGTTTAACATATTTGAAGGCTCTACGGTTGACTTTATTTGCATTCCTTCACTTCCATTGAAACTTTGAGGAACAGTTATCTCATTTACAGTCATAACATATCTCCGTATTTGTATGTTGATTATCATAACACTAACTGTCTTGAACGTCAAACACCGTCTAAACTCTGATATCATACAGAAGACAAAAACTGGTCACGGAATTTTAGCTTCAGATGGATAATGCATGATATGTGCATGCTAGATTTTTTGAAGGAAAAGAATGTCAACACTGAAAGTGACACACTGGTAAATAATTTTATTTACTGATTGATCCACAAAAATCGATGATTAACACATGATTTAAATCTATTATATGACATTGAACAGACCTAGAATATTCTAATGAAACGAGTTTGCTTTCTATTTATATCTATATTTATGTTTATATCGCTTATTTGACCAGCGGGGTATTCGAAGATCAACTCGATAGTTGATTGTATAAAGGCTAAAATACAGTCAAAACAGAGCTACATATTATCGAGAACATGCCGTATAAATTATTCATTTTATACTTTTTAATGATTTGGATAACTGAGAATCTGAGTTAAATCGGTGAACATGAATTTGAACTAGTGCACCTTTAAAAATTCTCAAATCATGCATTGTCCGATCAGCCTTGATATTAATGGTACTTAAAATTGCCAACAACACTGTTTAATAATATTTGCTGACCAAAGTTTGAGAGAGAGAGAGAGAGAGAGAGAGAGAGAGAGAGAGAGAGAGAGAGAGAGAGAGAGAGAGAGAGAGAGAGAGAGAGAGAGAGAGAGAGAGAGAGAGAGAGAGAGAGAGTTCATAGAACTAAGTATTGTATCATCAATATTTCCATTTGCTGTGATACCGACATTCACTTTTGTTTTGTTAGCAGTACAGTGTATGTGTTCATCAATTACTTTCACACAATATTCCATTTTCCTTTATGGGTTTATTGACACCTTTCGTTTTTAAAACATTTGGTATTAAAAATATAACTAGTAGTTTAATGATATATTCATAATTCATTGCATTTTGAAATATATAAAATCTCACTAAACAAAACCACTACTTTCTTATTGTTTGTAAATTTATAAATGTACACGCGATGCAACTATGATAGAAAAATGTAAGTTTTTTCCGGGAAGTGACCTTCACTTCTCATCCTGAAACAATATGTTTATATTATGTAAACTTGTCAATAACACCGTGCCTGTGTTTAATGTGATCAAATAACCGTCGTTAGGGTATGATCTTTATATTAATTTTACCTTTATATTAATTTGATCAATGACGGATACGAATTAAAAGGTAATGTATTAACTATTTTTTTAATAAAAAAGACGGGTGTGATTTTAAGGTTCTATTACAATTCTCGATGTATTGTGTAGCTTTTTATTTTGCAATTTTATTAGATACCTACATCAAGTTGAATTTTCCTTGAAGTTAGTTATTTCTTTTACATTATTTTTGATGGCGAAGTGTTAGTTTCAACTGTAATTCATTGAGTCAATATCTTCTTTATAGACAGCAACACATTGATATATCATCCCTCTTTTTTGAAGTCATGCTTTGTGATTCGAGACAAACCGCTTTCGTGACTTGTGTCTTTATTGTAGGGATTTATTTCACTTGATGGTATTTGAGAATAAATATTTTTTTTTACCTGAAATTTTGTCTTTTCAACAAGAACTGGATTTTAACATTTCATAACATAACCTATTTAAAGATACATGACTTATAATTAAATCACTCACACGCGTAACGTATATAAAGACTTACCAGTAACGCTTAAAGAAATTAGGGTTGTCCCTTTATGCCGATATTTTGGTGAATGAAATAAGATTGATTTTATAAATTATCATTTTAGGATTACAACTTACAGAGAGATATATATTACAATAATATGTGGAATTGTTTCAAGATATTTGCTGTGTTAAAATGTATCTCGTTCGGAGAAGGACAGTCGGAAGGTGAGTTATCATTTCTTGTACTATGTCTATATAAGAGGCATGTATAATCTGCCCACTCGATTTCATAATTCTCTACATGAACGGAAGAAAAGGATTTCTTCTTTAGGTTCGGGATACTGCTATAGGTAAGTCCAGAACAAACATCGAACGAAATTTGTGAGTAATATTTTCATTATGAGATTTTAGTAAACCATTTTTTAAAGTAAGTGTATAAACATAACTCGCTTTCTGAACACGATATGCAACACCGATAACCTATGCTGTAATTTGCACAACAGATGGACATTTGTATTTTGTTCACTGATCTTCAACTTGTTATTTGATTTGTTCTATAAACTGTTTTAATTTCAGACACGAGGCATATTCTTTGCAAACGAATCATCGTGTGTATTACTAACAAATAATAAGCAAGGTATAAAACATGCATTATTGAACTACATGTGCTCATATTACGAACTTTGGAATTGAAACACACACACGCACACACACACACATAATTTATTAGAGATTTACTTCTTGTGTCATTGTAGTTTGACGTTTACACAAGTCTTTATTTATGGACATAGATGACAGATTTTTGTTTTATAAAAATGCTTATATACAAGATACATTAAAAAGCTGTTTTCATAACAAACAATTCTAAATTTGTAACGTTAATGTTTAGGTGATTGTCGTTCTTACAGGGGATCTGCGACTAGTTGATGTAGTTGGTGAAACTAATACCGAAGAAGGACGTCTTGAGATTTATCACAACTCTACATGGGGCACAGTATGCAATGATCTTTTCGGAACCTCTGATGCAATTGTGGCTTGTCGACAACTTGGATACAGGTATAGTTATTACATGATTGGACAAACGTCTATTAAAGTTGATAGTTTATTAAAAGTTAATCTTTAAGTAAATAGTATATCACGTGCGTTGAAGAAACGTGGATAAGCGTTAATTAACTCATTATTTGATTTCATTGAACGAATAAGTGCTATCAAAATCTTAAATTAAAATACATTCCGAATGAATGCTATGAAGGTGCTTGTATGGTTGTACATAAAAGTTATCGAAGAAGTACCGAGACATTTGTCGGACTGATAGCTTCATTAATGTGACGTGATACACTGAATCGAACCTTTCTGGTCTTAACCAAAGTAATTTTCTCTTTTTTTAATTGTTTGACACTTTAACGGCGTTTCAACACTATTAATGTACTAAAACCCACTGGCCACCTCATAAAATAACTTTTTTTTAACTTTTTTTATTTCTAATAACTGTTAGTATTATCATGTTTTGGGGTACATGTGGTATTGAAACTACCTTGCGCATGTGTATTCTACGTCCAAACAAATGCATACATGCACCGTAGCCAATAGATGGCAAAACAGTTTTGCAATGTCACTGTGCATATCGTTATTTTTATTTTCCCTGACATATATTCTGTAGACAATTATGTGATTCTCTTCTTGCAATTCAATATAAAAAAAAGATAAAGTACGATTGCCCATTACACAACTCTTCACAAGAGACCAAATGACAAACGAAATTAAGAACTGCAGGTCACCGTACGGCCTTCAACCATGAACAAAATCCCATACCGTATAGTCAGCTATAAAAGACCCGAAGTGAGAAATGCAAAACAATTCAAGCGAGAAAAAATACGGCTTAATTTATGAAAAAAATTGCAAAACATCCAAAAAAGACAACCACTGAATTATAGGCTCCTGACTTGGGACAGGCACATAAATACAGATTGTTGCAGGGTTTAACTAGTTCAATGTGTAGTTAGCGGGATCCTAACAATTCTTCTATCCTTGGATAGTGATGTGGTAGAACAACATATCAACGAACTATAAAAATCAGTTAAAAACTCATCAGATGGAAACAAATAAAAGTGCATTTAACAAAAACACAGAGTGGACGTGTCCGGGTACAACAACAACAAGGTACAGATCTGAATCATTACACATCCAACATCCAATGATAAACAAACAAACAAATGGAATAAAAAATCTTTACATTTAGTGTAACTTTGTCAACTGCGGATGGATAATGATAAACACAAGTAGATACGTTCTTGCAACTCTTTTTTCTAATACAAGATACAAGAGGGTCGAAAAATACCAGAGGGACAGTCAAACTCATAGATCGAAAATAATTTGACAAATTGTTGGAAAATGAAAATTGTTTTGAGTTTGCACATTCTTTTAGAGTTCATTTCAATTTTCAAATATAACGTAAAAAATGTGATTTTGTATAATCAGCCGGTCTTTGCTCAGTCCAAAGAATTATGCCGTCTTCCCTATTACGAATGTGACCTACTGAATTAGACTATTTACCGGATTTGTAATAACGGAGCATCTGAGGTCACCCCCAGTTTTTGGTGGGGTTCGTGTTGCTTATTATTTAGTTTTCAATGTTGTTTCTTCTGTACTACATACATATATGCCTTCAGATACACGTATTTTATTTTACAATGAAGAAATTGTCAAAATGTACCAAGGTAATATTCTAAATAATAACTACGGATGGGGAAAATAAATCACAGAACTGTGAACTATCAAATACGTCGTAGTTAGTTGGACATGGGACTAAACCACGTGATAATTTGATTTTAATACAAAGTGATTTAATTTTGCCATTCTAGTTTTAGAGGGTCAAATCTCTGTTAGATTCATGAATAGGTTCAGCTAAATACATAAAATTATTCTCACTGAACACATCAGTGTGGCAAGGGTCTATTGCTGGAGAAGGAGATGATGATTTCTGTTGAGTGTTATATTTTGTTATTATTTCTGGTTCAATGTTTTGTACACTGTCTTCTAAAATATCAAAACGATATCTGGCCTCTGTGACAACTTTCCCAGTATCCAGTTTAATATCCGAAAGTTGGAAATCAAAATTTATAGTTTTTCTTAAAATTATCCCTTTAATCCCGCCTACAAGCTTTACTCTAGCCCCGATATGCGGTTCATTGTTAATTTCTGAAGCCATATTTGCTTTTATTGTTGAAGCAGACGATTTCGCGAGTTTGTTTATATGTTGCTATGTTGTTATTGATAAATTCCGAGAAATCCGACCGGAAAAGTAGTCCCGGCGGGTTGTGACCTTTAGCTTAACCAATCATCTGCTGAGATCACCGGCAACCACACGTTGATTAAATTTTTTTATACAATGGGTGCAGAAAGGGATAAATTGACGAAGAATTAGAGAAATATGGTTATCAAAGGTACCAGGGGTAATTCAATACGCCACATACGCGTTTCGTCTACATAAGACTCATCAGGGACGTGCAGATAAAAAAAGTTAGAAAACCAAACAAGTACAAAGTTGAAGTGCATTGACGAGGATTTAAATTTTCATACAAACTCTTATTTTATCTGGAAGTAAAAAAACAATGTAAACAAAACAAAGTTTGAATCGTGTTGATAAGCGCAACGAACATGTCTATTTTGTACTTGAAGTATACATTATGTTGCTGGCATTATAATGTTAGTAAGGCAACCGTATGAATTGAATTATTTTATCCTAATTGAACAACATACTCTCAACTGCCATATGATTGTATAATAGGTAAGCACACCATCGGACCAATACTTGCAACTTGATTCAATGGATATCTTGATTTAAGATGTTTATTGTGAAGATTGTTATTTAAAAAAAGCAGGCACAGTATAGTTTATAAACACTCGTAGTGGCACTAGCCTGCTCTTTTTCGAAATCTACAAGGGTGTCTTTTATGTGCAAGATATATGGCTCTCTCTTAAGACGGGTCAGCCATTTATCGTCTCCTTCCGACAGAATAACATCGTATCTGAAGACCATACTCGCAAATGCTGTCAAAGAAGAGCCGATGATCGAACAAGGAACCTGTGTGTTAGTGGTCCGATGCACTAACTACTACACCTCGGCTCTCCTTCTGAACGAGGCACATTAATCAATGACTTTAATAAAAAATAACTAAATATATATATAGTGAAGTTTGTAAAGGTCGTGTTGTCAGTTTCTCTTTGACTCACCAATTATGTTGTAATTGCAAGTGTATTCCGCCTACATTTTTAACAAATAACAGGGAAAATACAACCCTAGTTAAATTTTCTCTCTTGTGTGTATTTTTACATTTTATCTATGGGAATTTTTATAATGCTTTGTCATGCAATTCAATAATAAGATTTTGTTGTAATTTAGCACATATGCTCTATTTGCAAACGCATTTATTTAATCTTGCTACATGTGCTATGTAGGGCATCCTACGTACGCTTTTACACAGCAGGAGGAGGCAGAAATCAAATATGGTTGGACAATTTGAAATGCAGTGGTTTAGAAAAAAGACTAGATGAATGTGATCATGGAGAATGGGGGCAAGATAATTGTGCCCATATTGAAGATATTGGAATAAACTGTACAGGTAATTTTGGTGATAAATACAACAATTGAGTAATGATATTGCTCATGGAAGCATTTCTGAATAATGAAAATATACATATAATGAACCAATGTTCGAACGTGAACCTATCTAACAATTTTGTTCATTTTCAAAAATTTACTAACAAAAAATAACTAGAAATGCAAACATACAAAAAAGAAACTAACCGAAGATCCGTGACTTGTGGTTTTATACACCAGGTTTTCCTCTGACTAATTAACAAATTCATTTCACAAAGCTACAATGCAAACTTCTGCCAAACACAAAATTGTGCTCTTCCTCAATTTTGTCTCACATTGTTTTGCTGATAGTTGACGGACACTGGAGTTCCTGGACGCCCTGGACAATATGCAGTTTAAGTTGTGATTCAGGATATCAATCAAGATACCGACACTGCAATAACCCACCACCATCGTTGAATAGACCATACTGTTATGGGAAGCCTTTTGAAATACTTAACTGCAGCATTACAAAGTGTCCAGGTTGGTTTTAAAAAACGTTTTTGACGGATATTGAATATTTTAAAGACATTAAGGATTTATTAAATAACATTAAAAAAATGTATAGTTTACTATACACACGCATAGTTAGCAGATTTCGAAAAAGAGAATGCTAATGCCGCTATAAGGCAGCACTCGCACCTGCAAAAAGAAAGGAATGAATATAAGTTGCAATCACTTGTTTCTTAATCCACTAAAAATAAATATATTTAAACTACAACATTTGGTTGATTATTGTATGGGGATTTTAAACACTGCTGACATACATATTTAATCTGATGTTTTATCTTAGATAAGTGCTGTCAAAACAATTAATTCTATCGTTAGAAGTACAGCTTAAGCATTGATCATTTCCTAATTTCGTCTAATGTTTGTAGCAAAATAAATAATCAACAAATAGTTTTGCTGGCATGTATACAACAATCTTTGAAACGAAATGACTGAAATTGATAGTACTATATAGAGGAACGTTCACAGTCGGAAATATCAATATAGAAAATTTCAAAGTAGTTTTTGTTGACATGTAACGAAACGGTTGAAGAGACATTTGTTATCAATATTCCGGACCACATGGTCACAGATTGTGTTATTGCATTTGCCAAATTCAAAATATTGTCTTGTATTTTTAGGATAAACAAAATGTGTGTATGTTTATATATAAATGGCAGATGTATTATAGTCATTCTATGTAAGGACTAAGTTAGTAATGTATATAAATCATGTATTATTGAATGTGGAGATAAGCTGATCATGTGTGAATTTGAAAAAGAAATATTTAATATATCCGATGACATCTCATTTTACTATTTTAGGTAATAAAAGACAGGGAACGGAAGATACATCCAAATCATTCTCCATTGAAGCAATTGTAGGGGTTGCTGTTGGCTGTATTTGTATAACTGCTGTTATTATTTTTATAACTCTCTTTGTTTTCCGTAGATTCATATCTGTACAAGGTGGTAGGTTTATTTGAAATGAAATAAAGTAAACACAGCATAAAAAGATTGGTGTGATCAAAATATATTTATGTTAATGCTTTCAAGTTTTGTTTTGAATCGAGAAAAGGGTGTCACAGCCAAAATGTATCTGTCTTTTTATAGTCGTAAAAGATTAGGTAAATCATGTTGATTAATATTTTCAAATCGTGCAGATGTTTTTTTTTTTAAATCAAGCCTTGTATGTCGGTAACGATATGGAAATTCTACTATGCATCATTTCCAAATATGTAACCTGGTTTGATAAAGGTTCTGTAGAGGCATCAATAGTGTACCGATGTTGAAATTTAAGTAATATTGTAAAAGCTTCAAATAAAAAAAAGGGAAAATATAACGAAATCCGAGGAGTCGACAGGGTTCGGGTAACATTCTGTAAATTCACCATCTAACCAGAGCATCATCACCTGTTTAAGATATCAGAAATAAAACGAAAGGTCATGCAATTAATGTTACCATACTTTTATATTGTATTTCCATAATCGGAATATCTTAATATACAATTGTATGAGTTATATTTATTCACATATATTTGAGTTTTTTTTAAAGTGGTAATAACATAATTATGCATTTTTTTTCGACAGAAAATAATCAGAAAATTTGCAGGTGAGTGTTTCCTTTTTGTTTCTGTTCATACAGATTTAATCTTGGTACAAACATTTCTTGCTACACATTTTTCTATGTTTTATGCCTAATTCGTAAATTAAGTACTTGTATACAAATAAAGAGACGTGATTTGATTTATTAGAAAACACCTATCCGTAAAGACCAATAGTAGATGAGTTGAACTTTTAAAGATTTGGATACGGTTTAAAAATTAGCATTACGTTTGTGAAAGTCACAACAGACCTATCAACAATCTGGCAGAGTATTTGAAATTTGAAATGTGCAAGTGTTCTTATAATTAATAAATCGTAAATCTTAATTTACATAATGCATACCTCATTTTAATAATATGTTATACTATTTACATGACACAAAATAAAAAAAGTAATTGTTGTGACCAGCCTAACAAAAGGTTATCAGTCGGTATAAGTCATGAGTTATTTTCTTTACAATGAAAACTGATATTACAATTGTGTCCATCCTTTTCTGGGAATCTTTCAAGAGTTTTGAACATGTTAGCAAACTTATTTATACTGATATCATTATATACCTGGGAACTAGTTAGTAAACAAATATTTTTCATTTAAGTTCATTTATATTTTTTGGAGTTTAGTGTGAAGTCCATTTTAGGTAAACTTTAGGGGTAGCTGAGGATCACCTGTAGGTGCGGGATTTTCTATCTGCTTTGAAGACTGGTGGCCTGCGGCATTTGTCTGCTCTTTGGTCGGGTTGTTGTCTCTTTGATATATTCCACTGTCGATTTTTTTATTATTGAAATGCATTGTACATATCTGGTATCTTCATAAATGAGGTGTGGTTTGGGAAGTAAATATTTTTACAAATTCTAACCACCATGTTATTTATTCGTTTGTATTTTGTGACATTGATTTTGACATTTTATAAGAAACATTACCTTTTGAATTTCCTTTAAGTTCGGTAGTTTTGTTTTTTATTCTTTTTATCTGTGTATTTTTCATTTCCTATCGTTAATTATCCGTTTTTAGATGGTGACGTTCCCTTGTCACCATCTTACGGTGTTTATATATCTCAACTTGTACGATTCGCTCGTGTATGTAACAATGTTTTAGATTTTAACGAGAGAAATTTATGTATTACTGAAAAATTATTACACCAGGGTTTTCGATATCACAAACTAGTCAAAACATTTACTAAATTTTATCATCGGTATAAAGACATCATTCGTAAATATAGCTCAACATGCAGACTTCTAATACGTTCAGGTATTTCACATCCAATTTTTTATGGTAATATTCTTTATAAAGCACAAAGGTGTCAGTATTCACCTCAGAAACTTACAAAACCTTTGAATAGACTTATTAAGAAGGGATATAATTACGATACTGTTGTCAAGTCATTAAAGATTGCATATTTTGGCGTTAATATTGAGTCACTGATAAGGTCTTTGCATCGGAACTAAACACATTATTTTTAAAAACAGATGTTGGCATGACACGGGTTATGTTCTTCTCATATATGTTATGATGGTATGATACTAAACCCCTAACGGGAAGGATTGTGCCTGATGTTCATATGATGAAATCATAATCTTTCAGTCAGTTTAATTGAAGTCTGGAGCTGGCATGTCAGTTAACTGCTAGTAGTCTGTTGTTATTTATGTATTATTGTCATTTTGTTTATTTTCTTTGGTTACATCTTCTGACATCAGACTCGGATTTCTCTTGAACTGAATTTTAATGTGCGTATTGTTATGCGTTTACTTTACTACATTGGTTAGAGGTATAGGGGGAGGGTTGAGATCTCACAAACATGTTTAACCCCGCCGCATTTTTGCGCCTGTCCCAAGTCAGGAGCCTCTGGCCTTTGTTAGTCTTGTATTATTTTAATTTTAGTTTCTTGTGTACAATTTGGAAATTAGTATGGCGTTCATTATCACTGGACTAGTATATATTTGTTTAGGGGCCAGCTGAAGGACGCCTCCGGGTGCGGGAATTTCTCGCTACATTGAAGACCTGTTGGTGACCCTCTGCTGTTGTTTTTTATTTGGTCGGGTTGTTGTCTCTTTGACACATTCCCCATTTTCATTCTCAATTTTATAAGAGAAAAACTCAACCTTTTGTGTTTTGAAATAAGTGGAAGTTAGAACACCATCGTAAGTGATTTCATTTAGACAAATAGATTTTTTAACAGATTTATATCGAAATAATAATTATAAATGAAAAAACACATCAAACGAATGGACAACAACTGACAACTGTCACATTCCTGACATGGTACAGGCATGTTCAAATGTAGAAAATGGTGAATGCATTAGCATTTTTATTTTTTACCTGAATGACTGTTGTAAGTTTAAACTATTCTATATCAATAACTTGCAAACGAAAATCTGATGATAAGCCGAGTAATAGTTTATTTACAAGACAACGACCCTGCGTTTGTCGTTCATATGACCTGTTAAGTTTTCATGATTGTAAGTTTGAAATTTCTGCTGGCGCTCTGAATAATCAAATTTAAGATCATGCAACTAAATGGTAAAGTTTATCTTCCGCATACAATCCGTAAGTTATGTGTACAAGAAATACTGAAATAACCGCCGTTTCTTGTAATAAATCTTGACGTATTTATAACACTACTTTAAGATGCAGTCATTCCCAAAAATTAAACTGCCACACAATTTAGAAGACATCATGTTAAAACAAATCAAAAGTTCAATCAACTAATAATATAATAATAAATAATATACAATCGCACAAAAAAGCACTTGTTCAATAAAATAATACTTATTCAATAAACACAACGATGCAATTAGAAATAAAATGCTTGGTTCCTACTGGAAGTGTTAGCTCTTTGAAAACTTTACTCTAATACATACACATCTTACAAATTCATTTTAGAATTTAGGATTTAAGGCATGAAAAACATTACAACAAAATCGCCCTTTATGAATTGCAAATGACTGATATCTTATCATTATTGTTCTAGTAACAGCCAGGATCCTGGAACATTGGGTGACACTATCCGACCATCCACTTATGAATGCATTGAAAAATCTAACGTCACATCGCCTGGTGCTTATGATACTTGTGATAACAAGGAAAGTGTCTATACTACAGTTCAATGACAATATTCAGTCAATTTACCAAAATATGAAAATGAAAGTTGTGACATGTTTTTTTATACTTTCGTTCTGCGCATGACAGTAATTAACTGTTTTGTTTATTTTTGTATCAGAAATATGGTTGCTCATCTCAAAGAATGAAGACAACACACATAAAAAACAATAATCAATGTTTACTAATACACCACGTAGTCCGTCACTCATATTATTGTCCACCATTAATAAAATAGGAATTTCCAAATTTGATTCCGCCAGTTGTTTGTTTTAATCAGTATAATATCTTACATTTATATTACCTTCCACAAGACTTGCAAGGATGAAAGACAGAAAACAATGAAAAATAAGCGATCGTTTTTGTATACGATTTTTTTTTAAAGATTCTTAATTTTTTTTTATAAATAATAAACAACTATTAAAAATTCTGTGTGTTTACAACGATATTTAAAATGACAATTGCGGTGCCAAAATAGCTTAACATACTGTAAACAAATACAAAAAAAGGGGGGAATAAGAGTTGAAAGATATCAAAGGGACACTCAAACTCATGAGTCGAAAATAAACTGACGATGTAATAGTACAAAAGAAAATTACCAAAATGACAAGCAACAACATAAAAAAAAATACAGAGAAAATTAAATACTGTGGAAAACAAACCTCAGCGAAACTAAGGAAATTTCAAAGGTGCTCTGGAAGTATAAGAAGATCTTGCTTTGGAAGTACAAGAGGATCTTGATCCGGAAGTACAAAAAATTCTTGCTCCGGAAGTACAAGAAGATCTTGCTCCGGCTGTACATTTATGTTATAAAATAAATAGAGAGATATGTGTCACAAGAATGATTATCATATTATGTGATATCTTTTCATGATGGTGTTGTCTTGTATTAGAAGATGTATGAATGTATGAATGGCAAATAAATATGACGAGCCAGGACGTTTAATTTTTCTGTTAAAAGGCATTTTTAAAGAAAGTCAGTTCATATTCGTATTGTATTTTTTTTTCCATTTGTTCATTGAGATCCAATGGCAATTCAATGACACAAACAAAACAATTCATTTTTTTGGTAGAGTAATGTCATTTTGTCACTAGTATATTTTGAATCTTTATAATAAAAGAAGATGTTTGTGAAGATAGGTATTGCTGCATATGCATCTACGTCACTGATAAGCATACCACTTTTTAAGATTATTTATTAGATATTACCCTAAATCAGCTTCTTTTCAGATAATTTTATTAAAAGTAACATAAAATTGGTCACTTTATTTATTGATAATTGTATAACAATTTACAAAATTCGACCACTTTTTATAAATAATGTATTAGATGTCACCTTAAATCGACCTTGTCTTATAGATGATTGTATAAGATGAAATATTCAATCGGCCACTTTCGTTATTGTTAATTGTATTACATTTTACAAGATTCAACAACTTTATAGATAATGTATTTGATATAACCCTAAATCGGCCATTTGTTTTAGATAATTTTATTAGATGTTACCTTATATCTTTATTGATAATTATATCACACTATACAAGATTCATCCACTTTTTAAAGACAACTGTATAGGATGATTACATGTAATGACAATGATATTTGTTTTTTCATTGAACAGATAGTAGAAACATGTCTTTACCTATACTATATTACTAAAAATTTATGTATTTAGTGAAAATACAATTATACAAAAGTGGTCAATTTTACTGTAAAACGAGTAAATTTGTCAATAAAGCAGTGGCATGTTTGCTGTTACGTCTCATACAATTGTCTATTAAATATGTTCAATTAAATGTTACATTTCATACATGTATAAAACAGGGCCAAATTTACGGAACAAATTGTGCGAAATTTCCAATAAAGCTGCAGTTGGTTAAAAATTACATCTTCTACAACTATCTATAAAAGTTGGTGTAATTCATTGTTACATTTAGTAAAATAATAAATAGAAAAAGTTATGCAAACATAAACAATATTATTTGAGATGACCTTAACGTACATTCTTCAATTTTTCATTAAAAATTCGGTTGCGCCACGGCATTTATGAAAAAAAAAGATTTTTTACAAATTACTGAATCATTTTGGGTACATTACGGCTATTCTACACCATATAAATTTCAAAATAAATATAGAATGTGATCTCCAACGCGTACCGGTCTTTGTAAGAATCATGCAGGTTCCTGTTGATGGTTGATTCATGACCCCTCTTCAAATGTCTTTATATTTTGTTTATGAGGAGGCAATGGTATGAAAATAAGTTTCATGTATTAATTTTTTTCTTTTGAACCTTGGTTGCCATGGAAACCATCCTTACAAAATTTTGCCTAAATACGTCCATAAGTAGCCTTTGAAAATTGAAATATAAGAGCTTTTAAAGAACCATAGAAATAAAGTTAATCAATACAAACAATAGATATATTTACAGTATTGACAAACAAAACCCCAAACTATATAAAAACGTTAAAATTTTGAATTTATTAAATAGTTTGTTTCCATAGCAACCATTTGAAAATGTGTTAAAATTCGAAAGTGAAAAATTTCAAAAACTCTTAAATTTTAAATCTGTTTATCTCCCAAGACCAACAATACCATGACATGTCATTGACAAATTTTGAAAGACCACATTCTATATATTAATAAAATAAAAAGAAAGTCGTGTGTTTTTTTTTCTTTAAAAAAATCATTTTAGTAAAAAATTGTCAATTTTCACCAAAATTCAGATATCAAACAGATAAATACAGAAACATTTTGAACTTAAAAAGCTAAAACATTCCATTTATACGTGCATTTCTGACACAAATTTGGTTATTATAAATGAGAATATATGATTGATAGAGATATTTTGGTAGAGAAGGATTTTCTCTCTGGTCATGGTGCCCCCTCCCCCTTTTTTTTCAAAATTAAAAAAAAATAAAAAAATTTAAAAGATGGAATTAAATTTTGAACATTTTGAGCATTAAAACATGAAATTTCTTCAAAGGGAGAGAGCAATAATAGAACCCCCTACATCATTTTTGTCGAGCCTTCGACTTGAGTCGAAAAAGCGAGACTAAGCGATCCTACATTCCGTCGTCGGCGGCGTCCACAAATATTCACTCTGTGGTTAAAGTTTTTGAAATTTTAATAACTTTCTTAAACTATACTGGATTTCTACCAAACTTGGACAGAAGCTTGTTTATGATCATATGAAGTATCCAAAAGTAAATTTTGTAAAAATAAAATTCCACTATTTTCCGTATATTACTTATAAATGGACTTAGTTTTTCTGCGAGGAAACATTTCATTCACTCTGTGGTTAAAGTTTTTAAAATTTTAATAACTTTCGTAAACTCTCCTTGATTTGTACCAAACTTGGACAGAAGCTTGTTTATGATCATAAGATAGTATCAAGAAGAAAATTTTGTAAAAATTATTTCCACTTTTCCGTATTTTACTTATAAATGGACTTAAATTTTCTTCCAGTTAACAATACTTCATTGGCAGGTGTCCTTCTAGTGACGTCAATTTTCATTGCGTTGGGTCTTTGAACTCAGGTGATCCAGACTTGTGTGAAGAAGCCGGCGATTTTCGGAGTGAGACTTTTATCAATTTATTGTCCAACATAGGACCGATCCCAATACCTTGATTTGGCTTCCTTTAGTTGATATTAACATAACGCTCATCTGATTTTTTCGATGTTTTTTCTACCTTCATAGAAGCTACCATTCAATTTTATGTGGTGGCTAGGATGAAAAATTGTGTCCTGCATTTGTTTTTTTATTTGTAATCTCTGTCCTGCCTTTTTTATTTTTATCTATAACGTTCATAAGTATTAAAAGCGCATACTTGAGTATAAAAAAAATTAGATAATTAATCATTTACTATATTATTTAATGGATTCTAATACTGAAAAAAAAATCCAATTTAAAAGGCTTTGCAGCAATTATCTTTCAAACATGATAATATACATGTATCACAATATTCCTGTTTGCACGGCAAACCTATAATTACAATTCAAATGACATTCCAGATTTGATTGGTGTGTCTTCGTTTCTGTATCTCAACGAGGAAGTTTACAATCAATTACACATGATTTTTTATTTTTGGCGCTTTCAAAACGTAAGTTTATATATACTGTTGGTAACATATTAGTTTTAAAATTATGATCATTGTTATATGTTTAAAAACTTTTTATATCTATTTATATTTTATGCTTCATATTTTAACCCTATCAGCTACACGTAGTACATCGAATTCATATAATATATATTAAGACCATCAAATATTCAACGTGCATTTAAGGGTAACTAAGCTTTGTGTTTAATTTGTTTTTGATTAAAAAAATTCTTGGCTGATTCTAGATAATTCCGCAACAGAGTATAAATGCAAAGTGTTATGTCAAATATTGATTTATGCAGTTATTTACGCTTTTTTTTTTTTTAACAAAACAACTAAGGTTTACTCTTTCCTGCAGATACTATGTTTAGGATGTCGATCCAAAGTCCTTATACGTTGGCTTGCTTAATTATCGTTTATTGATTTGATTTTCCTCTGAGTTCAGTATTGTTGTGATTTTACTTTTTATGGAGTTTAGTGCATTGATTGTTTAGATATACATAATAAGCATTTATGTTAAAACTATTAAACAAGAACGTCTGTCATATTCATTTATATGTCGATGATAAGCCTTATTAGACATACTTCATTTGTAAGCCTTTACTACAGTTAATTTTATACTTCATAATATGTCTTGATATTGCATTGAGTACATGTAATTCTATCTGATTGCAATTAGGTTACTACTCATTGTATTTGTATGTAGTTTGAATACACTTTCATTCACCTTCAAAACACACCACAGTTGTTATCACTATGTACATATAGATATGTATAGTGCAACAAGAAAATGAATCTTACACTATTGTTTGTTTTATAAAGACGCTCAAACAAGGTGTATATTTGATTCTTAAGTTAATGTGAATGTATGACATTAATATTACATTTTTACATGAAAATATTTTTCTTTTAATCCTTTGGCAATTTCAAGAGCACTGTTTGTTTTTTTATGTCTGGCGACATAAGTGCTACGTTATTTCAATGGCAATTGTAAATATTATTATATTGTCAGATGGTATTGTTTTATCTGTTTGCCTTGGTAATTTGGCTCCTTGGACATGTATTTGAACGATATATCGTAGCTTATGTCCTACTTATAAGCGACTGTTTAATTTGCTCTCCTCTTACTACTTTGTGTATTATGTAATAGGTTGTCGTTCATGCACGTTTTGTATCATATCTACGTACAATTAATTGCCAAATGATCTTTTGCCATCGCTTGGAGTCTGTCAGATCTAGTTATATTTGAAAATATCCTTCTCAGAAACTGGCAAATAGGGTCAAACTTGGTAGCAATTATAACAATAGTATATTTTTTGCACAAACAGATGTATAAACATAAGAATAACATCAAGTTTTCGGTTACTTACTGAAAATGATGACAAGTACAGAAGGCAAACAACCAGTAACCATTAACATACACCAAAATATAATGTAAGCTACTGTTCGCTTATTTATTTCTCTATTCTATGGTCAGTTTAAAATATATAAGCTTCCCATGTTATATAACAAATCATAATTTTGTGAGTTTTTCAAATTTGTGATTGATGATAAGGTTCAAAGAGGTTACGCTAACAGTTGGTACCGATGGTCAAATCTCGTAAATTAATTTAGATAGAATCTAATATGGTTTTATTGATAGGACGAAACGAACCTTAATCGAAGCGAGACCTGCAGAAACATCCTACAACTCAAACATTACGGTCATGCAAATTCGAGTCAAAATAGCAAAATTGGAAATAGGAAACAATCGGATAAATAATTACACATGAGATGGTTGTTCTGGTATCTACCAATTTATGACAATAGAAAAATTTTGCTAATTTGTGATAATTGTTGTTATACTTATAATATGTCGTTTCTTTCGTTCAACTTCATAACTAAAGTGTACCAGGTATTCTGAAGGGAGCACACATTAATGAAGTTCGAACAGTATGGACAATCACGAGCGTAATGACTTGATAGAAAGGAACGCCGGAACTGTCTTATAGTGTAAATATTTAATGTGTTTTGTCGCTTTGTCTTTACGTCCTGTCATTTCTTCTTTATGTTATGTGCAGATGCCTTTATTTCCTGACACTGCATCTCTGTGTTATGTCAAATGAATTAATTGTTTGGTCAAACAATTGTATGATATGTCATTGCTAAACTTTGTTGTATACAATATGCATTACATTATGCTGTAACTACTATATATTCTGCGAATACCTCCAAACTCAACCACCTTTAAATTCTTTCATATTTCATATATGTTGTGTCTATTCTTCCTTTAAGTAAGTCTGGTAATAATTGCGTCCTGTCACAAATGTAATTGTTATGCTGAATGTTCTAAACGTTTTGGTTTTATACATCTTTGTTCTATGAAAACCTCATGATGTTATAGTCTAACGGCTTTATGTTGTGTTTATTCATATGTATCTCCAGTGAAAAACATAATACATCATGGTATAGTTCATATGCGTTTTGCCGAACAATTGATACTCTCTGTAAGCATTCATTACGTCATGTGCAAATGCCTTTTACATTATGTTCAAACACCTAATACATTATGTGCAAACACTTATAATGTTATGTTCAAACAACTAATACGTTGTGTGCACACATCGTTTACGTTATATACAAACACCTATTACGTTATGTGCCAATGCATATTACATTTTGTGCAAACACCTACGACGTTTTGTGCAAACACCTATTACGTTATCAGTCAGGGGCGTTTCTTAAACAAGTTATTTTTTTTAATTACTTATATAAGTAATTTTTTATTTTAAAATATATAAAATTACTTGATAGAGTTATTTTAATTTTCAATAGAAACATAGACTAAATGTAGTTTTCATGATTTTAAACAACATTTTATATCATAAAATAAAGAATTTATCAGATTTAAAAGGAGTATAGAGATAAAGGGTTACTTTGAAAATAATGGCAAAAATATTACTTGAATAAGTTATTTTAAACATTTTTGAAAAAAATAGCATTTACACTTATCTAAGGCATATATGTAATTGATTTAGGTTACAAATTATAAATAACTTCAGGTCTTAATTAATTCACAAGTATCTATCTATTCATATCAGTCTACCTTCAAGATTTTAGAGGAAAATGATAATTTAATAGTCCCAAGAGACCAATCTTTGACCCAGAAGCGTCGGTATGAAAGATAAGTGCGTCGGAAAGTTAATTAGTGTTTCTGAAGAATTATTTTTTATATATCAAGGGAAAAATAACCAGATAACTGTGAAAATTATGTAAAGCTAGTAAAATCTGTATTCTTGGACACCTATAAACATAATATTCAGAAAAATAACTTATATAAGTTAATTTTAAATTAGCCTCGTTTTCAACATTACTTGTATAGGTAATTTTAATTGTTACTTGTTTAAGTAATGCCCCTGACTGGTTATGTATAACACCTATTTCATTATGTGCAAACACCTATTACGTTATGTGCAAATACCTATTACATTATGTGCAAACACCGATTACGTTATGTGCAAATGCCTATTACATTATGTCCAAACATCTATGACGTTATGTGCAAACACCTATTACGTTCTGGTAAACGCTTTTTTGATACAGATTAAAATAAAAACGCATCAGTAATATACACTTTGAAAATTACAAGTTTGAGCTTTCTAAAAAGCTGTGGACCGGCTGTATCGCTTTTGAAGGTAATATGTGTGCATCGGGTTGTTGATTTAGTATTGGACATGTGGTATTTTTAGATATTGATTGATATAAAAGTGCTATATAAATATTTAGTTTTTAGGGGAAATTATGTTGTTCTACTTTAAGAGTGAGCGTTATACACCCATGCTTTTAAAATTTTGCTCACTTAACTTAAAATTTAAACTTTTACAAATATACAGACACGATTCTGGAGGTGTGTCTCTCTGTAGGTGTGCCTAGATTGGCAAAAGTTATAAAATTCATATAATGCGTTTTTGTAAACATTGTATAGGAACATTTTTCCGAAAAACAAATCGTGCATATTACAGATTAACACTGCAAATAAACACGTATTATATTTCAATTTTCATCTTCAGTGTGTAATATATGCATAATAAAACTATCATGAATTAATAACATTTGATTGAAAATGAAATACACATAGTTAATTTTTTCGGCATTTGATGTCTTATCCTCGGAAAAGAAAAGTCTGTAATTCTCTATCTCATTTAAGCGAACAGCTTTTGTTGTATATCAGCCACATCATGAAGCAACCAATCAGAATTTATATATGACAAGTAACTATATAAAGATGGCGTGTATATCGACTGAGAAACTAAAAGCTCTGTGTCGTTATTCAAAGCCAAAAGAATGCTACATGTTAAAAACAAAAAAGTGAACGGAAAATAAATTGATGTTCTCTTTCATCTCCATCAACCGGGTCATTTTATAGGTCGCCATATCTTGCATACACATTTATTACATACAGTTTTGGAAGGTGGCGAATTACATTTATGAATTAAAGGCTTTTGACGAGGTCAATACGTTATATATGGACCTGCTCAGATTATATTGACCGAGGACGAAGATATTTTAACGCCACCTTTTTTCTTGTACTTTTTTTTAATAACAGGGAGTTTTGGCAAAATTAAGTCCTGAGCCCCTCCTAATCAAACTGCGTATAGAAACAACAAATGTAGCTCCAAATTTTGGTTCCGCCACAGGTCATTGACTGAGAAATCAAAAAGAGCAAAGAATAAAAATAGGTCCGTGTGTTTGTTTTCAAGACTTTATCTAATGATATTTTAGCGGGAACAATTTCTCTGTTCATTTTTCAAATCTTTAACATTAAGATGTTCTCAAAAAGTAATAAAACATAACAAGGGTTATATATATATATATATTTTACAAATGTCTTAAAATCCTTACTTTATTTTAATTCATTTAAAGAACTAAATACGTATCAATGACATATTGTACAAGTAAAAGACTTTTTAAAACAGGGAGTTAAATGGCAAATGCTTTAATGATGCTTAAACGGATGAATAAGAGGGTTCCGAAAATCTAACAAAATTTCAAAAAAACATGACAAATGAACATTCTTAATTTATAATCAGTAGCAGGAAAATGACAGAAGAATTTAAGCCGACCTTATCTTTCGTGTTAAAGTCTGTCCAAGTTTTCTTTTTGTTATATAGGTTAATTTTTAAAAGAATTGTGCTTAAATGTGTTACGTCAATTTCAAGGCGAACCAGATTGCATCAATTTAAGAAGGATTCCGCATTTTGATGATAATTTGGATTGAATCATATGAACTATATGCTTCGCTAGCTATTAAAACATTTTTTCACGCTTTAACAGCAGCTGAAAAAAGGGGACCGATGTTTCTAAAAATGGCAATATTTAACGGAAACTGTTAAAACAATGTATATTTTTGAATGATAACATATAAATCCAATAGAATATATTTGCATGAAATTTTATGTTTTTTTAAATTAGATTTTTCAGATGTGCAGCAAATCCCATTTATTAACATTTGGCTTAAGTGTGTATTTAGCTAAATTTATCAAACATTTGCGTTCATAACTAAACGCATCAAAGTTAACCGTTAATACCGTATCTCGCAATAATATTCATTGAATCTATGACTCTCCGTTCGGAAAATAAGTAGATGTTTCTCATTTATACGACGATATTCGTTGAAATGTTGAACAAACAGATAAATTCATATAAACAACTGTGGAATAATGTGTTGATTATATATATATATATATTATATGTACTGTGTCGGAAAACATGAGATAGATTTGTACAAGCTTTAGAAACAGGACGAAAAACGAGGCTTGTCGAATTTTCTACTGTTTTGCAGCGAGTACAAATACATTTAATATTTCCGACAATGTACATATATTGTTTTTCTCCTGCAATTTACACCTGGTATTTGAGCATTAGGGGACGACCATTTGATATTCAGTTGTAATTTGGAAATAAATAACCTGACTCACAATTGAAAAAAAATAACTTGGCAGGTCTTTTAAGCCAGTTTATAAATGCTATTCGAAAGTATGAGATGGCACAATATCTTCATGATAAATGTTTTTTCCAAAAAAAATTCGGGAACCGCTTCCCAAATCTTTTAATAATAAGAGTATAAATATTATTTAAATATACTTGAAATGTCTGAAAATGGGTTTCATTAATCAACTTGAGGTATATAGTCTCTGGAACACTTATCTCACTTTTATTATTATATAGGGCTATTGCCTAATGTAGGAAATTTCAAAACCCAAAGCTTGTCTTCATATCAAATTGTTTCCATGGCGTCAAGCGAGTGTCCTGCAAAAAGCAAGTTTTGTTCTCCCTCGGACGTAGCCCCTGTTTTTTCGGGATCCATTTTTCTTATTTATTTGTAGTTTCAGTGTTATTTGTCTATTGTTTGTCGTTTTATGTTTTATCTGTTCCCAGGTTTGTCTTTTGTTCATTGAATTCCCTTCTGTATTCTCTTAGTGTTACATTTCTTTGGTAATTTAATGATTTTGTTTTAAACTTTGTCACAAGTTTTATCTTATTTATTCTAATAAGGACTTTTTAGCTTAATTTACATGCTAGCTACTTTAAATTGTTACCCAGTCAGGAGTTATACATCAAGTTGTAATTGAAATGTGTTATAAAAACATACTTGACATAGTTATATCACTGATAATCATCCCCTCTTAACTTAATTTGAAAAAAACCACATACATGTACAGGTATAAAAGATTAAAATTCTGCAAGCCGAAACACAAAAAAAAAAAAATATATGAATTACATTTTTACTTTATCCCACATATTGGTCTGTTGATGTTGTCCCTAAAAACTTAAGTCTTATTCTGAATCTATACATTTTGCTTTGAGACCAAAATATTACCAAAAAATTATTAAAACCGAACTTGCATCTCAAAGGGTCTAGGAAACGACCAGAAAGCATGATGTTGCATCATTTGTTCTATATCTTCTTGGAGCTTTCAACGGCTCCCAAACCCTTCGTAATTTAAAAAAAAAACATGTTTGGCAATACTTTTAAAAGAGTTACAGCCCAGTGCAGGAAATAAATAATCTGTCCTCTTAGTCTACAAAAAATAGATAACCGATCAAAAACAAATCCTCCTGTCCCCCCCCCCCCCCCCCCGAATATCAAATGGTCGTCCGCTTAGTTGTTTAAATCTAAATCATTGTTTCTGATTTTTTCAATAATTGAAACGCGGACCGCGAAGTAGACCTCAAAATGAACTGTTACCCAGAAAGAAATATCCATATAACTGATTGCTCAACATGGAAGCGGGTAACAGGAGACTTTATTTGTGCATGTACATATAAAGCAAAACATTATTTGTGTACCTGTTATTTGTATACAATAACTAGCTGATTGCAGGATACAGGCGATTTATTTAACTGTTACCTTTTAAAAAAAAAAACTGGTGAAAAATGAAATGGGGTAAACAAATAAATATATTAGCTGACTATGCGGTGTGGGTTTTTTGTTGACGGCCATACGGTGACCTATAGTTATTAATCTCTGTGTCACTTGGTCTCTTGTGGAGGGTTGCATCATTGGCATTCATACCACATCTTCTTATTCTTATAGACAACAAAAGAAACGATATGCACATCACTGGTATAAAAAAACAGTAGAGAACAATTAACTAGAATATGTATTTTTTGTATCATTCTTGATGACACGTTTCGGACAGTTACTAGACCAAATCGAAGTCATTATCTGGAATTTCAGTTTGCAGGATTGAATTGCGAGTATGGCCAGTGAAGGTGACATCAGATTGATAAACCTTTTATTCAGAGGAAATATGTATGTGCGTCATTTTTGTGGATTACAGGATAAAGCAGTTTTTAATATGAAAAAAAAATGTTTTAGAGAAAATGCAGCTTTTTGATATACCCTTTTACCTGTCTTGTACATTTTTAATCAAGAATCAAAAATGGGACCAAATTTTAGGTAGAGCCAATTTCCCCTGATATTTTTTCACAGAAGGGCCAATTTCAAAGAGTGCTGAAAGAATAGAATTTATGATAAAAACAAGAAATACAAATATTATTTGGTCAATATCTCGATTTTTATATATTACGGTATGTCTGGAAAATAGTTAAGTTTACCCCCCACCCCCCCCCCACCCCAAAAAAAAGATTAAAGTCAAATATGCGGAATTTACCGTGTTTTTAGGTTGGAAAAACAAGGAAACTCCCGAGAAGGACACTTCAAACCAAAACAAAGTTATGTTTTTTGTTGTTGTTGTAATTTATACAACTTTTTCTCTCAAAAATGAAATTGGTTTAGTGTGAACTTAATACACAAAAAACTACTCTTTTAATAAAAACTGGAACTTCACTAAATTTTAGCTATATAAATGCTTAATACTATGTTTTCTTCAAGAGTCGCCGTGGCTCCATCAATAGCGCTTTAAACTGTTAAAGATAAAAAAAAAAAAACGCTTTAAACTGTAAGTAATGGATTGTTTTTTAAGATGGGGTTCAAATCTCACGTTATTTTTTCTAATTTTTTATGTTGAAATATTAAATTTTTATGTTTCTATCCCATTTTTTTTCGGATGGTTGTTTAATTCAAAGAGTCACACTGAAGTATTTGCTTGTACTTAAACAATTACACGAGAATTGATTGTAAAGCAATTAAGCCCAAAATGTTATACACATAACGAAAAAAGGCCATAGCGGAATAAATTTCAAAACAACATTTTCTCGTAATCTTGAACAAGAACGTTTTATGATATGTAACAATTGCAGACAGTAACTGTATCGCCAATCCACCAACTGTGTAGATACTAGTACTGACATTTTTACACTGTACCACCGTCACTTCACCAGTATCTAAGTCATCAGAAAATAAAACAACACCACAGAACAAATCAATTACACTACCAATCGCGATTATAGGTAAAACATCAAGAAAGTGTTGAATCTGTACCACAACAGAGTGTCCATTTGGTACAATGCCATGCAGAAAAGACCAGATTAATGTGTTTGTTACACAAGCCGTTCAACTGGTGTAAGCTGTTGTCCGGTTCATATAGAGGGGGGGGGGGGGGGGCTATAGACGATAACCTTAAAAGCCGGAACAGTGTATAGATATAGATACATCCAGATTGAGGAAAACAACATCCCAAATAAATGCGTCCGATATTTATGGCTTCTTAGCATTTAAATAAAGACCGCTCTTGAATCAGTTTAGCTGATTTATCTTAGATAATTAGATTATTGAATGTGTTTTGTATTTATATTTAATCTCTTTTTATGCGCCACTTATGGGCATTCAGTTTTTCTATGCGTCCGTTGGTTCGTTCGTTTGTCCATCCGTCCGTCCGTCCGTTCCTTTTTTCGTCTGTTTGTCCCTTCTTTCGTCCGTCTGTCCCATTTCGGCTTAGAGTGTTTGGTCAAGGTAGTTTTTGATGAAGTTGAAGTCCAACCAACATTAAACTTAGTACACATGATCCCTATGATATGATCTTTCTAATGTTAATGCAAAATTACAGATTTTACTTAAATTTTACGGTTCACAGAACATAGAAAATGATAGTGCGAGTGGAACATCGGTGTACTATGGACACATTCTTCTTAATATTTTGTTAGTTTTAAGTTAAACAAAGCTATTAAACACATGTACGCTACACATCATCTATCAACATCAACACGCTGATTTTGAACATCTATTAGTTGATATTTCATAGTTTAATGCTCCTCAGGGGCGTTAACAAACAATAAATATTGGTTTTGATAAACAAAAACAAACAATAGTCTTGGCCTTGATTATTCTAGGAATACCTGTTCTATGTATGAAAATAGATAATGTGACGTATTTTCATGTACTATAATCAAAATATATCGGGCTATTTGAAAACATGATTTACTTAGCTAATCGAATGAAAACAAAATCACGGGAATATGGCCCTACCTCTTTTTCCAAAATAACTGTTAGTTTTTAAAAAGTATCAGATGAAAGGGGAGGGCCACCTGACCACCCCCCTCAGGACACCAACCCGTCTCAACAGGCCTTGTCAGGGACGGAGGAAATAGTAAGTCTTAGGAAGGTTATTCAGAATAATATACACGACTGTAATG
This sequence comes from Mytilus edulis, assembly GCA_019925275.1. Classification (NCBI taxonomy): domain Eukaryota; kingdom Metazoa; phylum Mollusca; class Bivalvia; order Mytilida; family Mytilidae; genus Mytilus; species Mytilus edulis. The sequence goes on along the minus strand of CM034354.1, from coordinate 61,624,682 downwards.
GAAAATGAACGAACATAAAATCCAAAACATTTTGCAGGATTCCTTAGCTGCTACATGAATCGTGGGAGAGGATTGCATTTATAGCATTATACTGGTACACGATTCTTGATAGAATAGCTTACTGGGGGGTAATAACATATCATTTTGACACCCGTTATATTTCTAGTTCGAGGCTGAAGTCGGGAGAAATAACTTTGAACTAGCTATTAGTAACTGCGAGTACTTTCAGATCTGTACTAAGTGTGTTTTTTTTTCGTGGGGACGTACAAGTACCCGGCCACGTCCACTCTATGTTTTTGTTAGATGTATTTCTATGTGTATCCAACTCATGAGTTAAGCCTTTTCCGGTTAATTTTGATAGTTTGTTTTTATGTTGTACTGTTACACCACTGTCCCATGTTAAGGAGAGGGTTCAGCTCCCCTTAAATGTTACACCCGCCACATGCTGTGTGTACCTGTCCCAAGTCAGGAGTCCGTAATTCAGTGGTTACCGTTTGTTGTTGTGTTACTTATTTGTTTTCAGTTATTTTTTTGGAACATAAATTAGGCTGCTAGTTGTTTGGTTTGAATTGTTTTAAATTTGTCATTTCGGGGCCTTTTAATAGCTGAGTGTGTGGTACGGGCTTTGCTCATTGATGAAGGCCGTACATTGATCTATTGTTTTTAATTTCTGCGGCATGGGGTCTCTTGTGAATAGTTGTCACATTGTCATTCATACCACATTTTCTTTTTTATATTGTATTGTGCCTTCCGGTTGCACTCTTTGGAAACTAGTCTTGTCTGTATATTTGTAAAAGTAAAGTGAAAAAATAGAATAAAAGCATGGGTGTATAACGCACACTCTTAAAGTAAAACAACATAATTTCCCCTAAAAACGAATCATTTATATAGTATTTTACATCAATCAATATCTAAAAATTCAACATTTCCAATACTAAATCAACAACCCGATGCACACATATTACCTTCAATTAGGATACAGCGAAGCAGTCCTCAGCTTTTTAGAAAGCTCAAACTTGTAATTTTCCTAATTTTTAAAATGCATATCATTGATGCGTTTTGTTATAATCTGTGTCAAAAAAGCGTTTACCAGAACGTAATAGGTGTTTGCACATAACGTAATTGATGTTTGCACATAACGAAATAGATGTTTGCACATAATGGAAAAGGCAATTACACATAACGTAATAGGTGTTTGCACATAATGTTATAGGTATTTGCACATAACGTAATAGGTTTTTGAGCATAATGAAATAGGTTTTATAAATAACGTAATAGGTGTTTGCACATAACGTTATAGGTATTTCAACAAAATGTAATAGGCATTGGCACATAACGTAATAGGTGTTTGCACATAACGTAAACGATGTTTGCACATAACATTATAAGTGTTTGCACATAATGAATAAGGTGTTTGAACATAATGTAAAAGGCATTTGCACATGACGTAATGAATGCTTACAGAGAGTATAAATTATTCGGCAAAACGCATATGAACTATACCATGATGTATTATGTTTTTCATTGGAGATACATATGTATAAACACAACATAAAGCCGTTAGACTATCACATCATGAGGTTTTCATAGAACAAAGATGTATAAAAACAAAACGTTTAGAACATCAAGCATAACAATCACATTTGTGACCAGACTTACTTAAAGGAAGAATAGACACACCATATATGAAATATGAAAGAATGTAAAGGTGGTTGATCATAAAGTTTGGAGGTATTCACAGAATATATAGTAGTTACAGCATAATGTAATGCCTATTGCACACAACAAAGTTTAGCAATGACCTATCATACAATTGTTTGACCAAACAATTAACTCCTTTGACATAACACAGAGATGCAGTGTCAGGAAATAAAGGCATCTGCACATAACATTAAGAAGAAATGACAGGACGTAAAGGCAAGGCGACAAAACACATTAAATATTTACACTATAAGACAGTTCCGGCGTTCCATAGAAAAGCCTATTTAAATTATACGATGGGTTAGAGGGTATATTTATGCTGGTAATTCCAAAGTTTACAATTTAAATGTTGAAATCATCACACTTGGCATTGATTTTAGCTTGATGTCTTCCGTCTGTATAACAAGTATGGAGAGAGATTTGTGATGATTGCAAATGAAACAACTATACATGCGACGTTTGATGAATTTGCTATATGTCACTGTACGGTCCTCAGCAAGGATGAAATCCATAGAGTAGAATCAGCCATAAAAAGGGGTGTACTATCAGAAACTATTGGAAAACCAACTGTTTGTTTAGTTTTTAACCCAACGGAGCAATGAGGAAGTTGTTTTTGTAAAACTCAATAGTATAATAAGACGTTTATATAGATTTTTAACTGGATCTGAGCGAATCATTCTATTAAATGTTAGCATAGAAAAACTAGAAGTGTTGATATCACCGCAGCATTTTAAAAATAGTGGTTGAAATGTTTAATGCAGATCTTTAGAATTTTACGAACCCGCATTTGATTGCATCGCCGAATGAAAATACCTTATCACAATATTTTAAAGGACCCACGTGTAGTGCACAAAATGTACACAAATTGTAGGTACAAACTTGAAAAAAAATTAGTTGAACATCTTGATGACCCCGTATGAATGTCTATATAAGGATTTTAGTGAAGGTTTATATTAATACAAGCACTTTCAATTATTCTCCCTCAAAAACATATTAAAATTTTTAATTTTCTAATTTCATAATTGTATACGATTATTTTTGATACGCCTATAAACAGCCCAGTTTTGTCACTTTGATTTCAAGCGATAGAAACTTCTTCAATGATAAGGAACTCTGCTCATCTGTTAATCTTCAGAAATCTATGACATTGTGTTTTCAAAATATCGAAAGAAAATGAATGAACCATTCTTATCGAAAAAAAAAACATAAGGATTTATTTACCTTGTGCGCATTCCTATTAGAGACAACTGTCTTCTTCTGATATTCGACATGTCCATTTACTCAATCGACGTATAACTCATTCAGAGTTTTTTTTTTGTTTAGAGAAAAAGGATATCCATTCAGGTTTCGCTGTACAGATGAAAAAAGTCAAACATGTTTTAATAAGTTAAATGTAGTTTTTTATACATTGAATTTGAGATCAGATATAGTTTAATTTTGCCAATGTCATGATTAACGTCTAGAAATCGGTTGTAAACGACTCCACAAGAAAAACGATACCATTCTTTTTTTTTTCTCAAGTTATTGGTTAAAGGCTTCTCTCGATTTTTTTCTCGAATATTCTACTGATATTTTAACGTTTTCAGGACCGTAGACACTCGATTATTATGTGAATTCTGAGATAATATCAAACTGTTTGATGCTAAAACAATACTTTTTATAAAATATATTGACATAAAGAATATGCCAATATACCATTACCTGGATCATATCATGTTTTGTTGTCATTTTTCTATGTTTGTACGTCTATTTTTTTTAAGGTTGCCTTTATATTCGGAACTGCCATATGTTAACTTATATTGTTACTTTCTCTTTTTTTTTTATCAGGAAATGGCTATGGACCAAATTTTACATCTCAAACGGATAAAGACAATATGTTTCCTTTCGTCTTTTCTAATTAGTTTTGACAGAACTTGTAGTGAAGGTTTGTCTTTTTATGTTTGAGTACTAATTATGCGATAATGTTTTACAGAGAACTATTGTCATGTTTTGATACATCAACGGTATGTTATCATATACATGCTAGTGCTCTACGTAATGTATCAAATTAACTCTTGTAATATTTGCAATGGTGATTCAATAACAAGTGTTATGCAATTCACATTGGAAGGGTTGAAAACCATTTGAATTTAAATACTTTATGTCATGTATAAATTAAAGGAGATACCACCTGTTAATGGAAAAATAAAGTCACAGAAAGACAGTATCATGTTCGTCAATATTACAAAAAAACGAACAACACAAATATCGCAACAATTCGATCTTGTTTCAATGTACATTTTTTAAGCCAATATTTGATTAGCCTACTCAAACAGAGATTCACATTAATTGACAAGTAAATACACTGTGATATTTTGGAATTGACGACGCCATGTTATCGGAAATAAGAACTGATTGTATCTATCTTGCACATCAGTGGTCAATTAAACTAAAATAACAAAAAAAAAAAAACTCTATGGTAAATTCAAAGAGAAAATTTATAAAGAAACGGAAAAAAATCAAAAGCTCAACCATATTAAACGATAAAACAACTGTAATATTTCAGACTTGGTATATGCATTTACTTGAGTAGACAATTGGTGAGCATGCGCTAACTTTGCCTCTCAATTGAAAGTTGTTGCATACAATTCCAGTACATTAACAACAATCGATTGCATCGAGCTTGTCGAAGGTTTATCTAAACCTCAAATTGAGTTTAAAGACTTATGAATGAATATTATTATTTTATTTATCGATGATGGTTGAGAACAGACAGTAAGTGCATCAATATTGCCATAAGCATACAAATATAGATATGTGTTATGTCTGCCAAGGAAAGGAATGAAGGCAAATAATTCAACCTTACAGCCTTCAAAACTAAGAAAATAACGTTAACTCACCATAAAGAGGTAATTAAAGGCTCCGACATGGCAAATGTGAATAATCCAAAACGAGAAAAACAATCGGTTATCTTAAATAAAAAAACATAAACAAGGACAATTATGACAGATACGAACCAACAACAACTGCAGATCCACAGGTACCTTCAAATATGGTGAGTTGAACATATTTGTGACCGCTTAACTCATTCCCTATTTCAAAAGATCCTCAACATAACTGTACGAGGAACAAAAGAAATACAGATTAAAAAAATCAATAGACACAAAGCACCGAAATGATAGCACTCGGAGTTAATGAAAAATAGTTAATCGCAAATCACAACTTAAAATAATCGTGTTATCCCAGACAAAACATGCTAAAATTTGATGTAGTACAAATCGAACAGATTCAATGTTAAAACGTCAGGAAAAGACCAATAAACACATCCCTTTTTTCATTTCAAAATTTAAGTTAATAGCATCGACAGGATGTCCGATCATAAGGTATTCAACTGAACATATAACACAAGATTTATCTATGTATAGTTATGTTTTAAGATTTAAAAAATAAAATTAATGTGAGTACCGATAAAAACAATATAGAAGAATTTACTACTTTGTTAAAACAAATGCAATAGGTTTTTGCAGTGGATCAATTATGTTACATAGATTATTTCTATCATTTCTAAACTTATCGTATTTTGTTTAACTTGAATTTACTATTTAAGTAAGTGGAAACTGGAGCGAGTGGTCCGTTTGGAGTAGTTGTAGTATTTCATGTGGCCTAGGACACATATCAAGGTGGCGAGAATGTAACAGTCCAATTCCTTCTGCAGGAGGCAAAGATTGTATTGGGCAAGATTATGGATGGCTATGGTGCAAGATAGCTGGATGTCCAGGTAGATATAATTTATCTAGATTCGTATGATATAAGTCGTTTTTTTTCTTATATTGTCCTTTGTCAGGTATTCCGAATACTCTTGTATTATCTTTTACACAATTTTTCCCGCTTACCCTTGTATTTTTCTCATAGATTTATAGTTCAATAGCAAATTGTTTTACAAGATATTTTTGAAAATCTTATTTCAAAAAATCATTTTTTTTTTAAATAAATGAAAGAAAAACAATGACATTATTGAATTTACACACGAAAAAGCAAATTTTCATCTAACTTCTAAATTTGGTACCCACAAAGTTGTTAACATAAATGAATCTACACTATGTAAGACAGTATTGCGTATTATAAGTAATATTAGTTTTGACTTGCATTCAGTAACATCAGCATTATTCGATATGTTCTCATGTTTTGGCAAAACACTTGTTTATTTTAATGATTTGTTCAGATTTCTATAAGGAACTTCTTCAGAGTACAGACACATGAGTTTGAAGAACACTTTCTGAAACGTATATGCAAATTATAAACAACACGTTACACTGGTAGTTATTATAAAGTCATAAACTGTGGGAGCCTATCTGTAACGCCCACGACGAAAGATACGTTAAGTGTTTAAACACCAGTAGACTTATAAACCCTGGATATTATCATGTATGATTTGTTAAACAAATACACCATAGCAACATAACTCTACAAAAAATCAGATACAAATGACTTGATAAAAAATAAGTATATTTCTTAAGAATTGTTTCATTACAGTTTTTTTCTTGGGTCGAAATGCAACTGCAAGAATAAGATGCACATCACTACATCTATATTATGAAACCCTATATATATAGCTATGACAGCAATACATAAGATAATACATAAGATTAGATAGAAAACATTGTATTGAGTTGATAGTTTAGGTTAATACAAAATATATTGATCGGATTTTAAAATTAAATTTGAACTAAAAAGAGATACAAGTGAACATTTTTAAAATCTTTGTCTATTAAGTAATATTTATTTTAGATTCCTCACAGGTATATCTTTTAAATTTATTATAACTGTATAAGAATATATCTTTTTCTTCTTTATTTAAGTCCATGGCAGCTGGGGAGAATGGTCTTCCTGGAATAGCTGTAATGCAACATTAAATTGTGAAATACAAGACAGGACTCGGACATGTGATAATCCTACACCATCCCATGGAGGACGTTATTGCTATGGAAGATTTAAAGAAAGTCGTCTTTGTAACAATATATATTGTGAAAGTAATTTTTCTTATTTATCTTTCTGTAGCTTATCATTCACATCTTAAATACTAATCCAATAATGTTCCCACGTATTCACTTACCCTTCCGGAGCACCTGAGATCACCCCTAGTTTTTTGGTCGGGTTCGTGTTGTTTATTCTTTAGTTTTCTATGTTGTGTCGTGTGTGCTGTTGTTTGTTTGTCTTTTTCATTTTTAGCCATGGCGTTGTCAGTTTGTTTTAGATTTATGAGTTTGACTGTCCCTTTGGTATCTTTCGTCCCTCTTTTATAACTGCAGGGAACGTGATTTTAGGTCATCAAAACTAACCCATTTCATTCTTTTAAAATCAAATACAACAACTTAGTATACAATGTGTTTAAACGTAGCGAGATCTATATGACATAAACACATAATAATGCTATATCAGATATGACAATGTTATAAATTGAAGTTTTTTTTTATCATTTAATATCAATAGTTATTTTTATTAAACTTTGTTTATAATTTAATTCATATTATATAATCTTCTTAAATGAATGCAAAAAGATATGAATAAAGGCAACAGTAGTATACCGCTGTTCAAAAGTCATACATCGATTGAAAGAAAACAATCCGGATTACATAACCAATTTATTTACGCCTTATATCATTGCAGTTCATGGACAGTGGGGAAGTTGGCAGGAATGGGAGTCTTGCAATACAACTTACGGAAACGGATTCAAAAATCGATCACGTAACTGTGACAGCCCTTCTCCAATGTTTGGTGGATCTGATTGCATAGGACTTGATTTTCATATTCAAAATTGTAGCAAAGACAAAAACCAAGGTAACATCAAATAGTTTAACATAAAAAAAGTCAGCTGCAAAAAGCTATTTTTTCTGTTAACATTTTTTAAGGTACTTCATCAATGAGGTTTTACAGTTAAAATGACAGTTACAGTGTGCAATTTACCTACCAGACTCGATAAACGCAATGATCTTTAGTTCTTTTAAAACCATGGTATATCATGAATCCGGTAAAATGCTTATAATGCCTAAATGTCGGGTAGCAATAATGGTGATTTGTCAATTTAGTTTTTTTTTATAATTGGTCAACTTATAAATCAAATACAAAGATACATCAGACAACATGGACAATGCTTACGATTTTGTTACAATAACTTTTTGGTTTAGAGGATTCAAATACCAAAGCCTTTATTGAAAAATTATGATTTATATGGTCATTTGAAAAGCGAAATTCATCGTTAGAACGAGTTTTATTACATATATGAAAACATGTATGAGAGAAGGAAAACAGATATCAGAACCTTTGAATAATAATACTTATTTAAAGATATATTATTACCGCGGTATTATGTTATACATGACATAAGTTGGTAAAAGGTGTAACATTACTAATCGTAAAATAAAAAGTGTTTATAATAAAACAAACGCCTGTCCCAAGTCAGGAGCCTCTTGCCTTTGTTAATCTTGTATGTTTTTAATTTTAGTTTCTTGTGTACAATTTGGTGTTTAGTATGACGTTTATTTCCACTGAACAAGTATATATTTGTTTAGGGGCCAGCTGAAGGACGTCTTCGGGTGCAGGAATTTCTCGCGACATTGAAGACCTATTGGTGACCTTCTGCTGTTGTTTTTTCTATGGTCGGGTTGTTGTCTCTTTGATCCATTCCCCATTTCCATTTTCAATTTTAATTATGTTAGGTTTATCAATGAACGGTTTATACCAAAGAGTTAAGATGTAGAAAAAAAAAAAAAGAAATACCCTCGGCCTGTTGTTAATTTACACTATATATACTTAAACTATATGTAAAAAGTAACTTTTGTCAACGGTTTCGCTTTAAAGAACAACATACGTTATAGAATAATAAAATGTACTACCAAACTACATCATTCACAATTTACTTCGTTTTACTTTCAGACACCAATCAAGTGATTAAAGCTGAACCATCCAAACAGTTCTCCGCTGGTCTACTTGTAGCTATTGCAGTTGGCTGTTCTGTAGTTACAGCTGTCGTAATTATTTTTGGTCTTTTTGTTTTCCGTAGATTGAACCGTAATCAAAATGGTAGGTGTGATTTTTGTTTTATTTCGAAAAAAAAAACCCATTTAACAACTTGATACCTTAAACTGAGTGATATACACATAATTTGAGATACGCTACTTTGTTATTACCGGTGACCTTAACATTGTTAATAACACTTCTCTACGAAATGTGTTATCGAAAGGTCCCAAATATCGTGAGCCTAAATCCATCAATTGGAAATACAACTTTAAAATTTTGATGGATTCAGTCGAGGATTATGTCAGGCAATGGGCGAAGCGCGAGAAGGAAGACGTAGACACTCTTTCCGAATGGATTAAGGCAGTGAGGTCGTTGATACAAATCAGAATTAAGAAACTGAATGGGTCCATCAATGCCCATGCTACGTCAATCTTTAAAAACCCAAATGTTGCAAAACACCTATCCGACCTCCATGACAAATATGTTGTTGTCCCCGCAGATAAAGCCCAAATAACATCGTTTTTGTGTGTAAAAGTCACTACATCAACTGCTTGATAAACGAATTAGGTATTGACAATTCACTTAGAAACTCAACATATACCCTCACAACACTTACCAAAGAGGAAATCCTGGATAATCATAGGTCTGTATTATGTTCCTTTGGAATTTCAACCAAAGATGAAGAACTGGATCTTCCATCACTGTATTGGATACCTAAACTACATAAGTGTCCTTACAAACAACGGTATATTGCTGGGTCTTCCAAGTGCTCCACGAAACCTCTTTCTAAATTATTAACATCTATTTTATCAGCAATCAAAGACGGGCTTCAAAGTTATTGTGTAACTGCCTATTCTAGAGGTGGCGTGAATCAGATGTGGTTACTTAAAAATTCTAAAGATCTTTTAAAGTACATACAATCTAACTCTCTTTCATCTTGTAACAGTATTAAAACATTTGACTTTCTACTCTGTACACTAGTATTCCACATTCCAAACTAAAAGACAAATAGAAAGAGTTGGTATTACTTTGCTTCATAAAAAAGAATGGCCAACGTAGATACAAGTATCTTGTCTTAGGGAGGGATAAATCCTACTTTGTAAAGAATCACTCTGATTCAAACAAAAAATTCTCTGAAACTGATATTATCAAGATGCTTGATTTCTTGATTGACAACACATTTGTTACGTTCGGAGGACGTGCTTTTCAACAGACTGTCGGCATTCCAATGGGAACAAACTGTGCCCCTCTACTCGCCGACTTGTTTCTTTATTATTATGAGGCTGACTTCATGCAGGAACTTCTTAGGAAGAAAGATAATAAGTTAGCAATATCCTTTAACTCTACTTTCCGCTATATGGATGATGTTCTTTCACTAAACAATTCAAAATTTGGTGACTATGTGGAACACATCTATCCAATCGAACTAGAGATAAAGGATACTACAGATACAGTTAAGTCGGCTTCATATCTTGACTTACATCTAGAAATTGACAATGAGGGTCGGTTGAAAACAAAACTTTACGACAAAAGAGATGATTTCAGCTTTCAAATTGTGAACTTTCCATTTCTAAGTAGCAACATTCCAGCAGCACCTGCATACGGGGTATATATCTCCCAATTGATACGATATTCCCGTGCTTGCATTTCCTATCATGATTTCTTGATAGAGGTTTGCTGCTCACAAGGAAGCTATTAAACCAAAAGTTCCAAATGGTGAAGTTGAAATCATCCCTTCGTAAATTTTACGGACGCCATCACGAGTTGGTTGACCGTTATGGAATAACCGTTTCACAAATGATATCGGATATGTTCCTTACGTCGTAAATACAATCCCCTTCCCTTTCATGAATATGACCTACCGAATTAGACTATTTACCGGATTTGCAATCACATAAGCAACACGACGGGTGCCACATGTGGAGCAGCATCTGCTTACCCTTCCGGAGCACCTGAGATCACCCCTAGTTTTTGGTGGGGTTCGTGTTGTTTATTCTTTAGTTTTCTATGTTGTGTCGTGTGTACTATTGTTTTTCTGTTTGTCTTTTTTTAGCCATGGCGTTGTCAGTTTGTTTAGATTTATGAGTTTGACTGTCCCTTTGGTATCTTTCGTCCCTCTTTTGTAGATTGTAGACATAATCTGCAGGTTATGCCAAGGGGAAAACAATATTGTGTAGTAATATATTGCTATTTTTCAGCTGTGTTATTTTATTTTTAACTTTTGGAATTGATGGTCCGCTATGCACCTCAACTGACAAACATTGGCTGTTAAAACACATTTTCATCTCTTATCAATCTTTTATGCACGAACCAGGTGTTCGTCGTTCACAACGTTAATGATTGTATATATTATGAGTTTATTTTCGATCTTTTATATCTGGGCGTTATGTATTCGGGTTTAGTTTTCTGTAATTAGTTAATACTTCAGTTTCATTATGTATATCTCTTTCATATTCATTTGTTAAAATTTACTGTTTGCAATAGCATGAATTGTTCGATATAATAAGAATGATCTTATCCCGGGCATACAAACAATGCCGTATTTGGGAAAACCTTTTCAACTTTTGATCTTCAGTGCTGTACAACTTTGTACTTTTTTCACTTTCGATCTTTTATATCTGGGCGTCACTAGTGAGTCTTGTGTGGACAAGACGCGTTTTTGGCGTATTGAATTTTAAACCTGATGCTTTTTGTTATCTATTAATCATGCTTTTCTTTGTCTAATATGGTCTCCTTTTTATTTGTATTGTAGTCCTGTAATATTATGTTGTCATTTCAATGTTATATTTAACTTTGCCATTAAAGTGCGAGGTTTGGCATGCCATAAAACCAGGTTCAACCCACCACTTTTATTCCCCTTTAAAAGTGTCCTGTACCAAGTCAGGAAGATGGCCATTGTTATAATATTGTTCGTTTCTGTGTGTGTTGCATTTTAACGTTGAGTCGTTTGTGTTTTCTCTTATTTTTGAGATAAGACGTGGCACGGTACTTGTCTATCCCAAATTCATGTATTTGGTTTTGATGTTATATTTGTTATTCTCGTGGTGTTTTGTCTGTTGCTTGGTCCGTTTCTGTGTGTGTTGCGTTTCGGTGTTGTGTCGTTGTTCTCCTCTTATATTTAATGCGTTTCCCTCGGTTTTAGTTTGTTACCCCGATTTTGTTTTTTGTCCATGGATTTATGAGTTTTGAACAGCGGTATACTACTGTTGCCTTTATTTATTTGTAATGATCTTAACATGAATTTGGTAATAACATTTTTACATTGCATACCATGACTAATGAAAATATGGTAACATTATTAAAGAAATAGTGTAATATGTATGTTATGCGACAATCATACAAATGAAAGGTTTAGTACCGATTTTAATCCACATATTTCTACTTAAGAAGATACAGCGTCATATCTTTGCGCAATATGTTGTCTTCGGATAAGTGTTTTATTAATCCACGTATCAAAAAAATTGTGTCATTTTATGTTCCAAAATTTTGTAGCTAGACTTAACACACATTTTTTTAATCCAAAAGATATTTATATTATGTTTGCTACATTTAACTTTAATTGTTTTCTCTGCGGAACATGTAATTATTTGCAATTATATGTACCCTTAATAACACATACATATGTATGTTGGTATCGTGTTGTTTTATTTCACGAAGGATAAAAAATATCAAAAGCTCCTAAAAAATGAACAATGAATGAAATTTAAACAAGAACAATACAAAAAAGATCAAATACACACTGTTCATTTATCACTATTGTTTAAACAAGGGTTTCCGTCTGTAAATATTTTATTATGTTTTCTTACTCCTCCCACTCAAGTTGAAATGTTATATTCCTTTTTAGCAGAGCAAAACAAAATGGCAGGGTAAGTTTTCTATGTTTTATATTTAAAGACGTGATTAATTTAAACGTATTTCCTCAAATTTTAATCTCATAACCGATAATTTTAGACCCTTTTTAAGGATTTTTGCATGGGATCACATAGTTGTAGAAGTGGAAGTACAGGTAAGATAAAAAAAATCTTCTAAACCCTAAGGTGAATGTGACAATTGAAAGACTCCGTAAAATGAGAAAGAGGAGGTGTGTTTGGTTTTTTTGATGATCTCTAATTTATCGGTATGATAGATTCAATGAGGAAAACATTTTTGTAAATGTTCCTAAATTGGAAATTAAGGGTCACGTGATAATGTTTTAAAAATAATTATTGTAAACAATGACATGTGGTATTGATATCAATATGAAACATAGAAATAACTGATTTCTTGGGAACATACAAATCATTTACATCTCTGGCTTTAAACTGCATGGGTTCAGCGTGTTTAATTGGGATGACGGTGATACATAAAAGTGCTTCGGACGTTTAAAACTAATTTAATGTTATTAATATATATCGATGTTCGATGTTTTTAAAGCGTCTTTAAGAATACCTTGATCAGTTTAACAATTGACTGCATATCATTGATCATGTTTCAGCAACAACCGACGTCTTGGTGAACTACCACTTCCCAGACAAATTAACGATTATGAACGAAGTCGACGTTCTAGTGATACGCAGAGTGGCGTTTATGACATTATTGAGATTAGTGGTCGTGCTAATACTCAGATGAATAGCAATAATGAGGAAGTATACGAGGATCTTAAATGATAACAAAATAAAAAAAAAACTTAAGATATTTTATGATTTTTTTCAACATGTTATTACATTCTAATTACACAGTTTATAATTCATGGCTTTCATATTAGTTATTATTGAATCTGAACTAGCTGTCAGTTTCTTTTGTGTATTTATACCCTGCAACGTCAGGTCTAGTTTTTATGTTTGCTATGAGTTTACTCTTTATCAATAATGAGCTTGCACCTTTTTAACTGATTTGTAGTGGTTTTGTTATGATGAATTGATACCTCAATGTCCCAGGTTAGGGGAGGCTAGACGCCAACGAACATGTTCAACCCCGCTAAATTATAATGTGCCTGTTAAGAAGCTTGCAGATCAGTGCTTGTTGGTGGTTTATGTTTGTCAAATTTGTTTTTCTTGAATCGTTTTATTGATAAATAAGACCGTAAGTTTACTCAATTATATTGTTTTATATTTTTCATTCCCATGTCTTGTAAAACATATATCTGAATTAACGTTATCGTGATTTCTCATTGCTAAATGCCGCACGGATGGCCTTTAATTGCTTACATTTAATTCATTTAAACTTCGGTGGATTGATTTATTATTGGTTACCAGACCTCATTACCTTATTCTTATTTTGATTAGTACGTTTTCCAAACAAAAACGAAATCCTTGGTTAAAAAAATACATTCTAAATTGGAAGATACCAAAGTTATATTCAAACTTACAAGTCAATTACAAACTAACTTAGCATCAAACACTAGACCAAGCACAACATAAACAAGACTGATCAACACGAACTTAGAAATAAGAAGTTATGGTATGAGAACACCCTCTATTCAAGTCATAATGTGTAAAAGTTAACACTTATATGTCAAAGTGCAGTCTATACACTGGAGCCTAATCTTACAGAATACAGCGAATTAAAAAGGGCCCAATACAACTAGTGTCAAACAATTAATTCAAACAAGAAAATCAAAGGTCTAACCTAAATAAAAACAATAACCACTACTAAACCACATCAAAAAACAACGTCCACTGAACAACAGGCTTCTTACATACGTCAGGTGCTTAAAATTTCAGTAGGTATCCAAAGGCACAATCATTCACCGGGACCATAACGGAAATAAAACTTTACAACATAAACAGTTACACTCTAAAATATCAATTAAAATGGCCTAACCCAACTAAAGAGACATATAGAGAAACAATAAATAAATATATTTCGAACAAATAAATGTGATCTATGACACAATATAAATACAATATTAATAATTTAACAAAATAAAACGCTATCACATAGACAACTCTAACCTAGGATAATATGTCATTAAATTATATAACGTACACAGGTAAATTATAATATGATAATTTTGTAAGGAGTACGGAAATATTTGTTCATAGAATAAATAATTTACTTGTTCATAGTTTATAGTACGAGTAATGCTGAATTAACCATTCAATCTCGTAATATCACTACAAAAACTAGATTTAATCATTCTTGATTATTCCTATTATAAAAATTTGGAATTTGTATTAAGGACCTGTTTCCAACTTAACTTTTTCGGCAGACATAAAAAACATTCATAGGACTAAGTCCGCCTTTCAATTTAACTAGATTGAGGTTCTAGATTGGCCAGATCAGTCCTTAATCCTGTCACAGGTTAAATTTGACCAGTCAAGGTTATCAAGTTAACTTGCTTTACATGTGTACTTGATCATAGCAAAATGTTGGTGCTTGTTTCGCATTAGCTTGGAGAATTTCCATTGCAATATAAAATATTGCATTTTAACATATCGACATTTAAATTAGTCTATTGTTTTATTTATCTGTTTATTGAAGTGACTTTCCTATCTTTGTATTTTCCGCAGCTGGTTTTAATGAAGAATTTAAAGTATTATCGAGATTGTACAGACACTTTTTTGAAATCAAGTTCGTAGGAATTACGAAGTTTCATACTACAATAGTTTCACAACAGCAAAAATAATTAATAATATAGATGAACTTCAGAATGGAAATGTGGAATTTGTCACAGAGACAACAACCCGACCAAAGAGCAGACAACAGTCGAATGCCACCAATGGGTCAATAAAACAAAATCAGTTATGTTTCAATTTGTTGATGACAAAATCGTTATTTTTATAAGATTAACTATATTCAAAAATCTAATTACAACATTGATAAGAAACCTTGACTTATAACTTTGTTTCAACGTTCGATCAGTTTACAACGATCACATAGTGATTTCCGCGCTTTAAGTACAATATGACCTCAAAATTTAAGATGTGAAATACAGATTTGAAAAATATGTATTTTATCATTATGTAATTTATTTATGACAGTGAATAATGAGCAAAGGTGGGTGTTTCATTTTGTTTCTGTCCAGACACATTTCATCTTGTTAAAAATATTTTTTAGAAGCTTTTTTCTATTTTTTTTAATAAAGAACTTTCACACACATATAGATATATTGTGTTTTAGAAAAGGAAAAACTACTCGTAGTGATGAATTATAAAATATTTTTATACGGTATAAAATATTAGCAATACTTATGTGTACGTCACTACGAACCTATCGATAGATGACTTGAAATTTGACATGTACAACTGTTCTAATAGTGAACAAAGCGCAAATACTGCTCAATTTACAGTATGCTTACCATATTCATGATATTAACATATGTATTAACACACGGTATACTTACCAATGAAACAGACCATGACTATAGACTTGGTAAAACCACAACAATAAGTTATCATTGTATTAACAATTAGTAAAACACATATTTTCTTTACATGTATTACAATGTCGTACTAACCCTCCTTTACTATAAATCTTTCATTTGACATGTTATTCCATTGTTTTATGATTCCATACATAGGAACCAGTTAGTTTACAAAAAATGTTATGGAACTAACGGTAACTTCAAAATGACTCACGAATAACAGCATGTACGGCTGAAAAACATTATAATGATCTTCCCTTGATGAACCATAAAATGACTGATATTTTCTTTATTATTGTTGCAGTATCAATTAATGCCTTGATAAATGAGGGGACACTATTGGACCAAACATTTAGGAATGCATTGAAAGTTCTAATGACAGACCGACTTAAATCAATTGAAATGACTATGCTACAACCCAGTTTAATGACATTATACAAGAATTAAAAAAAAAAATTAAATATGACATGTTGATAGCTGACTCCATTGTAATCATTGTTATTAGTTTTCTGTATAGGGAAATACACTTCTGTCTTTTAATAGACGAATTCAACACATACAAATGAACGAGAATGTCAAGTAACCAATGTCGTAAAATTATACATATTTACGTTTACTTAGACATAACATTGTCTGTCACGCATATTACTGGTGAAATTATTAGAACTTGTATTTAATGCAAATCCGATAAGGTGTGTTGTTTTTGAAAATTTTATATTATTATCAAAGGGTCAAAGTAAATAGTTTGTCAATATTTTTTATGAAACTTAAATTGAGCAAGGGGTTTGGTTCTAACTTAACAATAACATATGACGTCATTGTCTAAAGAATATAACAAAACTGTATTTTGTTTATCCAAACATGCCGAAATAGTTAAAAACAGTTCTGTCATTGGCGCAAAACAGATCTTAGAGTTAATGCTAAAACAACATTCCTGTTCGAATATTTAGCAGATTTATTGCAATATTGTTAACTGATTCACAACGAACAGCAATTCTACTACTTCATTCTAGTAATTGTGCTGTATTTCCAATTATAATACAATACATAAAATATATCATTTTACAAATTTATCGTTAGAAATTTAAAACACAACTTGATACTTTCACTTCTTAAACACATGATTTAATTTGGTACTGAAATAAGGTCATATGGGATTTGTGTTGTTTACAATAGAACTATGGTAATGTTTGTTTCGTATGACTGCCCGAAATATAACAATGACCTTGGATAGAAATGTAACATCAGATCGCGTCATTTTTGCACACTCTTTGCACCTTTAAGATCTCTTGGTAAACGTCTTCCACTATCCGTATAGTTGAATAACTATGTTATATTCTGATACGAATAAGCCTTGAAGGGGAAGGGCCGAATAAAAGAGATCATCATTTGGTTTCTGTGATATGTGAAAACAGTTTATCGCTGAGACTTGAATACACAGTTTTGGCATGTCTATCTATGTTGTGACTAACAGTGAAAATTCTTGTAAAACAAAGCCTACAGATATCAGAGGTACATTCAAACGCATATATCGAAAATAAACTGACAACACCAAGGATGTAAAAGACAAAAATCACGAAAAACAACACATCATAGAAAACCATAAACCTCGAATACTTTGATCCCAATTTGTATTACTCAATTTATTTCACTTGACTGGGCGGAGTTTAACCGTTTCGCTCATAATAAACCATTCCATCTATAGATAGGTGTTTTAGAATAACTCATCAATGAAGTGTCCAGTTATTCTTTTGTTAATTCCTTTGATGGCACTGATAGGTGATGAGAAATCAGTAATAATTATAACGGCAATCATCATAATCACACACATCTTCAAATAGACTGTCCTTATGCAAATTAAAACGTAAGCTCCGCCCGATCAGTTGAAATGACATTGGTAATAAATAAACAATAAACATTCCGTGAATGATGTTGAAAAGATTATTTTTTTCATTAATTCCAAACGTTAACACGCAACCAGTTATATATCTACTAATATACCTGTTACAAATGCACTGTGCAAATATGCGTACACACGGAAATAATGCATGTGTATACATTTAAATGTACACTGAAACATCTTCTGTAAACATTTTAGATAACGGAAATGTTAACAATTTTATTTTTGAATTCGATAAAAGTCGTCTGACAATTTATTTATTGATTTCAAGAAACATAGTTTACCTATATTTGTTGCGAAAATAAAAAAAAAAAAAAAAAACAACAGATCGTTGACCCCTATTTTATTTTGATTCGCCGACAGATTTAACAATTTATATATAAGTAATATAAATATAGCGCGTACTTAGCCTTGTAGTGGCAAGAGAGTACTTCATAAATCATACCATATTTTTATTTTACTAAAACTTGACATATTTGATAGAACATTGATGCTATGAATTAGTGTCAATTTAGTTTTACATGACAATTCTTCATGTCTAAGTGGGACAGATGTATTCTACAATGTGCGTGTTATGTTATGATATGTTGATGTGTTGACGTTATCCAACATCACTTCCTACCGCGAGTTTCAAAGGAATTTGGCTTTAAATTTACTTATTATCGATACATTGTATTTGATATGAATACAAAATCATGTTAGTTGTAAATATAGTTATTTGTTTGGTATATAACTTGTTTTATATACTTATTTTCACTACGTTTAAAAATATTAAAACTGTTTCAAATTAAGTTATAGTTCAAAAGTTCCATTATGGAAGAGTCTCAGCTGAGGCTACTATCATGTAATAGATGGACCACTCTGGAAGTTTAACTTTCATGACCTTGACGTCTCTTTTTGAAAAGATACATTCAATTATACTACAAACACAGAAGATTGTTGAAAGCTAGTGTGTTGACCTTTATACAGGTGTAGACCAAAGAAACCAGCTGTCCGTTGTTTTGGTTTAATGCTTGTTCACTATTTGGACCTACGACAAATGCCTATCACCATCACACTTGACTAATCGAAGACACAGAAACAGATATAGAATGGATAATTGTTTTATTAAATTTTAAAAGCATGGTATCAAAGCATAAATTGCTGTGTGTTTTCTTAAATAATCATACGCCTATAATAATTCAAGTATTATTTTTCCGTAGAAAAGGGCTATGCATTTTCAATGGCAGTTTAATACACATACATACACGTTACTTTTGAGCACATATAGATTATATATGTTTTAGTATGAATATCAGTTTATAAATTATAAATTTTGAAATTATTATGAAACTAAGGTTTCAACTCCCTCAGGCAAAGTTGGCTTTAGATGAATTTGGCTATTTATTTTAGGTAGTTTTTAACATATAGCTCTTCAACGATTTTCGGTACTAATCCATCTTCGGATTTCAAATGTTTGGCTTTGAGCGTTCCTGATGAAGGTAAATCCAGGACGAAATAAATTATCAAACGTGTTGTTTTATATTTTTACATCACCGGGTCGATACCTCTGCTGGTGGACTATCAGTCCCCGAGGGTATCATCAGCTCAGTACTCAGTGTTTCGGTACTGACATGATTAAACAAACTTTACTAAAATTGTCCGTTTATAAATTTTGAAATTATTATGAAACTAAGGTTTCAACTCCCTCAGGCAAAGTTGGCGTTAGATGAATTTGGCTATTTATTTTAGGTAGTTTTTAACATATAGCTCTTCAACGATTTTCGGTACTTATACATCTTCGGATTTCAAATGTTTGGCTTTGAGCGTTCCTGATGAAGGTAAATCCAGAAAAGCGCTTCAGACGCAATAGATTATCAAACGTGTTGTTTTATATATTTATACTGCTTAAACTGAAAAAGATTAGTTCATCCTTGTAAAAAGTAAAATCCCAAAAATACTGAACTCCGAGGAAAATTCAAAACAGTCCCTAAAAAAAGTCCCTAATCAAAATTTCAAAATCAAATGATAAAACACATCAACCTAGCTACATCACTGATTCACATTTTAAAATTTCGTTTATCAGTGCAACCTAATCCTTCAAATAAAAAGAAAATTCATAAATATATTTGACTATGAAATATAGTATAACAGATGTCAAAGTTAAAAGACACATATATATTTTGGACTTCTCTACATATATTCAACACTCTTCTTTTAACGGCCTATCTAGGTTTAAACTCTGATTGGTGTTTGTCTTCGTTTTTATATCTCAACAGGGAAGTTTATATACAGTTAAAAATCATTTTGTATTCCGGGTGCGTTTTAAAATGTAAGTTCATATAAATGTTTATAGATCTGATTGGTGATAGAATAAGTAACAGATTATGAGCATTGTAATTTAATTTTGACGTTTTGGTCAATTTGATGTTTTTACACTAGTACTTAAATCTTGACTGACTAATTTATCCTGCAATGAGTATAATTTAAAATTGAGAATGGAAATGGGGAATGTGTCAAAGAGACAACAACCGACCAAATAAAAAACAACAGCAGAGGGTCACCAACAGGTCTTCAATGTAGCGAGAAATTGACTGTTCCTCTGGCATCTTTCGCCCCTCTTTCGTTGTACTAATTATATTTGTTCTCTTCAACCAAATGATATTACTTTTAGTTTAAGCATGTAGTTCGTATAAGACAATGTCGATCGCAATTTATAAACATAGTTTAGAGCAATACACATTAACGGAGCTAAATGTTATGGTGATTCAAAAATAAATAGTACATACATTGGTAATCATCTGTGTATTAGAAAGTAGATCATATCTTTACTACCAATCATACATCATACATATACATGCCGTCGTTGAAGTTAAAGTGTTAATTATTTTAAGACATAGTAATACCGCATAAAAAAAATAGAATTGCAAGTATATTTTATTGAAATTTTCATTTTTGTATGTACATCAAAATGCTATAGAAAGTAGTTCACACATATCTGATATATGGTTCGTCTAGATATGTTATTATGTATTGATTTAGATAAATGTCAAGGTGGTATAAAAAAATGCATTGATAATTTATTAGGTTACAGTGGTATTTTTAGCCACTCAGAACACATTGAAGTCGTTATCAAAATGTAAATATACACGTTTATATTGACAAAAAATCGATCAAACAATATAGATCTGGTCGTTTTAAGAAATGTTAGATTCGATACGTAAGTTTTATAAATGTAGGAAACATGTACGATATCTTTGCATTAAACGTTTAAACTGTGATCTGTTAAATACTACTACATTTATTGATGTTTGACTAGATAAAGGTCTTACTTTTGTCAACTTAT
Organism: Mytilus edulis; assembly: GCA_019925275.1. Classification (NCBI taxonomy): domain Eukaryota; kingdom Metazoa; phylum Mollusca; class Bivalvia; order Mytilida; family Mytilidae; genus Mytilus; species Mytilus edulis. Next base: position 61,603,415 of record CM034354.1, on the reverse strand, counting down.
TTCAACACTATTTTTGTCCGGTCTTTAGTTTCCTTAAACATGTATGGTTTGTAGCTATTGGAGATTAGTTGTCAGTTTTTTTAAAGGCAACGTGATTTTCTCCGTTGTATTTGCTGAAACAACTGGTTGCCTACTTTGTAAGATTTCTATTAACTGAACTAAAGGATGTTTTGCAATCACTTGGAGCAAATCTTTTTAATCTATCCAATCGAACTAGAGATACAAGATACAACAGATACAGTTAAGTCGGCCTCATTTCTTGATATAGAAGTTGACAATGAGAATCGGTTGAAAACAAAACATTACACGAAAGAGATGATTTCAGTTTTCCAATTGTGAACCTTCCATTTCTCAGTAGCAACATTCCAGCAGCACCTGCATACGGGGTTTATATCTCCCAATTGATACGATATTCCCGTGATTGTATTTCCTATCATGATTTTCTTGATAGAGGGTTGCTGCTCACAAGGAAGATGTTTAACAAAGAATTCCAAATGGTGAAGTTGAAATCATCCCTTCCTAAATTTTACGGACGCCATCACAGTTGGTTGACCGTTATGGAATAACCGTTTCACAGATGATATCGGATATGCTCCTCACGTCGTAACTACAATCCCCTCTCCCTTTCATGAATGTGACGTACCGAATTAGACTATTTACCTGATTTGTTATAATATGAGCAACTCGACGGGTGCCACGTGTGGAACAGGATCTGCATACCCTTCCGGAACATCTAAGATAAACCCCAGTTTTTGGTGAGATTCGTGTTGTTTATTCATTAGTTTTATATGTTTTGTCATGTGTACTATTGTACTATTGTATGTCTGTTTGTCCTTTTCATTCTTAGCCATGGTGTTGTAAGTTTACTTTCGATTTATAACTTTGACTGTCCCTCTGGTATCTTTCGTCCCTCTTTTAAGACATGTAATTTTATAACACATTATTTTCCTCTGGAACACCATGGTGAATATGTTAATATAACAAGGATACCTCATCCGTCAACATAAATCTATGACTAATGTGGTTAGCAATTTAATGTAATGATAAAACATGGGTAAAGATAAAAGTCACAGAAAAAAGACAATCACTATCAACATATCTGCTAAACCAAAGGTAAAAAACGAATCCCAATAAAAACTAAGGGTTATCATACGAGTTCCATTATCTGTTGTGATGTTACGGCATGTTGTATTTTCTAATATCTTTAGTGATTTCTATTTTTCGAAAAAAGGAAAAACAATATGACAAAATAATCATTTCAAGTAATATAATTTTAAATACAATTTTATGCAGGAAATGGATCTGTACAGATTTTATCATTTGCCGATAGAAACACAGATACACATATGTTGTTTGTTTTCGTCTTTTCTGCTTAGTGATACCAGAACCTATGTTGAAGGTTTGTCTTTTACAAATGGTTAAAAATGCCTGGCTAGTATCAAAGATTTAAAAAAAAAAACTATATGACTTGTGTCTTTATCATGATTGTAAGCTAAACAATGTGAAACATTTGATTGGTTTTTGTGGTACAAATTGTAACCAATTAACATGAATTAATTACGGTCGCAAACTTTCGCGTTAGAGTTTTAAGGAATGAGCAAAGGTTAAATATATACCACTTTGAAACATTGTTTTAGTTGAAGAAGTTATCATATAAAGATTTTAAAAAATACATCAAAGAAAGACAAGTATAATATCAGAGAATAATTTACATTTGGTGACTTCATATCAGAAAATACGACGCATTCTGACTATGACCGCAGAAGCATATATAGTATTGTCAGTACTGTCAAACCGTCTATATCTATATTTTAGAAACATGAAATCATGTATTCAGATCAACTAAATATATATATATTTACATACCGATAATTGTCTTTTGATTGACTAAGCTAAAAAATAAAACAAGTTTTAAGTAAAAAATTGTAGTACTCGGGTATAATATTGGCATGCTTTAAGTGCGAATTGGTAATGTATATATGTAGGGGAAATACGTTTGGTGGGCGGTGCGTGCCAGCTTCAGGGAAGACTTGAAATATTTCACAATGGTATATGGGGAACCGTATGCGATGATGGATTTGGTTACAATGATGCAAGCGTCGTGTGCAGACAGTTAGGCTCAAGGTATTGATAAACTATTTTATTGGAAATAATCGATTTAATGGAAGCAATTTATTAAAAGGCTGAGCCCCTTTATTTTGTAGGAATCTTCTAAATTTATAACAGTATAATACGGAAACTGATATTTTGTGCTGTTCATTTATGCATAACTTCCGAGTTCTGATTTTTTTCGATGACACGCGTATTGCAGATTTCGGTCTTTTTGTAATGATTATTTAGAATCTGTTTCTCATTAATCGATTTACACAGTTACTGCTTCATGTGGGGAATCTGTTTTCTAATATTAATGTAAAATTAACTTGAATTTGTCAATAATGATACAAAATCCGAACATATAACTCAGCAATGACCCTTTTTATGATATCATTAAAAGCAGCACGTTTCGAACAGAAGAACTGACATAATTGTCTTTTTAAAATTAACATTTAATACAACTTGCATCTCTCTGCATGCAATTAAAAACTATATGTGATTGACCATTGTATATTCTTTATAGTTCCTGGACAAATGTACAGTTCTATACATCTGGTGACGGGATGGGACACATTTGGTTAGATGACTTAGCATGCCAAGGAACTGAAGCAGCAATTAGTAGTTGTGGTAATAAAGGTTGGGCTAAACACAACTGTGTCATACTGAAGATGTAGGAGTGTGGTGTTTTGACGCATTTGAAGGTAAACATACCTTGCCGTTTATGCAGACCAACTTATACTGAATAGACGAAATTAATCGATTATGTGCTAAGGCTCTTATCAAATCTGAAAGCTCACACACATATTTATTTTACTATCTTATTCAGTTTATTTTAAACATATGCTCACGCACTAGTGGAAGTAGTTACTTATTATTTCAAGGAACCATTTGACTCACTAAACAATTAAGAAAGGATACCAACCAATGCCCATCTTAGAATACCATTGTTAGCAACCAGATTTGTTATTGCAAAGATAGACAGACCTGGAATGCAAAGCTTGAAAAATGCAAAAAAAATCAGAAACGTTGAACCTGATGAAGATAAAGACAACTTATAATAAAGGAGTTAAAATTCAAACCAGGAGTGGTGACACATGTTTCATAACAACTGGTTTATCATTTGATTTTCAGGTGATCTTAGACTAATTGGTGGAACAAATTATGGTAGATTGGAAATATACCACAGCAGTTCATGGGGATCAATTTGTGACGATGGCTTCACTAAGAACAACGCTATTGTGGCATGCAGGCAAATGAAACTGAGGTAAGTCGTATAATGCAAATGCATATATGTGTCTTTCTAATCCAGGAATTAAAATGGACGTATTAATTGTTTTTTCGACATAACCTTGTTTACATCTTATTTGTTTGGTTTCTTGTATATAGATAATTGAATGCCTTTTTTGAAACACATTTTGCGTTTTAAATGTATAAGTGATGTTTGTTTGTTTCATTGTAAAGTAATGAATCTAATGTTTTATTTTTGTTGCAAAATCATCATACATATTGGATTCCTGACGCCTTCAAAGACATGCGTTTACACATGAACAATCGTTATATTTTTGTAGTGAAATTGAGTATGTCGTAGTTACTATCTTATCACTATTTGTTTGAACTTATATTTACCCGATCTTTAGATTTAAAATGGTGTAGATCCATGCACACAAATATTACACACATCGTTGCAATAAATTTTAATTCTTGAAGATGGACAATTTGGTAAGGTGACTTGAAAAAATTGTTTGTTTGACACACAGTCGTCTAATTATACGTTTATTCCTTTCTAACAGACATTCTGTTATTACAAACATTAAGGTGTCGATACTCTTATGCAAATTGTTTTATTAAATTGCCATGTGTTCCAATATCAGAAGTACGCGTGCACAGTTTTGTACTGCTGGTCATGGTACTGGAATGATCTGGTTAGATGACGTTAACTGCAGTAAAACAACATCTGGTATAGACATGTGTAGTTCTAGAGGATGGGGAATACATAATTGTGGCCATGGTGAAGATGTTGGTGTGAGATGCTATGGTAATCACGAATTCTTTCAAGGTACTTCGATGTATGTTCAAATATGAAAAACAGATATTTTTCTACTCGATGGGGTCAACAGTTTGTTTACCTAACTGATATATAATTTACCTTTCCTTAATGTAAGAAATGAAACATGTGATATCGCCTCTGCTAATGTCATTATTCGTGTTGATCTTAGTGGAACGTGTATGAAAATTGCGTGAATGTAGCATATGTTATTCTTGAAATGCAAAAAAAAAAGCTTATACGTAATATCGTAATTTTGAAACAATTTTTTTTTTTATAGAATACGTTTATGCGCCTGGACATAGAAACATTTTATCAAAAATGAACATTTCTCAACAACAAACAAAAAAAATACGATATAAACAACAGTTTATGCGAACAATGTTTTGTGAAGTTATGTTTTTTAAGTTTGACCTGAAAGACTTAAACTTACTTATAGCTTGCTTCTAATACGGTTAAGTTTTTGGAAATGATAATCATTTCAATTAATTCAACGAATCATAACTGACCGTTTAGGCATAGTCCAAATAACCATTTTCATCGTTCATTTCAGAATAATGATAGCAAAATCCACGAACAAGACAAATCATCAATCAATAACTTATAAAAGAATAATAAAATCAATTATTCATTCTTTAGTTTTCCAGTTTGTGTCATGTGTACTATTGTTTGTCTGTTTGTCTTTTTCATTTTAAGCCATGGCGTTGTCAGTTTTTTTTTCAATTTATGATTTTGACTGTCCTTCAGCATCTTTCGTCTCTCTTCTTTTACATTGGTTATAAGAGTATAAAAACAAAGGTAAACACGCTTTCATTGACTTTTCAGGTGATCTGCGCCTTGTTGGAGGAAATAGTCCAAGAGATGGCCGCTTGGAGGTGTTTTACAATTACCAATGGGGAACTGTATGTAATGACCGATTCGATTCTGTTGACGCACGAGTGGCATGTAGACAGCTTAGGTATAGGTATGTTTTTGGTAATCACTTATTATTGAATGTCAGAATGTTTTATTAAAGTAACGTACACTGTTTTTTAGTTGTATAATATGCATGTTTAAAAAAATTGTCGTGTCTTAATTTCGTTTTTAGAAATGGAATATTCAAAGCGAACATTTTTTAAAACGTTGAAGATCTAATATTTTGATGTAGTATTTATCATAATTCATTTCAAGAGCTGCTGTGTATTAAAACAATAATGCAGAAAACCACTTACTATTATGTCTTTTTGTTTTAATGTAAATCCAATTCGAAAGCATGATCTGTAGAATTTTGATAATTGTCCATCATTTTTCCATAATAGTTCACTATCATTGCAATTAACTAGAGTTATACTCCAGAGCATTCCACAACATTTCTACATCGCAATGTTCTTGTTTGAGTTCTTTGATCAGTTACTCGACGAAAGCCATTTGAACTGTTATAAAATATAAACCAGTACTTTCAAATTGTAGTACGGATGCTGTAGAGATATATACAGCTAGAGGTGCTTCATCAAATGCTGAAATATGGATGGATGACGTCAGCTGCTCTGCTGGTAATATACGATTGGACGGCTGCGGGCGAGGGCTTGGGGCAGTAATGACTGTAGTCACTCTCAAGATGTTGGTATAAAGTGTTTTTGGAAATATGTAGGTAAATAGTATGTGTCATCTAGTTGTATATTATCGGAAAGACAAATTAAAACTGATTAAATGTGTTTGCATGCTTTATGATGTCATACTATTTAAATATTTTTTACAACTTGTGTTCAATTGTATATGTAGACACATTTGCAAATATGTTGCTTTTAACATACTGACGAAGGACAAAAACAATAGATGGATGAGCATAATTATGTTCATGTATTCGAATAGTGTTGGTATTTGCACACCAATACAATCACGGTCCACACATTTATATTCATAAAGTGCGATGCATTATAAAAAGAAATTTTCTTGCTGCAACACAAATAACATTTTTGAAAACAAAAAACACCTGTTAAATTGTCCTTTTTAAAATTGTTATACGATGATGACTGATGTACCCACATTTTGACTATTTTATTTATTGTGTCTGTTTAGTTTACGCATCAATGTAAATATAACGGAATTTGACGAGACTGTCATCAAAGTGAGAGGGTTAGCGCTGTAAAACCAGGTTTAATCCACCATTTTCTACATTTGAAAATGCCTGTACCAAGTCAGGATAATGACAGTTCTTGTCCATTCGTTTTTGATGCGTTTTGTTATTTGAGTTTGCCATGTGATTATGGACTTTCCGAATTGATTTTCCTCTAAGTCCAGTATTTTTGTGATCTTACTTTTTGCATACAATATCAAGCAACCAAAAGAAAACAAAACTCTCAACTTTTGAAAATATTCAACTGAACAACAGACAATATCTGTATATTGATTACAAACGATTTTTTTCAAAGAAGACTTAGCAAAGTATGTTGTACTTATCTTTAATAAGGTTGATGTCTGAAATTTCTTTGCGCTAAGACAGTCAGTATTTACAATCATAGAAATTATAATTAACATGGGAACAGTTCAAAGAGATAAAACCCCGACAAACGAGTAAACCAACAGTCCTATGCTATTTCTTTAAAGTGAAGTTTAAATTTATTGTTTAAGTAAGCGGAAACTGGGGTGAATGGTCCGTTTGGAATATGTGTACTACATCATGTGGTAATGGATATCAACAAAGGACGCGACGATGTAACAGTCCACTTCCTTCTGCAGGAGGTAGTGATTGCAATGGAACAAATGTTCAAAGACAAAGGTGCAACGTAGTAGGTTGTCCAGGTAGATATGATTTATCTAGATACAATCTATTAAGTATGTTTGCTTATCTTGGTTTTAAATTGATATCAATTATACCAAATCATTTGGTTTCTCCATGTAGTTTCGTGACACCTTTGCCAAGTGACACCTACTTGTTTTTTTTTAATCACTTTTTTTATTGTTTAAACAATTCAAATTTAAAAATCTTTAACAATCCCTGTTATTTTGCCTCGCATAAGACATGTAAGACAAAAGACATAAAGGATCAAATTTCAAATATACTAGAACAAACCCACGAAAGCGCGGACATATACAGCTTGTGAACTGTTGTAGGATGATTCTTTGTAAAAGATATTATGTATAGATAATTTCACAAAAGGTATCAAAAGCCCTCTCCCTACAGTCCGATATTTGTTTTCTTTCTGTTAAATTCAATTATTTTCGTGTTTCTGGCCTCAGACCACAATTGTTCCTCTCCTTTGCTACAATGCCTCTTTTTGTAAAAGTCAAATCAAATTAAAAATTTGCACAGTTTCAAAAATGAGATAAATGTAAGTGCTTATATATAGACCATTATTAGTCTAATAAAATATGCTTCTAATCTTTTGTAATCTATCGTACGATTGGTTGTATTTGTGCATGTTTAAAACCGGAAGTCTTATCCATGACTAAAATTTAGTCTGATCACGGAATCATATCCGGACTCCTTTTTTGTCGTGTTTCTCCCAAAAAAAAACTCAATCTGAAAAATCATTAGAATGGATGACAAATGCAACAATGCATGTTACCTATAGGACACAGAGGCATGATGATTGATTAATTGTGGACGGAAGAGAAGCGACACACAAAATGAGGGCTTGTCGTTTAAAAGTATAGATGAGTAATTTTGATAAGCATTTCCCTTAATGATGTGTATCTCAAACGCACTGAGTTTATATAAACAATTGGAGCGTTTCCGTTGCATATTATTTTCATGGACAGATGTGTTTACTTGTAATGCAAGTATAGAAAAATAATATGAAGAAATTATCAGGAACATGCTAAAATTTGATTTTATTCTTGCATGAATCGATCACCAAATTTGAACCATCACAAATATATGTCTTCAGAAATTCAGGTGGAAATGACCTGATTACAAAAATATATGTTATACAATTTGCAAGTGTACATTATGCATGTATAATAGAAAAATAAACTTTAAAAAAAAATGAAATGATATAAAAAAAAATATGATGTAATGTATCTCGCATATTTTATATTAATACATTGTGATAAATGAAACGTACGTTATACATCTCTATGTGACTCGAATAACTCGTTTTTTACGTAATTCGTTATCTTGTGGGGTTGTTTAAATTTTGTTAAATGTAAATATAAGTTACCAAAAAGTGTTAACCACAATGTGAGCAAACAGCACTTTTTTAATTGAAAACCTCAATGAAATAAAGGACAGTTTTTAGCTGGTTTCATTGGTTTGTTTAACTCTTGTTTTGTGTTTTTGTTTATACTTAGATCGAAACACATTGAAAGGAGCTGTTAATGGTTACTAGTGAATAAATAACTTGTTGTCTTATTAACAATTGTATTTCAAATTTGTATTTGATAGAAATTGGAGTATATGGTCAACATCTATCTAACTTAATCAAAATATCAGGCTTGATACTATCTTTCACAAGACGTTTACTAAACACTCATTGGTTAAACTCGAACAAGACATTTAAAAAGGTCAAATCAAGTACGAAGTAGTATGCGTTTCCGATTCTCCACAACTTATCTTTAAAATTCAAGATTATTGTATCGCTATCGTAAGATACTGAACTATTTCAATATACTTTATTTTAGTCGATGGTGACTGGGGTGGATGGTCTTCATGGAATACATGTAGTGCAACATGTAATGGTGGAATTCAATATAGAACTCGGCTATGTAATGCACCTCAACCTTCCAATGGAGGACTTTACTGCAATGGAATAAATGCAGACAGCCGCCCTTGTAACAATGTTAATTGTGAAGGTTATTATGTATACATACTTTGCTTTAGCACATTATTGATCTCTGAAATCATATTTCCGATAAATCTCTATTTTACGAATTTTTCCTTTTATCTTACTGACTGATACTTTTCTCTCTCAGCACAATAGAGTGATATGAAAAATAACCGCTAGAACGTAAGGCGAACGTGCCGGTCGTAAATGGATTAACAACGTTGTCAAAGGTAAAAAAACGATGAACAGATTATCATTGACCATCTCAACTCGATTGCTTTTCTTACTTCTCCCTTACCGGCTCAAGCGAGAAAATCAATCTCGTTGAGATGACCAACGATAATCTATAATTCTTTCTTAATCATATTATAACTATAGGAAAACATCCTTTGGTATATTAACTACCCAATTTATTTCATTTAAAATCAAACAAAAACATAAAATATATAGAATGTGATCTTACAAAGAGACACATATGCTACCTGGACACATATGAAATATATTAATGTTACAAAACGGCTAGAAATGGTAGATTTGTAGCGTCCATTGCGACATGATCGTCTGAATAGTGTGCTTTATGATGTAACATTGATCACTTGCTTGTTTTAATTACAGTTCATGGACAGTGGGGACATTGGCAGGGATCGGAGTCTTGTAATACAACTTGTGGAAACGGAATCATAAACCGATCACGAAATTGTGACAGCCCTTCTCCAATGTTTGGTGGATCTGATTGTATTGGACCTGATTTTTATATTCAAATTTGCAATCAAAGCATTTGCCCAGGTAATGTCAAATTTTGTTATTCAAGCTTTAATTTACATTTATTTTTTATCTGTTAGCATATTGTTGCAAATATATTTTATTACGTGAGAGTACGGAAATTGCATCTAATTTGAAAGTTTTATCACATTTAGTTATTCATGATCCAGACACAAGTTGTCATTCTAAATCTTTTTTGTCGAAGTAACGTTATGTACGAAAGAGTTCCACCAATCTAATTTTGAATCCATATTGAATCCTACCTCCAAACGATTTATGATTCTGTAATGATGAGTTCCCAAATTACATCCATGCTTAAACTCACATAATTAATTATCATATAACACATGTGTGTTTCATATAATTAGAAAAAATTGACATATGTCCATGCTTACTGATCATTTATTTAAGAAATAGATGTTTGTAAAATATTGTATTTGCTAAATTTCAAATGATGATTTTTTGAGAACGTGGCGTGGCGACGTATTTCATAAATTTTACTTTATTCAGTGAAAACCTCATCTGTTGATATATACTATGTAGGGTTTTGCATATCTACATATAATAAGCAATGTTGAAATACGTCCATACTTTCTTATCATAAATATATAAATTGCTCAGTCTTTAAAAAAAAATTTGTAAAGTGTCCGTTGATTTTTGCTAAATAGGTTAAGTTTGGATACTGGGTTCCATATGGATACTGTGACGTAAACCTCATAAGTAATCATCGAAAGCATATTTGAATTACTTTATGTGAATAAAGGCAACAGAAGAACAAATGTATACCACCGTTCAAAAATCATGGATCGATTTAGAGAAAAAAAATATGGGTTACAAACTAAAACCGAAAAACGCATCAACTTTGAAAGGAAAACAACGAAACAACAGAAACCCTGACGTGCAACAACAAAAAAGAAAAAACAAAAACGAACGACAATACAACACATACAGAATCAAACTATAAGATAACAACTGTCATTTTCCTGACTTAGTACAGGGCATTGGTGGAAACAATTGTGGTTTGTACCTGATTTGTTGCTAGCTAAACCTCATGCGGTAATAGCTATATTAAATATACCACTTTATGACAACATTACAAATAAATGCAAGACCTTCCAGAACAGAGAAATCTACAAATAAACAATCCACTAGCACATTTCAACATACTTACCCAATAATAACAACAAACACGTAAAACAACCTAACAATTCACACAACACCATAACAGAACCACGAACTATCCGTCTTACGACTGAATCAACGCTAAATAAGTGACGTAACTTGTTTTAATAAAAAAAAAATATATACATAAAGATAAGGTTTGCAATTAAGTTATTTGATGTATTTTATTACAAGAATACTAATATATTATTGTGTCATTAAACAGATAATTAATTATATATACAACTAGCTTTGTCAGTATTTCTTCTAAATCAAACTGTAAAACAAATATATTGTATACATATGGTTGCTTTAAACTAAAATCATATAAATACACTAGGTGATTAGTTTAAAACCATGGTATATCATGAGCTCGGTATAAATCATTTAATGAAGTTACTTTGGTTGAATCAAACTTTACTTATACTATAAAAATCGCGCTATTAGAGAAAACAATGGTCTAGCTTTTCAATGAGTTTAATATTCATCAGAGTTCAGATATAAAAAAAATATAATATTAATATGAAAATTTTGTAGGTTTGCATTTCTGTTATATTATATAGCCATAAGAAAACACCGCGGGCGTTGAAAGTTTTTTTAATACTGTAGTAGAATGAATTTTCGATAATGACTAGAGAATTTCAGAAAGGATATCAAAAGTCATATATACTTTGGGGCAGGACAATTAGTTTTTTAGCCCTCACCCTTTTTTCTGTTACTTGCAATTCTTCTGTATACTATGAACATTCATATACTTATAAATAAAATATGTTTGCTATTGACTGTTTAACGATATTTTCCAAGTTTGCGCCGTGGATAGTAAACTTGGTATTGATAGTAATTAGCAAATAAACTTTATTTAAAGTATATACATATTCATAGTATACAGAAAACACGAAAATAATTGTCATGTCCTAAAATACCTATGAAAATTGTGTGTAATTTTAAATAGTACTTAACGGAAGTCTTGTCTATGATTTAAAAGTCCGTCCGATGTCGAAAACAATATCCGAACTACCTTATTTTCTCAACAAAAAAAAAAACCCAAACAGAATAATCATAAGTAAGGATGCCAAATGCGACTATTCATAGGTCACAGAGGCATGATGATTTATTTATTGGGAAAGGAAGAGAAGCGACTCACAAAATGAGGTCTTCTCATGTTATAGAATATCTACTTTTACTTTACATGAACGGCACACTCTGGATTAGTTAAGTACATAATAGTTTTAAGATAAATTCAACATCTTCATTACATTCACATATTACGATTTTTTGACTGTCAGGTGCTGAACGAGCGATTTACGGAGAACCACCATGCAATTCTCCGCTGGACTTCTTGGAGGTGTTGCAGTTGGCTGTATTGTTGTTACCGCTGTCATTATTTTTCTGGGTCTTTTTGTGGTCCGTAGATTGAACCCTAATCCAATTGGTAGGTTTGTGTTTGTTTTCTTTTTTTAATTAATGTGTTTAGCTTGATAAGTGATCCAGGGTGATATCAACATTTTTTCAACGGCAAAGCGTGTTTCTTTGTTGAAATACGTACAATGGAAACCATTGAAACATCAGAGATATTGAAAAATATTCTGATGTTCGGCAATAAATAGCCTAGGATGGTGTGGCTTAACCTTTCAGAATGTTTGGTCTTCAATGCTCTTCAACTTCATTAGTTTCTGGTGAATCTGGCGTAGATGAAATATGCATCACTATTTAAAACTTGGTATGTGCGATAAGTAAGTATGACTTCTAATTAAGTGAAAATAATATCATCATTGTATAGGAGTCAGCTGTAGCAAGCCTGGTGCTGGATTTTCCAGCTATGTAAAACACTCGTGTGCTGGTATTGTTGCTGTCTCCTTGACACATAATTTGTTACCATTCTCAATTATATGAACCAAAGAGATTCACAGAGTGCAGCATCACTTGATTTATCGTTACCGAAATATTTTCTAACTAGATGACTATGTATAATAAGTAAAACAGAAAATGTACTGATTTGCAAGAAAAATTCAAAACGTAATGTTCTCTATCAAAGGAAAAATCAAAAGATCTAACACTGAATTGGTACAGGCATTTTCTTTTACAAGACATTGTGCGATCAATCTGGTTTCATAGCTAACATAAACTGTAACGTTATGATAGTCGCATATAATTATTTTATACTGACAACATATATGGGCAAAAAAAACCCAAACAGAAATAATATGCAAAACTGTCATAATTGGGGTAAAGCAGTCAACTTTGTATTATTATCTAAATCACTAAGAATACATAAATATTCAACAAACAAAAACAGATGTCATGTAGACACTCTGTTGTTTAGGAACATAGCCAAACAGGACAGACAGGAATACATAAACCAAAAACAAAATTCAAAAAAGGGATCTTTTCGATATGTTTAGGGGCTGCCGACATAGCATATACAAAGCATGTTCCTATGATTAAATGTTTTTTAATCCCCTTAAACGAAAAGGATTGTTTAGATATATAACATGTATAACCGATAGTTTATACCGCCAAGCTATGTATGGGCCTTCTGAAAGTCAGGGATCTTGTCACTTTGGTCGTTCTCCTCTTTTCAATATCTTTTGCAAAGGTATTGCACACAATACGAGTGCCAATACGTGCATTATATTTTAGCAAGGGCTTGATTGATTCCCTCACAATAAAGAGGTTTTCTTTTAATTTTCGCAAATTTGGTAGTACTTTTACTATGTGGTAGTCTTAATTTCTTTGAATGCAATGGAGGTTACATAATTTATGCCATGTGTAACTTTAAAGGTATCCTCTGATTAAAATATAAAATATATCAAATTGTATCTACCCTTGAACAAAAGGAAATAAATTTTAGGAACTGACGATTTCGTGCATTCTTTGGAAAAATTGTTTAAAATTTGTACAAAACGCTGTTCTTCCTTCAACGAAGGTACTGACAAGCAACGTGTTATACAAGAGTTTTATTCCTACCTTGGAATTGTCTTTCTATATTGTTATGTATTTTTCTAGATTAACATGTAATTGTAAAAGGAAATATTATTCGAATGAAATATAGGTGGTACGTTGGTATAGATTTAAATAATGTTGTATCAATTTGTTTCTAATCAACTGAATTTGTAATTTTATTTTTTAGCCAGGACAAATGAAAACACAGGGTATGTATCAACTTAAAAAAAACAAATTTCACTTAATATATATGTCTACTGAATTAACATTCTTTAAAAACTTGTTCAGACCCCATTGCAATTTGTAATAGACACACATTTTTGTGGAAGGGAACCCCTGATTAGATATACATTGATATATATCAGTGACTTTTGCAAAATTATTCAAATTGTTTTCATTATTAGGAACTCGGAGAGTTGCAAGTTATTGCATAGTTGTATACTCTGGTTAAAATCTTAATGAACATACATACATTTTTTTTTATTAAGTTGGGTAAATTCAACATGCCATTCTTATCAAAGATATCTAAACAATTTCAACAATTGCGACATTGTGATCAACTTTGACAAAAGGTGGTGGGATGTACATGTAAGTTCTATCAGACGTTGTATTGTATTTTCGAGTCATTGCACTGGTAAATGAATCCAATATTGTTCTTTAACAACATAATTTTCGTTTGTTATGTGTCTTGCTAAAATAACGAAATAAAAACTTAGACAGAATGAAATGGACTGATTTATGGAATAGGTACAGCGCCTACCCATCACCTGGTGTAACAATAAAGTTGATTTGGAACCAATAAGACACAACCCAACTATACTGTGTTTAACTATAATATGTTTTCTTTGATTTAAACAATTTTAATAAAACCTGAAAGTTAATACGTATGTCAAACTGCAATGTACATAAATGGTCACGTGCTATAGCATCTATGATTTCATGATTATTGTAAACGATGTAAAACGATATTATATACATAACAAAATAATAACTCAATAAATCCAGGAAAACCGCTTCGGACGCATCAAATCAAATGAATTATATTTTCATTGAATGTCACAAAGCCATATTCTCAAAGGATATGGGGTGTTAAATTGATCAACATTTTTGATGTGGTATTAATCATGAACAAGTATCCCTTGTGAAGGAAAGTAAAACATTTGAGTGTATATAATCTATCATGTTTCAGAAACAACCGACGCCTTAGTGAATTACGCGTAACCAGCCAACCAAACGAGTATGGACGCAGTCAACGTTCTAATGGTACACAAAGTGGTGTGTACGACAATATTGAGATGCTGGTCATACTAATACTGGTGGTCATACTAATACTGGTGGTCATACTAATACTCAGATGAATTGCAATAACGAGGAACTATACGAGAATTTGAAATTATAACGAAATAAATAACTTTTTTTTTCTTTTTTTTATTCGTTATTAAACTTTAATTCTACTTTGTTTAAATATAATTGTATTCTAATAACACATGGATATACATTTTAGAATATCTAAATAGTAATGCTTTTTTAATGTCGTTCTAAATCAATTGTCAGTAGCTGCGAGTCCTGTCAGTTGTGTATATTGTGTTTTTGTGTTATGGTGAACATATCAATAACCTGTCATATCTGGTCTGTCTTTTAGTAAAATTTATTTCTGCTTGATATCGATTGAATGAGTTCACGTCTTTTCAATTGAGTTGTAGTGTATGTTTTTCTTGTGCTGTATTGTTTCTTTACTGTTTTAGTATATGGGATGATTGGCGCCAAATAACTTATTTAACCGGCCACATTATGATGTGCCCTGTTCGAAGTCAGGACCGTAAAGCTCATTTGTTCTCGTTGGTCTTTCATATCTGTTTTACGTGAATTTGTTTTTTTTTATAAGTTTTCTCAATTGTATTTTTTATACTTTTATTTCAAGGTCTTGTATATATAAAGCCGACTTTACGGTATCAGGATTTCTCATTGTAAAATGCCATACGGTTGCCTATAGTTGCTTCCATCTAATTCATCTAAAATTTAATGCATTTGGGTTTGATTTGAAATCCAACCACATTATTTCTATCCCGACGACTAATGCACATTATTGTCCGAACACATCAATCCCTAGCTTAGAAATACACATCATATAGACGAAATAAAATGTACCAAAGGAATATTATGTAATGAAAATGAAAGTAAGAACGTTATATGTCATTATTGAATTACCAACGCAAAAATGAGATGAAAAATGAAAACGCTGAGTTTGCAGACTATTATTTGTTTAATGTGTAAAGCGGTTCAGAATTATCATGATTATTGATAATTAGTAATTAAGCGGGAAGAGTCTTAACGGTTTAACTTTTATCGTTTTTGCATATGAGTAATATCAGATACGTGAATCACAGAGAATTACCACATGAACATGATAGTGCATAAGAAATCCATTGTCACTGATAGTATGGAATAAATGAGAAGGCACGACTTCAATAGGCTTAATTTTGTAATTAGATACATTGTTATATTAAGCGTTTACTCAAGTTGGAGAATTTTCTGCAGAAAGCATGTATTTCACTATATCTCTGTTTCATTTCAAGATATACGCCATTTTTTAGAAACGGAGCAATTAAAGAATACAAATAATGTTTACATAATTTATATGAATATAAATACCCCAAAAATAATTATATAATAACGTAAAATTAGAATAAGTACAAACTGTTTTATAATTTGTAATTATTTTGTATTAGACCGGAAATAGCGTGGGTACCATATCAAAAATATTGATCAGGAAATTTAATATTTGTGACCAATTTAAAAGGATAAATATAACTATAAGTTTAGGAATAGAAAAAAAGGATTTCTATTAGTTAATCAGACATCTCATCGACACGATTTTATATGCCTGCTGGATCATCATTAATATGGAAAACAGTACGTGTTTTAAAAACTAAGGCTTGTCTACATGTACCTCATGCATATATTACCTTAGCTGTATTTGGTAAAACGTTTAGGAATTTTAGGTCCTCAATGCTCTTCAACTTGGTACTTTATTTGGTCTTTTAAACTTTTTTTGATTCCAACGTCACTGATTTGTCTTATGTAGACGAAACGGGCGTCTGTTGTAAATATAAAATGTTAATTCTGGTATCTATGAAGAATTTATTTATATAGAAATCGTTGATTCTTCAAATGATTTTATTCACAACCCGGTCCAAAAGAAATGTAATCAAACGCTTGTATCATCGCAAATCGTATGTAAAATTAATATTTTCAAAGCCTTATGTTTTTCCTTTATTACTAAGTTTAAATATTTTTCAACGATGGCAGTGACATTTGATAAAGATTTGTGTTCTTTACTCTTTTTTTTCTGCCTGCATGAAGGTTTTCATGATTTATGAGTTGGTATTGCATTTTTATAATGACCAAGTCATACGGATTAAGTTTGAATTTTCTTTCGGTCTGATAATTTATTAAAGAGCTATGGTCTTAGGACGTTGTAAACAGATTTTCTACAGTAGAATATTATCAATTGCTGATTTTCGAACGTGTACGATCAATATCAATAGGAAAGGTAAAGCTAATTAAACGTCAAAGACAACAAAAAAGTTCAAACAACCCAAAATGAACAATATATAGCGTTAAAGTTGTTTAAATTTTTTTGATTAATTTTAACTTCAAATGGAGGATTCTATAGGTTGCACTTTGTAATGCAGCTGTTTCTCAAAATACGCCTGTTTTGGGGAGATCTTGCATATTCATAGAAAATTCATTTTGTTTACATACTGTGGTAACCTTACATACGAGGTAGGGGTAGTTAAAAAAATTAGTGTAAGTTTAAACTCTGAGAAGTTCAGGGCATATATAAAGGCAACAGTAGTATACCGCTGTTCAAAATCATAAATCCATGGACAAAAAACAAAATCGGGGTAACAAACTAAAACTGACGGAAACGCATAAATATAAGAGGAGAACAACGACACAACACTACAATGTAACTAACACACACAGAAACGGACCAAGCATCAGACAAAATCCCACGAAAATAACAAATATAACATCAAAACCAAAAACATGAATTTGGGATAGACAAGTACTGTGACACGTCTTATCGCAATGTCAATTTACACTAAAAAATAAGAGAAAACAAACGACGCAACGTTTATATAAACGTTGAAAATATGCCGCACAGTCCTATATTTTGACCTTTGAAAAAAATTGTGGTGCATATGAACTTTCAATTCTAGGATAAGATTTTTTTTCAAAACTTTATAGTAAAAGTGGTACAGCTTTAGCCGTAAAAAGAGTTCCTGTGGGAAATTGCATTTTAAAAATTTACAGAAATGTAACCTATATAGGATGAAAATAGAGAACATTGAGAATTTAACCAAATTTGCTTTATTTCACAGATTTAAAAGAAATAAACTCAATTATGAAGTTTTATAAATATTTAATGAAGATTGATAGAATCCTGGGCCTTAAATATGATGACTCAGCATAAATTCACAGTTTACAGTATGCATAGTTTACTTAAAGACATGGATACAAAATTGATTCATAAATTTGCATATTTGTAAGTTAAATTGTTAAGACCTGCTTGTATTTACTCTTCGCAGTAATTGAAACTCAAAGATCCTGTCTGAATATTATTTATGGGGTATGTGTTTCCTTCCGATAACCCAAAAGTAAGCCGCAAACACTTACATCTGCTTTTTTGTCACCACGGCATAATAAATACAAGCTAGAAAAACAAAAATATCTCAAGAAAACTTACAATAGTGTGTTCTATCCTGAATATGTACTAAATATTCCAAATTGCTAGAAACAGCAGAAAGATTTAGTAAATTTAGAATTTAGAAATTTAGAAAACAGGGGCAAAAACATAGAAAATTGCCTCCTTGGGTCATAAAACAAATATTTTAACTTGTAAATGCTATGATTTTATGATTTAAAAGTTTTTGATATAGAAAACAATAACTATGCCTGGAAGTTATGCAAAAATCAGATGTAAGCAGTCATCTCTACAACATTGTAAGTGAATTGATATCTCAGACTGGTATCTGCATACATACAACTATTTCAAATATGGCTTTGTTTGAACACTTCTAGTATATATATTAGCTAAATTGTGTCAGATATATGGTTACAGATGATACTGTTGTACGTATTCTAAATTGACCATTTGAGGCAGAAAATGTGTACTTTAATTGACAAATAGGCATATATTAGGATGTGAACTGGAGACAGAGGCTGGATTGGATTCTTTATATAATCCTGAATGTTGTAATGATTGATTGCTAAACATAACATTTAAAGTTTTCTGATATGCTTTCAATATGTTATCAGAACAATTTTAAACAGATTCTAGGCATTTTTTATCAGAAAATATGCAAATAGGGTAAGCTGGTAATAATTAAAGTCTTGTTTTCAGATTCTTTTAAACGATTGAAACAGGCGAGGGGGTATAAAATGCAAAGTAAAGAGACACTTAGAGTATACACAATGATTTCTTTAAGGCCAAACGTATGATAAATGAGTGTTAATGTGAGAAAAACTGATTTTAGAGAGTTTTCTATTTGAATAAATGTTTGTATAGGTTGCACTTTGTAATATAGCTGTGTCTCAAAACACGCCTTTGTTGGGGAGATCTTAAATGTTCATAGAAAATTAATTTTGTTTACATACTGGTTCAAAGTTATGCTTTCTGTGTTCCATCTAACAGAGACATAACGTGGGAATGTTACCAGTAAATATACACGTGCATATTGTTTTAATTAAAATCTGTGGTAACCTTTCATTCGATGTAGGGGTAGTTAAGAAAATTAGTGTTAGTTTAAACTCTGAAAAGTTCAGGGCATATAAACGTTGAAAATATGCCTCAAAGCCCTTTATTTTGACCTTTGAAAAAAATTGTGGTGCATATGAACTTTCAATTCTAGGATAAGAATTTTTTTCAAAACTTCATAGCAAAAGTGGTACAGTTTTAGCCATAAAAGGAGTTCCTAAGGGAAATTGCATTGTCAATATTTACAGAAATGCAACCTTAAGGTCATGTCTATAGCATTAACTTAACTTTCGTTTAAATTGGTTTAAAAATTGTTCTCAAATTTAGTTTTTTATAATACAGCTCGTCGTATTGTTGTTTAAGGAATGACTTTAATACGTTTTCTGTCTTTAAAAAAATAACATCACAAATGTGGTACACACTGATTAACCCACGTAGCAGTTTATTTTAAAGTGTGCAACGCATTTTGTGTTTATTAAAGACAGAAAAATATCACAGTCTTTTCTTATAATTGTATTCTAAATTCCTTTTTAAACTGGAGTAAATCATAAAACAAGTTGGCGACGTTACGGTCACATGACAAGTTATGTCTTCAAGCTGATAAACAAAACAACGACAGCCAATCAGAAGACGCGTGACAATCAACCTTTAATTATCAACGAATAAAAAAACACAACGGATTGTTATTCGAAAAGAATCGTTGCGGATATACACGATCAATGTTTTTGCTGCTGATAAGCTTATTGATAATACAAAGAAACAGAACATCAGTAGGATGCGATCTTGTAAACCAGATCATATAAAAACACAATCGTTAAAATGAAAAATAAAAAGACTGTCAAACAGATTATGTAATTTGCGCGATTAAATTTCCCAGGTCAGTTTTATTTTGAGTTTTGTTAAAAGCCAAAAGCAATTTTAGGCTTATTTTTTTTTTATCTATTTTTCACAAAAATTCGTAACAGTTGTGTTCTTATATCAAATTATTTCAATAAATAAAAGCTCTTTCTGTTGTATATGACATTAAACCGGGCAAAAATAGTGTTAAGATACAATTCGGAAATATTCACTGAACATTTTGCGATTCATAAGCCGTTACAAACTATAGATAAAACAAGTGTTAGTCAGTTTACACTTAACAAAAAGATACGTATCAAATACTTTAAAACTTCTTCCTTTTTTATGTTCATCTATTTCTTTATCAAATCATGTTCCACATTTGATCTTTGTCGTTTCCTGTCCAGGGGCGGATCCAGAAATTTATTAGGGGGTGGTCACCTTTTGAAATCTTAAATCAAAATTCAATTTTGTTATTGGTATCATGAAAATAGTTACAACTATAGAAGACAAAAGTTACACATTATTTATAAAATTGATTCCAATTTCATTTTTCTTGGATGCCTGCGTGAAAACATGTCAACTATAACATCAAGTTCTAACTCTAAATTGTAATGCACGTGCATCAGTGCAAGTCCATTTAGTCGGTCCTGGCCCATTGTTGCACGTAAAAATGTTTTCAGTAACCCAAGCTCACTATTCGAACGCTCACATTCACAACTTGTTACACTCATTGTGCAAACAATTTTGAGAATTGCATATATATTGGGATAATCAAGTTTGTTGCATTTTTTAATGGTTTCAGCAGCTGACTTTGGCAATGTATCTGTGGTATGTTTCCAATTGAAACTTCTGTCCGAAATATGTTTTGAATCATCCCTATGGCCCCTCATAGGAAGATTCTGTTTGCCACAAATCAAAACACACTTGCATATAGATTTCAAAACAGTTCTGTTTGCCTTTATACGTCCATTCATTGCTTTATCAATAAATGTTTGAATAGCAGTAGTCCTTTGCTCAATGTTGTCAAGAAAAAGTTGAACTTTTGCTCTAGCTTCAGTATGACTTTTTTTACATGATTTCTCATCACGGCCGAAATGATCGTTAAGTCTTGTACTTGCATGTGCCATATCAGTTAGTGGTTTGCATGATAATGTTCCCAAACTGTCAACCCCAAACAGAGCACAGTATATGCAGTAAGCTCCTTCTTGTGAAGGTGAGTACACTAGCCCATCATAGCGATTTAGCCAATTCAGCTGAAACAGTCTGTTCTTTCCTGCATATTTTTTTTTATAGGAAAGTTATAGTTTATTCCAGGTTGGAAATGATTTCTTATCAAATTAAATTTCTCTTCGTTTGTTAATTTACGTGTTGATTGTTTTACAAAACCAATGTCGTTTGTACTTATATGTAAGTCGGGGTTGTTTCTTTAATCTGATCACTTTTATTCGTATCAATGCTAGGTCCATTACAAGTCGTTGGTACTTCAGAGGGGGCTGATTTGTGGCGTTTCCTGAAGGAAAGAGCGAATAAGTTACTAAAAAATTGGAATGAACGAAACTTTAAGACAAACAGATGATGGAACGGGGGTATTCATTCAATATAGAATATTTATATGACTTTAAAATTTTAAATTTTTTTTGAATTTTGGCATCACAGTAAAAAAATATTATTGGTCTAGAAAAGTTATTATACAAACTTTAAAAATTTAGATAAACGTAATGTAAAAAAAGTATAAATTACCTGCTAAAAACATCTAAGATTGAGGACTGTCTCTTCATTTTTACACCTTAACATCAAAGAAATCGAACAAGTAATTAGCGATTGTTGATTACATGTTCATTGTATAAACATACCTGTCAAGGTACATGTATTTAGCCTTAAGGTAAGTAATGACAACTTTATGACTGGTGATTACGATAGACAAATTGATTTGATCGACGAGTGTCTTCTTATAATTTAACTAGGTAGTTTTCTTTAAGTATAATACTTATATATGACATTTAAGGTCGATGGCGCTTTTTACACGTAAGTACATTTTATACAGTGTTGTATATGTAACTTTAGACAAAATCTTCTCTTATACACTTTTTAATA
Organism: Mytilus edulis; assembly: GCA_019925275.1. NCBI lineage: Eukaryota > Metazoa > Mollusca > Bivalvia > Mytilida > Mytilidae > Mytilus > Mytilus edulis. Next base: position 61,580,968 of record CM034354.1, on the reverse strand, counting down.
ATATTATTAATAAATCAATATGATTTATTATTTACAATATCATTTTATTTGTTTGAGTTATACAGAGTTACCTATCAATGTTTTAAATGCGATATCAATTAAATAAAAATGTTATATTTTGTACATTATAAAACTTCTCTCTTGAGACTTCCGTTGTTGGTCGTTTTATTAAAAACATAAAAGCGGATTGACTAATTAAAAAAAAATCCGGACATTTAGATATTGGAAATTTGCCTTGATGTATCAAAAAAGAAGATGTGGTATGATTTTCAATGAAAAAACTCTTCACTAGAGACCGAATAACACTGAAATTACCAACTATAGATCACCCTACGGCCTTCAACAATGAGTTTATTTTTTAAAGAACCAGTATTAATACTTATATTCGTGCACCCACAAACTTGATGTTTTGATGTAAGAATTTGTACAAATGTTTCTGCTACATCAATTCGATATTAAGCTAAATTTGCAGTATGTACGGACAGTTGTGTATATAAATATTTTGCATATTATTTAAATGTATGAATGATGATTATAGTTAAAAAAAGTTGTCAATGTATTTAGTTTTTGGAGCCCTGACCATGATATTATTCTCATGAAGTCCTTTTTTTATTATTTTAAAGCTACTGCTCAAACTGTCGCCGAAAAGTCAGCCTAAGCTTTATTTTTTTTGGCGTTCAAACTCTAAAACATATACAACTTTTAGAGAGCGTTTATTTCTATTTTAACCCAAGACAGCAGACGGGACTTTAAAAACCGTTTATGACTAATCAGATTCAAACCAATTTAATTCTTTTCATAAATTTTTGTCTTTGTGCAAAAAAAAAAAACCAGAATACCATCACCATTCTTCGGTATTTTTACTGAATTGAACAGAATGCGATGATATTAAAAAAATCAATAACAGGTGATTTTTTTCCTGTCTTTAAATAGAAAAGATGGAAGTGATACTAGACATGATGATAATTCATCACCAAAATTACATACATCATGCTTGACTGAACAATGGCATCATTCTATGATTTCCTATATCAGATGACAAATCAACTATGCGGTATATTGAATAGCCATTAGAACAAGAGTGTATTTAACCAAAAGTTTAAAAATATGTAGATAGACATGACCCATGTCTTAATATATAATCGATTTAAACTTTTTGGAAGAAATCTGAATTTCATAATTGAAATAAATGAGTATGATCACAAATATTTTAAATATTACAAACCAACAGAAAAGATAGACTACTCCTTGCTTTTCAATGCGTCTGCCTCTTTTTATACTAAAATATCATATTATAGTACAGGTGTTTATGCACAAATTGATATTTACATCCCTTTCAGCACGCGCAATACAAGTTATGTTACCTTTAACAGGGACAATACGTTATCAACAAAACTGTTCAAATTTAGTTACACATGTTAGTGTGTTTTGTCCTTTTTTGATACAGTTAATGTCCAGGGGTCGGTATTACGAAGCATTCCTAAGACCTGTCATAAGATATATCTTAGGACATGTCTTATGATCCTCTTATGACTATTTATGGACCTATCTTTATTTGATGAATTATAATTGTGAGTGTCCACTTTGAAGGCAATAATAAAATACTTTCATTCTAGTTGACACTCAAAGACATAAGAGGATTACCAGAATAGATGTGTCTACAAATAAAATTGGGAATTGAAACGGGGTATGTGTCTAAAAGACAACAACCCGCCAATGGAGCAGACAACATCCAAAGGCCACAAATACATGCTAGAGGATATATATTTAAAACATCAAAATGACATTCGCCTCATGCAATGATCTTATAGTTTATAAACAAAAATTGAGTTATAAATTTACATAAGTCATGCTTAAGGCCAAAAATGTTGAAGAGTAGATCCAAAGATATTGATAATGAAGCGTGGTCCGATGAAAACTATTTCCTCTCTCTCTTGCTTTTACAGGGTAAGCATATAAAACATTGTTTTAGTCTTTGCATGCTATAAAAACGAAAGGGAGGAGTATTTCCCAAAATTATTAGGAATCGTTCTTAAATTTTTTGGAAGAATTTAGTTACTAGTATCTAATGTAATTGTCATTGAGGAATTCAAGCTTTTTGTTAATAGTTTCACACTTATTTAAGCCATAATGGATTTAAAACATACAATTACACGGAAACACATTTTGCCAACATAAGTCATGAAACATATATTTCTAAAACTTTTTCATGTTTTTTATCATTGTCCTGTACAGAAAAAAGACACGTTCTGGCCTATTTATTGTTATTCTTTATGCATGTTATGCATTGGTGAATTTAAATGTATATTTTACTTCATTAAGATTTATTTTAAATTTTGTACAACTTAAAACCATTTTTAAGCAATATTTTGTACAGGTTATAACATGTATGAAGTACTTTTGTACATGTTATAACTTGTATTTTTGCATTATACAAGTTATAACATGTACAATATTTTTGTACATGTTATAACCTGTACAAAATCGCAACTTGTACACGACATATATACTATTGATGATTAGTTGGGCGCTTGGTATTAACGATAAACATTTCATTATTTTCAGGATGGAACATTACTTCTGATTTAGACTACTTACTTATACTGGGATATTGAAACTGATATGTTGTTTTCCCCCCATATATCTACAACGTTTTTTATATGTTCCCTTGTCGTTGAAGGACAGGATGATGGTAAGTCACTATTTTTGAAAGTTCTTTGTTCGTATGTTTTAATTCTATAATTATTCATATATAAAAAAGGGTTACGTAATTATATCATTACTTGATACTATTTTGTGTACCATTATTTGTCTGTTTGTCCTCATTTTTATTAAACATTTATGTTTTTGACATCATAGTCTTAGTCAAACAGGATAGAATGGCCCTTATGGTCTTTGCATTGTGGCCATAAGTCTTTAAAAACTGCTGTTGAAATTAACAAATAGTAATACGTTTTGTGTGGTTATCTAGTCATAAATAATCTAGTAAGAATACTTCATTCTTATGATGTCAAAATTAACATTAAACACAGACTTGTAACGCGTTACACAAGACTTTTACAAGAAATCTATTTCTATTTTTAGTCTTTTACTTTTAATGTCGGAATTGAATATGATCATCGCCTGGTCTTCAGTTAAATAACTTGAATGTAATTATAAATGATAAAATTGTTAATAGGAAAAATGGGTCAATTTTATGACTGAACGTAATATAAATGAAGTAGCGTACTTGTACTGTTTGAACATTTGGTATGTGCTTATAATTCTTATTTGATTTGCATATCAGGAAATACGTTAATATGATTGGTCGAGAGGACTTCCGGTAGCTATTCATGACGGTTTTTTTTTCGACGGACGACGTTGACCGAATTTCTTTTCGTTACAATATAAACAAGATGGTGGCGATAATAAAACACTACAGATCGACGTTATTTTCACGTCGCGTTAATCGTTAAATTAAATAATAAACATAAAACATTTGTTTGAATGATTATAACAGTTTTTTGTAGTTTATATTTTATCAGAAAGCATATTTCATGGAATACATATTTTTGCGTTAACCAACAAATATATGCATGCGCCAGGTTTATTCATTGACCCTCATATACATTTATGTGTGGTAGGGATTATGAGTGTGGAAAAATAAATTTGTTCGATTTTAAAGAATTATAAGGATTTAACGCCTTGTTACAGGACTTAATTGGTGTATAAACTGGACCAAGTCACCCAAAACACTTTATTTGTTTGTGAGTGAATTGGTCGAGTTTATACACCAATAAATTCATTTAAAAAGGCGTTAAATCCTATCATTTAAACTCGTTCATTCTAATTATATGGTGTGTGAAATTAACAAAGGTATTAAAAATTACAAATTTATACAACAAATATACCAGACTATAATACAGAATACGTAAATCTCGCGTTTTTTTTTACAGGGGATCTACGATTAGTTGGAGGAAATTATCCCTCAAAAGGACGCCTTGAGATCTATCATAACTCTACATGGGGAACAATATGTGATGATGGTTTCACAACTCCAGATGCAAATGTGGCTTGTCGACAACTTGGTTACAGGTATACGAAAACAAGCAATACATAACCCGTTCTGATGGAATGATCTGTAGCGGATATCAGGTTGTCTACTCTTAGACGGAAGGATATCAACCATTTATCATATTGTTTACATATTTTAAATTGCTTTTATTAGCCGCTAGTCACAATATAAGGCTTTTTGTCCAATGAGCGTAGTGAACATGCTAAAAAAGGCTTCATATTGTGTCGCAGAGCTGATGAAATACGTAAATATGCAAATAACCAGATAACCGATTTATATGTTTGTATCTGTGTATTTTGCAATAGTTACATCACTTGCTTAATTTATATGACATCACAAGAAAGCAATGTATCTCATGCTATTAATATATCACTTATCAAACATCCGTTTTAGAGGTGAAGAATTCAACATTTTAAAAATTAACTTTTTATATTTCACTTTTCATATACCTTCTGCCCTATCATATATTGCGTTTAACTATATCAGGTAAAACGTTACTCATGTGTGTGGTTATTCTACATGGTTCATGAAAATCTAAGTGTTCAAGACACACAAAACAAACTGCTTATTAATGGATTTAGCTTGCACTTCATTTTCTTTTACTAATATATTAATTATTTTTTCCCAAAAGGACATCCTCTTCAACATCTTACATGGCAGGTGGTGGAACAGGCCCGATATGGTTAGACGATATGAGTTGCGATGGTACAGAAAGGAGAATCGATAAGTGTAGTCATCGCGGATGGAATACACATGATTGTGGCCATGGTGAAGATGTTGGCGTAAGATGTACAGGAGAATATGATGGTAAAAAAAATAGAAATATGATTTGTATTAGTTTTAACAACTTCTAAAAATATTTGAAAATCGTTACATATGTTAGGAAATGTGTTCCAGAACAGTTTCTATACCAATTTTATATGCGCCTGCAGACAAGATTTTGACAGAAGCTGTTCCATACTAGATAGGTTTTGCACAGCTATATCATAAAACAGACTTTTTTAGTATTTTCAGAGGATTTGGTTTTTGAAAATTCTAACCTAGCATTGATTCTTATAAATCTACCGTAGAGTAAATTTTGAAAGGACGTTCCAGCATTTTGTTAGTTCCAGCTCTAGAACAATTTTGGGACGCATTTTATCAATAATTTTGTTTGTTGAGATGAATCATTTTTCCCCTTCTTTTTAATTGATATATGTATTTTTAAATTGTCATATTATTGTATAAAAATATGTTTTTTTCTAGTTTTACGGTATGTGATGATTAAGTATTGGTCTGTTTTTATATTGTCAGTAATATTTTAATTTGTCAAGGCTTACATGACAGGTATGACAGTATTTACCAAAATTATCTTTACATATATAATCACATCAGGTTATATACTGGCTTGGTATTCAATCAGTTATACTTGGGTATAAAACCCATGACACAAGTCTAAAGTCACTTTGTAATCCAAGTGGTTTGCATTAAATACACATGAAGACAACAAAGAAGCTTCTCTGATGTTTATACACAAAACGCCGCCTCTATGATAATCAAGTTTCATCTTTAAAAGGCGCGCATTGAAATACAAAGTCCTTTAGAGTAGACGAATGCAGCACTTCAAGGTGTTCATAGCAATAATTCATTCCCAAAATTAGTTGTCAAGATTTTGAAAGTACTTCGGAAATCTTAATAAATTCGTGTAAATGATGGAACAGTCCTTGCAGTTGTTCGCTGTTTTTATTTTACATGTATAAACTTATCATGGAACCAAAACAAATACATTAGACAATCATAAGTAATAAATCTTTCAAACGACTAGTACATTAAAATTTATATCAAGTTGTTTGTATGTAGATTAAGACCGTTGGTTTTCCCGTTTAACACTAGTAATTTTGGGGCCCTTTATAGCTTGTTGTTCGGTGTGAGTCAAGGCTCCGTTTGAAGGCCGTACATTGACCTATAATGGTTTATTTTTATAAATTGTTATTGGGATGGAGACTTGTCTCATTGGCACTCACACCACATCTTCCTATATCTATGTAAGTATTTTACATATTTTACATTGGTAAATTGTTTTCCCAGCGAGTATATTCTTATTCCTTTTTATCTATCTTTTGTAACTAGAAAACAATGCATAACAACTCCAAATTAAAGCCTCTTCTACCCCGTAGAGAACCAAGACACAGAGAAATGTTTGAATTGAATATCTTTCGTTAATATTATAAATTTAAAGGACATTTGGAATAAAGTAGCTCGGGTGTCTTCTTTTTTCTTGTTTATTGAAGTAGCAGATACCGTTGGTCTAGATCTTTGATAAATGAGCAAGTTTTGAGAGAAGTATGTAATTTATGTGTTATATTTTTGATGTAAATATAGAAAAGTGCAGGTTTTATCATAATTGTGGCTGTAATTTAAAAATTAAAAAAAATCTCAATTTGTTTATCGGTTTTTTTTCCAACTTTGCAAAATGAAGTGAGATAACTGAAATAAAATAGTTTCATGATGGAAAGTGTTATAAATTTACCTATTTTAATCTGTAGCAAGTTGGATGACCATTTTTTTCTTTTTCTTATCTGAAAGCATGTTAACATAGCCATTAACTTGGGAGGTTTAGCATGCCACAAAACCAGGTTCAACCACCATTTTTCATAAAATGCCCTGTACCAAGTCAGGAAAATGCATTGTTTTTTGTGTGTGCTTTGTTTCGTTGTTGTTTCGTAGTTGTCTTATATTTGATAAGTTTCCCTCAGTTTTAATTTGTAATCCGTATTTGTTTTTTCTCTATCGATTTAGGAATTTGAACATGTATACTACTGTTGCTTTTATTTATAAGAGCTGTCTTTTCGTTTAATATCTTAAAATTATATCAGACTGTTTTCTTGTTACCCCACACAATTTGATTTTCAATCGATTATCTATACACAATCAAACAATATTGTACAAATTGTTGAATAAAAGTCCGGTGACCTATACATTTTTGTTTATTTGATTAAAACTTCATTTTAATAAATTATTAAAAAACCGTCTATCAATTTGAATTAAGACGCCCCATCCACCTTTATACCAATTTTTGTCAGTATAATAACATGCTACCGGTATTAAACGGTCAATTTCATGTTTATTTCAATATTATTCGTTCATTTCAGCTTTCTTAACCAGTTTCATTTGTCATATTTTCGAAATTATATACTCATATTGCAGTTTATAATATCACATTATTTTGCCTTCAGGAAAAGGAGTCTGGGGTTCATGATCAATCTGGACAAGGTGTAGTTCTTTTCGGGAATCTTGTTTTCAAACGAGAAGCCGCCTATGTAATAATCCAGTACAATCGTCAAATCGTTTATACTGTAATGGGAAGTCCTTTGAAGTACTTAAATGCAGTACTGCAAGGTGTAGAGGTATGGTTGTCTTATATTTTATCGTAATTTGTTGAAAGCAGTTGTAATCTATCTTTTAGATGCTATTGAAAATATATCCAAGGTACAACTAAAATCTTAATAAATTAATATGAAAAAAAAAGATAAGATGCTTGGTGTTATTCGTTGTCTTTGATTTACCAGTGTTGAACTTATTATGACAACAGTACATTTCTCTCAGACAATTATGGGTGTTTAACCTTTCAAGCAACGAGTGTGAACATTTAGATAAGTATAAACAAATATTACAATGTTTTATGTAACATTTTTTAATTACGCCAGTATACTACTATTGCCTTTATTTGACATATATTCTTCCCTGGTATACTGTCTTTTTTTTCTTCACAAAGTATGTTTTTATTCTTTTTAGTCCATGTTGTGTTACTAAAAATACATATAAAATTGAAGTGAAGACATCCACGCACCATGAGAATCAATACACAGCTAAGGGTTTGAATATTTTTAGTTGCTATGACAAAATTATAGAAAAAATGGATTTAAACACTTTAATGTCAGAATAGTAGCATGTTTTAACTTCAGTCAATGTTATGGTTATTTAAATATAATTCGTTTTTTTCAACTTTTACTGATCAGTGTAACTGTCCTATTCTCGAAATCATATTCATATTGCAGCCTTTGTTTTTTAATTATATTTCTGATAGTAAATGGAAACTGGGGATCATGGTCAAGCTGGACAACGTGTAGTGCTAGTTGTGATTCTGGCTTTAAAACAAGACACAGAGACTGTAATAATCCGGTGCCATCAATTAATGGTTCATACTGTAATGGGAAGTCCTTTGAGTACTTAAATGCACTACTGCAAGATGTAGAGGTATGCTTGTATTTATGCTTGTGTTATAAAGAGGACTTATTTCACACTGATAAATGTACATAGTAGAAATAACGATGTTGGCTGATTAAGTATGTTTTCGTTCGAGCAGCTATTAATTAGTGTAATGTCCAGTGGAATGCATAAACGTTAAACCTACGCCTTAAAAGAATAACACAAACAAAAATAAATCAATACTGCAATGTAGTTCAAACAAGAATGAGAGGAAATGATGTATTACATAATAAGATAGTACGGTCACTACGTACAGAATCGCTTTGCTGCAAAGTGTTCTTACGTATACACAAATATTGAAGTTCTGTTAGAATTTTTTTTCCATCCAATCAGCACATTTATTTCATAACAGTTTATATATAAAAGAAGAAGATGTGGTATGATTGCCAATCAGACAACTCCATAAGAGACCAAAATGACACAGAAATTAACATCTATAGGGCACCGTACGACCTTCAACAATGAGCAAAGCCCACACCGCAAAGTCAGCTATAAAAAGCCCGAAATAAAAATGAAAAACAATTAAAAGGAGAACACTAACGGCGTTATTTATGTACAAAAATGAAAGAAAAACAAATATTTTACACATAAATTAACGACAACCACGTGCACTGAGTTACAGGATCCTGTCTTGGGACAGGCACATACAAACATATGATGTGGCGGGGTTAAAAATGTTAGCGGGATCCCAACCCTCCCCCTAACCGGACTGCTAGGTCAAAACCACTAACAACTATAAAAAACAACATGCATCTAAGACTAAATTATATATCTGTACACATCCAAAGTTCAATGGATTTAATATAAAGACGTCATAAACAGTCAGAGAAAAACTTGACCATAGACTATTATAATACCAACAAAAATGACAGCATTGTTTTTTCATCGTTTCGTTGATGGGAGTTGGGGAAGCTGGAGTATATGGTCAGTTTGCAATGCAACTCGTGGTGGTTGCGTAAAGAAACGTAAACGTAATTGCAACAACCCATGTCCATCCGCCGGGGGATCGTCATGTTCAGGGATTGGTGAAGAAACACTACTTTGTGCCACAAGTAAATGTCCAGGTGAGTATTTGTTTCTCAAAACTGTATTTTACAAGTTTCTATGTTATGCTTTTCGAATCGATTACCATTGTAAATCAATAGGTCAGTTAAATATGTTTTCAAAAAGACGCCTGTTATATGAATGCACCTCCTTTTGTCATAACTAAGTTGTTTTCCTTTTATCAAGTTAGTTATTTCTAAAACACACAACACAGATGACGTTTAGTTTATATGTCACTCATTTGAATGACTTTTTACAGCACAATTGCGACTTTCACGAATTTCAAAAATAAAATCGCTTTTACTGGTGAGTATCTAATAAGTTGCAACTGTCCGCATCAGGAACATATACATATTAGAAACTGCTTTTATCAATCTATGTTTTAGTCAATGGAGACTGGACAGATTGGCAAGTATGGAGCGTATGTTCATCCTCTTGTGGTTCAGGAATTAGGAAAAGGACTAGACTTTGTGATAATCCTCCGCCATCCTATGGCGGTAGGTTATGTAATGGGAATACTTTAGACTTGGGTTCTTGCAATACACTGCATGTCCTGGTATGTATATAAAATGACATTCTAGTTTATTGCTTTTTATTTAGAATTGAATGCTCTTTTTTGTAAATTTATTGGGGTGTAAAGCGTTGACGAAGTACATTTTGTATGAGGCGGAAGCGCTTCATACTTAAATGTGCCACGGTCAACGCTTTTACAACCTATTAAGTTAAAAAAAAGCATTCAATATTATAATTACATTTTACTATAGGACATGAAACACGCTTTTATCAAGTTTTTATTTCATTTACTGTGCACTTTATTGTGGGACTCGTGTCATCTGAATGAGAAGTTTAATGAGTGATACAACAGCTTAAGGAATAACACATGATGTGCGTTAGCAATCGAATAACGTATAGTAATGAAACATACATCTAATGTATTATTGCTAAAACATAGTTAGGTATAATTGAGGGATATGATCATCATTATTTACTTTAGTAACAATGATTGGTGCAATATTATCTACTTGATCAACATGTTCAAAAGCTGCATTAAACAAAGTTATCAAACCAAAATAGGTAACACTCAGTGTGATATGATTAAAAATTTATTTTGAATAATACGCCAGTAAGTAAATAAGGATGTGATGTTATACTTAGTAACGCTGTTATATGTATGATAATAACAAGACCTTCACTTTGCTACTAGCAGGTGCTTAATGATAACGTGTTTGTTAATTACATTAAGATTCTACATTCGGAAACCTTATAATGATGTGTCTTTTTTCAAGGAGCTTTATACAAGTCCGTTTTCGTAAATATGTAGAAATATTCAAGTACGATTTTAGAAACACATATCTAACCATATAAAACATAACGTTTTTCCAACGGAAACGTCAAACTCAAAAGTCTGACAGTTCTACGGCAAATCGCAAAACAAAACGGAAACTTAAAACAACTTATAGACAGTTAAATGTATACAAAACACTTTATAGAAAACTGAACTGAAGACTGGACAAAGCACCCTATCAAAAACTGTCGGTAACTCCGTCTGCTTCCCGATGATAATTATAATTTTGTACGTCACATTCAAGGAAAATGATATGTGTAACGATTATTGGAATATGTCCGTCATCATCTGTGAAATGGGTCTTCAATAACGATCAAACAACTTGATGGCGAGCATTCTTTTACTTCATTAGTATATAATTACATAAGATGTATGTTTCATTAAAATAAGTTATTCTGATTGGCTGCACTGTAATCTCGCGTTATTCCTTAATCAACTTCATTACACCAAAACATTAGCATTCCTGATGGCACGAGGTCTCATAAAGAAGTGCACAGGTTAATTAAATAAAAACTTGATAAAAATCGTGTTTTCTTTATCCTAACAAAAAATGTAGTTATACGTAATGAATGCTACCACGCTTCATATAAAATGAACTTCTGTCAACGCTTTTACACCCCAATGAAGTTCTAAAAATAAGCATTCAATTCTTAAATATTACAAAACAAACTATCTCAATATAGATATATCATATATACGCGGCATAATACGCCTAATGGATGCGTCTTTAATGTAATAAAACAATCAATTATCACGTTGTGTGTTATTCAAGTTGATGGTGACTGGAGTGGATGGTCTTCCTGGAATATCTGCAGTGCAACATGTGATGGTGGGATTCAGGATAGAACTCGGAAATGTGATTACCCTCAACCATCCAAAGGAGGGATATACTGCAAAGGAACACCAAAAGAAAGTCGTCCTTGTCACAACCTCGATTGTGAAAGTAATTTTATGTTTCATTTTAGAATTATTTTATTAATTCCAGTTCAATATCAGTACTGATTGTGTCCTATTCCCTACTATGTCTTTTTTTTCTTATTTCCAAAATGTTGGTAGGGTCTGCATTGTATTTGTCACGTGATATGCTTTCAAACCCGGTCTCGGTACTTTTTGGTACAGAATATGAGATTATATCTGTTTTGGTTTGTTACATAGATTTTCATTTTTTTTAAATTATTTTTTTACATTAAAACATCGGTGAACTACTGTTAGTCAAATATGCTTATATATATTTGTGTTAGTGTTTTTATTTAATTTAAGGCAAAAAAAAAACCAATTATGTTTTGAATTTCGTCAACAAAAATAGCAATGTCAATATAAATAACGCATGTCTGTGACAAACTATCGTTCATATCATTTTATCATTTATGATCATATCATATTCTTTTATCATTTATGATCATATCATGTTCTTTTTTACAAAACAATTATAACTTTGTAGTTGATGGACAATGGGGATCATGGCAAGAATGGGAAATTTGCAATACTACCTGTGGGAACGGAACTCAACAAAGAATACGGAAATGTGACAGTCCTTCTCCGTACTTTGGTGGATCAGAATGTATCGGACTTGATTTCGACATTCAGACATGCTATCAGGACATATGTCCAGGTAAGATTAAGTGTTGGTCTTTCATGTTATTCATTGTTTAAATACTATGTGTACTCCTTTCACTAGCATTATGTGTATTTAAATCCTATTATATTGTAATCTGAAACGCGAGCAGAACAATCTTAATAGATATTGTTGACTTATGAAATTATTTTTCAAAATATGCGTAAAAGTGGCGGAGTGGTGTAAGTATATAAATAAATATAGATACATGTAATGCATATATTCATGTTGTCTTGTCGCATAAAACATCGAGGGATTTCAGGATTCATCAAATAAAAGAATGACTGTATGATGGTCTGTCTTGCGCAACATAAACCCTGAAGTAAATTATACGAAACGAATTAATGAAATTTGAGGCGACTGTCATATAAGTGTGAGGTTAAGCGCTCGGTTAAACTAGGTTTAATCCACCATTTTCTACATTTGTAAATGCCTGTACCATGTCAGGAATATGACAGTTGTTGTCCATTCGTTTGATGTGTTTTATCATTTAATTTTGCCATTAGAGACTTTCCATTTTGAATTTTCTTCGGAGTTCAATATTTTTGCATCTAATTTCACCATGTTTACCCAATAAATATTATTTTCTGATGCTTTTTCGATGCGTTTAGGTTATATTCCATTCTATATGAAATCACTTCTTTTTAATTTTTATACTTAACAGATATCCAACTACAGTCGAAAGAGGATACACCAAACTCGTTTTCAAGTGTAGTTATTTTGGCCGTTGCTGTTGTTTGCATAGTCGTTACAGCTGCATTAACGTGCATATTTTTATTTGTATTTCACCGATTCAGACCGGGTAAAAATGGTAAGTGTATGTGAATTATATTTGCTAAGGGAATAAGCGCCCTACATAACACATCTTAATGAGTACTTAATAAATGAATTTGATTACGTGGCTATGTCAATTGGAATATACCCGAATTCATCAGTGACATCGTTGTCTTTAACGATCAACCAAATTATGAAATAAATACAGTCCTACATCCATACCTAAGTAAGTGACAAATTGATATCTTTTCTCAATTACAAAATTGTTTAAGAAGGGCTATGTCATACTGATAAGGCGACCGATAGTATTTCCTAAAAAACAGATGTTTAAAACACAAAATTGTTAAATCTTAAAAGTTTTATGAAAATCAACAGGCACATGTGGGGTTGCCCTAACCACCCTTTTTTGTGTTTAATTTTTATTCTGGAAATATTCTTTAATAATGTTATTCTGACTTTAAAGATTTATTTCAAAACCTAATTATTTTTAAATATGGTTTTTGAAATATTTTAATCGTGCAATGTTTTGAAAACATTTAATTTTGTAAAAAAATCAAAATTACATATAATGTAAAAAAAATATCATTTCTTGATTGGTAATGTGTATTTCACTTGCATCCCTTCTTTAAACAATTGTCACCTAGAGATTAAGAAAGAAACCATGTGGTCTCTGTGAACTAACATATTAATTGTTGTTACTGTTTAATCTGAATAAATGGTGTTTTCGGAGTGGTGCACAAAATAACTTTTATTCAACATCATTTTGATGCAATTTCTTGGGCTTAAATGCAAGACTGAATAAAACGTTTGAATGATAATTCAACACATCAATAATAACAAAATGTATCTTATCCTTTTAATAAATTGTCCTACAAAATTCTGGTCACTAGGATAACAAGAAGATTAAAAAAAGGTAATGTGTTGCCTCAGAATTTGCACATTAAACACAAAGTGAAAAACAAAATAGTTATAGTTGTTTATGAGCAGAGCAGTGAAGATTTTACAAATGTTCCAATTTTGATTGATAGCAACAGTCAAACGTGTTCAAAGTCCTTTAAAAAAATGAAGCAATTTTCAATCCGATTAAAAAGTTTTATAACATCCGGAAATATTTTTCCATTACGTCCACAGGCCAAATATGAAAAGTCAAAAGCTTAATAACGCATAGTCATCGCTGTTTTAATACATAGTCAAAAGTGTTATAATACATAGTCAAGGTGTAATATTACATAGTAATAAAAAGGATAATAAACAGCTGTGCCACGAGTGCATGATATGCCCTCGGCTTGTGTGTAAATTTTATGCAATACTGAGAAATAGTTTCTGAGATACGGCGCGACATGTGAAAAAAATTTTTTTTTGAAAAATTCAAAAACTCAAAAACATAATTTTGAATCATTGCCAAAAAATATCAAAATATTAAGATTCAACTAAGAAGTGTGTAAAGTTTTAAGTAATAATCACCTAATGGGTTTTGAGATACGGTGCGACATGTGAACACCACCCCCCTCCACCTTTTTTTTGAAGGGCGTATAACATTGGATATAAGGGGAGTGATAGAGCATATTAAGTTTTCTTTGATATGGTAACTTTCGATATTTGTGATGCAATGTGTTTTTCAATTGTATTTTAATAAATCATGTCATTACATAACTTTGTTTTACTTACAAATCTGCAGTACTTCTGCACAATAACACGTAAATAGTTATATACATTTTGTAATGACAGCTACACACATGATATAGTGTTGAGATGATATAAAGTGTTCTTTTTGGAATATCGTTGTACAGAAAAACTAATAACAATTAGTATACATGAATATGGGAAAGCCTTGTCATGTTTATCAATTAATGAAATTTATTTTCAGCGACAAGGAATATAAATGGAGGGTAAGTTCCAATTTAAATATTTAGGAATACATACTACTTTTTCTGCAAAAAAATGTATCAATATTTCTTTTCGTCCAATTCAAGTGCGTTCGTGGTTATTGATAAGGGATCCATTTGGATTTCAAATTGAATGAAATGTATTGTTGTGGTATTACTGTTACTTTAAACTGCTTATTCTCTACTTATATTAAAAAAGAAGATGTGATATGATTACCAATTAGACAACTCTTCATAAGAGACCAAAACGACATAGAAACTAACAATTAGATGTCAATGTACGGCCTTTAGCAATTAGCACAGCCCACACCGCATAGTCAGCTAGAAAAGGCCCCTAAATGACAATGTTAAACAATTCAAACGAGAAAACTAACGACCTTATTTGTGTACAAAAAATGAACGAGAAACAAATATATAACACATAAACAAATAAACTCATCATAGATAACAGGAATAAAATTTAATATTTACGCCAGACGCGCGTTTCGTCTACCAAAGGCTCATCAGCGCAAACGACAACCACTGAATTACAGACTCCTAAATTGGGACAGGCACATACATACCTAATGTGGCGGTGTTAAACATGTTAGCGGGATTCCAACCCTCCCCTAACCTGGGACAGTGGTATAACAGTACAACATAAGAACGAACTAATCACTGTACAGTTTTAGCAATAAGCACAGCCGATACAGCATAGTCAGCAAGAAAAGGCCGCTGAATGGTTTCTTACCAAAATCAGTTGAAAAAGCTTACCTCATCAAATGGACAAAAATACAGGTGGACACGGCCGGGTACTTGTACATCCCAACAACTAAAAGACAATAGGTACAGATCTGAGAGTACTCGTAGTTAACTGACAGCTAGTTCAAAGCCACTAAAAACTAATAATAAAATCATGCATCTCAGACTAAATTAGCAATCCGTACACATCTAATATCCAATGGATTCAGTGTAAAGACGTCATAAACAGTCAGCATAAATCATGACCTTGTGCAATGCCAAGATACAGGTATCTACATATTGTAGATCCATGAATGCGTAAATGTGTATAAATTACTAGTAATTTTAGTTTGCTTTTAATTTATTGATAACAAAATCAATATTTATACCAATAAAAACAATATTCAATGATCTTATTTAAGGAATGACTGTAATATTTTTTTTCTGTCTATGAAGAAATAACAAAAGAACAAAATATTACAGTTATTCCTTATGATTAAATTTAAATTCCATTTTAAACCGGCGTAAATCACGAAAAAACGTTGGGTCTATGATAAACAAAACTACGTCTGCCAATAAGAAGACGTGTTACAGCCAAAATTTAATTATTACAGTGTTGAATTGGTAACCTTTTAGAATAAGTTTATTTAAAGGAGCGATACGTTTTCCAGGATCATTTCTAAATTTCTGGGCACGGTTAACAACATTTCCGTAAAAATGAGGATGTGCTATCCCGTTTGAAATAAGTTTTCAACCAAACTTCAAAACTAAATTTTTATATATATGGAAAAATTTAGTAAAGGTTTTAAGTAATTTATGGTAACGAAATCCCTGGTTTAATAATTTAACAGTAATACATAATTTACGTTCGTTAAAATAAAAAACGCCACAACAAACACAGACATACCGAACGAGCTGTGAATTATAAACAACGTAAAATGGTGCCTGAGGAACATCACAAACTAAAAATAGAAAATTAACAATGGGGAACGAAATTTTTATATATATGGAAAAATTTAGTAAAGGTTTTAAGTAATTTATGGTAACGAAATCCCTGGTTTAATAATTTAACAGTAATACATAATTTACGTTCGTTAAAATAAAAAACGTCACAACAAACACAGACATAGCGAACGAGCTGTGAATTATAAACAACGTAAAATGGTTCCTGAGGAACATCACAAACTAAAAATAGAAAATTAACAATGGGGAACGACAAATCGTCCCTTTTGTCGCTAATTTTAGTGTGGAGAGTTTTCATACACGCTTTAAATTAACAGGTTTGAAATACATTTAAACAGAAGTTAAACAGAATTCATTGATATTTACTCAATACAGAAAGTCTTTCAAAATAAGTATTAATATTGATTTTTTATTAAACGTCAAGTACTTTTGAGACTATTGGTATATGCTTTATCTAGATTTATAACTTAATCAAATGTTTTTGGTTTTACTGAAACTTTTAACCTTGCATTATATCAAATCCCATATGATTTAAACAAAAAGGACATGCGGTTTGCTTTTATAAAAGCATCAACATTTGAACACTTAAACACTAGGCTGACAAAAAATATTTTTCATTGATGTTTCAGTAACAGCGAAGGTCTTGCTGAATTACAACACGATCAACATGGATGTGATCGGCCCGTTTGGGCTAGTGGCATACAAAGTAACGTGTATGACACCTTCAATACTGAGAATAATGTTTCTGATAATGCACAATTAAGTGCTGACAGTATGAATACCGGTGAACATGCTAATATTTTATGCAATGTTGACAATATAGAAACCGGTGCACATGCTAAAATTCCATGCAATGCTGACAATGTTGACAATGTATACGAGAATCTGAAAATTTTCTAAAGCTGTTTTATTCAACGTACTTATTTTAAACTGTTTTTTTTTATCTATTTACCCTCAGACAGTTAAACTATAACATTATCAAAATACCATTGCTATGAATTGATATGAATTTCCAGTATATAAGAAATAATTGCACAGTCTTGAATCAACACCGGCGTATTTAATATCTTACTCTCCAGTATGGGTTTGGCTCATTTTTGACGGTACAACAATGTTTTTTTATCCTTTATTTCTGATGGATATTTGCAAATCTTTTTTTTCTGTGAAGTTGAAGAAAAAACACCCATGACGTATACAATTTTCGCTTTAACATACATAACATACAAGGCATGAACATGTTAAGTTTTTATCTTTTTTTCTGAATATCAGTAAGATAATCAGAAAAGAGCGAGCCGAACGTCGCGAAGAATGGACGTGACATTTGTGCAAAGTGAATCCATTAACATCATCCAAATTATATTTCTAAATTGTTTTCTTGTGGTCCATCGTTCATAGATTTTTTTTTCTATTTCGATCATTATTTTCTATTTGAGGAAAACCTCTGCAAATATTTTCAGGTTAGTTTGAAACATTTGCTCACCCTTTATGGTATCCATTAGTAATTTCAATTATTTAACTGGATATTTAAAAAGATCGTTTTAGATATACGACGACCATTCAGTCACTGCTTTGTACAATTTTTTTTTTTGCTCTATTCTTTTGAAATGGTACTTTATTGAACGAGCCCTGGAAGTTAGTTAGTCTACAATAAATAATATGGTTTACTTTGATATATGAATATGTTTTATGCATATCAACAGTTATTGTAGCATAATGAAAAATTGTTTACAATATTAAATACAGATAAATACTAAAACACGTTATGATCCCATGTTAGAGTCTATTTGTAAAATGACACACAATAGCATGAATATGGCTTGTACATGTACAATACTAAATGTGTTATGCACTGTTATATAAACATGATTTTGATTATATGTTGATCAACATATATATGTAGATAGATTTTGCATTGAGTAAAAACACGGCTTATCGATCACTTTGTATCAAAGCAAGGCAGTTTTTTGAAGAATTATCTGTAAACAAAATTTACACATTGTTTTCAGTTAAAACAGGTTGCTTTCATAACTTTTAACAGAAATGAACGAGATTGTACTAAGTGTAACGGCAAATTTTTTGAAGATAAATTTTATTTCAATATTTCAAAAATATGGCAGATATAAAAATATAAAAAGATATACAAAACAATATTATTGAAGTATTCATGCAGCTTTAAAACCCATGCAGTTATTTTTAGTACAAAATGTAGATGAACTGAATAATTTAAGGACATATTTGTTTGCTTTTGATTGCTGTCACATGACTAATTATTCATAAATGTGTCATGCTTCGCTATTGTTTTTAACAATTGCGTATCAATATGATTTGCAATCTTCAGCTGTTTATATATTAAAGTACTATTGGATTTGGATGTATATTTTGTTATATGCTTATACGCCTTATTACTTTGAGAAATAAAGTATAAGTAAACTTTCTAGTACCTTTACTCTTGTTTTACGCCAATACTGAACTTTTCAATTACCAGATTTAATCGTCATTATTTTTTTCTGGACATGATAATATTTGTTACTGTGGATTTCGAAAACAACAGTGAATGTCATTCATAACTTTGTTGTGATTGCAATGATTTAAAATGAGAATTTAATTATCGTTTATTGACCGTATAATTCACATAGTCATAAAACAATATATTCCTTCGGTTAAAAATGTAGGACTCAAATCTATGGTGGGTTCCAAATCTATGGCAGATTCCAAATCTATGGCAAATATGACGTCAGGCCATTCCAAATCTATGGCAAATATGACGTCAGGCCATTCCAAATCTATGGCAGGTTTTGTAATTTCCTAATCTATGGCAGATATTTTTTGTTTCCAAATCTACATGGTCTATGGCAGATTTTGCGCAAGTGTTGAACAAAGCAGTACATATACAATCACTGACTTGTCTTATATAAGTAGAAATGTACGATAACGGGAGCAAGTCTCTAAACATTAGTGAAATGAAAATTCCATAATGGTCAACCAAATCATGATGTCCACCATACACAAAGTATAAAAGTGATATGCCGTATCACAGAAATCAGGATTAAAATGATCTTCCCCTGAAAAAAGCATTTCCTAATCCGTGCATGGTACCTGTCTAATTCATTTATTAAAACAAATAAGAAAAAGGACTTATCTTGACAAACAAGAAAGCATTATAAAATTTTTAAACAGTTTGAATTTTCTGATAATATTTATTTCAGCGTTAATCAATCTTTTTCAACTGGTGACGATTCAAGTAAAGGTGGTATCCTATAATTTCAGTTTCTCACTTTCAATATATGCCAGCCGTAGACGCTAAATTATTTACAATAACTCCCTTCTCCAAATATCCACTCTTAAGGTAGCACAATACAAAGATTTTTTTACTTCCAATCACTAACCTTTGAAATGCTGTAACTTTCTTATGAATGCATCGAAAATAATAAAAGAGGTATACATAGATAGATAAAAGATTAATCTTTTAAATGAATGCAATATTTTTATTAAGCAATCATTATGTAATCAATTATTATGTAATTAGTGGCAAAATCAGGGTAAGTTTACTTGAAAGAATTTAGCTCTAGCATCTCTTTAACTATACAGAAAATTTTAACGAAATCTTAATAAACACATCATGGGCTTCAAAAGGGTGTCTCAGATTGTCTCTATGGTATTCCATTCTCTCATAAATCTCTAATTAGTGTAAACATCCTAACCACATAAAAGAAGATAATGTTTAATTAGGTGTAAAATTTGTTCTATACATTCTATCTGAAATCTGAGACACCCTTTAGTAGATAATGGCCATAGGAACAACATATAATAAAATCAACCCTCTAGGGATACCTATGCAGAAGCTAATTTCATTTGAAAGTGGAAATTTGGTGAAAAATATTTTAGACACAGTTAACATTATAATTGGTTACATAATTGTTGCATAACACTAACCATTTCAATAATTTGAAAGAATAATCTGTTAGCTATCCAAAACTACCACTTTTATAAATTTTCAAGTATTATTAAGAAAGTTACAGCATTTTAAAACTTGGGAGTTGGAGTTATAAAATCTTTGTATTGTGCTACCTTAAAAGCAGCTGTGCCTTTCTTTATCGCGGGAGATTAACGTCACAGGTGTATTTTTGTGAACTTATATTAACCCAGTTCGCTTTGTGTGTGCGAATGTTACCTTTAATCGGCATTAGTCTGCAAGATTTATTTTGAGATCTCTTAACACGTGTCAGCTTTTGACTTACTATCATTGTTTCTTGTATTTGCGTTGTTACTTTGTGGGTTTATATTCTCCGTTTGCTATACTCTGAAACAGTTAGAATCGAAGAAGAGTTATTCATCAATGGTAGTATCGCGGAAGAGGACACGTCACATATGATATAATCTAGTGGTAGACGTTAAGGTTCGGAAAATTTCGTTCGTAATTCACTTTTTGGAGGTTTAACTATATCGATAGAACTCAATAATGAAAAATAAAAAAACAAATGTCAAGGAATGTCTTACGTTGTTGTTTCCTTTATTTAAGAATGTACGGTATCCGTATAAAGTAACTAGCACACAATGTGTTCCTAATTTTGCCACACCTCGGGTAAGTCAGTGACATTGTGATTGGTTTAAGCCGCCACGTGGTGACCCCTATATTGATTTTTAAAGTTAAGTATATTTCATAGTCATTTCATGATGTCATATAAACCAATTTTCGATATGAATAGCACTGATTTCGGGTGCAAGTTGGACACAGCGCTAATCTTTCTAATTACAGGACTGGCAATTCAGTAGTATAGAGTAAATGTCCTAGGACTTGGGAGGGCGTTACTGTGTAGTTTCCATTAATACATTCGTTAAAAATGCATATCAGCAACACGTTATAAGTTCAAAGAGTATCCAGTGTCATCTAAAATAAATGTCTACGTGTAAGATATTAGATACAAGAAGTGTCGTTAGAACTTCAACTTTACTAAATGCGAAATCTTGACTCCGTGTGAATTTTCATTACGGATGATGATGCATTGTGAACTTTTGATTTCATGCAATTCACCCAATTTTTTTATCGTACATTTAACAAGTATCTACTTGGTCGCGTTATTGGATGTAAACATAAGAATATATATTTAACCATGTTTTAAACATAACGCTTAACATACTTTAAACGTTTTACTCCAAATTTTATTATTGAATGTTTCAGATGATTGTTAAATTGTACCTTTAATTTAAATCATCGCATGTTGTTATAGTTTTAATAAAGAATAAACAAAGGAAGCAAGTGATATAATTCGTTTAATGTTATTTTTCCTTTGGAGCTGTCACAATGAAAATTAATTGTGGAATCAATCTAGTTATGATATAAAAAGGAAATATAACTTTACGCAAAACATAAACTTTCATAATTATACGTATATTTTACACAGGTAATACATATATTATATGCCATAGTTTATCTTAAACCTAAGGAGGACAAAAGGAATCAATTGTAAACATTATATATTTATTTAAATATATTCCAGCAGCACCTGCATTATGTGCATGCGTTTTTTTTAAACTTTTTTTTTATATATATATATAAGGTATCTAACTATTGTAATTATGTCAATTATAGTTTTTAGTTGGAATAAAACATTTTGACTTTCATTTTTTTATTTCTTTTATGGTATTTAAATTTTGATAAATATTCTTTATTGTTTATTATATTCGTTTTAAAAGTTATACATCAGTCCGATTATGAATGAAAGGTTTACACGTTAGTTATGAACATTGATGGATTTTTAAATTTCATTTAAAATGTCTCAGATGAATGAACTCCTTATATATCGAAAATAAATCCTATACAAGGAAGAATTGACGTATACAAATTGATGAAACTATGTCACCTAGACCTTTCTGTGTCGTTAAGTGATGATTTGTTGTGAACGGTGAAGCATACACACCTATGATACTTAAGTAAAGATACGCTGGATGTTATCGCGAAAAGGATAAATATGAACAAAACGTACAGTTTATTATGTTTAAAGTTACTTTAGTTGTATGTTGCATAAAACTTGATAAGGTTAATATTATTGCTCTATGATCATCATCATAGTTATTTTTCTTATATTTTGGACACTGTGACAACAAATGTACTTTACGCATATACAATATTTACATGGCAACCAATTGACTAACATACACAACTTTTCATACAGCTTTACACAACAGATTGATCATAATATGAGTTGCAATAATCAGAACAGAGTAACAGTCTATGCTTGAATTTCTCGATTCGCTCGAACTTGTATGATAAATATCAATAGCAAAACCTTAAGCATATTAAAGTTCAAAAACAAAAACCGCTTTCTTTTTTTATTCGAGCGTCACTGATGAGTCCTATGTAGACGAAACACGCATCTGACGTAAATATAAAATGTCGATCCTGATAGCTATGATGAGTTTATTTCAAACATACCAGTAGTATAGCGTGGAAGATGTATACCATACTCTCAAGTGCATTATCGGAGGTTTTCTGATGACTGATTAAGTTTAAATGCAAATTTAGGATATTTCAAATCAACCTTAACGTATTATAAAAAAAATATTTTCGAAATGGTTAAATAACTATTGTTAAATTTTACGATTTTAATAAGGCTCGCCTTATTGTAGACGCTTACCAAGGTTTTTATTAAAAGAAAAACATATCTCGATTACATTGTTTGGAATATACAAGAATTTTGATTTGCTCTCCATAAGGTGATTGGGGTCAAACAAGATTGTTGAGATCTTGAGTTAATCCTGTGCATATAAAAGTATTTGAACACAATAGGTATAATGAAAAATAAAACCATGTCTTTAAAATCAAGAATTGGTAGCACTAAATTTTGCCAACCAGTATTATTACGAGTTTTGATTTTCGTCAGATGCAATTTGAGACTTGTATACTAATTTTTATTTCACAATAATTCTGAAATATTTAGTGGTAATATCAAAATAAATCGCGATAATAAAGAATGTATAATTGGTATAAGATGTTTAATCAGTCAAAAAATAGCATTGCGAAATAATTTGGAAATATGTATATTTTTTTATTCACAAACTATTCTCACTATATTTTGCAATACGTAAGTAGATGGAAAATATAGATGATGCAAGTCCATGAAGACAGTTTACACTTATATGGTATAATTGGCACATTTCATAAATTCAAATTACGTTCCAAATCGGATCCTTGTGAATCCCCGTTTTCTTTTCTTTTTTGTAAACAAGGAAGTTGTATGTAAGTATAATACGCATTCAAAAGTTAAGGTCGATGGCTCTTTAAACACGTAAGTATATTTTATATTTTACAGTGTTTGGTATGTATAAATCATTGTAACAATACTTTATCATTGTCTTACTGACACTCATATCACATCTACTCATAGAGATCATCTCTCATATTAATTTCAATATATTATTATACGTTTATTATTTTATACCATTGTTACTTTCTATACTTTTTTTTTTATTCTTTCGAATGATACAAAGTTTTGCTTTCCTTGTGTTCAATGTACATTCAATTAGAATAACATATATAATATTGAATAATTATAGCATCGATTCCTGGTATCTATGATGAGTTTATTCTTACATTATCGTAATTTGACTTTTCATTTTAACAAATATAAAAAATGATTATCGCGATAACGAAGTTGAGGTAATTGTAACTTTTAGGAATTTTTGGTCCTCAATGCTCTTCAACTTCGTATTTGGCCTTTTATAACATTTTTGAATCAAGCGTCACTGATGAGTCTTTTGTAGACTAAACGCGCGTTTGGCGTAAATATTCAATTATATTCCTGATATCTATGATGAGTTTATTTGCAACCACTGGGTCGATGCCACTGCTGGTGGGGATTTGTTTCCCCGAACGTATCACCAGCCCAGTAGTCAGCACTTCTGTATTGACTTGAGTTATCATTGATATGTTCATAATTATAAATTAACTGTTAACAAAACATATAATGTTTGAAGAACTAAGGCTTTTCTACCTCACAAATAGATCACCTTAGCCGTATTAAAAACCTTTATGATTTATGGTTCTCAATGTTCTTCAACTACGTACTTTATTTTGCCTTTTTTAATATTTTTGATTCAAGCTTCACTGCTGAGTCTTTTGTAGACGTAACGCGCGTCTGGCGTAAATATTACTTTTTTCCCCTGGTATATATGATGAGTTTATTCCCAGTTAACTTGGTAAGTTTGACTTTCAACGAGAACTACATTATTTTTTCCATATGTTAAACATGAATGTGGAATAATCGATAGACCAACAACTTGGTCAAGATTAGAAAATATTCCAGCTTATATTAATTTTATGCTAACATCATGTACCATTTTGATGTAGTATGGTTCCTTTGTAATTATTTGCGACTGCATAAAAGATAATATGGGTTAAGCTGTACCAAAGTCAGGGCATTGAGATTAGTAATAATAATAATAATGAAAATTTATAGAGTGCCCTCTATAAAAAATTAAAATTACTCCAAGGCGCTATATATTCAGCATGGTAATTAAAAAAAATCAAAGAAAAAAACATAAAATTAACTTTTATCATGTTTATTTGTTTATTATTTAACCCGGAAGTCGTCGAAAATCTATATAAGAACCAGTAACAATTAAAATATACGTGCATCAAAATAACCTAATGTACTATGTAATCTATTCTGCTGTTTGTTCACGCATCATTGTATATTTAATGGAATTTGATGCAACTGCTATACATGTGAGGGATTAAGCGTTATAAAACCAGGTTCCATCCACCATGTTCGACATTTGAAAATGTGTGTACCAAGTCAGGAATATGATAGATGTTGTCCGTTCGTTTGATGTGTTTTACCATTTGATTAGGGATATTCCGTTTTGAATTTTCCTCAGGGTTCAGTATTTCGTACTTTTACTTTCTGCTAAATAAATTCTATACATAGCTTAATTTGCAATATCCAAATGTAACCGTTACATTCAATTGAACATGTGTATATTAATCGATTGTATGAAATACAATTATGATTAAAATATACATGTACTTAAAACTCAAATTTAATGTTAGTTTGGCCAGGCTTTTGTCCTAAATTATATTCATCTTTTTTGTATTGTTTTAAAGTTAATGTGTAAGCTGTAAAAGAAAAAGGATTGCTCAGGGTGTTTTTTTTAACAGTTTTTGGCATCTAAACATTGAATATCGGACAACATACATAACTTTTATTATATGAAATTACACATCTTTAGTCAAACAATCCGGACATTTTAGTTAGTTTTATATATAACTCATGCACGAACAGGCGTTACCACGACGGTGCCGCATATGGTATATGATCTCGTCGCCTTTCCCAATAATTGCTGAATATTAAGTCTGTTTATGTTTTGTTTTGTGTACTGTTGTTTGCTTGTTATTTAACAAATCGTTGTCAGTATATTTCTCTCTGGTTTCCTTTGTCTCTCTTTTTTAACATAATCTGCAGCAATTTGTAACTCAAATATTAACCGAATTGCAATGCTACAGTAATATATATCTGAGTACAAATTCATTATGAACATATACACTTAATACATATAAATAACGCAATAGAAATTTTTAAATAAATATCTTCCTTGACATGCTTGATGATAATTCATTTAGTTTTTTTTTTAAATTCTTTCAATTGCTTTTCAATTATGAATAAACTTATAAAAACATTAGTATGCGTGTGATTTAAAATTTCAGTATCCAAAACGTTGAATATATATTATTTATTATAAATTTCCTTTGCTGATCACTCAAGAGGAAACTTTGTGATATACTTATGTATGTTTACATTCAATCAGAACATAGTAAAAGATTGTGCGCATTAAGTAAATAGTCTAACATGTTATTTAATGTATTTCTATACTACTACTATTGTCAGATTATTTTGTTACTTTGAAAATTGGTGTTATAATGGATTATGGTTTGAATATGTTTCATACCTTTAAAAATGAAATATGAATAAGAAGATAAGTTTAACTGTATTTTTAGCTCTATCGACATCAATTTTGATTTGATGGTCGCAAATTAAGTTTACTGGTGACGCGTTATCGGAGCCATTAAAAGAGTATTTGTGTCCTTTAAATTAACACTTGATGCCGTCGAAACTTAAAATACAATGTTGTTATCTCCATTCTAATGAAATTGACCGAAACAGTGTCAAATTATACTTTTAGAATCTGGCAAACGTCATCAGCTTGTCCGTACATTTTCATAGCATCTATTGGGAAGTTATTCAATCAAAATGAACGTTACATACGATGTTTCATTATAAAATATATTTAATATAACAAACTTCATACAGAAGAGTTGATATTTTCCTAAAAAAAATCACTTGATTTGTTTGTAACACAAACAACACCTGCCAACATTGCTACTATCCAAATATATTTATACGAACTGTATTTGTATATCCAGATAAATATACTTTATAACATTTTTCTATGTTGTGATGTTATGCTATTATTTCAGAAAAAGGGAGAAGGTTTGGTACCATTAAAACGTTTAATCCCGCTGCAAATGTTTGCACCTGTCCTAAGTTAGGAATCTGATGTACAGTACTTGTCGTTTGTTTAAGTAATTTATACGTGTTTCTCGTTTCTCGTTTATTATAGATTAGACCGTTGGTTTTCCCGTTTTACACTAGTAATGTTGGGGCCCTTTATATCTTGTTGTTCGGTGTGAGCCAAGGCTCCGTGTTGAAGGCCGTACATTGACCTATGATGGTTAACTTTTTTAAAATTGTTATTTGGATGAAGGGTTGTCTCATTGGCACCCGCACCACATCTTCTTATATCCAATTAAGTACGATATCATGTCATTTTCTGCGATGTAGCTGAACCAGTACCATTGCAAAAATTATTATACATAAATCATTACAAGTATGCGTAAAAAACAATGGTTGACGTTTGTTGATGTGTTACATATTTGTTTTTCGTTCATTTTTTAACATAAATTTGGCCAACAGTTTCCTCGTTTAAATTTTTTTACATTTGTGATTTCATGGAATTTATAGCTAACTTTGCGGTATTGGCTTGCTCATTGTTGAAGGCCGTAGATAGACCTATTGTTGTTAATTTTTGTGTCATTTTGTCTCTTGAGGAGAGTTTTCTCATTTGCAATCTTACCACATCTTGCTTATACCAACACAGTTACCAGGCGTAAATGGTGTACGACAGACGCGCTTGTCGTCTACAAAAGAATCATCAATGACACTCGAACTGGTTAAATGTGCAAGTTTTAGATCGTCTGCTGGTTTTAATTTATAAAAAAAATGTTTGTATATTAAGGACTGTAATTGAAGAATGAATACAATTTCTCCGATTTTCTGCCTGATTTATACTTCATGTACTTCAATCCTATACATTTTTGTTGCAATTCTCTGTTGACGTTCATTGTCAAAGGACAAGGTATGATAAGGACCATTTTTGGCCCCCTCTTGAAAATAATCCATAATGGCAGTAATTCAAGCCTAGGGACGTGGCATTTGAAATACGGTAATTTTTTGGTGCTATCACGCGCATGCGCGTCACTGCATGTGCATATGTAAATGTAGTTCTGTATGTTACCTTTTATATCAGATTTCCTTCTGAAGTGAGTTACTGGAATTCAACTTTTGTTCTACTGATCGGATTTTTGCAAAATTTTAACACAATTTATATCTATAGAAGTAAAAGACAATGTTGAATTTATGTTGGGATCAGACAACTTTTTTGGGGGTAAAACTTGATTTTTTATATGAAAATCACTGATTTTGAGAATTATACCATGTATGGTCTGAACTTCGGCACTACTTACCAGTTCTTCTCAAAATCTTATGAGAATGATTATTTAAATCTATTACAGACATCTTTCAAGTTTTTTAAATACTTGGTAAGTATTTTTGGTGGAAAAATTGTTTTTTTATATGAAAATCACTGATTTTGAGAATTATACCATGTATGGCCTGAACTTCGGTACTACTCACCAGTTCTTCTCAAAATCTTATAAGAATGATAAATTAAATCTATTACAGACGTCTTTCAAGTTTTATAATTACTTGGTAAGTATTTTTGGTGAAAAAATTGTTTTTTTATATTAAAATCACTGATTTTGAGAATTATACCATGTATGGCCTGAACTTCGGTACTACTCACCAGTTCTTCTCAAAATCTTATAAGAATGATAAATTAAATCTATTACAGACGTCTTTCAAGTTTTATAATTACTTGGTAAGTATTTTTGGTGAAAAAATTGTTTTTTTATATTAAAATCACTGATTTTGAGAATTATACCATGTATGGCCTGAACTTCGGTACTACCCACCAGCTCTTCTCAAAATCTTATAAGAATGATTAAATAAATCTATTACAGACATCTTTCAAGTTTTATGAATACTTGGTAAGTATTTTGGGTGAAAAGGTTGTTTTTTATACGAAAATTCGTGATTTTGAGAATTGCAATATTTCCAGACAAATGGCGATATGGCATCTTTTAAACTTACAAAAAATCTATGCAAAATACCAAAATGTGTATTTATATGAAATAATGTCACCTTCTTTGAGTAATGTAAATAGAAAAAAACGTATTTTCTAGGGAATATTGATTTATATACAAAAATGAATAATTTAGAGATTTGTAAGATTTCGAAACATTAGCTTCAGTCTGTTTAACTCGCAAACAACCTCTGAAAAATATCAAAATGTTTATTTGAGTACTTTGTGTCATAGGGTTACTGCATCATTGCTATCAATCTCACATCTCCATGTTTCACGTTATTTACTTTATTCATATAGAATGATTGTTCTGTTTTAGATAAATAAAAAGAAGTCTATTTGAACAAAGTGTTTAATAAGAAGGTTGTGAATTAGAAACATATACTCATATCTAAAATACTGACATAAATGCAAATGAATTGAAGTTCAACAACTTTGAAAGCCATCCCAGTAGAATTTGTTAATTTGAATCCATTAATTTTATTTTTTTTTAAATCCTAGTTGAAAGTAAAAGGAACACTGCTATATATATATATATATATATATATATATTAATTTTTGGTTGATAAATATAACAGCTATGGTAATTATTTTTTTATGGTAAAAGTAAACAATAAAGACAACAGTATACAGCACAAGGAGTAAACAGTAAAAATCGTGACAATGGAACATAAGCAAGAGGCATCTACAGGTGACAGAGTGCAAACCTATAGTCTTCTTCGACTTCGTCGGTAGTGGACTTAAAAACTTAACAATTAACCCATGTCATGTAATAAGCTGAGCTATTAATTACACATGACCAGAATCCCATGTGGTGATATTATCCAATTTCAAAATACATGTTTGTTGATACTCGAACATCGTTCCATTTTAATATTAGTCAATGTCATATATTCTTAAATTATTTGACGCTAATACTAAATACAATACCAGCTATACGTTTCATATAATAAAGAATGGAAAAATAAAAGAATGCCACTTTGATAAAGCAGAAACAAGTAGTTTTGATTTAATATCATAGCCAATGTCTTCCTTTCAGTAAGATTTCTTAAAAAGCTGAACCAAAAATATAAATGATGACAAACAAACAGTCAAGAGTCTTTGTTATTTCCTGTAATATTTGCAGGGCAACGGGATAAACATCTATTAATTTTACTGGTAGCTTCCCATTACCTTCAGCAAGTCACAAAAACACCAGACTTAACACAATATTATCTCATTTGTAGTATACAATAATAGTTTGGCAACCAAATCAATATACATATAAAAAAGAAGATGTGGTATGATTGTCAAAGAGACATCTCTCCTCAACAGACCAAATGAGACAGAAGTTAACCATATAATGATATAAATTAAGGATTTGTTGTTTGAATGCCAATGAAAACTATATCCAGCAGTGTATAAACAAAGCAGATTTAAACAACAACATTATTTTCAAATAAAACACTGATGACATTAGGTAAACGGTATACATTTGTTGCTGAAGAATAAAAAGTTTAAATCAAGATGGACAAATAAATTATTTCCAAAACCAATTAATACTGTTCATCCTCACGTATATATACTAAAAAAAAAATATGTCTGAATGTTTCTGGAAAGTGTTCTTTTTCTAAATCATTAAAATATTAAGTAGTTGCCACCGAATCCAAACGACAGCAAGACGCATTGTAGAATTATTCCTCAACAACAGAACTACCGTCACTGTCAGTGTCTAAATCAGGTAGATCTGAGGCATCCAAAACAGACTTCGTAAATCTGGGACTATTAATTGAGGTATTTTGAAGACGGTGTAATCCTAAGTACCAAAGTACACTGGATACGTGGGCACAACATCCAACAATTCTGGCTCCAACCTTGCAAGTACAGTACCACCCACTTATTTCACCGTCTAATGTATACTGTACAAATACATTGTGGGTAGCACTGTTACTGAACCGAGACTGCAATTTGATTTTAATCAAGTTCTCCTTGATCTTACAAACATACAGCTGATATACGCTGTCCTCACCAATATGCTCTCTAACATATAAAGGGGATTGTTTTAGTTGGTATATGCCCATCGTAATCTGGCGGAGTTTGTCCTCGGATAAGACCGGGAAATCTTTTAGTTGATCCGCTGATGATCCATCAACTAGAGTATATATTACCCTTTTAGTTATCAATCCCTCATTTTCAACAATCGCTTGAACTAAATTTCCTTTCTTGCTTTTATCAAGCATTGCCTCAGCTATCTTGATATCATCTGCATTTGAGCTTGCTATTGCAGGTCGGTATTTGTTACACAATGCACATACTAACCGTAACAATTCTCCGATGAAAGGGATGTAATGGTTCGAAACAACCTGGTCAAAAAACCGCCATTGTTTCAGCCTACCATTAACACTTTCTACGATCCACCGGACTTTTGTTACTAGTCTACTGCTATTTGCCTCTTCAGTTGTATGCTGTTTTTGACCCTTTTTAAGGTACAGTGGCATCTGAACAGAGTAACCCTGTTGTTCAAGGTATTCCACAACATCACGGAAACCTCTATCGACAATACATACATCATCCTGTTGAAGCCATTCATTCATTCCTTCAGCATTCACTGCCACCATATGTTTAGTAATAGCTGCATCGTTGTTTTTACCATTGGATAAGTAGGGACCTAAAACGGAAAGAATATAGCCGTCTGTCCCAACAACTACCATTGGCTTTACCAAAGGACGATGTTTATGCAAGCTATATGATTGGCGTTGGAATTTGTAATCTGAACTTTTTTGGATGTATATGTAGGTGCCGTCCAGTACTATAATAGCTACTTTTTCGTTGTTGCCAAAAAGTGTTTGAGCAGTGGCAGTTGTATGATTCTCAACAAAATCATCATGGCTTATGTGCTGAAACCCTACGTTCTGAGTAACAAATGACTGCAAAGAAGTTCGAGCGCTGTGTATACTTCTTTGAACTTGGCTTTTTGTCAGTGAAAATATAGTTCCAATAATTTGATTAGGAAGACCAGTGCGTAATTTAGTCAAAAGTATTGCCAAACATGTTCGAACAGATCTTACATTAGATTGACGTATTGTTGTAGAGTAAGTTGACAAATCCTCGAACTGCTGCCTTGTTAACCCAGTCAAGTTATAATAATCATCGTCTGTTAGTCTAGATGGATTATCAAAATCCAAAATAGAGGATTTTGACATAGTAAGCCGGACATTTTCTAGAAGAGCTACAATGTCGGTACGGCTGAAGAAAGATTTAGTGTATTTAGCTTTCAGGATCATCAGTGATGCTTGAGAAAAATGCAGTTCTTGAAGATGAGACGTGCAACATCTTGCTTTAGAGTCAACAAATATTGCGTTTTGTATAAATGCTTGCGTTCTTGCTTTTAAAGGAACAACGCATAGTTTAACACGCTTATTTCCTTTTTTCTTACATATAATACAGTATTTATGAGAAGTATGCGTTGAAGAAATATTCAGGTGAATTGTTTTTGGGCTTTGGATATCGATTATTGGTGGATTTTCTACCACAAATTCAGAATCACTGTCTTCAGAATGATTGTTGTTCGTCTGTACATTTGTCTTAGCTGATTTGTTAAACATAGTTCTACATTTTCCACAGATAACTTCATCATTTTCTATATTACGTCCTATTATTGATGATACATATTTCTTTAAAGGTGCAGACTTAATAGGACGTCTATCTTTAAGGTGGCACTTCCCACACAAGGAACACTTGTATTCTTTAACCATCTGCAATAGAAATTATTTGACCATGTACTTCTTTGCTACTACAAATTACCAGTCTACATCGTACATCGTACTTAATGTTTCAAATATTTTTTTATTTAGTTTTAATGAATTATTATTGAATCCTAGGAGTCGATATTAAGAATTAAACGATGGACAGTTAGTGCGTGAATTTTTCTTGCTACCTGATTGGAAGATATTACGAGACGTGAATAATCAAAGTTTATTGATTGGTTAGGAGTTGTTCTCCTCTTATATTTTCCCTCAGTTTTAGTTTGTTTCCCCGATTTTGTTTTTTGTCCATGGATTTATGAGTTTGAACATCGGTATACTACTGTTGCCTTTATTTAGGACAATCCAAACCTAGTAAATGTTCTTCAATCCCGTAGAGTATCGGATTTGTCCTCTCTATTTTAGCCATTAGATTTTGCCTGGTCATTAATCATGCATATTCATGATATTGGTACACAGGTAACTTTTATCTATAAATAGTCGAATCTTCTGGAGTTTCGTAAACAACAACGTTAAACGATATATTTGTGGTAAAATTTGTTGATTGATGCACGTGGCTATTCTAGTAAATGAATAATCTACAAAGCGAGAGCACTTTCCATTTTCATCAGCTAAGAGCCCTTTTTGAAAGGCTAATGCTTGTATAATTTTAATCGTCAAATCAAAAGACTTTACAGTATGTTCCACTCCATAACATTACCCATAATCCTACACAGTGTTTTATTTTTTGTTAAAATGTCTTAAAGGGTTTGCGACCAGGCACTAGCCCGGGCTTATTATGTTACAGTAATAAATAAAATGTTCCACAGAGCGCACCTTGATACGACCGCAGCTGAGGTCGCACCATGAACAGTTTTTAAAGTATTAAACAACATTCATATAGCTCTATTTGTTTTATTATGATTTAATATTATTTTACGCAGCATAATCTTCGGACACAGTGTGAATGAGGCTTAACAACTAAAAATATGAAACTGGACATTAGACTGTTGTTATGGTCAAAATCTAAATTCATGGTTAGATTTAGCATAAAATTCTTGTAAAATTCTGACAAAGTTAAATTTTGAACACTTTGGGCCTTAATGTTGGCTGATTTGATAACGTAGTCCAAATTCTTTAAACTATATACCCAGTTACATTTATCTTGTCATAAAACCCTAAATATTGCATATTTGTATCAATCAAACAAAGTTTAATTTTGGTCCCGGACATAAAACAATTTTAAAACTGTGCCAACATCAAAACTCAAATACACGGTTAAATTCTGCTTATCAAGTGATCTCAATATTTTTTTATTTTTTTTATTTTTAAATCAAACAAAGTTAGTTTTGGACCTCAATTATGATTAATTTTCGAAAAGAGCCCAAAATTAAAAGGGTTGTATTAAGCATATTAAAAACTCATATATTTCAAGATTTTGTTTGGAATTGAACTCTATTGAAATTGTTCAGAATTAGCATTTTTTTCAAAATATGGGAAAGGTATTAATAGTTTTGGCCCATTTTCCCTAAATGGTCCGAGGCCAGAACCTCTTAAAATTAATATCGGGTTTTACTTTCTAGTAATGGAAACCTTTCGGTACAATTTCATAGAGATCCATAGACTTGTAAAATATCTGATAGGGTTCCATTGACATCCCCCCCCCCCCCCGCCAAGACTCCTTCCCCTTTTTGATCCTCCAAAAATAATTTCCAAAATACCAATATCAGATAGATTAGCATTAGGATCAGCTGAGGACAACTGTGATACATACTATTTTATTTGGTGAATTAGATTTCGGACTTTCGTTGTGATTCTAATGAACGAACGGATAGGCGAACGACGTACGATTTGGTATTCTTATATTTTGGATAGCTCTTTTTTCTAAATCATCAATTGTTTTAGAATTGCTATGTATGTATTCACCTGCTATGACATTGGTTCAAACGTGATATTCTTACAGGTCATGCCATTCTGTCATTCTCTGTGGCATTTGTTAAATATAACTGAAAAAGAGTGGAAAAGTAACTCATTAAAATATAACATCGATCCGGCAATGTTGAACACTATACACCGAAATAGATTTTTTCTACCACGATCTTAAGTCTGTAAATCGATTTGGATCAATAGTTTAAATCTCTGAGTAATTCTAAGGTACATATTCCTGGTTGTACAAATCAATTAATAAATATACGCTGACGCCGAGATTTCCGATTTTGAATAGATATAAGAAGATGTGGTATGATTTCAAAGGGAAAACTCTCCATCCAAGTCACAATTTGTAAAAGAAAAACCATATTACAGTCAAAGTACGGTCTTCAACATAGTGCCCTGGCTCCCACCGATCAGCAAGCTATAAAAGACCCTTAAAAATGACTATAGTGTTAAACCATTCAAACGCGGGAAAACAAAGGATATAATCTATATATATATATAAAAGAATGTTAAAAAGTTTTTAACGAAATGCGCTGTCCGCTATTTTCTTTCAAAACGCAGATAATTTGTCAATTCGGAAAATACATTTGCGTATTCAAATTAACACAGTATTTCGACTAACTGCTTAACTTTATAACTGATTTTTTTTTAATTCTTGCCGAGTATGTCACGCACGCTACGCAGACACATTTCGAAACACATACGTTTGTACTAAATATATTCCGCTGTTAAGATTCAAAATGTGTAGGCCCCCTACACATAAAAAAACCAAAAAAAAGTAAATTAATAATCATTATCTGCATTGCACTTGGTGTGTGTATAAGTAATCGAATTTTATATTGCAAAACAAATCTCCAAAAATATTCATGTTATCGAGTCTCGAACTCAGTATCATGAGCATTCCAGGTAAACCGCTCACCCATTACGCCACGAACGCACAATTCCTAATTACTTGAAATAAGATGTATTTATAAATGTGGTGTATTTACATGTTATTAAACGTCCTTTTTAAATACCTGTTTAATGTTTTATTTTTAGTGTTTGCATATGTTATATATTATTTATTTGCAAATTTTCTTGAAAGTAAAATTCCAATATTATTTTTTTTTGCTGTACTATCCTTTTCACCGTGAATTGGCAAATTAAATCATTGAAAATCGTCTGCTACATTAAACTCGGTCGTCTTTTTTCTATTTCCACCCTTTGTTTTCTAAAGAACTGCACATGAACTTCGATTAAATCTATAAATCTCAAATAACTTCAGATAAATTTATACTGTCTCTCTCTGAAGATGACCTGAATATTCGATATGTGGTGGGTTTTTTTTCAATTGTCGTTTGAGGGGGAGGGCGGCCGGCTGGGTACATGTTTCGGAACTTTATTTCTAATAAAACATAGCTTGAACGTTAATTGACAGGAATAACAAACAGTCCTTGTCCCACAAACTTTGACATTTAATTAGAAAAGGGGATAAAAGAATGCACAAGAAAAAATACCGGTATTTGGATGCTCGTTTTACTTGAAACCTTTGAAAAAAGTGAATTATATATCCTCCGTTCATAATATTTAACCATTTTCTTAAATAAAACCATGAATGAATACTTACCACTAAACACACAAACTATTCCTATCCCATTTCGTCGGTAAAAATTAATTTTGTTTCCAGCTCCGTAGGTTCAGCTTTAAGAATGCAGATTCGGAAATGATAGTCCGATCCGGTACTTGGTTTATATACTTTTATCATCCGTCAAAAAGGCATATTTTTTGGGAGGAAATGTTATTTTTTAACTATGAGCGGACGCGAGTACCACGATTATATCGAAAACAGTTAATCATATGTGTCAAACAAACAACACACACAAATATCGTCGTGGTACTCGCGTCCGCTCATAGTTAAAATTGTGCTGGAAGGGTAACAAAAATCACGATTTCGATTAAATTCACGAATTAAGAGGAATAGAGCGAGGCATTTAATCATTTTAACACACATTATCATGACAGTTCTTTTGATTTTTTGAAAGATTTGATAATGCGCTTTTAAAATAATGTGATGATGAACAGGTTATACTCATTTTAATTTTGGGAAAAAAAGGGGGCCAGTTGCAATAGCTTATCATACCTTGTCCTTTAAAATTTTTATCATCTTCTACACCACTTACTAGTACGTTGGTGTCTTTGTAGGACTAAATTGTACCTTTGTTCGAATTTGTAATCAGTTGACTAATATGTTTGTAATGTGTTTTTATAAAGTTTAACATCATGTACATGTTGGATCTCAATATTTCAAAGCAAATAACAAATGATGAAATATAGATCATGCATCTAAGACTAAGGCATTTATTTCAAACAAGAGCTTCATGGAATCCAATTTATTTTTATGGTTTCACAGAGAAGGAAAATGTAGTATAATTTCCTAATAGACAACTATTTACCCAACAGAAAACAAATGACGTAAATGCAAGAATCTATAGATTACTGCTTCTACTTCTAAATAATTAAAAATATCGAGCAGTTAACACTGTAAAGTTGTGAATTGACAGAATTCCTTCATGCGTCTGTATTTGTAGTTGGAAAGGACATTTCTTTCATTGTTTAATCGAGAGATCTTATTAACTTATTTGAACAAATCTAATTGTGTTTTTCAAAATTAATGTATGTAAATAAAAATCCTGAACAACATTAAATAGTGAAAAAACAACTCTTTTTTACTTTTTTTTTTGTAATGCGTTTATTTTTATAAAATATTATTTTTTCAATGGACAAATTTTCTTTAAGATATTTTTTTAAGGCTGCAATATTTATTTGTCCACATTGCATTTTTGTTTTGTATATATAATATTTAGTTAATAGTATTATGAGATTTCTTCTGTAGATTCTTTCTGTTTTTTCTAACAGATCCTCAATGTTCTTCAACTTTGTACTTATTTGGCTTTATAAATATTTTGATATGAGCGTCACTGATAAGTCTAATGTAGACGAAACGCGCGTCTGGCGAACTAAATTATAATCCTGGTACCTTTGATAACTATTTACACCACTGGGTCGATGCCACTGCTGGTGGACGTTTCGTCCCCGAGGGTATCACCAACCCAGTAGTCAACACTTAAGCGATTAAGTGTTGACATGAATATCAATAATGTGGTCATTTTATAAATTTCCTGTTTACAAAACTTTGAATTTTTCGAAAAAACTAAGGATTTTCTTATCCCAGGCATAGATTACCTTAGCCGTATTTGGCACAACTTTTTGGAATTTTGGATTCTCAATGCTCTTCAACTTTGTACTTATTTGTCTCTATAAATATTTTGATATGAGCGTCACTGATGAGTCTAATGTAGACGAAACGCGCGTCTGGCGTACTAAATTATAAT
Organism: Mytilus edulis; assembly: GCA_019925275.1. Lineage (NCBI taxonomy): Eukaryota > Metazoa > Mollusca > Bivalvia > Mytilida > Mytilidae > Mytilus > Mytilus edulis. Next base: position 61,542,814 of record CM034354.1, on the reverse strand, counting down.
CCTGGTACTTTTGATAACTATTTACACCACTGGGTCGATGCCACTGCTGGTGGACGTTTCGTCCCCGAGGGTATCACCAACCCAGTAGTCAACACTTAAGCGATTAAGTGTTGACATGAATATCAATAATGTGGTCATTTTATAAATTTCCTGTTTACAAAACTTTGAATTTTTCGTAAAAACTAAGGATTTTCTTATCCCAGGCATAGATTACCATAGCCGTATTTGGCACAACTTTTTGGAATTTTGGATCCTCAATGCTCTTCAACTTTGTACTTATTTGGCTCTATAAATATTTTGATATGAGCGTCACTGATGAGTCTAATGTAGACGAAACGCGCGTCTGGCGTACTAAATTAGAATCCTGGTACTTTTGATAACTATTTACACCACTGGGTCGATGCCACTGCTGGTGGACGTTTCGTCCCCGATGGTTTCATCAACCCAGTTGTCAACACTTAAGCGATTAAGTCTTGACATGAATATCAATAATGGGGTCATTTTATAAATTTCCTGTTTACAAAACTTTGAATTTTTCGAAAAAAACTAAGGATTTTCTTATCCCAGGCACAGATTACCTCAGCCGTATTTGGCACAACTTTTTGGAATTTTGGATCCTCAATGCTCTTCAACTTTGTACTTATTTGGCTTTATAAATATTTTGATATGAGCGTCACTGATGAGTCTAATGTAGACGAAACGCGCGTCTGGCGTACTAAATTATAATCCTGGTACCTTTGATAACTATTAACCAAGTGTTTTATGGAATTTCCAAAGTTAAAAAAATCACGAACTTGTTATATGACAATCCAGGATATTGTATCAAAAGCTTTTTCAAAGTCAATGAAGAGGAGAATGCCTGGGATATCATTTCCTTTAGTGTAGTGTAGTAAATCGTATATTAATCTTGTGTGTTCACCAATAAATCTACCAGGTATAAATCCTGGCTGGTCATTATTAATTAAGATTGTTAAAACTGACTTTATCCTTTCTGCAATGCAACTTAAAGCTAATTTATAGTCTGCCTGGGGTGGGGGTGGGGGGGGGGGGAGGGGTATTTGATATACTTTGATCAAAGGTTAACATTATGAAATGATCATTCATTGAGTTGAAAATATAACTAGATTTATGAGTAAATCAGCTGCACTTATCACATTATTCTATTGTAGTTTTAATTTGTTAATATTTTTTTAAATATACCGAGTACAGCTCTTGTTTCAAAATAAAAAAAAAAATCCAAATGCAATGAATAACTTTTAAGTTATATAACCTTTGATTGTAAAAAGTTTTCTTTTCCTAACATTCGCCATCTCAGAATCTAATGCATTGTGAGTAAAACGTAGACCAAATTATTTTGATTTGTTTACGAATAATATAATATAACTTAATTGGCCAAAATTTTGGTTTGTATATGTACATCTAAATTTCAAGAATAATCATTTTAATAATAGGCCTTTAGCTTCTGAAACGGTGAATAGTCAAGTTTGATAACAACCTCCTAAACATTTCCAGACTAAGAGGCATATATTTTGGTTTAAATACAAGTCAAAGCAAAAGCAGGAACTGTATAATCTAAAGCAAAACAAACATAAAGAAATCAAAAACAGAAACACAACATAAATAGCAAAGATAAGCACACAACAACAAATAAAAGAATAAGAAAATGCAAAAACATTAAACAAGCACACTTTTAACTTACTGCTTTTCTAAAACCGGAAATATATATAATAGGCATGATAGGTAAATGTACATAGTTTAAGAAATATGCATATACATATTCATTTGTAGATCTAACTAGCTTTTTTACATTTCTAATTCAACAGCAAACAAATCATCCAGTGGTCTATTTGTTTATGGAATAAAAAATCTAAGAGGAGATCTTTAGAAGTAACATTTTTGATTAAATATAATTTATGGTGTAATTATGCTTTTCAGAGTAGAAATTGTTAGCATACAACTTAGGCATATCCGTTGTAAGTCTGCAATATATACAATATATGCGACATATGATTTCATTTATAAATGTATAGAGTGTTAGGGCGTTGTTGTTTAATTATATAAGGTATATTGAGAACTCAAAATCACCTACTGTTCACATTGGTATAGTATCTAATAGAATTTCAAAAGATAATGCACCTTCCACATTCATTGTGTTAGACACTCGAAAAAAATATAAATGAGAAACAACTGAATTCAAATCAATTGGAACAGACTCATAATTTAAAAAAACCAAAATAAGTATTTTAAAGTTCAAAAATATTTTGAGATTTGTATTAACAACATATAAATTGAATTTGGAGGCAGCCTTTTGTCATTTAATTGTCGGCATTCCTATGGGAACCACATATTTGCCTCTCTCTGCCAAGAAGCCAGATAATTCAATTTCAAATTCAGATGTATTGATGATGTTCTTTCTATTATTTACACAAACTTTCTTAGATTGGCAACCAAAAATATATCCTCCGGATCAAAAAAGTAGCAGACACGCCACTCTCCGTCCATGTTTAAATTTATACATCAAGTCTGGCATAGTCTGTCATATCATTAAAAAAAATCTATGACAAACTAGACGATTTTTGGTTTAAAATTATAAATTTGCCCTACATTTGATGCAATATAACAACTTCAACTGCATATGGTATATGCATTTCTTTACTGATTCGGTGTCAAAAGCCTGAAGCTGCTATTAAGACTTTATCAAATGACACTAGTGTCTGAGCAGAAAGTTGATGCATCCAGGGTTACCGTATAGTGGGTTATTTTCACAGGGTGCACATTTTTCGCTTATTTCGCAGATAGTTCAAAATCGCCAAAATAAATTCAACGTATTTAAAACGGCACATGCAAATGTATTAATACATGTTTACAATCCGTCAAAATAATAACCGCCATAACATTTCGTATACCTTTTTCAATGAAAATAGCGATAGTTTACACCCGCGAAAATAACCATGCAGTATGTCAAATAGATCTTGTCCTTTAAAAACAAATTTTATCAGAAAATACTAAAACCATGCTGATAAATCTTCTATATCAGTTTCACCAAAAAAATGCATGATGGTCTTGCAGTAAATATCATTGTTGCTCAGTATTTATATTCACGCCAATGTGTTATTGTGCTATGGTCCTTTATTTTTGTATTCTTGTCCAACATGTTTGTTAAATATGTGTTGTCATGCCTTTTTGGTTTTTTTTCTTCGTTGACATAGTATGTTTTTTTTTTGTTTTTTTTTTATAATATTCAAGATTGAAACTCGGTTTTGACTGTTGTACCCTAATTTCTATCATATTTACATAATATATGTGTTTGTTTGACTCACTTATTGTTGCCAAGATAAAGAAATTGTATGCGAGTGTCTCACAAGGTTAGCTAGCTATAAAAAAGGTTTAAACACCTTTTTTTACATAGAGAAGACTGCACTAAGTCAGGACATTCAATTATTTTTCTTTCGTTTGATGTGTTTAAGCTTTTAAATTTGCCATTTGTCGTGGGATGGTTTTCGTTTTTTTTAATTCTCCTTACAGTTTTGTATTTTTGTTTGCAACAAATTTAATTGCAGTTTTCCAAAAAAAAGCTTCGAAATCAAATCTTAATAACATTAACTAATGCAAACACAGAACAAACATAAACTTCACTACGTCTGAATGCATTGCAATGCATCTAATGTGGAGTCCTTCTAAAACATCATCTTATGGTACTTGTGTTTTAATTATGCCTTATTTTCAACACCTCTTATAAAGATTATGTAAAATATAATAGAGGAAAGACATTATCAAAAGAGCTTTCGAAATAATTTGCCCAGTTCCAGGTAATATATCTAATGCATTGTCTACGAATAAATATGAAAGACAAATAGTGAACACGAACGAGACAATAGAAAATAAAGAACAATAGTGTGTTTATTTATAAGAGAGAGGCGGGATATACCTGAGAGACATTCCAATTCATAAGTCGAAAATAAACTAACAACGCCATGGCTAAATAAAACAAAAGACCAACAGTCAAACAATTGTACACTACATTACATAGAAAACTAAAGACTGAGCATCACGAACCCCACAAAAAATTGTAAAAAAGAGAAACAACTTCGTTTGCTCATGTTTTTAATGTTTTTCACAGCAAATGAGCGGAATACTTCTAGATGTTTTCAAAACTTGAACGCTTTATCCGATCATGATTAAAATAATTCTGTGAATTCAAAAAATAAATTTAATATGAAGTAAACAAGCACCGAATGAGTAAATTCAGTTCAATGTCAGTTGCAGATTTTTTATCTTATTAGATTGCTTTTAAATACTATTTGTAAGCTATGAATCATGAATTGAATGTATCAAGAGTATGAGCACTCCATTTAAATACGCTTGTTTGCTTTCATGGGTCTTACTTGGGTTAAGGTATTAGAGGTATATAAATTTTGTTTATATACTTATTCACTTTGTATCATCGCCACCAGAAATTGGGTACTAACGAAGTGGAGAGAAATAGAAAAAAAAAGTAGACAAGTCAAAAGAATTCATTCAATTTAAAGCATTTCCACTCATTTGATGAGGGTGCCGCCTAAGAAATGATTTCCTGCTATATTATTCTTTAAATTATTGTGCCGATAAGTATCAAATAAAGACAAGATTTTGTGTTATACTCCAAAACTTGCCACTTAGTACCTGCAAATGTCTATGTCGATCGTCCTCTGTCGCCCCATTGTCTAAATATTCTAATGTTTTTCATTATTTTTCCAGACACGTTTCTAGATTATAATAGTGTGGCCATCATATTTACTGAAATTTTTTGTCAAAAATATGTTTTTTAAAGAATATGGACAAAAACATTGTTTATTTATTGTACGGAAAATAGCAAAATATCAACTTTTGTCTGTACGGCGTCTTGCAAAATATTGTAATTTTAAGATTAAATTAATCACTGTTTAGATAATATCACGTGAAGATAACTTGTTGATATCAAAGCTTTACAGGCTTCCTAATATACAAAATAACCTACATATCAAATATTATATACGTTTTGCCGTTAATTCCGTTCAGGAGTCGCCGTTGCGTACCGCTATTCGACTTTGCACAAAAATGTTTTTTAACCATATTATCCTAAATGTATTCATATATCATTGTATTACTAACGACTGTTGTTTTATTTGTTGTTAGGGTGAAATGTTGTAAGTTCAATAAAAAAAAAAACCTAACCATTCATCTTTTGTTGGTGCTGGGTTTTTTTTTAATATAAGCCGTGGAGATGTGGTATTATAGCAAATAAGATGACTATCCATTAGAATCAAAGTGTATTTAAGCAATTATATGCTATCGTACGGCCTTCAACAACGATAATTCGTACCTTACAGTCGGCTATAAAAAGCCCCGACATGATTAATGCGGAAGGATTTAACAAGAAAACTTACGGCCTAACTCATAACAAAACAATTACAATATGATAGAGATGAAACAACGACAACCACCGAACTACAGGATCGAGACTTCGGAAAGACACATAAAGTTTGTGCTGGGTCAAATATATTGGTTTTTTTTAATTTCTGAAATGATCCATTTAAAAAGTTAAGAACATACTTTGTTTGCATTGAACGTTTGGAGAAATACATTGTGAATTGTGTTTCGAATTAATGTTCTTGTTTCTTTTTTTTTTTGGTTTCAGTAAACTCAATCAATTTCATTATTTAAAGGGGGGAAATATAAAAGGCTGTTGCTAAGTCTCTTTAGCCTAAACTTAATGGAAGAGATAGAGAGGTAGTGAGAAGGAGTGTATTCGACCGAATTCTCATCGTAGTACATTTTTACGATTATTATACAATATATATATATTATTTCTCAGTAAATTTTAATGTGGTTTTGTGCAAATTAAAATTATATAATTTAAAATACAAGTAAGAGTTGCATTTGCGTTAAAAGATATAGCAGCACGTAATTATTTGTTTTCAAACAAAGTCACCTTCTCTGTTTTTAAACTTATAAAGGTATTGATTTCGGCCTGATATGATTGGTCGAATATAAAATTTAATGTGAATTAATTGTGTTTCAAAATAAATAGTTATCCCTATTGTGTGTGTGTTTAAATTGTCTTATCTTTAGATAGATGCTAAAATCAAAATCATTTTATTAATAAGAAGAAAAAAGTGCAACTGCACACGCCTGAATGTAAATAGGCGTAGCTGACTTATTCTTTCACGATAAGAATTTACCGATTACGGTATTTTAACAGAACTCTTTACGAGGGCATATTAATAAATGAACGTTTTCAAATCAACAGTTATATTTTCGTGGATTTTCCAAAAGAATTTATGAGTATGCACCGTCAGGATTGAAAAATATTTCAACCTGTCCTTAGATGTTATTTGATTTGACGGATCGCACGGACATGGGTTACACTTAACGCTCCGTCGGGGGCAACACACAGGTCAGTGAAACAGTTACATGCCTATTCGAAAGTTACAACATTTACCTGCTTTTGTATATTTCGTATTCAAATTGTATACATCTGGAATGTAAAAGATGTAATATGACTGTGTTCAAGCCTTAAAGTGTGTATACATCCTAACTGCTGTCAAGCGAATGGTATCTTTATAAAATACATATTTAGATATTTCGACTTAATACTTTACTTTTTTTAAAAGGACGGCTATGAAATATCTTAAAATTAGCAAGTTGCCATACAGTTAAAAACAAGTTGCCATACAGTAGATTTGTCAACACGAGCAAATTGCCGTACCCTATACTTAATTGTTTATGGTCTATATTCTTTAAAAAACATCTTTTTGGCAACAATTTCAGTAAATATGATGCCACACTATAACAATCTAAAAGCGTGTCTGGAAAAATAATGAAAAACAGTTGAATATCGTGACAATGGATCGCCCTCGAAATGTTCAGGTACTGAGTGGCAAGTTTTTAAGTATAACACAAAATCTTGTCTTAATTTTGTATTTATCGGCCTAATAATTTAAATAATTATAAATCCGGAAATCATTTCTTAGGCGGCACTCTCATCAAATGAGTGGAAATGCTTGAAATTGAATGAATTCTTAACTTGTCTACTTTTTTTCTATTTCTCACCGCTTCATTAGCAACCAATTTCCGGTGGCGATGATGCACAGTGATATTGCCTTACCTGAAAAAATACTATTATTATTTACACTGTATTGTTTTAGACTAATTTCTTATACTGGAATATTAAAGTGATATGTGGAATTTATTCTTTATATCATCAACGCTGTTCATATGTACCCGTATTGCTAATGGACAGGGTGATGGTAAGTAGCTATGTAAAATAGTTTATGTTATCTTTAATTATTTCCAAAATAACGTACATGAAATACCTTTCCAAAGTAGTTTTGAAAAGTGCAGATTCATGCTGTTTTTGTACCCTCTTGATTATTCAACGAGAACATTACTGTACCAGTAAATTTTATTTGTAAATGTGAGGAGGTCCTAACTTATTTAAGTATTGCTTCTTCGTTTCCTCAAATGGTTCTGATTAGATTATTTGGAATAAATAAGGATCAATATCCAATGCATGCACATGTAAAAGCAATAGAGAAACTTCACACGAATCTTAAATAATACAGAAATTACAAGCTATTATAAATCTTATTTTTTTTGTCGGCAATAGGTGATTTAAGACTGGTTGATGGTTCCTATTCTAGAGAAGGAAGACTTGAAATATTCCATAGTGGCATATGGGGCAGTGTCTGTGACGATGGTTTCAGTAAATATAACGCTATGGTTGCATGTAGACAATTAGGTTTTCGGTATGAAATATTTTGTTAATTAAAACAGAAAGGTACTTCCCTATTATTCTCAATGATAAATACAATGAGCGTTTTTAGTTATCTCCAGTATGTCAAGGTAAAGGCGATATAATACAACTGTATACGCACTGACCTCATAGACATCGCAACAAAATATTCCAAATTACATTGAAATAATCAGAAAAAAATAAGTTTCATTTGGAGCAAACATTTAACGTTCTCAAATTTAATTTTAAAGTCGTCAAACCATTTGTATTATACAGTGAAGCATTATATTCTGTTTTCTGCAGACACTAAATGATGAGATGTGTGTGCTCTATAATTGCGCAGTCGACAATTATTTCAGATACAAAAACATAATTTATCTATTTCACATGACGACAATAACATATCAGTTATTATACAATTTAATGTTAATAGATCTAGATGTTTGTCGGATGTACAGTTTTATACACAAGGGGGCTCCGCTACAACAATATGGATGGACAACGTAGCTTGTACTGGTTTAGAAACTTCGTTAAAAGAATGTTCGCATAATGGATGGGGAACTCATAACTGTGCTACACGTGAAAATGTAGGCATTCGATGCTTTGGTGGCTGCGAAGGTATAGTAGAATAGTAAATCTTATAAACGATGTTCAAGAAGATATATGACGAAGTATATGTTTATTGTAAAACCTGTCAACGTTAATAAGGAAATACTTATTCCAATACTTTAATATTGAAGTTCTATTGTAATCCGCATTTATGAGTTCGTTTTAAGTATGTATAATGTTGAGGAAGGTAGTTTATTCTAGTCGTAGGACCAGTCTCCAACACTCGCATCAAATTCAATTATATTGACAATAATGTAAAATTCAATTATATTTATAATAATGTGGGAACAAAACGAACAGGCACAATAGGTAAACATGTCAAAAATGTGGTACAGCAGTCAACATTGTGTGTTCTTATCTTAATCACTATAAAACAAGCAAATATGTAATAAAAAGGCATATAGACAAAGCATATTAGCAAACATTAAAGATAAGAATACATAAATTCAAAATAGTACAACAACGGGATTAACAAGTGCAAATCCATGCCGTATATATACTAGCCAAAAAAAAAAAAAACGATACCCAACCTTTTAACATAATATTTTTATTAACAAAAAGATATGTATTGCGACTAGCTGTATGTTCGAACAGAGTCATAAGTCTGTATGTTACTGAACTTTTATTTTTCTTTTACCGGAAAAGAACGTCATTTTCGGCCTATTTTTAAATTTTAAGCCTTTATGCTTTGTCTTCGCTAAAAATGAGCATGATAGTGCAGTGGCAATGGTACAAGCAGGTATGGACCATATTGACGTGGCATACAATTCTGGTGTTTTCAAATTGGCAATAACAAGATTAATGAGTCATTTTACTGGGTCTTCTAATGACAGACGACGTAGTTGAATTTCAAGAGAAACGACGTTACGCCAAGACCGTCGAATAAGATTCACTCATCTTATGGATCGGTTTTTACCAGCTACAATTACCGCATAACAAACACATGGGAGGCATAATCCAATGATATTCACCAAATCCGTACGTTATAGACTAAGATAGGCTGGTTTGCGTTCATGCCATCCAGTAGTAAAAGCCATTATAAAACAGCGCCATCGAACTGCACGCCTACTTGGGCAAATGAACGTGTGTATTGGGAACGTGATAAGTGGCAAAACGTGTGATAAGTCCGTATTGCGCTTACGTAGAGTGCTGGCAGAATGAGGGTATACAGACATCAAAATGAACGTTATGTAGACGCATGTGAGCACGAATGTGATGGCTTTGGTGGTGGTGTAATGGTTTGGCCATGAATCACGCACTGTGGACGCACTGACTCGAAGTTTATAAATGGGAGTCTTACTGGAATTCATTATCGTGAGAAAGTTCTCTCACCAATTGTACAACCATTCATTGCAAATACCTTGGGCAGAATAACATTGACATTCATCCCTGGCCAGTTTTATCGCCAGATCTATAACCCATTGAATATTTACGGGATGAACGTGACAAACGTGTACGCAGACGGCATCAGCCACCAGAGTCAGTCAACCAGCCAGCCACCAGAGTCAGTCAACCAGCTACGAGCCGCCTGAGTGGAATTGTGGAATTACATTGAGCAAGCATTTATTCAGCGTTTAATTGGATCAATGCATCGGAGATGCACTGCTGTTATGTTATTAACGCAAGACATACGCGATATTTATTCTTCAACTTTTTGTTTTGACAACGACATTTTAAAACAGACCATGCAATAAGGAAAATTAATTGAGATATATTATCTTTGTTAAGTTTGTATGCTTCTACATTATTGTTCCATAAAATACAAAACTAAATTATCATTGTTGAAAAATAGAATACATACGTTTGATAAAATCTGGGTATTGTTTCTTTTTGTGGCTGGTATATATGAAAGAAACATAAGAATGCATGTTGTTTGCTCTAAGATCGGTGTGTTGTCTCATTGATACATTCCCCATTTCCATTCTCAATTTTATATAAACAAAGCAACTTGTAAAACTGAAAGACAAGAATGCAAAAAAGTTTTACAATAGCACAATAATGGGATGTGTAAGTACAAAGCCACGTCGTATGCATCAAAGAAACACAAAAAGGCATATAGACAAAGCACACAAGCAACACTGTAAGACAAGACCACCAGAATTATCACAGAAAAACAACAAAATGACGGGATGTACAAGCACCGAGCCTCTCCAAATGGATATAAATTAACACAGACTTAACAGTAAAGGTAATAGTTTTAAAAACAAATAAAAGAACAGTATAACAATTTATCAAGATGATAAACAACGTTCGTCGTGTATTATTTGTGAAGTTGATACGGAATTATTTATCAACAAGGTTGGTACCTTCCGAAGAATGTTTGTTAGAAATGACGAGACGTTCTTTGACATACCCCTGGTTCTTCAACTTTCTTCCTAGACACTGTTGCCGTTCTACAATGTCTGAGTAGTAACTGCAAACTCTCTTGAATACCATATAAGTTGAAAAGTGTATATCTCATATGTAGGTGAAGTTGGTATGTTGCTACTTAGGTGTAGGAAATTGATAATTTCAAAATTCAAATCGTCTCGTTTGTCATAGATTCTGGTAATGAGATGACCGTGCATGTCAAATTCAATGCATAGGTCTAAAAATGAGGCAGAGGAAGCCGTGTTTGTTTTTGTCCTTAATCTAAGTTCTTGAGGATATATCTGTGGAATACAATCAGAAAAGATTGGATTGTTAATGGAAACATCATCAATATATCTAAAAGTAAAATTAAGGAGGTTCGCGGATACAAAAAATTCATCAAATATTTAAACATGGGTTTTTTCACTACAAATTTTATTTATTACATTTATTAGTTGTTACTTTATAATATGTTTCAAAAATCAACCCCAAAAAATCAATTCGTTTTGGCCCCAGATGACATTTAAAATGTTTATATCATTGAAAAAGCTCCAAATTATCTCCCTTTAGATAAAAAATGAACTTTTTGTGCCTTCAAATCTACGGAATTCAATCAGAAAAGATTGGATTGTTAATGGAAACATCATCAATATATCTAAAAGTGAAATTAAGGAGATTCGCGGGTACAAAAAATTCGGCAAATAATTAAACATGTTCTTTTTTTTTCATTACAAATTTTATTTGTTACACTATTAGTTGTTACTTTATAATATGGTACAAACATCAACCCCAAAACAATCAATTCATGTTGGCCCCAGATGACTTTTTAAATGTTTATATCATTGAAAAAGCTCCAAATTATCCCCCTTTGGATAAAAAAAAATGCCCTTTTTTGCCTTCAAATTGAAATATCTTTTTTAACATCATACCACATCTCCTGAAGTAACTTTTTTTAGGTTAAGTCAAGGATTTTCCGTTACTAATATTCAAATACGAAAAACTATTTCACCGGTGTTCACAACATTTTAAGGTTAAATTTATGGCATACATATTGGAGTGTATACAATTAACATACGCCCTTGCATTTAATTTATTTTCAATAAATATTTATATAAACTAACATTTTATATTAAAAAATAAACAACATGTATAGACGAATAATTTATTTGTTCCTCAACAGAACAAGAAAAGAAATAAAGAATCAACAGAAGATTTAATCTTTTTTATTAAATAATCCGGCAAAATATACTTCAAATTCTAATATTAAAATACATATATACATATTAATCTAAAATTCATTATCGAGTAGAAGGGCGCAACTCGTGGTATCAAACCGGTATACTGAACGATCTAAACAGGGTCTGAAAATTTTGAACGTAATTTTGTATCCATGGTCTGTTTTGGTCTGACACGCTCTTAACGGATCTAAACAAGCCGCTAGACGATTCAGTCTTTTCCGTCTTGACATGCCTTAACGAACTGATTTACCTGGTGCGGCTATCGATCTGAACGACGACTGAACGACCTTAAATATCTTGACGAATTTCTCTAGCGGTAAATCCAGTCAATCAAGATGCGATCAGACCAAAATGACCGTTTCAGACTGAAATCGTGCTACTAGTGTCATCGCTGACCTATATCTTTTATCATTTTTTCAAATAAACTGTACTTGAATTAAACTATTGTAAAATTTAAGCGATTTCTGTAATTTCGGTTTTTTTTTAATTTCGATATTACCTTTTTTTCTCCTATAGTTCAACAGAAAAAAAATTACCTAAACAAAAATGCATGCTTCTATTGAAGGCAGATCGTGAGCTTAAATGAACGGTAATCCCATATTTTTATTTTATTTTTCTATAAGGTATAGGAAAAAGTTCATTTATAAAAAAAAAATAGCGAAATCCTACATTAGAAAAAAAAAAGATTTATACCCGCTAGTCGCCGTAAATGACCTGGCTGCTCTGATCTTCTTGTTTTTGACAAGTGTCTGAAGGAACCACAATTCATATGAAAAGTAGAAGAGGTCGACAAGGAGAGGCACCCAGTTCGTTTCCATAAGAATGCCAACAGTGTAAACAACTCTTCAAACAACTGGTATATGACAATTAAAGGATACGAAATTATGCATACTCTTGACATATCACCTTACCTTTATAATTGAATGGTAAAATGCATCAGTTAATCTATGTACATTTTACTATTGCATCTATTTTAAGATTTATTGACTGGTCATATTATCAAAATTTGCTTAGAATGCAGTTTATACATTTTTGTTTGTTTGCTGTAAGGTAATGGAAACTGGGGATCATGGTCAGGTTGGACAGTATGTAGTTCAAGTTGTGATTCTGGTTATCAAACCAGATCCCGCCTCTGTACTAATCTATTACCATCGTCAAATAGCTCATACTGTTATGGTAACTCGTTCGAAGTACTTAACTGCAACATCGCAAGGTGTACAGGTAAGTCTGTCTCTTGTAGGTATAACATTATTTTTGTCGAAACCTAAATTATCCTGAACATTTGCTGTCAATATATTAAAGGTAAAAGTAAAATCTCAATACATTTATAAAAATAAAGAAAGGGTATTTACTGTTTTTCTTTTGTTTTTTTATTTATTTTTTTTTTAATTGCTATTATGTTGGGGTTTTTTACTTTTTGTAAACTTATCATGGACACAATCAATTTCTTTTAGACAATTATGGGTTAATAACCATTCAAACAAGTAGTATGAATTTCGAACAGCGATATACTACTGTTGCCTTTATTTATGTATGACGATTTATGATAAGCAGTTTTGTTATTCTTGACATATTACCTTATCTAGGTCAGTAAATGATAAAATTATATTACATCAATACATTATCGTACGTTTTACCAATGCATCTATTTCAAGAATTATGTGGCTGTTTTACTGGTGATCTTATCAAAATTGTGTGTCAGAATTTATAATTGAATTTGTTTTATGTAAGTTAACGGAAACTGGGGATCATGGTCAGTGTGGACAGTATGTAGTTCCAGTTGCGATTCTGGCTATGAAACCAGATCCCGCCTCTGTAATAATCCGGTACCATCATCAAATGGCGCATACTGTACTGGAAAGTCGTTTGAAGTACTTAACTGTAGCATTGCAACGTGTACAGGTATGTTTGTCTCTAAGATTATTTTGACGAGCAAAAATATATCCTTTAGTTTGATGTCAATATATCCAAAGTACAAAAAAAATCTTTATATATACAGTCCGCCAAACGTTAAGCACCACTTATTTTTATTGCAACGATGTTTTTTCAAATTAAAAAAATCAATTATTCGTCGAAAAAAGAAAACAATCATATAGCAATTTTGCTAACGTATACCATAAACAAACCACAAATATAATTTTGTCACTTATGAAGATTCTATGCATGTAGGTTTTTCGTTCATAGAAATAGTGTAAATTACACAATTCAGAAATGGAATTTTAGTTTCACTGTGATTTTATTTTTTTACAACAATTAATCACTCAATATCATTAAAACTTTCTACACATAATCTTTGGTATGTTCGGAAAATTTAATGTCAATATTTAAGTCAATAGCATGTGTAACAACCTCTTTTCCGATACAGTTTCATAACACGACGAATCATACTCGGTAAAAGCCTTCAAAACTTTAGTTAATGAAATATGTTGCATTCATCAATAAATGCCACTTTAAAATCGACAAAATATTGTGAAGGTGGATATCTGCGATTGAGATTTCTGCCAATGGCATCTCAGACATGTTTGATATGGTTTATGCATGGAGACATGGAAGGCCAAAAGATAGTGTAAATGGCCTGTTTCTCTTTTGACTCGGTTAAAATCCTTGCCCTGTGTGGTCTAGCGTTTTAAAGCACCAAATCCCTGTACGTCTCTCCGTTTATATTACTCTGCAGAATATGCATAGCTAGCTTACAACGGTATAAGAAGCAATCCCATACTGGAACACCACCGTCAATGAATGCAGTCATTGTGCAAATATTGTTTTGGTCATAGGCCGTCTACTGGCAGTAGAAGAAACTAACTCTCATCTGACCAATGAGTGTTTGTCAGCTTCTTATGTTCAATAGATATAGGAAGATGTGGTGTGAGTGCCAATGAGACAACTCTCCATACAAATAACAATTTAAAAAGTAAACCATTATATGTTAAAGTACGGCCTTCAACACGGAGCCTTGGCTCACACCGAACAACAAGCTATAAAGGGCCCCAAAATTACTAGTGTAAAACCATGCAAACGGGAAAACCAACGGTCTATCCTATATAAACAAAACGAGAAACGAGAAACAGGTATATATTACATAAACAAACGACAACTACTGTACATCAGATTCCTGACTTAGGACAGGTGCAAACATTTGCAGCGGGATTAAACGTTTAAATGGATCCAAACCTTCTCCCTTTTTCTGAAACAATAGCAGAACATCATAACAAAGAAAAACATACGATAAAATATCAATTGGCAGACTTAACTCAATCAAAAAAGCATAGATAGTCATCATCCCATTGAAATTTGACTGTAGAGTGCCTGCCTGTGAGTACAAGTCTCTTGACAATACGACTTGTTCTTCGAATGCCTCAATGATATCGACGGACCATTGTACGAACACTAACACAACCACCTTGAGAGACAGTGTATTTGTAAACGCGCAGATGACCTTTGATAAAAAGACTGCTTTATCGGAGTTCAATCTTTTTGGTTGTAATGAACATTTCTGGTGTTTGTTAAAGGCAATTTATTACACAAAACATTAATGAAAGTTAATGAAAACTGGGAATTATAGCCAGACTGAACAATATGCTGTTCTAGTTGTGATTCAGTCCATCAAACGAGATACCGTCTCTGTAATAATCCAGTACCATCATCCAAATATTTTTTGAAATATAATGTTAACTCGGTAAAAGTAAAATCAAAAAATGCCGAACAATACACATTTAAACGGAAAGTCCCTAATTAAATTGCAAAAGAAAAAGGTCTAACACATTTAACGGAATGTAAACATATGATAAAATTATAACTCCTTATTAATGTTATGTCCAATTTACTAATTAAGCTAAAGCTATTTCTACTGGTCATATTATCGGAATTGTCTTCAGAATGTAATGTATATGTTTCAATTTTGGCTGAAAGTTAACGGAAACTGGGGATCATGGTCAGACTGGACAATCTGTAGTTCTAGTTGTGATTCTGGCCATCAAACGAGATCCCGTCTCTGTAATAATCCAGTACCTTCATCCAATGGCGGATACTGTAATGGAAAGGCGTTTGAGGTACTTAACTGCAGTCTTACAAAGTGTACAGGTATGTTTGTCTTTTGTGTACTTAAGATTGTATTGTGACGAACACTAATGTATCCTTAAAATTTGCTCTCAATAATCAAAGTACAAGTAAAATATCGATACATTTATATACAATAACTTAATAAAGATGTTTGGTGTTTCTTTGCTTTGTTTTTCTTTTCTTTCTTTTTTTTTGAGTTGTTTGTTTTATTGGGACGAACACTTATGTATCTTTAACATTTGCTGGCAATATGTTCAATGTACTAGTAAACTCTCGATACATTTATATACAATAACATGATAAAGATGCTGATTGTTTTCCGGTTTTTTCTATTAATTTTTTTTTTAGGTGTTTGTTTTGCTTTTTAACTGATCATCGAGGAAGCCACTCTCTCTCAAATATTATAGTTAATGAAATTTCCAAGCTACAAGTTTTTGACAAGTCGTAATGCATGTTTTTTAGATGTCACCTTAAGTAACTAGGTAAATAAATGTTAACACGCTATTACGATGTATTACATTCAATCAATTAACATCCTTTGAACTATTGCATTTGTTTTCAAGATTTATTGGCCGGTGGTTTAACTGGTCATTTTTGGAATTTTTGCACTAAATGCAATTCATAATAAAACATATTTTTATGACAGTTAATGGAAACTGGGGATCATGGTCAGACTGGACAATTTGTAGTTCTAGTTGTGATTCTGGTCATCAAACGAGATCCCGCCTCTGTAATAATCCAGTACCTTCATCCAATGGCGGATACTGTAATGGAAAGGCGTTTGAAGTACTTAACTGCAGTCTTACAAAGTGTACAGGTATGTTTGTCTTTTGTGTTCTTAAGATTGTATTGTGACGAACACTAATGTATCCTTAAAATTTGCTCTCAATAATCAAAGTACAAGTAAAATATCGATACATTTATATACAATAACTTAATAAAGATGTTTGGTGTTTCTTTGCTTTGTTTTTCTTTTCTTTCTTTTTTTTTGAGTTGTTTGTTATACTTTTGTTTAATTTATCTCTCAGATATTATAGTTCATGAAATGTCAAACTACAAGTATGTAAGTCGTAATGCATTTTTTTTTAGATCTAACTTTACCAAGGTAAATAAAATATGTATTACATTCAATTAGCTAACATTCATTGAACTAACGCCGTTTTTTTCAAGATCCATTGACCGGGTTAACTGGTTATTTATCGAAATTTTAACTGAAAGCAATTTATAATTGAACATATTTTTACGACAGTTAATGGAGACTGGGGATCTTGGTCAGACTGGACAATCTGTAGTTCTAGTTGTGATTCTGGTCATCAAACAAGATCCCGTCTCTGTAATAATCCGGCACCATCATCAAATGGCGCATACTGTAATGGAAAGTCTTTCGAAGTACTAAACTGCAGCATTGCAAGATGTACAGGTACGTTTGTCTATTAGTCCGGCGGCTACAAGCATATTTCAGACGAATTGTGCACATCCTGCTACAAGCATGAAATTCGGCATAGACCTTCCTAAACTATTACTGTTTGATTTTAGATAGGGAGGCATTTGAAAAAAATGTCTCACTTCCGGTTAAATTCAAAATGGCGGACATCATACTTAAATCAGCCTAATATCGAAGGCTAGTATGTGAATAGGTGTTATTAACATGCTACTATCATAATATTTAGTACAAATCTTTGTTTTTTACTGCTTTTGGATATATTATATATAGACTAGATGTCTTTCAAACCCCTACTTCCGGTAAAATCAAACATGGCGGACATTATACTAAAATAAGCTTATTTTTAAGGGATGGTATTTGAAGTGTGTTTTAACGTATTGCTACTATCATTACATAGTGCAGGAACCTTTCTTAAGTGCTTCTCATGGATATAATGTATAAGACGTATAACTTTAAATTC
Source organism: Mytilus edulis (assembly GCA_019925275.1). Classification (NCBI taxonomy): domain Eukaryota; kingdom Metazoa; phylum Mollusca; class Bivalvia; order Mytilida; family Mytilidae; genus Mytilus; species Mytilus edulis. The sequence continues at coordinate 61,524,902 of CM034354.1, read as the reverse complement.
CTTACTTCCGGTAATATAAAAAAATGGCGGACATAGAAATATCAATTTATTATTTAAATATTCAACTTTATTCAACATGTAAAACAAATGTTCTTTTTTAACCTTTTGGCTTTAAGTTATCCCCCAAACAACTAATTCTATTTTGTTGTAAATTTTTTAACACAAAGTTAACACTTCCGGAAAAAAATATGGCGTAAATTTCAAAGGTAAGTCCTCTATCCATATCTTTGATGTTGCGTTTTGGATAGATTGATTAAAACAAAATAAAATCACTAAATTACTGAAACATATTTAAAATTACTACTATTTGGCCAAAAATACATGTTTATTCACAGTCACCACCACATGCACACACAGCAGTTCACGGGGGACCCGATTTTCCCCATAAACAACGACCGCGGCATCCTTTCTTACATTCACAATGTACAAACTTCTAAAAAAAATGATGAGGCCTCAATTCTGTTTAACATGGATCCTCTTTGTCCCTTCGTCATCCATTGGAGCCTGGACTGGGTAGCATAAGAGCCAATCCCAAGCTCGTCCCCCTAAAAACCCGCTTGAGTTTATTGCACCCTTTACATGCTAGAAAAGACTAGACCAAGTAGAGGGAACAGCCTCAATTAGCCTTCCCCTTTGTGCAAATAGTTATTTTCTTGATTCGTTAACCATGTAAGCCCCATCTCAACGAATAATTTTGGCGATGTTTTAGTAAAACCCCGGTGATTTAGGCTGATCAATCATCATTTTTTATGTTAAAGTCACATCTTCAAATGCCATCAATGTCTCCCACGCAGTTTTTTTTTTAAGCAAAAAGAGAACCGTATCACAACCGGTACAGGCTTGTATCACAATAAGTGTGTGTGATCACTCATTGTATAGTGCATTTGAAAGGCCATTGATAGGTATTAATCCGAAGTTTGTTGCATTCCCAAATACAATCCATAGTTCGTCTACCCCTATGTCACGGAATAGCGAAACAGTAATAACAGCATCATCGGTAGCGACTGTTCGAATCATGACTCGTTTAATTTCGTGTTTCACTTCATCAGACACATGCACCATAATTATTGTGTCAGTCTCTTAATGTGAACTTAGTGCTAAACTTGAAATACATCACGTTTTGGATAATACTGAACATCCGGAGCACTCGTTGCTACAACTACCATACTCATTCGAGACTTCATTCACGCTTGTTACAGTTTCAAGGTAATTTATAAAAGTAAGAACATAATACTCAATCAGCAAACAGGTTAGGAAACACATTGAAACTGTAACAACAGTGGGTGTAGTCTCGGATGCGTACAAAGACAATACTGGTAGTTGAAGGCTGCTACAAGAAGCAAGGGCTACATTTAGGGGAAAGGGAAAACACAGACGAATCCAGGGTAAAAAAAATCCTCAAAATTTGCAAAGCTTTCTGAGAGACGACGACAATAAGAAAGAACTTTTTAATTTTCATTCACAGCAGCTTGCTCAATAAAATTTTGAGGAAAAGATAGTTGTAACAACAAATGCTCATGATGTTAAGTGTTATCCACCACTTGATGATGTTTCAAGTTGAGCACCATGTTTACATGAATAGACTGACACTAGAATCAAGATGGGTGTGTCTGATGTAGTGAATCACAAACTCAACTGAGTCATAACTCGAACAGCCGATACTGGTGTCGTTGCTGTTTTGCTATTACGTGACATATTGCAGACGAACTTTGGTTTGCATTTGGAAGTAGGAAAAGCTTAAGATATATATCCATCCACGACCTTTAAAATGCACTAGGCATTGATAGTTTACACGTTTGCTGGAAAAGGAACTGCGTTGGTGTCATGGATGAAGATGTGACTTTAACATTTAAAATGATGATTGACCAGCCAACATCACCAGATATGGATTTGATAATGTCATTGATAAAACGATACGTGGTTGTAAGATCGAAAAAACGTATCAGATGGAGTTAACAAAGCAAGAAAACATATGTTTTTGGAAGAGACTTATTGAGGCTATTCCCACGACTCGGTCTAGTCTTTATCAGCATGTAAAGCGTGCAATATACCATGACAGGCGTGAATGAGTAACAATCTTGGATTTAGTTCCTATGCTAACTATTCCAGACGCTTATGAATGGGGAAGGAACAAATATGATGCATGGGAACCCTTTTGAACAACTCTTTGTGAGGCCTCTTTATATTATCAGGAGGTTGTACATTATGGATGTAAGAAACAAAACCACATTCTTTGTAAATGTGGATAATCAGCTCTCCGATTGTGAATAAACATGTATTTGCGGCCTAACGAGTATGCTGATTGGGTATTATTTTCTTACATTAATAAAATACCTTGAAACTAAACACGAGTGGATGAAGTCCTTGGATGCGTATGGTTGTTGTAGCAACGAATGATGAGGATATTCTATCTTATTCCCCACATGATGTATTTCAAGTTTAGCACTAAGCTCACATTAGGAGGCAGGACAGACACTATGATTATTGTGTATGTGTCTTATGCAGTGAAACACGAACTGAAATGAGTCATGATTCGAACAGTCGTTACTGATGATGCTGGTATTGCTGTTTCGCTATTCAATGACATAGGGGTAGACGAACTAAGGATTGTGTTTGGGAAGGCAAAAAACTTTGGATTACTATCTATCAATAGCCTTTCAAATGCACTAGGTAATGCGTAATCAAACACACTAATTGTGATCAATTTCTTTACCGGTTGTGATATGGTTCTCTGTTTTCTTGAAAAGGAAAAAAAAGACTGCATGGGAGACATTGATGGCATTTTAAGATGTAACTTTAACATAAAGAATAATGATTGATCAGCCTAAATCTCTGGGGTTTTACTGTAAGAATCGCACAAACTTATCAGATTTGGCTAACATGGTTAACGAAGCAGGAACATGACTATTTGCACAAAGGGGAAGGATAGTTGAGACTGTTCCCTCAATTGGTCTAGTCTTTTCCAGCATGTAAAACGTGCAATAAACTCAGGCGGGTGTTTAGGGGAACGAGCTTTGGATTTACTCTTATGCTACCCAGTCCAAGCGCTAATTAATGGCGTAGGAACAAAGAGGATCCATTTTAAAAAAATCTTTCTGAGGCCTCATCATTTTCTTAGAAGTTTGGACATTGTGGATGTAAGACAGGATGCCGCGGTCTTTGTTTATGGGGAAAATCGGGTCCCCCTTGCACTGTCTTGTTTGCATGTGGTGACCGTGAATAGACATGTATGTTTCGGCCAAATAGTAGTAATTTTAAATATGTTTTAGTAATTTAGGGATTTTATTTTGTTTTAATCAATCTATCCAAAACGCAACATCAAAGATATGGATAGAGGACTGACCTTCGAAATTTACGCCATATTTTTTTACCGGAAGTGTCAACTTTGTATTTAAACATTTACAACAGAATATAATTAGTGGTTTTGGGGATAACTTGAAGCCAAAAGTTTAATAACCAGCAAAATAAACAACATTTTCTCTACATGTTGAAAAAAGTTGAATATTTAAATAATAAATTGACATTTCTATGTCCACCATTTTTGGATATTACCGGAAGTATGGGTTTTAAAGGTATACGTCTTATACATTGTATCCATGATAAGCACTAAAGAAAGCTTCCTGCACAATGTAATGGTAGTAGCAATACGCTATAACACACTTCAATACCCTCCCTAAAAAATAATCTTATTTTAGTACAATATGTCTGCCGTGTTTAATTTTACCAGAAGTAGGGTTTTTAAAGACATCTAATCTATATAATATATCCAAAAGTAGTAATAAACAAAGGTTTGTACTAAATATTATGATAGTAGCATGATAATAACACCTATTCACATACTAGCCTTCAATATTGAGCTGATTTAAGTATGATGTCCGCCATTTTGAATTTTACCGGAAGTGAGACATTTTTATCAAATGCCTTCCTATCTGAAATCAAAGAGTAATAGTTGAGGAAGGTCTATGCCACATTTCATGCTTGTAGCAGGATGTGCACAATTTTTCACAAAGCCGTGAATTATTTGTGTTATTTGTCGTACGATGATGTTGACAATCACTTATGCATTATTAAAATGTGACGCAAGGGAGTAACGCAATTTAAATTAACAAAGCCATAATATGTGCTAGTTTTTAATTTTGTTATCGTTTTTTGTTGTTGTTGTTTTTTGTTGTTGTCTTGCAAACATTTATAATTGAAACAATTATATTTTCTGCGACAAATATAGTTAATGAGATATAGGAAGATGTAGTACATTAGTATGAGTGCAAATGAGACAACTCTCCATCCAACTTACAATTTATAAAGGTAAACCATTATAGGTCAAGGTACACGGAGCTTTGGCTCACACCGAACAGCAAGGCATAAAGGGCCCCAACAATTACTAGTGTAAAACCATTCAAACGGGAAAACAACGGTATAATCTATATAAAAACCAAAAACGAGAAGCACTAATGAACGACATAAACAGACGACAACCACTGAACATCAGATTCCTGACTAAGAACAGGTGCAAACAATTGCAGCAGGTTTAAACGTTTCAGTGGTACCAAACCTTCTCCCTTTTCTGAAATATTTTAAACTGCTGGTTTTGTGTTTTGTTTCTAATTTCATAAAAATGTATGTATGCGTTCAATTCAAGTTACTTAGTCGTTCCCATAAAACAAAACAGAGACTATAAATATGAAGATTTTAATAGTATTATAGCATAAAAAGTAAACGAAAAAACTGTTTTAAAAGAAGAAACAAATGTGATACAGATTTTGACTAGTTAAACACTCATGGCGGAACCGTGTTGTAGACTACATCATTTTCAATTGAATTCGTACTTTCTGTAGCTACCATCTTATTTAACAAATGGTAACTTTCAAAATACCAAAGCAACCGGCTGCACTCTGAATTAAACAGATAATTTCGTGTTTTAATTACTGACATCTTGTAGTAAAGGGTTGGTTTTTTTTTTAAAGAAGAAGGAAATTAAAGTGAGATCAAAATTTCAAGATGAACAGTCTACTATTGATATCATATAATGTCAAATACTATAAAATGTGTGGACATCTACTGACACAGCTATCTCACTTTTTTATTTCATCTCTTAAGTTGATGGAAGTTGGGGAGAGTGGGGTAAGTGGTCAGAATGCAATGCAACTTGTAATGGTGGTGTACAGAAACGTACGCGTTATTGCAACAATCCATATCCTTCTGCTGGTGGATCTGCATGTTCAGGGATGACCTATCAAATATCAATATGCGCCGAGACTAATTGTCCAGGTGAGTGGTTCGTTTCTACAAAGTGTTATTGTATCCGTTGCGCTGTCTATAACTAGTTTACATCAATCAGTTCAGATGATTTTTGTTTTTAGCATAACACGTTTTTAAAGTTAAAACAAATTTTGCATCTTTTGTTGTATATTAACTTTTAATAAAAAAATCAATTTAAGTGTAATTGTCAGTTATCGATTCTTCATGTGTATACTTTACTCTACTTTACTATACAAATTCATAAGTGGTCTAATTGTCAATGAGACAACTTCCAACAGGCAACCAAATGATTGAGAAAAGAGGGGCGAAATATATCAGAAAGACAGTCGAACTCATAGATAGAAAATAAACTCAAAACGGCATGGCTAAAAATAAAAAAAAAGAAAATCATACAAATAGTAGTTTACAGGACACAACATATAAAACAAAATACTCAGCAAAACTAAGAAGTTAACAACAACAGGTCACAGTATGGCATTCTACAATTAAAAAAGCCCATGCCGTATAGGATGCAGTATACATTTCATTAGCTATAGCTGGAACTGTAATGACTGAGCTTTAGATACGTTTTAAGAAATAGTTGTATTAAAATCAAACTATATTTTAGTCATTGGCACCTGGTCAGAATGGGGAGTTTGGAGTTTATGTTCGACCTCGTGTGGTTCAGGAAATAGGACAAGAGGTAGACGATGTGACAATCCTCCTCCTTCTTATGGCGGAGAGTATTGTTATGGCAATACATTAGAATCGGATACTTGTAATACCCATGAATGTCCTAGTATGTATATTGTACATATTATGCTGAGCAAAATTGGTTTTTAAGTTATCATACTTTGTCTTCAATATTTAGTGAAGGGGTTGAAATAAATATCATTTTTTGCCACAACTTTAACATGTGCTATGATTGAAATTCTGAAAATGAATCGCAAGTTATGACCGGGATTCTACAAATTAAGATGCTAAATGTAAAAAAAAACTTTGAAAATTAACACTTTTCTGGGACATGGTAAAGAATTTACAAGAAAATCATCTTCTTTTTAATAATATGACACGGAATGATACATTGCCAACGTAGAAATGCGTAATGGTTATTGAACGGGAACTATGTGAAAAACCATGATGGTCAAAAACAGTTCCTCAAAACTGACATCATAAATAAATTTAAATGCAAACGTGTGTTGTTAATGAAGACGCTTTTTTCAATATACTTACGTTATTCCCACATGTCTTACTTGAAACAACCCTGTTGACGGCTATTTGTACTTTTAAAAATGTTTGATAAAAACATCTAACAAAATAAGGCATGATGGTGAGATATTAGTATTTCTCTGTTTGAGGAAAATAATGTTATAAGATGTGGTATGATTGGCATTGATACATCACAACTCTCCACAATAGACCAAATGACACAGAAATTAACAGATATAGGTCATCGTACTGCCTTCAACAATGATCAAAGCTCATATCGCATAGTCAGCTATAAAAGACCCTAAAATGACAATGTTAAACAATTCAAACGAGAAAACTAACGGCCTAATGTATGTACAAGAAGTGACCGAATAACAAATATGTAACACATAACAAACAAATTTTTTGTACAAAAAATGAAAGAAAAACAAATATATAACACATAACCAAACGAAAACCACTGCTTTCCCTAAATAATTTAGACCACATGAAAAATCGGTAAAGTCTTTGCAATTATGACTCTTAACAAATAATCTAGGAAATGCATGCTTGGGTTGTCTTTGTTGTTGCTGACAAATAAAGTACTATCTCATTATCCGTATTTTCAGTTGATGGTAACTGGAGTGAATGGTCATTCTGGGATACTTGTAGTGCAACCTGTAATGGAGGAATTCAGGATAGAAATCGGAAATGTGATGCTCCTCCGCCATCTAACGGGGGACGTTACTGCAATGGGTCAACGATAGAAAGTCGTTCTTGCAACAACGAGAATTGTAAAAGTAATGTCATGTTCCATCTTACCAATCGATTATCCCACTAAGTAAATATGTTCAAAGGAAATATGCTTGTCATGTGAAAATAAACTGGCAAGGCCATGGCTAAAAAAAGACAAACGATTAAATAATAGTACACAAATACATTTCAAAGATACCTAAAGACTAAGCAACACGAGCCCCACCAAAACTGAAGTCGATCTCATGTGCTCTGGAAGGGTTAGCATATCCTGTTCCACATGTGCCACCTGTCGAGTTGCTCATGTTATTTCAAGCCTAGGAAATAGTCTAGTTCGGTAGGTCACGTTCGTGGTGAAGAAGAAAGTATATTGTTGTTACGACATTAGGAGCATATCCGTTATCATTCGTGAAACGGTTATTCCATAACGGTCATCCAACTCGTGATGGCGTCGACCTTTTAGAACTCTTGGTTTAATAGCTCCCTTATGAACATAAACCCTCTATCAAGGAAATCATGATAGGAAATATAAGCCCGCGAAAACAGTAGCGATTTGGTGATATATACTCTTTATGCAGGATCCGCTGGAATATTGCTACATTGAAATTGAAAGTTCACAATTGGGAAGCTGAAATCATCTCTTGTGTCGTTAAGTTATCTTTTCAAACTACCCTCATTGTCAATTTCTACATGTAGATCAAGATATAAGTCAGACTTAACTGTCATATCTTTTATCTTTAGTTCGATGTGATAATGCGTTCGACATAGTCATCAAATTTTGAATTATTTAGTGACAGAACATCATCTATATAGCGGAATGTAAAGTTAAGGTATCATAAACTTAAGTACCATTAACATCTTATCAATAATCGAAATGTGCATTTAGTAAAATAACATTGGTTATTATAAAAAAAAAAATGTTTGATAAAAACTATAAATTAAAAGTAGTCTTCGTTATTTTTAAACTGGATTGATTCTTGTAGGGAACATTTAATTCAGATTTGACAAAAGCGTGTACCTTTTGATATATCTTTGTAAGCATGTATATTATTGTTTACTGTAATCCCATAGATTTCTAATGTCGGACTGATGAATTCATTAACGTTGTAGTTTTTAAAATTTACCATATGATATTTGTTAATAATATCAAACAACACTTTCCAGTTGACGGACAATGGAGTGCATGGCAAGAATGGCAACCTTGCAATACAACTTGTGGTAACGGTTCCAAACACCGAATCCGGGAATGTGATAGCCCGTCACCGTACTTCGGGGGCTCTGAATGTATAGGACTTGCATTAGACATTCAAGCTTGCTATCCAGACATATGTCCAGGTAAGGTTAGATGTTGGTCTATCATTCCTCCCTTTTATTTTCATATTCTGGTCTCATAACAATCAGGTGTTTTGGTTTTCATTTTCCTAGCAATAGATTTATTCGTTTCATATACTGCCTCTCTTAATATTTACTATAAATTTCCCTAATGTTGTATAACATTGACAATGGAAATGGGGATTGTGTCAAATAAACTCATCATAGATACAAGGACTAAAATTTTACATTTACGCTAGACCATAAAAAATGTTTAAAAGGCCAAATAAAGTACGAAGTTGAAGAGAATTGCAACAAATGCTGAAAGTTGTGCAAATCACACCAACGTATTTAATGTTTAATCTAAAATTAAGACTAATGCAGTGCACAAAGTGTCATTTTCTTTTGTTATAAACTAATTTTGTATTTTGTAGATGCACATCTACAGGTTAAAGTGGAAACATCAAATACGGTATCATCTGCACTTCTTGGAGGTGTTGCAGTTGCGTGCATTGTTGTAACTGTTGTCATAATGTGTGTAGCTTTATTTGTATTTCGCAGATTCAGACCTGGTAAAGTTGGTAAGTTTATTTGAATCATCAATTAATATCAACAAATAAATATATTTATCGCTATTTTGCGAAATTTCCCTTTGATGTTACAGACCGATAATTTTCCTTCTCAGCACATAAGAGTATTATATAAAATTATCGCTAAAAAGTAAGCGCGCACATTCCCGTTGTCAATGAAATTAACAACATTGTCATGGGTAAAATAGCGATAAACAGATTATCATTGGTCATCTCGACTCGATTGTTTTTCTCACTTTCGCCGTACCAGCTTAAAAAAAGAAAATCAATTTCGTTGAGATGACCAACGATAATCCATAATAATAAAGTTGAGAAGTGTTTGTGAATTACTTTTTGCTAAGGAAATACTAACCCTACATAGAACATTTTATTAGTAGTTCATACATGAAACTAGTCCAATCGTGGTGCATTCGAAGCGAGCACCAGACAGAGGGTAACATATTAAAAACTTACAAACGGAAAGCAAGATAAACTGCAGATTTTGCATGAACGGCCGAGATTTATAACTCATAATCTAGTCTCATATTGGAAGATGGAATACATTTTGCCTCGATGTTCAGGGCAAGAAACATTTAAGATTTATCTCAATTGCAAGAATGCGGCGGGATTGTGACTATTATAATTGAACTATATTCGTGGTCATTCCAATATTCCATTACTAACAAATGAATTAATAACAATGTGTGATTTATCAATTGAGTTTCATAATATATTTTGTTATCTAACATATTGGAATTAAGTCATCCTACATACTGCTGAATATTGAGATAAACAAAATTAATTATTGCTGCATAAAAGAACCTAAAATGCAAAATAAAAAGCATTATACATATACTGTAAACCAACTAATTTTCGCAGATACTTTATTTTGCGTTTAGCCCTTACTAGCTAATTTTGCGATTCTAAAATTTACTTGATTTAGTTAAGGTGGTATGGTTGTCTTTCGCCATCTTGGATTTAAAAAAAAACAGAGAATCTAAGGTCCAGAATTTCAATCATATTAGCAAAATTTGATGCAGGAATACAAATAACTAGTATAGATTATTGGGTTTGCTTGATTTTTCATGTTTTAAATTGACATTTTAAGGGGAAATAACTTTGAAATAATGCATTTTCTGAAGGAATCTACATGGAATTTTGCTATTTATTAATTTTAGCTGGAAAAAAACGCATGGTGGCACTATCTAGTCTTTTGATATTCCCAAATCATGTTCTAAAAGCTTTCCTTTCGTATTTTATTCCACATTTCTATCATTTAGTTTAGATTCTAATCACATAATGCTGATTTTTCATGTATACAAACAAAATGTATCATTATGTCACAACCTTTAACTTGAAAAAATGCGCGGTGACCTATCATTTTTATTATATTTTTGAACATATATACTACGTTTTGGTATAGTATGAACAAATTCTATCATTTTTAATTTAGACTCCCATACCACCTTAAGTAAGGAAAAAACATAGTCTAACATATTCGCGACGATTTATATTCTCGATATTTTTCTACTCGCGAAAGTCGCAAAAATAAATCGTTCGCAAAAATTTGTTTGTATGCAATAGTCATTATGTGGCTGGCTAACACGAGTATGTCTACGATCCAATTTTGATTGATATCACATGTTCATTGTACGTTCAAAGTCATTCCAAAAAGACGAAGACATATTTCGACATCTTCTAAGAAGAATACGAATTAAATAAAATTGAGAATGGAAATGGGGATTTTTTTTAAGTATGTGTATGATATATGAAATGCATATTGGGAATTAAGTAAATGTCCCGCTACATTTAATATTTGTACTTCATTCCAATTCATTTACAAAGTTGAGGTTTCTGAAGGTACCTTAGACACAAAACGAAATAAATTGTATATATTTTGTAATGAATATAGCAAATATTTGTGTTGATATACTATAACTAGAAACGTTGAACATGTTGAATATATGATCACAGAATGGCTTTATCTCTTATGTTAATGTATGGTGTTTTATTTTTTAGCAAAAAGAAAGAAAAATGGATGGTAAGTTCTCATTTTATTTACTAATTGTAAAATTTGTATCTGTTTTTTATATTTCGTCGTGAATTGTGTACATGCTTTATGCAATTTAATAAAATATATCGTTTGGGTTGTACTGAAACTTTAAACCTTGCACTATCTCTATCCATGTACATTTGATAATCTCATGTTTAAAAATTAAATCAAAGTTTACATGCAATGTTGTCCTTATTTTATTGTATAAAAGCTTAAATATGTGTTCCAGAGTCCATCATTCATAGTTACACGACAACACCATAGCGAAGTCTATTTATGTAATGTTGTTAATCGCTCGTGCACAATTATCATAGCGTACCATCAGCCTTTAATTGATTGACTAGACATCTTTTATTTTATGTTTCAGCAACACAGAAACTCTTGCTGAATTAAGAGTAACTAGCAAACAAAATGATTATGATTGCATCGGAAGGGCTAGTGGTGTACAGAGTGGCGTTTATGACACCTGCAGGAATGTTAATAGTATTGCCTATGCTAATACACAATTCACTGCTGACTATATCGAAACAGGTGCTCGTGCAAACGCTTCCTGCAATGCTGATAATATCGAATCAGATGATCATGCAAATTTTCCATGCAACACTGACAATATCGAAGGACGTGCTCATGCGAACAACGTTGAGGAAATATACGAGAATCTGAAAATAAGTTGAAGCTGTTTGATTCAGCTGAATAATTTCAAAGTTTATTGTCGGTCATACTTACATTAATATAGTCATCCATTGGATGTTGGATGTGTACTGATTGATATCTTAGTCTCAGATGCATGTTGTTATCAGTTGGTATTTGCATTGCAAAACAAGAAGCTGAAAATAACAACAAGTACTCTCATATATTTAGTTATTGTCTGTTAGTTATGGGAACATTTAAGTACCCTGCTATGTCAATTTTGTGTTGTGTTAGATATATTTCTGCTCTATATTGATGTTATAAGTTAGGCTCTTTTCAACTGATTTGATAGTTTGGTCGTATTTTGTACTGTTACACCACTGTACCAGTTAAGGTGTTTGGAGGTGGATGGCCGTCAAATTAATTTAACCCCGCCACATTTTTCTTGTGTCTGTCCAAAGTCAGAAGCCTGTAATTCAGTGTTTTCCTTTGTTGCCGTACATCATATTTGTTTTTTCTTTCATAATCGTTGAACTTTTTTATACAAAAATCAGGCCGTTACTTGTCTTGTTTGAATTTTACCTCTGTTGTTTCGGGACCTTTTAAATCTGAAAATGTATTGTGGGTTTACTCATTGTTGAAAGACATTCGGTGACCTATATTTGTTAATTTATGTGTAATTTTCTCTCTTGAGGAGAGTTGTCTCGTTTACATTCATACCATATATATTCATATTTTTTTTAGAACTAACAACAGTGTTATTGTAATTAGTTAGCACCGGCGCCTTTAGTACAAGAAGAAGCGCAGGATATTTCAGTGTATGATATGCAATATCAAATCACTTCCGCTGAGATCATATTTCTGGTCCTAATTTCTTCCTCTGATAATTGTATTTTGTATTTTTATTTAATATGTGTATGTCATTAAACTTCAAGCCACACTTAAGCATTAGATGTGTGTTTAACATTACCTAATTGGAAATCTAAATAAAAGACAGTATTCAAATAAATGTGCATACATAGAAACCTGTTGAACAATGAAGCCACAATCACTATCGTATTACTAATAAGTGTTTTTAAAAAAAATATCAATTAATGGAGAGACTGACTTGCTGTTCACAGTGATGCACATATTTCTCCACTCGAGACAGTTAGATTTTAATATTTTGCTTGCCGAGCTTTTTAAATAAATTTGAATTTGATGTTTGGAGTAATATCGTAATACACGATCGCGAGTTATAGTGGTGGAATCTGTTTCTTTTATGATGTGTATCATTTTTTTCAAAGATTTGCAGGAAGTTGTGTTCCTTAAATTTGACGTTATCAGGCATGGTCTCCATTTTTTTGTGTTACATTTCAATATGAAAATGCAGAAGAAACCAAGAAAATTTGACGTGATGAATATATTTTGACCAATCATTTTCTGTGATCAGATATTTTACCAGTAAGAAGAAATATTTTCTCACACTGGTTAAAAAATTTTAAACGGCATAAAAAAAGGAAAGACATGTTATGACCTACGTTGACTTTCTTACCTTTATTTGTAAATAAGGATATTTGGTATTGTTGACAAAGGAAGTAGTATGAATGAAATAATTAATCCACGAAATTCTTTGACTTTTTATAGATTCATTGTTTCTTCTGGTGTTTTTTTTTCTCCATTTGATTAAATGTATTTAAACTGTATACAGTTTCCTTATATTCAAAAAGCTACCACCGTTGTCAAACACCACGTATGTTTGATTGTGGTTAAGTACATCCGGATTTGGTTTGGTTCTTATTTCTTCACTTAAGTTTCACCTTTGGGCTTCTATATGTCTGGTTGTTTTTTTTCATTTTCGATGATTGTTATTTTTGGTCTGATGTAACTTACGGTGTTGCATTGCCATATTTGCATTTCACTTCTCCTTTTTGGGGAATGTGCAAGTCCTTACCAAACAAAACTTAATAATAATGTGATAAAAATTCAAAACAAAACACGGGTAAATTATTTTTTGCAAAACAATATACAAAGAAACATGTATTAAGAGACCCCTTAAGGAAGAGCAAAAAAGTGGTCTCTAAAGACAAGTGGTTTTTTAATAAAGTTTAAATCCATACGAAATGCATTACATATACAAATACTGGTCTTACTATACAGGTTTAAGCCTGACACAGGTGGTCTCTTAAGAAGGTTTGACTGTATATAAAGAAAGGATAGACGGCGATCCGTTTCAAATAGGGTCATTTCAAGTAATATATAAAAAAAAAGAAGATGTGGTATGATTGCCAATTAGACAACTGTCCACAAGAGGCCAAAATGACACAGACATTAACAACTATAGGTCACTGTACGGCCTTCAACAATGAGCAAAGCCCATACCGCATATGAAAGGCCCCAATAAGACAATGTAAAACAATTCAAACGAGAAAACTAACGGCCTTATTTATTTATATAAAAAAAGGAACGAAAAATTTTATATAGAAAAAGGAACGAAAAAAATATGTTCATAGAAACACCACGAAAAAGAGAATACAAAACAAAACCTAAATCTAATTTTTGAATGTTGTATTTGATCTGTGACATGGAATGATATAACTCCGTGGTGCTTCATCTAAGACGAACATTAAGCAGGTTCTACTTACCCTTCCGAAGCAGCTGAGATATCACCCCGAGATTATGGTGAGGTTGGTGTTTCTTAGTCTTTAGTTTTCTATGTTGTGTCTTGTGTACTATTATTTGTGTCGTTTTCTTTTTTTTTTAAGGCATGGCGTTGGCAGTACTTTTTTTTTATCTATTAGTTTGACTGTCCCTCTGGTACAAATGTATCTTAAGACCCTCACTTTACACTCACTTGTAGGTTAGCTGTTTGGTTGCTGGTTAACACAACTAAAAACTGAGGATAACGTTAAAAATATTCCTAATATTAAGATATCACCAAGAACAGACGTGGTATTTTCAAGAATAATTTTTACCCAGGACAACAATATTGGGAATAACGAGGGCAGTTATTCGTTTTATAAAATCTAGTGTCAGGACTTCAATTCGACGTTGATGAATCAATTGTATTGTGTGTAATATTTTCAAAAGCGTATACCAAGGATCGTTTATTATGTACATTGTACATGTATGACATCAATATCAATTGACCTGTTCATGTGAAAATATTTAATTGCAACGTTTCATTATATAAACTCGGCTATAGCATGTGTAAATAATTACTTGGCTACAGCACGTGCAAATCTTGTATTGTCCACAAAACTTTCCAATATAAACTCGGTTTCAACTCGTGTCAATATTTGTTTTCTACTTCACTATATTCCGGCGGAGGAGCAGATGGGGGACTACCAACTGTCCAGGCTGTTGCAGGAATATTGGTGTAAGCTAATGGAGGCGGCTGATTTAATCTTTCTCTATTGTACAGATCTTCAGAATCTAACTGTTGTGGTGTTTCTTTAGCCTGGCTGAGCTGCATTTGAAGCTGCATATTTAAGTTCTTTATCTCATTGAGTTCTTTTTGAAGGGCTGTTACCTGATCTTTGAGAGAATTGTTTTGATTTTTTGTTTCAGTCAACTGTTTGTTAAGTCTTTCTTTTTCTCCTGTCAATGTCTGATTTTGTTTCTTTAATTGATCATTTTCTGGATTTCCTTTGTTCTCTAACTTGATGGCGGCTTTTGGTGCTGAGGTCTTAGGCGCCACCTGGTGTGAACGGGAATGTAGTTTCTCGTTTTCTTTTGATCGGTAAGAGCAACTAGCTAAAGTAGTTAACCCGAAAAGCACTAGACCGACAATGAAGCAAATACAAAATGCTTTGTATGTAGCGTCACTACAGTGGTCTTCTAAACTTGTTTTAACTAAAGCCTTGTTTCATTTCGTTCACATTCCTGCAAAGCCCTTGAATGTTCCGAAAAACCACCAAGAAAACTGCACCGACGACAAATGCAGCCGTAGCTAAGAGAAGCAATAACCATATGCATCCAATCTGAAATTTAAAAAAAATTAAAAAACTCATTATATATACCAGTATAATTTGCCTAATCCGAAAACGCACCACAAAAAAATGTCGGACTAAGCAAACTCATCGTTATACAGTTAATTGCCTATCCACTGGGAGTAGAAAAAAATGTCGAATTAAGAGGATATTTTTTATGCAAGTATATGCATCTTTTGGGACAATTATAATGTGTCGGTTGAAGCGGAATGATGGAATGTCGGATTAGCCAGGTTACACTGTACTATGATTAAAACATACCACACATACTACTGTAAAGCTTCGATCCGAATATGTCCTTCTGACATTGTTTGAAATATTACAGGAAATGAATAAACGTTTATTTATAGAGAAAAAAACCCAAATCATAGAGATAAAGATGAAACTTACTATTAAATGAGTAATGAAGATCCATTTGTTAATTACAAAATGATTAAGTTAAAAGTTAATTTAAAAAGACTAGAAGAGTAAAATTAAGTAATAAAACATGAGAAACCCCCAGCCCTTCTTTTCACTATACAACGGTTCTGATTGTGTTCACTCACTCATTATCTTTGAGAAAATATACTGTACAAATGTATTTGTTGTCTCCCTTTTGTTAGTATTTCTTATAGTTTTAGTTTTATTGTCATGTATTGTAATTTCAAATAGTTCAATGAAAAAAATCACCACAATTATTTGTACATTTTAATTTAAACTGTAATTGTACTGCTCCTCGGGGCGTCTTGATTGACAAATAAAAATTGTTGTGTTGTTGTTGTTGTTGTTGTTGTTGTTTTTGTATTAAATACTTCAAACTTGGGTTTTAAATCTAAAAACTCGTCGCAGCAACTACCTATATGTTTGTTTATTCATGATACCAGTTAGGGATACCAGTTTATGACATACGATCTAATAGTCATCAGAAATTGTGGCATCCGGTTGATTTATACAGAGTTATCTCCCTGTAGTGTTATGTTCCGCCTAAAAGTGTTTAGAGGTTTCTACATATAAAATCATAAACTTATATCAATATTCGATAATAAACTATATAATCATCTATGTACATGAACAAATGTAGCTATTTAAATAAAAATAAGTCGTGTTTTTTTTCTAAAAGAAATATAGGATCACTCTATTTAATTTGACTACTAAATGTGAGTACAGGTCATATTCCGCTGTAGGTTTGCGTCTCACGGTCCAAAGTCAGTAGCCTCTGGACTTTTTCTTGTATGTTTGCTTTTTTGCTTCCTTGTTTTTTTTGTCTTTTGTTTTTTGTTTGTTTATTTGTGTGTTTTGGAATATGTGTGTATGTCTATAAATAAATAATAGCTTACTGATTCATCGAGTTCTTTCTGTTTATTCTCTCTCACTTTGGTTACAGCAATGCATGCCCATAAAGCGTTTAACAGTGCCTAACAAAATAAAACATGATCTTGGTAAACTGTTTTCATATCACCGACTTTTGACTCCGGAGTTTATATCTTTTCGACAGATTACCTAATCACTGGTAGGACATGCTGGTACTTGGTCAAGCAAGAGCAACGTAAATACGTAAATTTAAAATTTTAATCTCGAATAAATGTGACAAAGGTCTTCTCATACTGAGTTTCAATAGCATACATTTTAAGAATGTACATCGCTGAGGTTTTGGAATTTCGGACTCATTTTCTATTCATTTAAACTTAAATAGCAGACGAAAGGTCATTCACAAAACTTTAAGAAGATTCTAGATTTTCTTTTCTTTCGATTTGAGATCCAAATTAAATAATACCAATGCAAATGTAAGGCGAAAGTTCGAGCCAGCTTTGTCCAGCCATTATTAAAACTCAAATATCCGAAAAGGAGATGCATAACCATGACAACCTATCAATATTGCTTATTTTGTCCTTAACTAATGCTCTTTTGACTGAAAGTCTCAATTTCAATTCAATTTAGATTTTTGTTCATTTACATCAATACGTGAACCTGTATTCAACATGATGCCTCCGCAGATACATAAGAATACAAAGTTTTTCAAAGCAATCATTTCCTTTCTCAATTTTAATACACAGGTATGACATGTATGCCATTGTCATTGGATAATTTAGGGTGTTGGTCTGGGTTTACAAAATACAGAATGATTGACAAAATACAGGTACATATAAAGAATAGAGAAACATATACCAAAACAAAGAACAGAACATAATGATATGCTTAAAGATCAAAATGTACAAGGGTGTTTTTTACGTGCTCACTCTTAACATGGGTCAGCCATGATTTATCTTCCCCTTCCGACGGACAATTGTCGTTTCCTTAAGACCATACTTACAAATGGTGTCAAGGGAGGACCGAAAATTCAGTCCCTAAAATGGGAATCGAACCGGGAACCTTTGTGTTAGTAGTCCGTAAAAGACAGCCTTGTAAATTTAAAAAAAAGAGCAGGAGAATGCCACCACAAGGCAGCACTCGCTTCCGCAAAGTGGAAAGGGATAAATATAAGTCGCAATAACGTGTTTCCCATTCCACCACAAATAAATAAGATAAATTAAAGATCAAAAAGATAAAGAATAGTGCATAATCGACAAAAAGCAAACTGAGAAATCTGGCTTGACAAATAAGAATTCGGCAATTGAGTAACCCCCTAGTCCCCCCCCCCCCCCCCCCCCGTATCTTGACTCTCGTGATATACAAACACCAATTGTGGACAGATACCTGCGCCATGATTTTTTTAGTGTGACATACAAAACTGTTATAAGTATATTCAGTTGGCTATCATACTAAATTCATTTTAAATTGATGTGCTCCATAGGCTTTTGTTCCCTGATCTCGATCAAGACTTTACCCGTCGGTTTTCGTGTTATTGGTATTAAAGTTTGAGATATCTCTGCTGATCATGCTCCCTGAGATAGATACATGATTTGCTAATCGGTTTCCATGTAATTGCTCATTTGGTTTCAGATCCCTCCGCGGATCTCAGATCTAGATACCCATTGGTTAACCTTAATAAGCAGAATGCGACGTCACTTACCACTGGAGCTATAACAAAGGCGCCAATGTAGTACTGGTACCATTTTCCAGTGTCCCATGTCTCATCATCAGAAAAATATTGAGCTCCAATCCCTCCCAGTACAAAAAACATGCATGCGCATACAAGAAAAAATGCAAAGCTACAACAAAGGCTATCGACAGATTTTTCTTTATCCGCAACTGAAATTAAATAGAAATTAATGTGTGTGGCGTAAATATAAAATTTCAACCCTGGTATCTATGATATGAGTTCACTTTCATTTTTATTTCAAATGTTTATGTTGTTAATAAAACAAATATTGGTAAATTGTTTGTAATTACTAAGCAAATCTTATGAAGAATCATTTTGTATGTAAACATATCTTTCAAATACAAATAATGACATATTCAATACGGTGTTGTTGTTTATCAATCCCGTAATTAAGATACATTCCGTGTAAACCTTTCGATATTTTTCTTATATACATACTGTAAAAGATAAGAATGTTTTTTATGCAATCAGATCTTTGAATATTGTTTTATATGTTGATGTTGTTATATATTTGATATATTAAAGCACACAACTCAAATGTACAAGTACATTATAACTAAACACCTAAGAAAGATTGTCCTTTATTTTGTCGATACCGATAAGTTGACATTGCACAAGGTCTTCATTTCATTTCCGATCTCTATTTTGCGTCATATGTGAGTTTGTTAATTGTTTTTGTGTTACAAAAATGTATGTGCTGATCCAATGCATAGGTATCTTGTCTACTGCTTTAATGTTGTTGTTTTTTTTTGCAGTTACACAACTGTCCCTGGTTAGCAGAGGAAACTGAGCGCATACAAACATGTTTCCCTCCGCCTAATTATTTTTGTGCTTGTCCCAAGTCATAACACTGTGATGCGTTGTTTATAATATTTTGAGTGCCAATGAGACAACTCTTCGTCCACATCACAACGAGCGTATAAAATGCTACCAATTATCGGTCAAATTACGGCTTTCAACGTGGAGTTTGTGCTTAAACCGGAAAATAAGTAATTAAAAGGGGAAAAATTGCTAGGCTAGTGTAAAACAATTTAAACAGGATAACCAACATTCTAATATATATAAAGAACGAGAAACGATATACACATATGGACGACACCAACAAGAGAAAACCACAAACATTTGCATGCTTACTGAACAACAGCGTACTGAATAGTGTGTTCTTGTGTTCTGACATTGCACCACTGTCCCATGCACCACTGTCCCATGCACCACTGTATGAGGATGGTTGGAAACCTACTCCTATAGAAATGCCACCACATCCCAAATGTGCCTGTCCCAACGTTAGGAGCTAACCTTGCCTAATTTACTTTGCAGCTGTTATTGAGTGGTTGTCAGTTGTTGCTGTCTGTCTTTTGTTTATGTTTATTTTATTGAAATAAATAGTACAATTACATATTTTTGTTTATATCAAAGCGTTTGAATACTAGTACTAATCTATGTCATGTTGAGGTTTTCATGGCTGACTATACGGTATTTGTTGGCTTATTATTGAAAGTCGTTCTGTGACCTTCCATTACTTGAACCCTTGTCATTTTGACTATGATGAATACTGATTACCAACAGAACCACGTTTTCTTCTGTTCTATAGACCTTAGAATACTTCAGAAAAACAGCTGAAGCTAAAGTGTTTGACCATTGTATTAAAGAAAGCCGACTACAAAGGTACAAAGATTTGATCAATCACATGTTATCGACACTGATTGAATTTTATCTACAGTACACCTTGCTTCATTTTAAATCTACCCTTCAACTTCGAATGGTAAAGCAAACAATGCTAGGATACAATATAAATTAGCTATCCACCAGACCTATAGCGAAATATTATACATGTACCTGATACCATTTTTTTCTGTCCTATTTTTCTCTCCTCTGTAATTTCTTCTATCTCCCTACAAATAGTCATAAAGGATATGTACATACATTTATAATATCACTGTAATGCTACTTTTATACTAAATTCTGAATGTCTCAAAAGATGATATTTGGTGTATTGTAAAAGAGTTTCAGAAATTTCATCCCACGCTGTTAGTCTAGTTCTTTACCTTGACAATATTTTTATATGGGGACTATACAAAACTGAGTACTAAACACGACCGACTACGTAAAACTTCCGTGAATTTTTTGTGATATTCACGTCAATTTCATATAGCCATCTTTACGGGAGTTTCGTGTATAAGTTCTTTCATGTGAATCTTACAAATCCACACGAACAAATTGTGTATATGTATAATGATTGTGTGTCGTGGATCATGGATACTTCCATTTCTTTCTTTTCTTTTAAATGGTGAATATTAATCCTTATTCGTCACACTTCGGTCGATTTCCTACTTCCATCTAACGAATTGACGAAAAGAAGAGGACTCACTTGGGTTAGCCGATTGACTAAGCTCTATGCAATATAGCAGATGATGTCCCTGCGGATCTGTCCGTTGCCCTATGTAATTTATTATATTTATAAATGATGCTGCCGAAAATTTTAACATTTGGTCATCTTTCTACAGATGATATTTCGTGTATTTGCTCGGGTCATAATGAACAATTTATACTATCAGATACTGGCAGTGACATCTTAGGTTGAAGTCATAAAACTTTGCTCAGTGCTCGGAGCACAAAAATCATGCTGAAACATGAAATCAAGCAATTGGATTGGTTGATTTTGGAGTATAAGTACAAAAAACTGACTCGAAAGTTTAATGACTTCAAGGCCAGTTCATTAGATAAAGGTCAAGAAATAGTGTGTGTCTCTCAATCACAAAAAAAAATCTAAGAGTAGATTATCAACTTTTTTATCTATATTTTGGGTGCACAATTCGTAAATGATTTTCTGATCATTCGAGTGTATAGTGCAGAAAGGAGGAAAGGGATCAAATGACAAGCCTCATTTTTGAGACAACTGAATTGTATTTGAATTAAAACATGTAAGCATACTCGACTTTTTATTTTTTTCAGATGGGTTCAACTTGAAAAAATGTTCTTACATTTTAACGGTCCCTTTTCTTGTACCAGTAGGAACATAATCCATTTTTCTGTTTATTCTATTTAAAAATGTTTGTGTAAATCTTAACTATTATTACTGCACTTATTCTTTTTTATCTAAAAGTATCAGGTTTCACTCCTCGCTGAATTTCATGGGAAATGAGACCTCTTTTTCACTTAGCCAGGTTTATGCAATCAACCACGTGCTATTGACTTTCCTCGACCCCATATACATGTGTACATTATGCGTTTACTTTTCTACATTGGCTAAAGGTATAGGGGGAGGATTGAGATCTCATAAACATGTTTAACCCAGCCGCATTTTTGCGCCTGTCCCAAGTTAGCAGCTTCTGGCCTTTGTTAGTCTTGTATTATTTTTAAATTTAGTTTCTTGTGTACAATTTTGAGTTTAGGATGGCGTTCATAATCCCTGAACTAGTATATATATTTGTTTAGGGGCCGGCTGAAGGACGCCTCACGGTGCTGGAATTTCTCGCCGCATTAAAGACCTGTTGGTGACTTTCTGCTGTCGTCTGTTCTATGTCGGGTTGTTGTCTCTTTGACACATTCCCCATTTCCATTCTCAATTTTATTGTATTTAAATGTTTTTAATCCAACAAAGAAATACTAATTATAATAATAATAATCTATGTCTAAAATGTCATTAATTGGTCTATATAATTTGTTAAATCTGTATGAAAATTATATTAAATGAATCGGACAGAGATATACATAAAACATTAATATAGCAAAAGGTTAACTTATGCGACACTGTGTATACTTTTATATATACAAAATGTTTTCATTGAAACCGTCATAGCACTGATCGTATACATACAAGTATACAAATATCACTGCAGTATTTTCTCTTCATATTATTACAATATTTCATTCTTGAAGTACATAAAAAACTATAGGTTATATAAACTCACCTAAAACTAGGTTAACATCCGACATTTAATTGATAATAAGTCAGTCATAATACATAAGTGTGTACGGATATACACCTTTAAATATCTCTTTTTTGTTTACTGGTCTCCATAATGGATTATTGTATTTATCATACGATCATATATTGATCTTTAAAGTATATTAACATACATGTATATATAAATTAATATGCAAGGTCAAAATATAAGTACTGTTAATTTACATGGATTGTAGATCCAAATGACGTCAATTTAAACACCAGAATTAAAATATGTATGTCTTTTAATGTCGTACTTACTATAGCATTAGACCTTTATAAAAATGTTTAAAAATTATTTAGTTTCGTTTCGTTTCGCATGATTTGATATTGTACAAAACACTGGTAATTGAAGATCCGCAAAATTATTTTATCGTAAATGTGTGTACCAATGTCATGTTAATTGTTAAATACCTAAACACAAATAGGGTATACTATAAATTAAGCAGAAAACAACAAGAACAACATTTAAAAAAACACGAACAAGAGAAAGGAAAAAGATACACAGTAGAAAGATATCGCATGTTAATTGAATTGACTTAAAGGGTAAACAAGGGTTGACGGTACAGTGGGAAACATTTCATATATTTCGTATTTTTATCTTTAATATGTTTGTAATGAATAATAATTACAAGACTAAATTGGAATATTCACAAGTTCTATTGTATTCATGTTGAAACACGTCTGGTATATTTAATCATTACGTTTGATGTAATATATTATATCATAAAAAATATTTATTATATATTGTATATCTAATACATAATGTATATATGCATATACTGGGAAACAGGTCCTTCACATGTAATTGGATTTGATAGGAGCAACCATTTAACTTCAAAGAGGGAGATATTAATCTATGTTTTCGACGCGTTCAATCAGATGTTGATACTTCAAAATTAAACACAATGAGGTATGGGTGGAATAAGAATTCAGAATAAATAATTTTTGTCATCTGATTCACCAGAAGCTTTTTCTTCTTCACCAAATTTGGGATTAGAAGATTGTTTTAGAAAATAACCATAACCCCCTCACCGGAAAGTTAAATTGGTCGTTCTCTAATGGGGTATGTACATGTAAGAACATTGGACGGGAATTAACCTGGATAGTGATATATCTAGTTCAGGTACTTTAATTCCGATATTATGAATACTTATTTTGTAATGAAATTCGTCGCTGTTGATCACATACTTAAGGTTTAACAATTGATTAAATAAGGGAAGGAAGAGAATATAATAACTAATTATAAAAGTTATTGATCATATTCTGTAAGCATGTTAATATCAAAGTATATAATATAAATTCAAAAGTATTTGTCAGAAAAACAAATTTTATGGGTATCTATCCATGAAACAACATTGATACATGCACAGCAACAATAACAAAAATCGAACACATAAGGATTAAATTACATCAAAGGGACAACGCTTTTGTTTCTGCTCTTCATCTCAAATTCACAGGGAGGCCTACACGAAGTACAAAAACGTCAACTTCACTGTAAGTTTAGAACGGCCCTAGCACCGGCATGAGTGGGATACTTAGCAAAAGTAGTTTGGTTAGACTTCCTCAAGAGTAACACCACCTAATGAAAATTTTAAGATTAAAAATCCCAAGGTTAGGCTTTTTAAAGGTTAAATGGGTATAATCCTGCCTTAAGTTGTAGTTATCAGTGCATTTGCCGATATTCATGTATATATAGATTATATGAGCCGTATCCATAATCCCAAACATTATGGAGATCTTTCAATGTCTTGATTTGGACAACAGTTGTTATATTTTGTTAGACCCTTAAATTCGTGGATAAACTAATTCATGAAAACAATTATAAACAATTTCAAAGTCCTCTTTGTGCTTTTATAAAACTCAATTGTGGTCCTTTGTGCACAAAGGAGGTCCTTTGCGGTGTTTTTAAATATATAAATGCTTAGTTGCGTCCAGTCGGATTGGAAATTAATGCACATTTTTTGTGCCTCGTTATACTACGTTACACCTTTTAGTTTGGCAGTCCAAATTTTTGACCCTGTGTCCTTTTCGAACCCCACTTTCAAAATCATTGTTGGGTTGCTGTCGTATTGAACATGATTGAAATATTTGCTGCTGAACGTTAAGAAAATAACACCAAATCAAACAGTAACAAATGTCATTCTATTAAACGAACAGTCGTCTGATTTCCTTTTCCTATGTTGAGCAAAAGGTGAGGTTAAAATTACTATTTATGTAGCAGTTCATGTTCATGTCCTTCACGGTCACCATAGATGTAGGAATATGTGGTATGACTGCCACTGAGACAACTTCTCCATCCAAATAACAATTTATCAAAGTAAACCATTATTGGTCAAGGTACGGTGTTCAGCCATGTCAAATTTAATAAAAAGTATGAGACAACTGTCTAAAAAATTAAAAAAAATAAAATAAACATCAAAATGTCAACCTTTAATTTGTAGGAAAGAACATTTTGCCTTTTTTTCTGTTTCTTTATCTCGCATAAGAAGTATTTGTCTTTAAAACAAATGACAGTTTTTACATGTAGCAACTGTCAGATGCTTCAAGTTATTTCTGAGTGAAACAGAGTGATAAATATTTGTTTTTCTATATTACAACACATTATTTATTTTAAGTTCAACAAGTAATTTGTAGGGTCAATCTAAAGAAGAGTAATGATGATGTGTAAATTCTTTATTGATCGGCTGGACTGGCATTTAATATGGTCGGGTCGGGAAGGAGTCCAGTTTTCTGCGTTCATCAATGTTAAGGTCATTTTTCGCCTATTTTTTTTGTATTTTAGCACCAACTATCATCTATTTTAAATGTTTTGCCTATTGATATGTTATTTTTTTCTGACCAATTGTTTTGTATATTTGGTTCCTTATTCAATATTTTGTAAACCCAATCTCCACTCTCATATATTTAAACAACGAAAGAGTATAACTTTAATTATTAATTGAGCAAGTCAATCATTCTTTCCCAATATGTAAAAGGCTTATCATGTTTGGAATGGTTACTGAAATTGCAAACCGTCAATGACTTATTATAAGGTATTATTGAATTGTAACTGTAAAGGGTTACAACGGTCGGTTTCTTAAAGACCAATTGCAAAATAACGTCTGAGAAAAAAAAGACATGAAATATAAGAAGACAGTTTATGTTTTTCATATACTTGACGAAAAAGCATGATGCAAAAAGTTAAAGTGGTTAATTTACAGCAACGTTTTGAGCTTTTAATTTACTTGTTGTAGTGCACAGAAATTATCCTTTACTATTTTAACTATTTGAGACAAGCACTAACATTTTCATTATTACTAACAAAGAAAATATATCGATACAAACGTTAGGCAGAAGACGCCAAATGTATATTCAGACTCACAAGTCAAAGGCAAACTGACGACACCATAGTCAAAACATTTGATACACACAAACATATCATATCATTCATACAAGTTCGATGTCAGAAAATTAGCAAGGTTTTTTTTATAAGGCTAGGACAATTTGAACGGGCGTGTCGAGGATTTCGTACCTCTTGCTGAATACACAATTTGTTTTTTAAACTCTGATCTGATCTATTTCATGATACAGCTACATGTAATATTTCTAGAATAATATACAAATGTCAATAACAAAAGAAGAATCAAACTTAGATATGATCACCGTTTATATGTTAAAAAGCATAATGAACTGGCCAATTGACAGATTTAACGAGAAAAAATAATAGGCAGAAGTGGTAATTTAAAAATCACCATTAATAAGACATTTACCTTTGACCACATATCATAGATGCTAAGTAAATCACCGTAGTCCTATAACAATGAACAAACTTAGTCATACTACAATGTATATGAATTAAGGCAAAACAAAATGATCAAACAAGAAAAAAAAGGTTGGTTATGTACAAACAAAGAATCGAAAAATAAATATGGTACGCAACAACAAACGATAATTCCTGATTTACTGGCTCCTAACTTCGGACAAATACATAGAAATACAAAAATATGAATTTATTCCACGACGGCGAAATTATCTTGGTCTAGCTTTTAATTGCAAGATAAAAATAGTTGATGGTAGATTTAGATGTTCATGTAAAGCACTATTTTAGTTGAAAAGTTTAAATTAGGCAGCAAACGCCTGAAAGTGACATTTTTTAATTTAAAAAGTTTCTACACAAAAGACAAAAACCTTAACTCTAGTATTTACATAAAGTAGAGATGTACGCTTGACATACAATTGGTTCAATTAGGTTGCCATCAAATACCACGTGTCAGGGAAATAGACATGTCAAGGTCAAAGGTATGGAATCGGTTATTCGGAAAGTCAACATTGTGAGTTATCGACCTGCTGATACATTTGTAAGTAATTAAAACTTCAATACGTCAATTTTTACTGATGGAAGAGTCTTGAAAAGATCGAAGAGTCTAGAAGAAATGATTTCGCATGACAGGGACATGAACTAATAAGTTGAAGGACACAGTTTGTAGACGTCAATCACAGGATGTATTAAGTTGCAAAGGGTCAATCCTTCGGTTGAAATTATCATTATACGTTTATGTCAATATCTTTCACTGCTCAGCAAATATCTAGAATAATTTGTATTTTTAAGGATGAATGATGCATTATACAGAAGAAAAAAAACACACAGCTATCCCTGTCTGTTTTTGGACAGATTTAGATTACCATTTAAAATTGATTGATTCGAGATAATTAAGTGTCAAGAGTGAGTTTACAAAATAACTAGTAAAAGCCAAAACAAACAGAATAGTTGGCAAATTGAACAAAACTATAGAGAATGAGAAAAATGGATAAACGGTTTAAAAAAAAAATGGGGTGCTACAAATTATAAAAAAAAATTCAAAGGAAAAATCCAAAATGAATAGAGAAAATAGATAATTAGACCGACTTCTGGAAATACGACTGTGCATTGCCTTATCAGTAATATTTTTATATTTAGACGTTTTAAAATTCCTTTTGTTTGTTTGTTTGTTAACGCAGTTATAATTTTGTCTTATTCTAAAATGAAATAGAAAAATACACTAGGTAAACAGAACACGTGACCTGATTTAAACATTGCATTGACCAGGATCATTTTAATTTAACATGGATAATCTCTCTTTGATCTAGCTGCATACTTAAGGTTGTCGTACTGTACTTTCTTATCCAATACTAGTGTAACTTCCTCCATATTCAATTAGCAGAGCACATACACGAATTATGTATATAATAGACGGGTGACTTATTTCAAAAAGACGCTTAGTTAACGACTTTAATGCACCCACCTAACACACGACTGTTTTATATATCATTCGAAAGCTAATAATCTGTACTTTCTGTTTTGCCCGGTCGTAAAAAAATCGTACGGTGCATTTTCTGTTAAATCAAGGTCAAAGGTCATGAAAAAACATTCCAATTTTTGCGATTACTAAACAAAAAAACATTTTCTTATGCTTTTACCATAAAATTTTTCAAAAGATCATATGAACTTTATAGAACATGATACATTATTTTCAAATCAAACAAAAAATAAGAGTTTACATGCGCAATATTTCCCGAAAATTGAAATTCATTACAAATAAGAAAAAAAAAAAAAGAAAAAAAAATTGTTCCAAAAGCAAAATATATCTTTGGGGATTGATATTTGTATCCAAAAAAAAAAAAAAAAAAAAATAGATAAATGTATTTGTTTTAGGTCAAGGAATATTTGTTTTGTAATTTTAAGATGCAATTATAAATTATTGTTCATAGAACAGCCTTCTATTTAAGTGTTTGCAGTTGCCCAAAAAACTGCCATCTGCAAATAGCGATCATTTTGTTCTTCTATGTTAAGATAGCACATTTCTTATTGTCAATATTATGGAGGAGAATGATTTTCCATAATAAAAAAAGGGCTATATGAAGTTCGAAAAGAACATATACGAGCTAATTGAGGTAAAAATATGTTTTTTACGAAGTCAAACTTATTTACTTTTTGTATTTATGTTTAAATGCAAACATGACTTTGCGACTAAATCGTAGGCAACATTGAAATAAGTAACCTTGTTTAGAAACACTTGGTTGTCTAAAGCGGGATGTAAACGAACTAAATATAATGCTGCTGTTTAAAGACTTATTAAATGTGTTTAGAAGTTTAATCTCTTTTTAAAATTATTTGAATAAAAGATGCTTTGAGTATTTTCAACATAAGCTTTTAAAATACAAATGCAGGTCATTGTGTATGTAAAATACTATAAGCAGTTGTGGAATAAAGAAAAATGAAAAAAGTTAAATACCCTTCCTGACCTCATAAGATAATTCGCTGTGATCGTTTTCATGCTGTGCTGTATTTTGTGGACTGTTGTTTGTCTCTCGGACTTTTAATGTTATTTTGTTCATGGTTTTAATTAAGTTTATTTGATTCATGGTTTGAGATGTTGATTGTCCCTTTGGTATTATTTTACTTTAAAGACATTAACTTGCAGTAATGAAAATCGGCAACAAAGTCGCCTCAAAGTAAAGCAAAGAAGATTAACGCAATAAGACAAATATCCGCGAAAATAACTTAATTGTTGGTGATATATATATAAAACCAAATCGTTATCATGATGCATTAAACTACAATGATCTACATTTTTAAAAACTTTTACTACTTGAAAAGTGACGAAATATATCAAAAGGACATCAAACTCATAATTGAAAACGAACTGACAAAGCCGGGCAAAAAACGAACAAGACAAGTAACCGTATACAAAACACAACATATAAAACTACAGATTGAGAAACACAAACAACTCAAAAATATTTGGGGTGAACTCAGAGGCTCCACCTTGTGGCTCATGTAATTCCTACCTCGGTGCCAAGGCTTATTCGGTAGGTGACATCCAAGGCAGAGATGACGGTATTTTGGTTAAGTTGATTGGAACTTATCAGTCGTCATCTGGCGAAACAGATATTTCATAATTGTCAACCAACTCGTAGTGACGTCCATAAAATTTTCAAAGGAATGATTTCAACTTTGCATTTGAACTCTGGTTTAAAACCGTTTTCAAACCACTATTTTTCTTCAAATGTTCTGTACCATGTCAGGCATATGGCAGTTGGTATTGAAAAATCTGTTTCTTTGTATGTTGGCGTTTGTTTCTGTTATTCCGTTGTGTTCCTCTTATAGTTTATACGTTTCACTCGGTTTTGGTTTGTGACCCGGATTTTTTCAGTTACTAGTAAATCGATTGATGACTATTAAATAGCGCTATACTACAGTTGCCTTTATTTAATATCTTCATTGTGAGCAGATACGCGCTATCACGACAATCGTGAAAGTAAACGCAACCTCTGAAATATTGTATCAACTTGGAGACATATACTCCACAAGAAGATGCCGCTGAATCGCGTTACAATTGGGCAAGTGTTCAAATAAAGAGTTTGGTTTAATTTCGCGGGCAGAACGTCGACTGAGCAAGCAAAGACAAATTTAGGAAATACAGAACCCTACATTTATACGTCATATCATAAATATTTCTGACTTGTTGAATTTCAGAGAAGTTGAGGCTCAATGAAATCGGTCTCCTTCTTTAGTAGAAGGCGTTGCTATAATGTTGCTACATAGAAATGAAAAGTTTATTAAGAGTGTTTTTATGGGTTAATTTATGCTCATCTCTTTTCTCGTAAAACTTGTTCTCAACCAACCCTCATCATCGATTTCAAGATACGTGATAGAGTAAACCATATCTGTTGAGGCTTTTTTTTTAAATTTCAATGGAAGATTCGAGTTCAACATTGTCACAAATTTGGCACTATTCATTGAGATGACATCATATATATAGTGGAAAGTGAAGTTTCAAAATAATGATAGCTTCTGTTCAGTCGTCATCAGAACCTCTTGCATGAAGTCATCCTCGTAATAAAAACGAACTAGTCATTCAAGCTATTCAGGAAATCTAGTTACACCTAGAATCGTTGCGTATTAATGGATTTTTTTCTTCAAAATTATTCTTATGTAATGAATTAATGCATTTTCTATTTTTATGGTTCACATTAAATAAATGAAAGGTCTTTTCACTACATCAATATTTATAATGAAGCTACAAATCAAACAAATAGAAAAGTCAAAAGATGTTTATTTCAGTCTGGTAGTTACAATGCGGATTACAATCTCTTAGTTTCGCCCCCTTTATTTCAAGCAATAGTATGATTCGCGCACATATTTTTTTACTTTAAACTTTTCCGATTCTTAAGAATTTGTTTATGAAATCTTATATGGATCACATACAATGTTTAAATAGGAAGAAATGCTTAAAAGCTGTTTTTTCCGCAGATGGCGTTATTTTGGGCAACTGTTTGAGTTGTTATGATTTGCTGTTTGATTAGAAGTAAGCATAATTTTAGGAAATTTTTGATGTGAAAAACTTATTTGATAGTTATTACAGGGTTTTACTTAGTTTTAAGTTATTAGCAGTTGCATCAGAAAGAAAAAAATTGGGTTTTCACACAATTTGTTAACGTTTACTCGAATTTCAGGAAACATGTGCTATCTATCGAAAACACGCTTTAAATATTTAAAAATGCATTTGATTAAAGACTGTAAGTCTCCCTGCTAAAAGTTAAAATTGTTTGCATATGTGAATTTAGTATATAAAAGTCATATTATGCAATCAAGCTGAAATCTTAGAAAATATGCACTTTTTCGTCCTTGACCTTTGATCTTGAATTGACGGAAATTGCACCGTACGATTTTTTTACGACCGGGCAAAACAGATGGTACAGATGTGTAGATTTCAAATGATATATAATAAAGCCGTGTGTTAGGTGGGTGCATTAAAAATTTAATTTTATGGTTAAAGTCACTCGCCTATAAGAACAGCGATATAATAAGAACATAATGCAATAGAAATGTCGTCCTTTGATTTGCAGTCGTTATTTATATATTTCGAATTGCATACTGTTGTGTTTCTATAGAAATATGATACATGTGTACTTTATGATGGTCTTGATTTGGTTCTTCATTTCTGGTAACCTTTTATTTAGGTCATCTTTACATTTAAGCACCTCATTATTGTCCATTCTTTATAGCTGTGGTCCAATGTTCTCTATTATTTATAGTTTTGGCCCAATTTGTTATAATCTGTATATGTTTTCTTTATGTTCAACCCAATCCAGACCCTACTTTTAGATCGCTATCTTTTATTGCTTGTCTTTTAGGCTTTGCTTTATTGTATGGTCTGGAGAAATTTTACAGAATAAAAAAAGGCAAGAATTGAATGAATAGAGAAAAACTAGCAAAAGATATAAAAAAAATGGATAAATTGGGTGCAAAAGTATAAAGAATAATCGAGGGAAAAAATAAGATAGTAAAATAATAATTACTGAAATAAATGATGTACCAAATACAGATATCAGATAATGAAGAACATCTTGATTATAAATATTTTTACAGAATTAGCATTATTGTTATAGATAATTAAAAATGGCCTAAATTTAATATGATACAGAAATAAAGAACTTTCAATCCAGACACTCTGTACTGTCTGTCTATTGTCGACATAAGATTATGAATTCTCATCTTGTTTGATATTCTTCCTTTATCCAACGAAAAAACCGAATGAGTGTTCATGTTAGATGCAAACTATACTATCCGTCACGCACATCCTCATTTAATTTCATTGTTATAAATAATTGGTATCAAAAATGTCTATCGCATATTACTTTTTCAAAGATTCTTCTTATTAAAATATTAAAACAGAATTAAGTGAAAAAGCGATTTTTTTTAAAGTTTAATATTTGAAATTAAAAAAAAGAAATTTTGACAAAAGCAAAAGAAAAAAAAAGTTGATAATTACATGAAATCTTACTAAGTCGAGCGTGTCGTGTCTCATGACCGAGTTGTAATTCAATTTGAAGTAAGATTAACTATAAGAATCTTCATTTCTTTTAGTTGTTTTTCGTTTATTTTATGTAATTGAATTAGGCCGTTGGTGTTGAATAGTTTTATATAATTGTCGGTTAAAACCTTCTTTGGCTGACTATGGCGTATAGGCTTTGTCCATTGTTGAGGGCCGTACGGTGACCTATAGTTGTTAATTCCTGTGTCATTTGGTCTCTTATGGAGAGATTGTCTAATTGGCAATCACACCATATCTTTTTTTTTTATAATAACTCAGACTTCTGTGTTTTTACTTTTTTCGTTGTAATCTCCATTGTTTCCACTAAATGTTGAAGTTCTGTAAATTCTCTGAAGTTCTTTCAAGGTACTATTCCAAATATACTAGATTTCTACAAATATGTAGCAAAGACAAGATATTATGAATCAACTATATGATCCTACATTAAAATGTATATTTGGGAAGATCTGATGCTGATATAGATAGAAAATACAAAATGTATTTATTTGGAATTACAACGCCGATCAAAAAATGATAAATAAATAGTTGTTCTTAATTCCGTCTTTTTTTTTGGGGTATTAAATCGAATACACCCTTTTTCATAATGCATGTACGTTTAATATGAGCATAACATAACATTTTTCATTTTTATGCGGTCATAGACTTTCTTTGAAAGAGAAATCATACCTGTTAAAGTACAAACTGTATGATTGATCTCGTCTGCCTTTTTAGTTGTTTTAGCGAAAACGAAAAAGAGGTTGACCTACTTTTTTTCAATAAAACTTTCTGTAATTGAAAATAATTGCATCACAGTCACACGATATTTTATATTGAATTAGATCCTCATGTTTCCGTAAATTTAAATTAGAACTGTAAATTTTAAAATGACATTGTTGACGTTTCACTTTTTCATTCTCCGGGATAATTACACAAAACCGCTTCATTTGATGGAGAAAATGTCGATGTAATCTGTTTCGTGTCAGATAATGACACAACGTGATTTGTCTGTATTTTTTGTTGAAACACGGCAAATCCAAACAAGGTGGAAAAGTTGTTCTATGGCAAGCAAATGAAGAGGAAGAGATAACCACTAGTCAAAAAGAAACTGATAATGTCATTAAAAAAAAGGAAAAGACAAAAATAAAATCACAAAAATATCGAACGCAGAGGAAAAGAAAAAAGGAAAGGTGACGAATCAAAACACAAAATCAAAAGTCCAAGTACATCAAACGAAAAGATAACAACTGTCATATACCTGACTTGGTACAGAAATTTTTTCTTATGTAGAAAATGGTGGATTAAATCTGGTTTTAAACCTCTCACTTGTATACCAGTTGCATAAAATTCCATAAAAAAGTTACTAAAGAGATAAACAGGAGTTGAAGAGAAACTTATAACTCCATTTAAAAGAGAGAAAGAGACACATACATACAAATAATATAACATCGAAAACGAACCCAGTCATATCCGAAGATGATTGTAGGTGCATCGGATGAGTAGCTGATTCTGAACTACAAGTGGCATCAGTCACGTGGCTCATAATAGATACAATGTATATTTTCATTCACAGATCTCACATGCAATGTTGAAAAAGATGAATAGATTATGGTTACGCCAATTGGGACATATCATTGGTCATCTGTGAAACAGAAAAAGAGAAGTCAAAAGTGCAGTAAGAACTAAGAGAAACATTACCAACTCATGATAATATTTCATATTAACATTTGATAGATCAATACACCCCTTAGCTTGGGTTAGCAATGCTGCCTTTGTAGCTGCGGAACCGTAACTTTTAGGTCCTTATGAAATTGTTTTTCCAATATGTTTGGGTAACAATAAAAGAGCTGTGCATTTAAATTCTTATTATATAATTATTTGATATCTGAATTCAAAAGGCTATAAAGAAGACAAACACAGATATAGGATTAGTTGCTCACAGTAACATATTATTTTCTCTTGCTATACAATTTTTTTTTTACTTTATTGTACAGATTTTTTCGATTCAAACAACATTTAAATACATGACATATAATATTGTTCCTCTTTCGTATAGATTCGTTTTCCTTGGCTAATACCTCCAACGCCTGTACGTACAATACACATAGCAGCAACTGTTTATATACCAATGTGACCAACTTCTATTCGACCTAACTGCGAGCACATTCGATACCAATACATGTAAATGCCTAACTTCATATAGTACCATAAAACCCCACTCGTAGAAACCCCAAACGTTATAAATAGTACATACTGTTGCAGAATCATTACCAGAACCAAATTTACTAGTTCCCATCCATAAATAATTACTACAAATAGCGAACGGGAATAACCCAATTTAAAACGAAATAAGATATATATAAAGTTGGATTCGTATATTAGGCATAGTGATTTTGTCACCAATTAAAGAAGTTTAGTAAGAAAGCAGGAAGTAAGCAATTAATTCACGTTACAACTCGTCAGTGCTAAGCTGTTGATCACGTTTGAAGTCATTTTGTTCAGTGTGACAAAACATGTACTTGAAAAAAATGTGATGAAAAATTTGACGTTCTTTTAACATTCTAGAAATTTTAAAATCAAATTTTCCGTCAAAAAAGGTACACCATAATTAGTATTCAACATATTCCAATTGTTTTTTCTTTTGTCATTTAGGGACCTTGTTTACTTGACTATGCGGTATGTGTTTTGCTCATTGTTCAAAGCCATACGGTGACCACCGTTGTTAACTTCTATGTGATTTGGTTTCTAAAAGGGAGTTGTCTCATTTGCAATTATACCACATCTTTTTTTTATATATAGTGTACATTACACGTTACAACGCGTTAAACTGCTGACCAAATAGTTCTACTAATCAAAAGTATCTAAGAACATTGTGACGAAAATATCTGTAAGACCAACGCATGCAACTGTTAGACTGAGAGACAATATGAAAAGAACGTAACCTTACTCTTGGTGGTTATATGATATACTAGTATAAGATATCAGTTGTATTCAATATCTTATAAAATGTAAAATATATGGAGATTGTCACGAATTTATATGATATTCCTTTAACGCTATAAAAGAGAGGCGTAATATATTAGAGGGACATTCAAACGCATACTGTCAATGGTTAATTCGATAAATCACGTTCGGGAAAAGGTAAACGTTGTCTCCTTAACTTCGTCTGTTGTCTGTCAAACATTAATCAGAATATGATATCTCTTGTATAGTTCTCTTTAGAAGATCATCAGAAAATTATATATCTTAAAATAAAAAAATTAAAAAAGATAGAACAAATTCTCCGTGTGAAACTTATTTTTTTCTATCACAAATACAGAAAGGTTCAAAGATTGCGAGAAAAAAGATATTACAAATGTTTTTTACTAAGATTTGTATGAAACAATTAGGTTAATAAACTTCTACTACGACTCATCCATTTTATTTGTGTCTATCAATATAGAAAAATAAGGAGATGTGGTGGGATGGCCAATAAGACAATTTTCCAACAGAAACCAAACTGACGTAGAAGTTAACTACTATCAGTCGTCTTTGGTTCTCAATAGTAAACATTTGAATTTTAGTATCGTCTAGCAATTTGCATTCAGATAAATATTGTAGAGATACTGTAATTACTAATAGCACCTTATTATCTTGTCACGTGTTTTAACATGTTTGAACAATGTTGTTCCTAAAATTTCATCACGTCTGGAATAAACTACAGTAAATGCGAACAAACAATATATCGGGTCGTTTATTTATTGACAAATTATGCGACTAGAATTAAATAGATTATATAAAATGAGATAATAAGAATCCATTGACACTTAATGGTTCACGCGTCATGTAAAGATGTTATAAACTAAAAAATTCGGTCTTTATTGTCTGCATTTGATGGATTAGTCTATTTTCCGTTTTCCTATATATATATGAATTCAATAATCACTTAGAAAACAAATTGTGAAACTAGGGTCTTTCCCTGTCTGGTCTACTGTAAATTTTTATCAGCTGATTTTGTCACTTTAGTTTTGGAAAAATGTCAATTTCCTTAATATGTCTGGTTTGATTTCCGAAAATATGATTTATAAACACATTAACAAGACAGATAATACATTGTAACGAGACTTATCAATTGAATTCAAGTGCTACTTATTTTTAAACACTTTTTAAAATGAGTTTACGAGAACGACGATAGAAAAGAATATGATTAACGTTCAGCTCATTGTTTTCGAACTAGAAATACGTCTAGTACACAAAAATTATTAACTGAAACAGCAACAAAACGATTGACTTCAAGGATTACAATGACTACTTGTAATAAATAAGTAAATTAAAATGAAGTATCAAATGCAATATAAACAAATACAGATAAGCTTACGGGAATATGAAAATACACTGTTTTACTTTTTTTTCTGGCATTTATACTTCAGTTGATGATTTTTTAAAGGAGTAGGTTCAGTAAGACACCTTTTTGGCCCCAAAATATAGCAGTTTTACAAAATTGTTAAAATGTGAACCTTTAGTTATTTATTGGACAGAAGAATGCTTCTGCTACATAAATCTGGGCTGTTTTTTTACAATACAATGCACATATATCCGGTACTAGCACCATTAAGTCATGCTAAATTACTGAAATCCTCATAATTCTAGCATTTTAGTTAAATTTTAGACGGTTTTCGTGTAAAACGAAAGTGGCCGCATTCGTGTTCATCCTTAATATTGAAATGTAAGTTGTATTTTATGATAATACATAACATATATAAAGGTTGAGGATGAACACGGATGCGGCCACTTTAATTTTTACCAAAAACCATCTGAAAAGTGACATTTTCCGGCATATTAGGTAGATTTTTCATATTTGAACTTGAATCGGATCGTTTTTAATGACTAAATCTGTTAAAATCTTTCACATAAACTAATTAATTCAAATAAAATAGACACTTAAGTGTTTAAAAAGTGGTCAAAATCTTTCATCAGATGAACCTGAAATTTGAGGCTGAAATCGGTCCTTACCGGACCTACTCCTTTTAAATTTGTGCAGAGGTGTGTTTATCCGACAAAACCAGGGATCTTGAAAAATCTTTAGAACAGAGAGTAGAATAAAGCATTTTTAGATCCTTGTATGTGCATCATAGGCATGGGGCCTGTATTTTAATCAGATTGATGTCAATAGGACCTGATTGGTTAACCGTCTTGGGTCTATTCTCTAGAGTTTTCTTATATAAATAAACCCCGACACTTTCCAAAAAGACCAAATAGCAATAATGATTCAAACTAAATATGATTTAGAAATCTAGGCATTCCTTAATGTGATTAATTTGTGTTACAGATTTAGTTTTTACCTTAGATATTATTTTATATGTATCGTTACGGCCATTTTAATATATGATTTCAATGATCATTGTGTTAAGAAATTGTGCAACAAGAGTGTAAACCTGTTGGGTCATCTGTCGCCTCGTATCAATTGATATACATTTTGTCACTATGCTGTTCAGGAAAAAGACGACTTAAACACGCACATAAAATATTTGTATGTCCTTTTACAAGATTAGTATCACTTCTTTGGGTTGTTTTACAAGCTTCAAACACAATGTTTGATATTTTTTTCTGTTAATCCAAACCCTCGTCCCCTGTATGCAATTCTAATATTCAGCACTGTTAAGAACAATAGTTGACATAACGAAACAGCTATCAATAGAAATGGTATTCACTAGGATATGTATCTTTGTACGACAATATCATACATTGATGACTAGTTTAATGCACGAATTGAGTTGCCGTATTTGTTTTTAATTTGCGTTATAGTGATAGTCATTGAACATTGTTCAAGGATGAATAACGATCTAGCTTGAGAAAAAAACCGTAATCAATAAAACGTAAAATCACAAAAATACTGAATTAAGAGGAACATCTAATCGGAAAGTCCATAATTACATGACGAAATAAAATAAGAAAACACATAAAAACGAATGGTCAAAAACTGTAATATTCCTGACTTGGTACAGGCATTTTGATATGTAGAAAATGGTGGATTAAACCTGGTTTTATAGCGCTAACCCTCTCACTTTGATGACAGTCTCATCAAATTCCGTTATATTTACAATGATGCGTGAACTAAACAGACATAATAAATAAAATATGGATACAGCAATGTTTATTAGATCAACACAATTGTAAAGATGAATGACTTAAGAATAACACGTTCTCTTACAACGATGATGATGGATATCTGATTAATGTCCAGCGGCTACTTAAATACACATTCTGGCAAAAAAAAAGAGTATAATTCATGTGGAAAATGGGCCTGGTATGGTGTAATTTAAATAAACAACATATTTTATATTCTCTGTTTGCACGTTCTGACGGCTAAAAAATTGGACCTCGCCATTTCGATAGTATAGATGGAAGTGACATAACACTTTTAAAACAAATATGTACATTTTATAAAAATATGAAAATAATAAAAGAAAATGTATATGCGATCCGACAATTCTCTACCAGAAACCAAATGACGTAGC
Organism: Mytilus edulis; assembly: GCA_019925275.1. Taxonomy (NCBI): domain Eukaryota; kingdom Metazoa; phylum Mollusca; class Bivalvia; order Mytilida; family Mytilidae; genus Mytilus; species Mytilus edulis. Next base: position 61,485,891 of record CM034354.1, on the reverse strand, counting down.
TATTATCAGTTTTATATTGTTCTTAATGGCTCAATATGGTTCTAAATAGTAAACATTTGAATTTAAGTATCGTCTAGCAATTTGCATTCAGACTAAAATTTTACTTTTACTGTAATAAATTGCGACACCTTCTAATCTTGTCATGTTTTTAAAACACTTAATTTGCTGATATGATATCACGTCTGTTGACATAAACTACAATAAACTGAACGAGGTACTTAACACACAATGCAGTGGGTCGGTTCTTTATTGATAAACTATACAACAAGAACAAAACAAGATTCTATCAAGGGAGACAATAAGAGCCTTTATACAACTAATGGTTTACTTGTCAAGTTTACATGTCATAAACGTTTTAGAAAAAATTCTTTATTGTCTGCGTTTGATAGATTTGTCTATTTTCCGTTTTCTTTTTACAAAAAAAAATGTTTTATAAATATATATGAATTCAATAATCACTAAGAAAACAAATTGTGTAATTTTATCAGCTGATTTTGTCACATTGGTTTTTGCAAAAATGTCAATTTTATTAATATGTCTGGTTTAATTTCCGAAAATATGATTTATAAGCACACGAACAAAACAGATAATACATTGTTACGAGACTTATCAATTGGATTCAAGTGTTACATATTTTTTCAACACTTTTTAAAATGAGTTTACAAGAACGACGAAAGATAAGAATATGATTAACGTTCGGCATTTTGTTTTCGAACTAGAAATACGTCTACTACACACATATAACGTACTCACTATAACAGCATCAAAACGATTTTCTAAAGTTGTGTATTCATCCGACAACACCTATAAACTTGAAAGGTCTTTAAAACAGGGCGCCACAAATAAATAAGCTTACCCTTCCGGAAAACTGAATTCACAACCTAATGTTTCATGTATTCCGTGTTTCCCATTCTTTTGTTTTCCACGTTGTATATTGCATATTGTTTTTGTCTTTTTGTGAAGTTTATGCCATGCCACTGTCCGGCCACGTCCACTTATATTTTTGTCCATCTGATGAGTAAAGCCTTTTTCAACTGATTTTTATATTTCGTTCTTATGTTGTACTGTTATACCACTGTCCCAGGTTAGGGGAGGGTTGGGATCCCGCTAACATGTTTAACCCCGCCACACTATTTATGTATGTGCCTGTCCCAAGTCAGGAACTTGTATATTCAGTGGTTGCCGTTTGTTTATGTGTTACATATTTGTTTTTCGTTCATATTTTTACATAAATGAGGCCATTAGATTTCTCGTATGAATTGTTTTACATTGTCTTATCTGGGCCTTTTATAGCTGACTATGCGGTATGGGCTTTGCTCATTGTTGACGGCCGTACGGTGACCTATAATTGTTAATGTCTGTGTCATTTTGGTCTTTTGGGGATAGTTGTCTCATTGGCAATCATACCACATCTTCTTTTTTATACATTGTCAATATGTTTTAAAGCTAAACTTATTTATTTATAGTGGATTGGGAACCATTTATTGCAACGTATATTAATCCATTTCCACTTTGCAGGTGCGAGTGCTTCCTTGCAGCAGCATATTCTGCACTTTTTCGAAATCTACAAGGGTGTCTTTTATGTGCAAGAGATATGACTCTCTCGTTCGATAGACCAGCCATTAATCGTCCCCGTCCGACGGACTATCATCGTTTCCAAAGAGTGTGTCTTATATATTAGTTTATCTGTATCGTTACTGCCATTTTAATATAGCATTTCAATAATAGTTGTGTTACCAAATAATGTAACTAGTATGTATTATCTGTAGGGTCCTCTGACGGGTCTCCGATCGACGTATATCAGCTAATTAACATTTTGTCACTATGATGTTCAGGAAAAAGACGAACTAAACACGCAAATGAAATATGTGTTGTCCTATTACAAGTTTAACATAAATTGTTTTCTTTTGTCACAAGCTTCGAACAAAATATCGCCCATTATCCTGTAACACTTCCAAACCCTCATCCGTGATGTGCAATTTGATTATTCAGCAGTTTTAAGAAACATGACATAACGAAACATCTATCAATACAAATGATAGTAACAAGGATAACTGAACTAGTATATATTTGTTTAGGGGCCAGTTGAAGGACGCATCAGGGTGAGGGAATTTCTCGCTACATTGAAGACCTGTTGGTGACCTTCTGCTGTTGTTTTTTTCTACGGTCGGGTTGTTGTCTCTTTGACACATTCCCCATTTCCATTATCAATTTTATATAGATTTGTGTACGACCATATCATACATTGATTACCAGTTTAAGGTACGTATTAATTTGCTATATTTGTATTGGTAAATTTTCCAATTAATCATTGTGATCATACATCATTGTCAATCAAAGACAAGGTCATGAATATTGTTCAAGGATACATATTACTCTTGCTCGTTCAAAAAGGCTATGATTAAATGTTTATTTGATCATCTCAATTTAGCGATGAATGACTAAAACATAATATTTCTCCTTCAACGATGATGGAAAGCTGTTTAATGTCAAGCGGTTTATTACATTCATATTTAAAAATCATGACCTCCCACACTCGAAACTAACATGATACCATGAGACCAACGAGACGGTACTCGTATATCAGCCGTCAACAATAATGCTCTTGCAATAATATCATTTTATCATCAACACAAGTTAAACTATTAACAGTTGAAAGCACATTTACTATTAAGGCTGATGTTCTTTTCGATTTTCCTATTGGAATACTTATATCTTCGCCTTATCATGACTAGTTTACAGCACTTACCCGAAGTGTTAAAAACAGAATATCACAAACAAATATTGATCGTGTATGGCATCCTACAAAGCACGACACAGAAAACTATAAAAAGCCAAGAAACTACAAGGACGTATGACAAAATAGGGTACACAAACCCAATTATATTATGGTTAAAGGCTGTGGAATCCGGATTATTGAAGGATCCATTGTTTTAAGTTTTATCAAGTTTTCATTGATTTTTTATTTGTGTCACGGAGTGGCCTCCTGTCTGTTTGAAAAGTTAAAACAAATATACATTACTCCAGGGAATATTCCAAACAGAATAGACACCAGAAGGGTCATTAAAGCTCATAAGACTATCATACACTGACAACATCATGGCTAAAAAAGGAAAACAATGATCAACAGATAAACAATTGTACACAAAACACATATTAGAAAGCTAACGACGAAGGAACACGAATCGCACCAAACACTTCTAGGTTCTCCGGAAGGGTAAGCAGATCCTGCTTCAGATATGACAACCGTAGCGGTGTTCATGTTAGTAAAAACACGGTAATAAACATATAAATCATGTTCGGGAAAAGGTAAAAATTATCTCTTTGATTTCATATGTTATCTTCCAAAACTTAATAAGAAGTGTGTGATGCATCTTGTATAGTTCTTTTTAGAAGATGGATCATAAAGTTGTGTGTCTTAAAATGACAAAAAAAAATATAGCAGTTTCGTCATGTGGAACTTTTTGTTTTTTATCTCAAATAAAGACACTTTTTGAGAGAAATCAAAGAAGTTTATATAACAAATTTAACAGTGGTATACTCAGATGTGTATTTTAGGATTTAATTAGGTCAGGTTTATGAATTTGTGTCAGATGTTCGGACTTTTTTGTTCTCTTTCTACGATACAGAGTAAATTATTTTGCCCAATAAAACCAATTTTTCTTTTCATGTAAGACTAGAACAGCTTATAAAAGTTCATTGATCAAAATATATTCGATACATAATACTGCCAATATAAATATAAAGTTAAAGTCTGTGTTAGCACTTTCAAGCCATTTTGAAAAATAATCATCTCGACAAGGAGACCAATAACTATTATGTTTAACTGTTTGTTCCTTGACTAATGTTCTTCCGAATTTAATTTTTTTTTTTTATTATTTATGCATAGTTCATTCTTAAGGACATAAACTAGTCTTATTTATGAAACACAAAGGTTGATTTAATACGACTATGCACATTTTGTTTTTGACTATCAATATAAAAATGAGGATGTCAGTGAGACAATTTTCCATCAGAGACTTAATGACGCAGAAGTTAGTTACTATCAGTCGTCTTTGGTTCTAAATAGTATACATTGAAACTGTAGTATCGTCTAGTCAGATAAATATTTTACAGTTACTTTAATTACTTTCAGCACCTTGTAATCTTGATACCTTTATGGAACGATTTTGTTCCCAAAATATTATCACGTCTGGCATAAACTATAGTAAACGAGAAGAGTTCCAAAACAAGCAATGTATCGGGTCGTTTATTTATTGAAAAAACTATGTACCAAGAATTAAATAGATAATATAAAGTGAGATAATAGGAATCCATAGACACGTAATCGTTCACACGTTGAATAAAGATGTCATAAACTTAAAAAATGATATATTAGTCTATATTAATCTTTTCTATCATTTATTTTAATTCAATAATCACTTAATAAACAAACTATGTACCTATGGTGTTTCTCTGTCTGATCTACTGTCATTTTTTATCAGCTGATTGTGTCACTTTGGTTTTGCAAAACTGTCCATTTCAATACAGTTAGATTTCTGAAATATGATTTATTAACACATTATCAAAACAAATAATAACGAGGTTTATCACCTGGGTAAAGTGGTACTTTCGTTTTTAACACTTTTCAAAAATTTGTTTACGAGAACGACAAAATATAAGAACGTGATTAACGTTTGGCTCTTTGTTTTTCGAACTAGAAATACGTCTAGTACACACATATAAATACTATCTGAAACCTCAACATAACGATTGACTAAACGGATTACGTTTACTACATGTAATAGATAACTAAAGCAAAAAGAAGTATTACATTGAATATAAAAAATTACAGATTTTGTGTTTAGATTTATGAGTTTGACTGTCCCTTTGGTATCTTTCGTCCCTCTTTTGTATCCCATTACTGTCTGGTGTTTTATCTGCTTTCAGTGATACATAGAGGGTCTATCACTTGCATTTTGAAATATCAAGATAGTACTTTGAAAATATACTGTTTTACTTTCTGTTCTGGCAATTATACACCAGGTAATGATTTTTACAAATTTTTAAATTGTGAAGATGTGTATTTATCCGACAAAACCAATGATCGTGAAAGTTCTTTCAAACAGAAAGTAGAACAGAACATTTTTAGATCTGTTTTAGGACGGATTAATCATGAGACCTGTATTTTAACCAAACTGTTGTCAATTGCGACAAGATTTGTTAACCTTCTTGTGTATATTTTCTAGTTTCTTTTTATACTAAAACTCCGACACTTGCTAAAAAAAAAGACCAAATAGCAGTGTTAATTCAAACTAAATATAATTAAGAAAGTTAGGCATACCTTAAGGTAATTCATTTAATTCAGATTTTGAATAAAAGTTTAAAAAAAATGTCAACATTGGAAAGTTTAAGTAATTAAAAGTATAACACATTTGTCTCATATAGACTTTAGTATTCCAAACAACAGGCGTATTATGTTGATCAATATAAGCGTACCCTTCCAGAAGAACTGAAATCAAAACATTTTGTTTGTTGTATTCAGTTTTGCCCATTCTTCAGTTTTATATGTTGCATTTTGTGTATTGTTTTTATCTTTTCGGGTTTGTTTTTCGTTTTTTTGTTATTCCATTGTCAATATGATTTTGATGTCCTTTTGGTATATGTTGCATCCCTTGATGCCACTGTCATACAATTGAGAGATTTAGCGCTATACCACAAGGTTCAATTCTACCATTTTCTGCATTAGAAAATGCCTGTACCAAGTCAGGAATATTACAGTTGTTGTCCATAAGTTTAATGTGTTTTAGCTTTTGCTTTTGCCATTTGATGATAGGGACTTTCCCTTTTGAATTTTCCTCTGAGTTCAGATTTTTTTGTGATTTTAATTTTTTCTATCAAAGGATATTACAGAGGTTAAGAATCAAATGCAATATTATGAATTTAACAGGTACATATAAAAACGTGTATTGATTAAATAAATTGGTCTTATTGTACTAAAAGAAAATAAAACTTCTTATTTGACAAAACTTATTTAATTTGCGTCCGTCAGTCGTCTTTGTATCTGAATATCAAATTTTAAAAATGTTAGTTTCGTTTTCTAATTCGATTTTGTATAACGTTGAATATGAACTTTAGTTAAACTGAAAGAGTTACTTAATACACTTGATTGTTTAAATGTCAATTTGAGATGGCATCAGCTTATTAAGATTCGGTCTAAATTAAGTATGACTGAGCTATTAATTTATATGTATCGTTACCGCCATTTCAGTATCCGATTTCAATAATCGTTGTGTAAAAAGTTGTGTAAATAGTGTGTAGTCCCTGTCGGGACCCCTGTCGCATTGTCATGCTTATATCAGCTGATATATATGAGACAATATCTGAAAAAGTCTAATTTTTGGAAATAAGAAAAAACAACAAATTTTTTTTTAGACCCAGTATTTTAATAGCACAAATCGAAGAACACACATTGGGGATCTAGGAACTGTTGTCTGTAATTCAAACAATTGTTTAATAAGGAAACAATGGCTATTTTAAAAATGGTACAAAAAAAATCCAGTTCTTTCCTGTTACCAAAGTGAATCAATTTTAAAAAGTTTCTAATGGGAATAGGGAATAAGTTTAAGACACTATTTGTGGTTTACTAGTATATCCTGCAATAGTTTATCAAATGCCAATTATTGATTTTAGCATTTGCAATACAAAAGGTATAGAAATATACGTAAATATAGTCAGATATGTCGGTAACATGAAAGAATCTTGAGTAACAGCACAACGGTAACAGGACAGAGTTGGTAACAGAAAGGATTTTTCTGCTTTACTTTAATGTTTAAGAAAAATACATCATTTTAAATTGGTCACAATTGGAAGATAACAGCAAACAATGTCATTTATCCTTTGAAACTGTATTTGCAAGATGAAAAATCTGCCTAGGTAATGAAAAATTCTAAAATAAATTCCTTTCTGTTACTATCTACTATACTAGAATTGCACAATGTTCTCTGCTGTTATCAAAAGCAAAAAACCTATTTTTTTATTTAATATGCTGTATATTATTTTGAAATTTATTTAATATGGTGGTGATAACTTATATTAAATGAAATGGTTGGCATATAGTAGATTAACTTTTCGATTCTTCAGTAAAATTGTCTTGAACATCCTTCCTGTTACTTATGATGGTTATGCTGTTACTTTTTATCAGGTAACATGACAGAACGTAACAGAAAGGAATTACGCGATAGTTTTTGTCCTTTTTATCACATTAAATGTATTTCCTGTGACATATAACTTTTAAAAAGATGATATAAAAACACACACAATGCTGTGGTGCACACTTAAAAATATTCTCAGAAAGTGTAAGAAAAGGCTGTAACAGGATAGAACACCAATAAGTATTTTTCTATAAATTCTTACCTTGGATGGGCTTGAATTTTCAAACCTGGCCGCCTTTCCAACTATTTCTTTGTACTAATGCATTCAGGAAATGATGCTCTTTACAATACATAATGGGAAAATAACTCTTGGTCTTGTAAACGTTTCCACAGGTAAAAAAAACTTAGTGGTAACAGGAGGGAAATCACCCCTGGGGACAAATTTTTTTTCTGTTAAAATTTGCAAAATTTTATTACATGCTATAGTTATAACATAAAAAGACAAAATAGGGGCAAGTTTATTATATGATATATCATATATGTGAGAATCGGACGCCTGTTTAATTAATTTGGATATTATTTGAATGATTTAGTTTTCAAAAAAACACAGGGGACAACATGATTTTAGGGGGGGTTGAACATTTAAATTACAATATTTTATTAGAAGAAATATAAGAATGAGTGTTTAATTGGCAGGCCATGGTGCATTATATAATTTAGTTTATACTGAAACTTAAAATTTTTAAAAAAGATGGTCGAATAAAAAAATAATTGCTGGTGAAGTGCGGGACATGGAAATTAGACTTTTTCAGATATTGTCTCATATATATTGTCACTATGCTGTTCATGAAAGAAAAGAATGAAACAAGCAAATGAAATATGTGTTGTCCTATTGCAAGTTTAATATAATTTTGTTTCTTTTGTTTAACAAGCTTCGAACAAAATTATCGCCCATTATTTCAAAAACCCTTCCAGACCCTCATGCGTGATGTGCAGTTCTAAAATTTAGCACTTTTAAGAATAATAGTTGACATAACAAACCGTCTATCAATACAAAAAAACGCACTAGGATATGAATTGTGTGTACGACCATATCATACATAAATTGATGTCAGGTTTAATGCACGTATTCATTTGCAATCTTTGTTTTTAATTTGTGTTTTAGTGTTATATACTATAAGGAAATTGTCTAATTAATCACTGTCATTATACATTATTTTCAATAAAAAATTAGTTCATAAAAATTGTTCAAAGAAAACATAGCACTCTAGCTGGAGCAAATACTTATCAAAGGTACCAGGATCATAATTTGAGAAGCTAGACGCGCGTTTCGTCTACACAAGACTCATCAGTGACGCTCATATCAAAATATTTATAAAGCCAAACAATAACAAAGTTGAAGAGCATTGAGGATCCAAAATTCCAAAAAAGTTGTGCCAAATACGGCAAAGGTTACCTGTTTGGGATAAGAAAACCCTTAGCTTTTCGAAAAATTCAAAGTTTTGTAAACAGGAAATTTATAAAAATAATCACATTATTGATATTCATGTCAAAACTGAAGTGTTGACTACTGGGCTGGTGATACCCTCAGGGACGAAACGTCAACCAGCAGTGGCATCGACCCAGTGATGTAAATAGTTATCAAAGGTACCAGGATTATAATTAAGTACGCCAGACGCGCGTTTCGTCTACATTAGACTCATCAGCGACTCTCATATCAAAATATGTGTAAAGCCAAACAATTACAAAGTAGAAGATCATTGAGGATCCAAAATTCTAAAAAAAGTTGTGCCAAATACGGCAAAGGTAATCTATGCCTGGCATAAGAAAACCATTAGCTTTTCGAAAAATCTAAAGTTTTGAAACCAGGAAATTTATAAAAAAAATAACCACATAATTGATATTCATGTCAACACCGAAGTGTTGACTACGGAGCTGGTGGTACCCTCGGGGACGAAACTTCCACCAGCAGTGGCATCGACCAAGTGGTGTAAATAGTTATCAAAGGTACCAGGATTATAATTTAGTACGCCAGACGCACGTTTCGTTTACACAAGACTCGTCAGTGACGCTCATATCAAAATATTTATAAAACCAAACAATTACAAAGTTGAAGAGCATTGAGGATCCAAAATTCCAAAAAAGTTGTGCCAAATACGGGTAAGGTAATCTATGCCTGAGATAAGAAAACCCTAAGCTTTCGAAAAATTAAACAGGAAATTTATAAAAATAATCACATTATTGATATTCATGTCAACACCGAGACTACTGGGCTGGTAATACCCTCGTGGACGAAACGTCCACCAGCAGTGGCATCGACCCAGTGGTGTAAATAGTTATCAAAGGTACCAGTATCATAATTTAGTACGCCAGACGCGCTTTTCGTCAACATTAGACTCATCAATGAAGACTCATCAGTGACACTCATTTTACAAGCAAAACACGCAATTATTAAATGTTTATTGGATCCTCAAAATTTTACGATGAACGCCTTTAGATAACATTTTCTCCTACAACGACGATGATGGATAGATGATAAGTGTACAGCGGCTACTCGAATGCATATTCTGGGCAATAACTCGTTTATGAAATATGAATATCAACCCTGCTTTGTATTAGACCAACATGATAAGCAAGATGTTTTTAACGTACTGGTTTTCTCCCTTTTTTAACATTGTTTTGACTCTAAACAAACCTTTCTTTCGAATTATGTCGAGTGTTAAGAGTAGAAGCAGGAAATTTCATTGATAAAATATTTGGTTTGATCAGACTGAGGTACGAAATCGTAACCTCCTATACCCGAAGTTAACATAAATCACCGAGGCAGTTCTGTTATGATATTACAACATTTGTTTTTGAAATGATATCATTACACATGTATCATCAACGCGCGATAAAGTATAAACAGCTGATAGAACATATACGAGTAAGGCTGGTGTTCTTTCCGATATTTTCTATTGGGATGCGAAATATCTACGCCTGGCTATTTCTAGTTTCTACCACTTACCCTCAGTGTTGAAATTAAAAAAAAAATTGGGAGATTTATTATCGTATATTACAATCTACAAAACACGACATGGAAAACTATGAAAAGACAAGAAAATATAAAGATTTATGACGAAATAAGGTATAAAAGCTCAATTTATATTATGGTCAACGATTGTGGAATCCGGATCATTAGAGAACTCTTTGCTTTTTATCATACTATGTACTATGTGATTTGCTAATTATTGAAAGCCTTGCAGGTATCTACAGTTGGTAACTACTACATCATCTAGTCTCTGGTGGAGCGATGTCTCATTGACAATATATTTGTTGTCTATCACTTTTTTGTCTTTAATCAAGGCGTCCAGTTTCATTCTATCATGGTAGAAGTTGGTTTCATTAACTATTTACTCTGTAACCTTTCTTGTGATTGTATTTATTACAGGATTTAAAACATTTGATTTATAAGTGATTTTTTTCGGTTTTCACTTAAACCGTAGACAATACACGTGTTTGGCATGCAAAAACTTTAAGGTGGTATCTAAATGAGTTTCTTTATTAACTCATAGACCCGAGTGGGAAATCATTAGGACACACATTTGATTGTTGTTTATTTTCTTTCTGATTTGAAATAAAGTCCTTTTAAATCTAACGCACTACATGAAATGATTATCCATCTATCCTTGTTGTCTACTAGTATTTACGAAGGTCCTCAGATACCACTACTTAGCGATTAATTGGAATAATATTCATGTTTTTTTTTGTTTTTTTTGGAAAGTTAAAACCGATAGATACCTTTATCATTTGTTTAATGAAATCGTTTGAACTAATTAAATAATTATTTACTGAGCATGGCGAACTATTTTTTTTTCAATATGTTTCCGTATAGTTTAATGTGTTATATTATAATCAACTTAGGGGACTCGGATAAATGTATCACCAGTTTGTCAACATCCAGGTTGTGGGTTCGAATTCGACATATGCGTTAGACTCAGATCTTTATTGAGGTAAGTTGTCTTATTGATCAACAATGCTTCTTTTTCTTTATGTACAAATACGAATTCACCGCTATGAATATGATAAATGTGGCGTTAAAAACCAACTTCATTTCAAGATTATTATTTTTTTCATTGTTAAGCTTACATAGTGAGAATGTGTCATATAAACATATATCAAAAGACGATATCTGGTTGTATAACTCAAGTTTAACCTGGCATCCAGTCATCCTGCAGAAGAAGGCTTTCTTTTGTATATTCGGCCATATTGTAGCATAATTGACAAAACTGAAATCCTAGAATGCTAACGTCGAATAACAAATAATTGAACATAGAATTACCATCACACGTGTTCCCAATCAGGAGAAAACCGAGTTGAAATAGAACAAAAGAATCGAAGCTCTTTGTTAGAGAAGGCGATAAATGCTTTTTGTAATGTTTACTATAGTAACAACATTTTTAAAAGTGAATAGAAACAAATAAAACGACCATCTTCTTCTCAATTACGAAGTGTTTTATTTCAAAAACACCAATTGCATAAGTTTTCATTTTATCTATTACATAGTAATGCAGAACAATAAGTAATCAAGTCGACGACATGGGTATTTATCAAGTTTGATGATGAAAAAGCATAACCTCCGATTTAATTTTTTTTACCACGGACGGAGAACATATCAATCTATTAGTTTAGTAATTTTTATGTCTGCCCTTCCATTATGTGACTCAAGAAAAAATTCTAAAGATGGGTAGCAATTGTATCGAAAAGAGGAAATAGAGTGCACCTTTTAATGTTGGGGCGTGTTTGAGGTGTATATTTTTTCTTTTAAACGTACAAAGCCAGAGTATTTGATCTATATCCCGCTTTAGATTCGATCATTTTTATATATCAAAGCTACAGGTTGACGTTATAACATAAAAAACATCACAGTACGAAAAGATGAAATATATGGGTCATGTGAAATACCTATCTAATGAATCACAAAAACAGGGTAGGTGTGTTCGAATAGCAGTTTTTTTTACTAAAAGTACTTGACGACAGTCTTTTAAGTTGGATGATGAAAATGCTTATCTTCAAAAAAATATAATTGTTTGGGTATGATAACTAGGGTTTATAATCTTAAACCATTGAACATGTTTAGTCTGCCCTTCCACGAAATATTTAATTAGATTTTTTAAATATTTAAGAATTTTCGAAAATTCCACCTTACAACCGATCAGACAATAGTTTTTAGTTAAATCAAAGCAGACAAAATCATTAACTGATGCTCATTAGCTTGTAGATACATTTGTCTTTTAAAATACAACTGACATATAAGGATCGTAATAGTGCTATGTTGATACATTTATCGGTTTTCAAGAGCAAAATTGGCAGCGGGTCATTCCTACAATGGCTTCCATTTTTACGATTGTAAAATGAACTGGCGTAATGGGAGATAATTTTGACGAAGTAGAATCCTGACTGCAACTATTATACCTTATGAAATACTCCATCTATTAGTAGACATACATCACGTGATAATGTCCAAACAAATGCACGTGTTAATTATGATATGTTTAATCATATTTCAACAATACGACACTTCCTTATTGTTATAATCTTTTTATATACATTTGTATCATAAACTTCATAGTACAATTCCGAGAATTTGAGTAAATTTAAAGGCTGAAGGGAACCAATGGAGATTTCATAATGTCGGCAGTTGTATACTAAGAAGCGCATAACAGAAATACAAGATAAAATTGAGAATGAAAATGGTGAATGTGCCAAAGAGACGACAACCCGACATAGAGCAGACAAAAGCAGAAGGTCACCAACAGGTGTTCAATGCAACGAGAAATTCCCGCACCCGGAGTCTTTTTTGTAAAAAATAGTGATATTAAATGTAAAATAACTAAGCATGTTTGAATGGCGTATATGAATAGGAAGATATGGTTTGATCGTCAATAAAACAATTCTCAAACAGAAACAAATTGACGACGTGGACGTAAGCATCTATAAGTCGACTTAGGTTCTAAAAAGTAAAGATTTAAATGTAAGTGTCTGTCAGCAATTTCCATTCAGCTGCTGTAATTGAATACATTGTGTTCTTGTAGTGTTTTTAAAACACTTATTTCACTTAATTCTAATAATGTCTAATATAAACTATGAAAATCAAAAAAAGTAGCTTCACTCTCAATGTGTTGTGTCAGTGCTTTATTGACAAATTATGCAACGATAATTACAATATAAAGTGAACAGGAATCCATGTATAGACACTTAATTTTTCACACGTCAAGTTAAGATGTCATAAACTAAAAAAAAAAACAAGTTTTCTGTGATTAATAGATAAGTCGATTTCCATGTTTTTATCCACATTTCGATGGGTTCAATAATCACTTAGTTAATTGATTGTTAACTAGGGTATTTCCCTATCTGGTAATCTGTCAACTAATGTCAGCTGGTTGTGTCACTTTGGATTAGCTAGAATTTCAAAACTAGTTTGTCTGCTTTGGTTTCCGGGAAAATAATTCATTCAAACTCTTAACAGAATAGATAAAAAAGAGATTGATCATTTCCTATTAGGTGATACATGTTAATGTTAACAACGAAAGAAAACGTTTCAGGAAGTTTTGGCAAATGGGTCAAATTGAAAACACATTTATTGCATACATTATAGCTTGTAATAGATATTTTCCATCGTTGAAGATCGTACAGATGAACTTCGGTTCCATCCATAACCTTTTCAGCATTAATTAATTAGTATGCAAATACATGTATTTTCATGATACAAGTCTATAGACGGTAACTCATAGTTGAAAATTTCTACCGTTAAATATGTCTGAAATGAAACAATGTCGTAGACAAATTGCAACGCTTTAGCTAAAAACCAGAAATGCAACAGCTAAAAACACAATATAGATAGCTTAGTATCGAACAACACGAACTAGACTATAATGCATCCTTAGTTTGATAACTTCACTATGCACTGGCCTCTCACATATACATGCTGATTTTTATTTTTTTATTCTCACAAATTTGTCTCATTTTTGTAAGCCATACAGTTGCAAATTATTTGCCTACATCCACTTAATTTGAACTACTAGTATATGGATAGTTGTCTCATTGACAATCCAAATAATATCTGTACTTTAAAAAGAAAAGATGATCTGTGAAGAATAAAACAACTATTGTTAACGATTGCAACATATTTATTCATTTGTTTTGAATTTCTAAATTTCTAAATAATATTACAGGAAAGATCATCACAATAAAAGCGCGGTGCAGTCTTTGTTATTAAAGGAACTGCGTCAAACGTCGTAATAAAAAAAGACATACAATAATAGCATTTCGAGTAGATTAAGATTTGATGAAACAATTTTTTTTAGAAAAAAAAACAATAAAAGTTGTGTCTTAATGACTTCCTTATTGCGTTCATGAGTTGAATGAACGCTGACATTAATATAGCATGCGTCAATTTTAGCAAAAGGTATACATGTTTACAGAGTTAATACTATGATTAAAATCAACCTCTGCTACAAAAGAATGAAGCTGAACACGTGTAGAATTTTAGTTCCGTATTATGTCAGAGTATGCCATGTTATACAAAATCAGCTATCTTGAGGAGTGACAAATCGAAATTTTTCACGAAAATAAGATTCCAACTCACTCAGAAAAGTTAACCTTACATAGTTTTGATTCATTAACCCCTTTGGTCATACATGTATATAACTCTTAAAGCATTCATGTATTATCTTGGCTATTGATATCAAGGTTTTTATACTTCCATAGAAACGTTAAGAGAGTTCGCTTCTCAGTTTTAAAATAATTAACTTTTCAAAACACTACTTTATATTGATAAGAGGTTGATAAAAGGAATCAAAATAGCAAACACAAAATATATGTGTCAATGTGCTTGTTTTCGAGATATAGGCCATTGAAATTTTTGCGGGAAAATATTCTCTCCTTATTTTTTGTGGCTTAATTATTGATAAGTTTATGTTCTCAAAAACTATGAAAAAAAGAATTAAAATTTCATAAGACTTTTACAGATCTCTTATCATATACATGAAACAGATTTATAAAAAAGAAAAATGGGGGTTCATGGGCTTTTTTGTAAGGCAATTCAATGGATAAAACCAGAAGATTCCGAAAATATGACAAATATCATTAAAATATGACAAGCGAACCTCAACTCACAATACTTAAAAAGTGTTATTTTGTTTTTTACACTGAATTTGATTTTTTTTTATTTCTGAAGTTAGGCGTACTTCTTTAACATTTTGATATAGCATACATCTAAGTTCACGAGTGTAATTTGTTAATGATCTGTCAACTGTTCTATAGTTGATCGCGTGTTGATGATTGAAATTTTAAGAACAGTATTTCTGATGTGTAATGTATGATAACTGCCTCGTTGCCATTGTTTTAGCGTGTTTGCATCGATTGTCAGATGCGTGAGTTGAAACGGCGTTCGGGTCAAACAAAATACTTTAAACAGCAATACATCATCATCGTTGAACAACAAAATGTTAGTTCTACGTCCTTCATCGTTATTTTGGAATGAATTAATAAAACCGTAATGATTGCGCATTTTCTCAAGCAAGACTGCTATTTATCCTTAAACAAAGTTCATGAACTTGTCTCAGATTTAAAATGATGTATCACCAAAAACGATTAATTGGACAGTTTACCAGAAGTATATCACTACAAGGCAAATTAAAAAAAAATATTGCAAATTAATACATGCATAATATTGGTCATCAATGTACAATGATATGGTCGAACAACAAACCCTATCCTTGTGAGTGTTATTGTATTGATATAATGAATTTGTAAAGCTGATATAGCGTTTTTTTTTTTATTGTTATGGTTCTGCAAAGTGCTATAGATCGAAATGGTACACAGTGCCTGATGGTCTAGTTAGAGTTTACAGAATAGAGAACAATTAGCGGACACTTTTTTCAAAGTTTGAACACACAATTTGTATTTTCATCACATTGCATTTTAAACCCTTTTTCCATTACGGAGCGGAGTGTCTCGGTATCATAAATAACGTAAGTATCAAGCAAATTCTTGGCGTACTAAATTATAATCCTGGTACCTTTGATAACTATTTACACCACTGGGTCGATCCAACTGCTGGTGGACGTTTCGTTCCCGAGGGTATCACCAGCCCAGTAGTCAACATTTCGGTGTTGATATGAATATCAATAATGTGGTCATTTTTATAAATTTCCTGTATACAAAAAAAACTAAGGATTTTCTTATCCCAGGCATAGATTACCTTAGCCGTATTTAGCACAACGTTTTAAAATGTTGGATCCGCAATGCTCTTCAACTTTGTACTTGTTTGGATTTATAATTATTTTGATATGAGCGTCACTGATAAGTCTTATGTAGATGAAACGCGCGTTTGGCGTACTAAATTATAATCCTGGTACCTTTGATAACTATTTGGGGGTCCTGAATTATCATACTGTATTTTAATTTCTTATATTTCTTGTTTGGTATTTTCTCACATGCGGGAGATGCTCTCTATTCTATATATAATTAAATCTTTTAAAACCATATTGATATTACATAACAGCAAAATAAGCAACGATTTTTTGTTCGTAATAATTTCGACCTGGCGGAGGCAAATGATACCGTAAGTCAAAAATTGAGTGACACGCCATCACTAATAATGAAAAAAAAAATGAACAAATGAAAACAACAGTACACAAAATACAACATAGAAATATCGAACGCACTGATGCAAAGCAAAGATGAGTCTCAACATTATCTGTTTTGTTAATGTGTGTATTATTCATTTTCTCAGAAAACAAAATTATATCAACTGATATAAGGTGACAGTTTCAACACCTTAATTACATAATTTGTTAACTAACTAAATACTTAAATAATATAAATGAAGGAAAAAGATTAAAGCAGGCTTATCTATCAAGCACAGACAATATAGACGGAATGTTTTTAAGGTAATGACATCTTTATTTGACGTGTTTACCATTAAGTGTCCTATATTCTCACTTTATAATTTTCTATTTAATTCTAGTTGTATAATTTATAAATAAAGAACCGACCCGATGTAGTATGTGTTAAGAAACTCTTTTTGTTAACTGTAGTTTATGTCAGTTGTTACCATTTTCCAGCAAATGATGGTTTCGAAAAACATGACAAGATAACAAAGTATTGAAATCAACTTCAGCAACTGCAAAATATTGACTAGATGCGAGTTACTACACAAAACTAACAATTAAATATAAACTATTAAAATCCATAACAACTGTTAGTAGCTTACATGTACATCATTTGTTTTTTATTTGATGGAAATTTATTTCATTGGCAAACGAACGCAAGTTTCTTATATTTATATGGGAAGGTACACAAAAACCATGTGCAGTCCTTTCTGAAATATGACTGCGATACAGATCTTTGCGTTTAATCGCTAAATGCATTGTTTCTTCTCTAATTTTTAACTTTTAAACATTTCGTCGGTTCAGATAAGAAACGACGAAATGTGAATTTCTTTTGCATTTGTCAATTCGGTGCCTTTTATATCTTATTTTTTCTCTGCGTTTCTCTGGTTATGAAACATTGATCCATATCTGCTTATCTACTTTATTCTTGGAGTTGTGTCAGTGGCAATTATGCATCAACTTCTTTTTTATACTAAAGTTTCACACGAAGAATAAAGGCAACAGTTGTATACCGCTGTTCGAAATTCATAAATCGATTGAGAAAAAAACAAATCCGGGTAACACATACACTCATCTTATATACAAGGCTTCGAATTTGTATGGCAAACGCGCGACATTCTGTCGACATTCTAGTAATGAGTGATAATTCATGATTTTATGAAAAAAAAAAGAATATAACATTAACATTTACGAAAAATGGGTACCAAAAAATAATATCATCAATTTATGGGACCATCTTAACATCGTAACCCTTCCGGAGCACCTGAGATTACCCCTAGTTTTTGGTGGGGTTCGTGTTGTTTATTCTTTAGTTTTCTAGGTTTTGTCATGTGTACTATTGTTATTCTGTTATTCTGTTATTCTGTTTGTCTTTTTTCATTTTTAGCCATGGCGTTGTCAGTTTGTTTTAGATTTATGAGTTTGACTGTCCCTTTGGTATCTTTCGTCCCTCTTTTAACACCGAAAAGGTGCATAGAAAACTTCGAAAGTCAATACACTAAGATTAAAAGAAAAACCAAAAGAAGGAACAGTCCTGTACACAAAAATTAAGCCTTATTACCCATGTACTTCAGAGGGATAAACCGTATTCTTAATAACAGAAATAAAACCAATGGATGATTTGTATGGATTGTAGTTCAAGGCTTAAG
This sequence comes from Mytilus edulis, assembly GCA_019925275.1. NCBI lineage: Eukaryota > Metazoa > Mollusca > Bivalvia > Mytilida > Mytilidae > Mytilus > Mytilus edulis. Next base: position 61,467,453 of record CM034354.1, on the reverse strand, counting down.
GATGTACTTAGGTGAGGTTTTGAATTTGTGTCAAATGATCGGATTCCTTGGTGTTTTTCCATACAATACAATGTAAAATATTTTGCCACATAACACCCATTTATTTTTTTCATATAAGACTTATTAGCTTATGAAAGGTCATTTACCAAAATTTTAGAAGATCCTTAATTTTCTTTCTTTGGTTTTGAGACCTTATAAGACCAATGCAAATATAAGGTAAAAGCCCGAGTCAGCCTTTACCCGCCATATTTTAAATCTCAAATATCTCGAAAAGGAGGTCCATGACCTATCAATATTTTTAGCTTATTTTTATCCTTAATTGATGCTCTACCAGCTTATAGTATCAATTTTAACTTCTTAATTTATTAATTTTCACCTAACCTCACCTAAGTACATCCTTAATAATCAATATTTTCAATAAGGTTGGGTTTTTGTATGTTGTTTCGTAGAATAAGTATTTTAATAGTTGTAACCAACATCTATATATTATCGCCAATATAGATACCTTAAACAAGAATGATAGTTGGCATACAGGTATATACATGTATGAAAAAAAGAGATGCAAGGTGTTGTACTAAACTTTTCACTCAATCATATATACGCAATAACAATAATAACACAACAGAATGTATTTAAGAACTGAAAAAAGAATGTTACCTTTCAGTAATATCTATATGGTGTGCACAAGTATTTAGATGTTTTGCACACGTATATTATATACTTCGCACTAATATCTAAATGCTTCGCAAACGTATCTAGTCAGCTCGTAAACATATCTAGACGCCTCACAAATATCTAGGGGAAAAAAATGATAGGCAATTTTCTAAATAATGTATTTATTTATTATTGCTCTTTGGTCGTGCTGTTGTCTCTTTTACACATACCTCATTTACATTTTAAATTGTAGTACAAACATTCAACTTTAACTACATATCAAATATATAAAAGTTTAGATTATTAACCAGTATAGTTTATAGTAAACAAAGTATTATTTTTTTTAGGAATAACGTGATGTCACGGTGAACAATTATTGGACGTTTAACAGTTCCCGATAACATCTGAAATTGCAGGAGTTTGTGTAACTCGGTCCTTAATTATTTTTTTTTTATTTATAGTAGATTCAGAAACAAGTTATTGCAACTAAAATTAATCCCTTTCCTCTTTGCGGGTTTGAGTGCTGCCTTGTAGCGGCATTAGCCTGCTCTTTTTCGAAATCTACAAGGATGTCTTTTACGTGCAAGAGATATGGTTCTCTCTAAACAATGGTCAGCCATGTATTGTCTCCTTCCGACGGACTATCATCGTTTTCTCAAGACCATGCTCGCAAATTGTGTCAAAGGAGAGTCCCTAAATTTGTCTCCCTAGAGCGGGAATCGAACCATGAACCTTTGTGTTAGTTTTCCGATTCACTAACCTCTGCACCACAACACTTAGTCTTTATGCTTTGTATGTTGTGTTTTGTTTACAGTAGTTTTTTTATGCTGTTGTGTTGTTGTTTGTCGTCTTTTGTTTTATTGCCATATAATTATCAGTTCTTGTTTGGCTAATGAGTTTGTTTATCTCTTAGGAATCTCTCTCCTCTCTTTAACATCTAAAAGTATGAAGAGAAATTCGCCTTTATTCACGTTACCTTTTAATTTTATCTTAAAACAATTGAATTCAAGTCTTATAGTTTTTAATCGAGTCAGGAAACTGAAGTATCAGATTTCTGAAAAAAATAATGGTTTAATAAATATCTTTAATCAAATTATTATAATGTTGAAAACTCACTGTCTCTTGGGCAGTTATTTATATCGTATATAAAAAGAAAAAAAAGAGCTTACCGACATTATTCAAGAATGATATATTTTGTTAAGCTTTTGACATGCATTTTTGTACTAAATTGTATGGCCTAGACCAACATATCACAAAAAGTTTACTAAAAATTTAAATATTGAGCCTATGTCCCCTTATTCGCAAACACGGATTTGACAATCTCCTTCCCTTCAATATCCTCATTCAAAGATCTTTCAGGATCGTCTGGTTTCGTCGTAATGAAGAAATATCTTCAGCAATTTGAAGGCGGACATTGTATTAGCTAATATTATCAGATATATTGTCAAATCCTTGTAAACCAATATGTTAGTACATGATCTGTATTTTAATCAGGTTACAGTATGAACAATATAGGGTTCAAATTCGCCTCTTCAGAATCTAACGGACTAAGGTAATCTCATTGTTAGTACACCAAAATGAAAATCACGTCACGTAATTGGTTGAATTTCAATTGTTTTAAATTAATCAAAACGTTTTGGTATACGCTTTTGAAAATATTACCCAGAAGGCATTATATTATGTAGCGACGAATTAGATATACTGAAAACAAACCAGGGAAAATTTTAATTGTATGTCTATTCTCAGACTTAAAAATAAACTGTATACGCAAACATATGACGCAAGTGAAAACGTTTTGTGACAAAAATATCTTTAACTGATAAATGAAACAGTGAGGCTTGGACAATCAAAGACATTCATTTTCATTTTCAAATTGACACAAAGAACAGAAAACGTAAACATGTATTAAACCAAAAATATATTTCTTTTATTTTTTTGTTTCCAATGTGAAAACACAAACATCCATCTGAACTATTGCATGTATTGTGTGATGTACTACACGTTTGATAGACTGAATGCAATTAAGAATTAAGTTTTATCTTCATGTAAATCATTTTTCTTTTATCTACAAATCAAATCATTACATTATAGAATTTAAAGACTACTATTCTCATTTTGAGTTTAACATGTGTTTGATATTTATTAACACATTACAAAAACTGTTGCAGTAACTTTCTTTTAATGGAATGGCTATATCTGTTTAGTTTGTACGAATCATTCATTTCAATACGTTTGTTTTCTAAACAGACAAAGTAACAACATTACGTTTTGTTATGTCAAATTTTAATGTTAGGATATTGTATGTTGTCAAATATTTTGTATTGTGGTCTTGAATAATACCACAGACAAAAAAAAACTCGAACCAACAAAGAACCAAGACCATTAATATAAAGTAGACATAGATATAAAGTGAGTGTTTTGTTACAAAAAAAACTGTCAACGTAAATAAAGGCAACAATAGTATACCGCTGTTCGAAATTCATAAATCGATTGAGAAAAAAAAAAACAAATCCGCGTTACAAACTAAAACTGAGGGAAACCCATCAAATATAAGAGGAGATCTACGACACAAAGGGAAGAAAGATACCAGAGGGACAATCAAACTCATAAATCGAAAATAAACTGACAACGCCATGGCTAAAAATGAAAAGGACAAACAGACAAACAATAGTACACATGACACAACATCATGAACATAGAAAACTAAAGAATAAACAACACGAACCCCACCACCCATCACAACGTAGCACAAAAATAATAAAATTAACGGTATCAATTTTCTTGCACCAGATGCGCATTTCGACAATACATGTCTCTTCAGTGATGCTCGTGGCCAAAATATTTGAAATCCAAAGCTTATATAAAAGATGAAGAGCTATAATCAAAAAGTTCCAAAAAGTATAGCCAAATCCGTGAAAGGAATCAGTGCTTTGCATGAGGGAGATACATTCCTTAATTTATAATAATTTCTATCATTTTGTAACAGAAAATTTTAATTAAACAAAAAATCCGTATTTTCACGCCAGTACCGAAGTACTGGCTACTGGGCTGATGATACCCTCGGGGACTAAAATGTAACACACACAGAAACGAACTATAATATAACAATGGCCATTTATGATTTGGTACAGGACATTTGAAAAAAAAATGGTCGGTTGAACCTGGTTTTGTGGCATGCCAAACCTCCCGCTTTTATGGCAATGTTCAATATATCATTGAAACGAAAACATTATATGCCAAGAATACAATACAAGTAATTTTATTGTTTACACAAGCGATAGCCTATTCCACTTATTCTGTATGATTTTGGGGAGACGACCACGTTTTGCTGTTGTTTAATTCTTCAGTAGAGCAAATGTCAGCCATATATATGATATAATAAAATATGTTGTAATATGATTTAGGCAATTATCTGAACAAATTAATTGTTATTTTTTAATGTTGGACAGCACTTGAGAGAAATCAAATGTAAGAACTTCTGGTGCATTACAATTGATCTGATCTGCTGGCCTAGTGCAATTATTTATGTCATTAGATTATAAACAATAGGACTAGAACAATAATAGGTTTTCCTTGAATTAAACAACGTAAGTGCGTGAATTTTCGAATGAATACATACTTGAAATATGTCATTTAACTTTGGTTTTTAAATAATTGAAAATCTTATTTGGCAAATCAAAGACAATAACAAAGTCTATTTCATAATGAGTGTTATAAAGAATTAAGCCCTTTAACGATTTTGAAGCCAGTCTGTTATAACCAGTTATATTACCAGTGCTTCCATTCTTCTTGACGTTGTAGCTTTAAGTAAATTGACAATCAATTAAATGTGCTGTCAGCAAGTGCTCATCAGATTGTTTGTTTGCAGTTGTCTCATAGTTATTGGTTTTACTAACTAATCATTAGCTTGATTTTGTTTATCGTGCAAAAGAAAACATCTTATCATCAAAGCATTTTCCTTTACATGTTTTGATTCATTAAATATCTATATGTGAATGATCTTATGATAAGGAATATTTCCTGTGTGTGTGCTTGTAGTTATAACAGTTTATTAACATTGTGCTCAAAGCAGGTTTGCAGGCTGATAATAGTATTACAAAAGGCTAATACACTGTTTGTTTGACTCGTCCATAGTGTTTTAACTGATTATGTTAAACTCGCGTTAAAAATGTGAAAAAATAACACATACAAACAGTCGGTGACAAGAGGGAACTTATAGTACCTCCATACGACGAATTCTGAAAACAAAATTTAAATTGCAGTTATTTATTTATATAAATAAGGAGATATGGTATCATTGCCAATTTTGAAAATATCCATCAGAGATTAAGAAAATTAGTATAGACCAACGTACGGCACACGACAATCCAAAAGAACCTGAGTGTATATTCGTCTATAAACAACTCTGTTATGAACAATGTGAAACGATTTATACGAAAAATTAGTAGCCTACTTTAATTCAATTCAATACAACTCACGATATATAATATTACACACACGAACAGACAAGAAGAGCTAAACTTCAACTTACAGTTTGTAACACGACGTATAGATTACGACGAGGTTAAACATGTGTAAAGGCGTTATACCTTACCTGACCTTATCACCTATGCAGTCTTATCTTGTTATTGTTTAGCGTTTTAAGTCAACCTTAAGGCATTTGATTAGTGAACGCATTAGTTCGATCTTTGTATGTTAATTTCTTAGCTGTATTTTGAAAAATTGAAAAAGATGATCCCTGTCTTTAAAGTCCAAATGTCAAACATAAAAAGGCGTCCACTTTGATATATCGCGTATAATTAACTGCATAATACAATTATTATAACGATTTCCAAAGTGTTAAGTAAATGACATTACTATTTAGTGGATTACAGTCGAAAGTAGATATGTTTACTGAAGATTATAAAAATATACTGAATATGTCGAAATTGACTGAAGATTAAAGGTCTATGACTTTATTCGAACTAGGCAATATCTTTGAAAATTCACTGATTATCAATTGCTTAATTAGTTTCCTGTTGTTGCCTTTAATGATTAAAATTAAAATAGCCGCTCAATTTATTATATATTCACTGAAGTGGTTAAAATGTGTTAATATAACATGTTTAACGCTTTTAATGATCGTGTATTTAGCTTAAAGTAAATCATTTATGCGTAAGGAGAGTGAATATGCAACATCTTCTCCATAAAACAACCGTGACAAGACAAAGCACGTGTTTGATACATTTGCTATTTGATTAAACTTAAAACATAACATTTATGTCATTCATCAAAATCGCTGACAGCGTTATGTTTTCCTGACAATGTAACCGTTTTATAGCATTTAAAACTTGATTAGCAATTATTTGAAACACTTACGTGAATGTATTAGTATATGCAAAGAGCAGCAGCAAATTATTACCGGTAAAGCTAAAACGATACCTCGACAAAAGGAGTATAGTGAAGATTGGATTGATTGTTACATGCATAACGTTTAATAAAAAATACTGTATGTATGTTCAGTACGTTTGTTTTGCGAGGAATGAAAGGCTTGAAATTTTCACCAACACCCATATTTGGGGTATATTGGGAAATAGCGTAATATAATTCTTAAAAGAGATCACCCAAAGATCGTTAAGCAAATGATCTTTAACGTAACGAGGGTGTGACAGTTTCCGAATGTATATATGAGGAGCCAACTGATTTTGATCAGACGTCCGATGTTTTTGCAAAATAAAAAAAGTCCATCATTTGTATAGCTGGCGTGTCAGTAACTGCTAGTAGTCTGTTGTTATTTATGTATTATTATCAATTTGTTTATTTTCGTTTGTTGCATACTCTGACATCGGACTGGGACTTCTCTTAAAATGAGTTTTACTGTGCGTTTGTTTTTTCTACATTGGCTACAGGTATAAGGGAGGGTTGAGATCTAAAAAAAAGACCAATTCTGCTCCTGTCCCAAATCAGGAGCCTCTGGCTTTTATTAGTCTTGTATGATGTTTAATTTCAGTTTCTTGTGTATAATTTGGAGTTTAGTATGTCTATTATTACTGAACTATTATACATATTTGTTTAGGGGCCAGCTGAAGGACGCCTCCGGGTGCGGGAGTATCTCTCTACATTGAAGACCCATTCGTGGCCTTCGACTGTTATCTGCTCTATGGTCGGGCTGTTGTAGCTTTGACACATTCCCCATTTCCATTCTCACTTATATCTGTCCGTTTGTGTTCTATCTTTTACATAAAACGCTTGATGGCTTTGACAACTTTAAATATTCCTATTTTTAAAACACATGTATGTTCACTAAAAGTATGAATTGAATATCCAGTTTCAATCAGATTCTGTTCACCACTGTTCTATATAACCATTGTATCTGAATTTCATGTATTCCTTACCATTAAATCTCACGTGACCTATCTTAAGTTTTACTACAACAATTATGTGCGTTCAACATCGTCATTTAATTTTGAATTAATTACTGACCTAGAATAGCTTCTTTTCGTTCTTCATATCGAACCCATGTATGGTTTTCACTATGCTATTTATTGCTATCCATTGTTTTTATGGTTTTAAAACAAGTAAAATACTACTTGATGTTTGTCATTCTTTGAAAAAATCATGAATCCACCATTGCTTGTAAAATAATTGTATTGCACAAAATTATTCGTGGAGGTTTATCCATTTAGTTATGCCTTTTCCTTTTGGCAAAATGAATTGTGAAAAAGAGAGGCTTAAAAAACAGTAGAAAAAATGGATCGATTTCCCATTTCGGGACTCTATCATACCAGGAATACTTCGAAACAGTATAGAAAGTGATTGATGGATAATCCATTCAAGCACTTTATCAATCAATTAAGCTTCGTAAAAATAAAACGATATTAGATGGAACTGTCATGAATCTATTAAAGAACGTTAGAAAGTTATGTTTTAGTCAATTAAAAGTAATGGCTTTGTTTTGCCCTTTCTTGTTGCAAATGACGTTAAAAGTAAAACAAGGCTATGGAATGAAAAAATAATCATCGGTCTTTTTTACTGATGCTATGTATGAGTTATATGAGTTTCCTTGCTGGCACTTTGATTATCTTAAGTATACGTTTATCTAACTTTTGTTAATGAATTACACAAAACAACATAACCTATTCATGCTATTCACGTTACTAAAGAATGTTTAAATATGTTGACATCGAACATTTCCATTGATAAGAGTCAAACATATTGACAAATATATTAAGTATATTAATATTTAGATAAGGTTGCAATAATTTTATTAATTGTAGGACATTTTAATCTGTACATGTTAACTGCGTTTAAAGTAATATGATATATTTTTGCATTTTCGATGCTTACTTTAATATATTAAATAACTTAACCATTCAACTCTAAGTTATTTTTAACCGCTTTCATACAATAATTATATACTAAAACATACCCGCGAAATCGCGGGAATTCAGAGCGTTGTTGAAAGTTTGTTTTAGGAAGAATTTTTGTAACCGATTTAATGACTGGAGAATTCCAGGAAAGGTATCAAAAGTAATAGGTACTTCGGGACAGGACAATTATTTCCCCCTCTTTATTTTCTTCAAAATTCCCATTTTGTTTCTATTAATTTCAAATTGAACATACATTTAGTATATTATGAACATGCAGTGCTATAAAGAAAGTGTATTTGCTTTTTGCTATAAATTCTCAGTTCACTCATCAATCCACGGCGGTCAGTCATTGATATATCATATAGACCCTCTCTTTTTGATACACTTATTAGTAACTCGATGAATTTTTGTAAAAGATTTTATGACTTGAGAATTTCAGATTTTTCTAGCCCAGCTTCTCCTATTTTTCCAAAATTCCCATTATTTTGTGTTCTATTTATTTCAATAACAAATGAATAATGTTAGCGCTTATCTGTGTATTATGAACATTCATTCCTATAAATAAAGTGTATTTGCTTTTTATTTTTACTATCAATTTCCAGTTTACTAATCAATGCACGGCGGTCATTGATATATTATACAAACCATCTCTATTTAATATATTTAATAAACTCTGTGACCACCATGGATAGTAAACTTGAAAATGATAGCAGATAGCAAATACACTTTATTCATAGTATGCATTTCACAGTATACAGAAATATGCAGACGGAAGTCTACTCTGACTTAATATTTCGTCAAATGACGGAAACAATTTCCGGACGCCTTTTTTTTCGTGTTCCTCCCAAAATAACCCATACGGAATAATCATAAGCAAAGATGACAAATGCGACTATGCATGCTACCTATAAAACACAGAGGCATGATGATTAATTTATTGTGCAAGGTAGAGAAGCGACACACACAATGATGTTCTCCTCGTTTAATAGTATAGATTTCTTGTGATTTTTCTACATCTGAATTTTTTTCAACAGATGTTCTCTGATCGGCGAAACATTTATATAGTTTTATTTGGCAATCAATAAAAGGCTGGACATTGCATAATAATGATTCTGTGCTAAATGTACATAATTGAAGAACATAATATATTTGTTGTTTAGAAATGTACAAACTGTTTATCAATGTATTAAGTAATGTACATAATTGAAGAACATAATATATTTATTGTTTAGAAATGTACAAACTGTTTATCAATGTATTAAGTAATGTACATAATTGAAGAACATAATATATTTATTGTTTAGAAATGTACAAACTGTTTATCAATGTATTAAGTAAGGCTGAAATTGTGGGATACTTGCATACATTTTTGAGGGTCAAGACTGACTCGTTATTTTAAGTAAAAAAATTCAACCTAAAAGTTGGATCGATTTTTAGTCGACTATCAACGGTACATATTAAGGAAAAGTAGTTGCAACATTCATCATAAACATTATTATTACAATTAACACACAAAGACAACAGACAACAATGTGTATACCGATACAAAGATGATTGCAAAACGCAAGGGGATCCTACAAAAGCATAAACTGACTGTATGCCCTTTAAAGTAGTTCCAGCAAATCATTCAACTTTTTTGCAATGAAAAATAATGTTACTGAAATTTACAGATGTTGTCATTAATCCAAGATTAGTGAAATTAATAATCATGATAATTAACTTACTAACGATTCAAATGACAACAGTGTCGTTGGAAAATGTATGGCTTTTATATTGATTAACAAAATTAACCCTTGGTTATTGATGTCGGAATATAATATGTTGGCGCTGTTATCCGTTTGTCGTTGTCAGTGTTCACCCAGTTAATCTGAACTTTATAAGATTGAATTACTATTTTATATATCTAATCTTTTTCGCAAATATAAAATGTTAGTTTGATTTGAAGGTAAACATAAAACGAGGTATTGTAATGCGTTTTATATAGACCCATGTGTAATTAACAAATCATGTATTTCTATATCAAGGCCTTTGTTCCACATTAGTTTTTGTTAGATTGGATAGCTTCCTGGACAAAATCGTAAATCAACTGATGCAACTCTTTCTTCTTCAAGATGCTGTACTTTCATGATCATTTAAATTTCATAGTACATAGTAAATCTTTCTAAATTTTCAAGTATAAATCGATAATAAAACCCAAATCATAATAAAATGTGTACTATTCAACGTTATGTAAATTGTATAAAAAAAAACTAATATTAAAGTCAACTATGAAAAGACTCAGGGTTCCAAGTTGTATAAACACCCAGCAGAAAAAATACAAAGGACTGACTTAAACTGCCCTAACAATCGAACACAAAGTATTTACTGCATCATGCTTCGTGTTTTGCGGAAAAGTTATGTAACAGTACAACCCAAGCACTAACTATACCTGAACTTGACAAAAAGAGGATTTAACTCATCATGATCAAAAACAAAGAATGAAATTATCTATCAAATACATAAACTGGACGTCTATAGGTATTTATACACCAACATAACAAAACAACATGTAACTTATTTATAACTATAATAAAAACACTTATATAACAAAAAGTAAAAACACAAAAATACTGAACTCCGAGGAAAATTCAAAAAGGAAAATCAAAAATCAAAAGGCAAAATCAAAAGTCCAAACACATCAAACGAATGGATAACAACTGTCATATTCCTGACTTGGTACAGGCATTTTCTAATGTAGAAAATGGTGGATTGAACCTGGTTTTATAGCTAGCTAAACCTCTCACTTGTATGACAGTCGCATCAAATTCCATTACATTGTCAACGATGCATGAACAAAACAAACATACTCAAAGAGTAAAAATGTCAAAAATAGGGGTACAACAGTCAATATTGTGTTATCATCTTAATATCACTACATAAACAACAAATGTAACAAAGCAGCACAAAAAGGCATACATCAAATTTAACATTCTCATTTTGCTTTTCTTATATGGCTGAATTTATCTATGTAAAGTCTACCCATAAATGAAAGAAGGTTTTCATTACTGGTGTAAAATTGCGCGTTTGAAATTCGCACAGGTAGACATAAAAATAATTTTGTCGTATGACGGCATACATAAATGCAGACTCACGTAAAGTAGATATAACAAAAAACAGACTTACAGTAAAAATAATAAATAAAATAATGGTGTGGTTCAAAGTATGACGGGACACATAAGTACAGTTTCACGTCAAATACGGCTGAATTTATCTATGTAAAGTCTACCCATAAATGATAGAAGGTTTTCATTACTGGTGTAAAATTGCGCGTTTGAAATTCGCACAGGTAGACATAAAAATAATTTTGTCGTATGACGGCATACATAAATGCAGACTCACGTAAAGTAGATATAACAAAAACCAGATTTAACAGTAAAAGTAATAATAATAAATAAAATAATGGTGTGGTTCAAAGTATGACGGGATACATAAGTACAGTTTCGCGTCAAATGTATATCATAAAAAACAGACTAAACAGAAAAAGTAGTCTTATTGAATAAAATAGTTTAGTCATTCATAGTATGTCAAGATCCTTAAGTAAAAGTAATATCAATAAATGAAATAATTTTGCCGTTCAAAGTATGTGGTTTTACGTAACCACAGAGTCACTTCAAATGAATATCTAAAAAAGACATATAAAAGAATACTATAATACGTAATTAAGATGATAACAAACGTCAGTACGCAAAATCTATACTTCAAGACCATCTTGTATTATTTGTGAAGTTGATACGGAATATTTATCAACAAGTTCTGGGTATCTTCCGATGAACTTTTTTAGAAAAAGGACGAGACGTTATTTGACATACCCCTGGTTCATCAATCTTCTGCTCAGACACTGGTGACGTTTTACAAAGTCTGAATAGGAGCTGCAAGCTCTTGAATACCTAATAAGTTGGGAAATGTATATTCCATATGCAGGTGAAGTTGGTATATTACTACTAAGGTGGGGGAAATTGATAATTTCAAAATTAAAATCGTCTCGTTTGTCATAGATTCTGGTACTGAGATGACTGTGTATGTCAAATTCGAGGTATAAGTCTAAAAATGAGGCAGAGGAAGCCGTGTCTGTGGTCTCTTTAATTTCTAGTTCTGGTGGGTATATTAATGGAATCCAATCAGAAAAGTTCGGATTGTTAATGGAAAGAACATCATCAATATATCTGAAAGTGAAATTAAATAATAATATATACAGTTCAAATGAATGTCCTGAATTACTGAAAGCAACCATGCAGGAAGATTTTGTTATGCATGATGTACGTATACATAATCAGACTTTTATTGTGTTTCCGATCTCGATCGGTATCAGGATCTGTTTACCCTTTTAGTTCAACCCGGTTTTCATTAATTGGTGTTGTTCAGTTTATAGTTTTCTATGTGTACTCGGATAGGCTATTGCTTACTACCATGTTAAAGTTATAATGTTATAAAAAGCACAACATGCCGATATAATATTAACACGCATCGCTTTATTAGCATTAACACGTCAATTTTTAAATGCCTTTTTCCTTATAAGAGAAAATAACTTTTTGTTTCAATTTTATTAAATAATCATAAGTTTGGCGTATTTGGTTTTTGTGTATTAATCAATATGTAAACTAGTAGTGACAAAGCGTTAAAATGGATGCCTTACTGCTCACAACACGATGACTTTACGTTCATCCAAATGTGCTTTATATATGTTCTGTGCTGACATGAATTATCATTGATATGGTCATATTTATAAATAAACTGTTAACAAACTTTTGAATTTTTAAAATACTAAGGCTTTTCTACATCAGGAATAAATAACCTTAGCTTTATTATGCATTACATTTAGGAATTTTGGTCCTCAATGATCTTCAACTTCGTACTTTATTTGGCCTTTTTCACTTTTTTGGATTCGAGCATTTCTGATCAGGCTCTTGTAGACGAAACGCGCGTCTGGTGTAAATACAAAATTTAATCCTGGTATTTATGATGAGTTTATAACCATGTTCAACCATTTTGGAAGAATTCAATCAGGAATATTTAAAAAAAAATAATTTTAAATTGAGAAAAATGCATTACATTTTCTCAATTTCAGATCAACGATCTGAGGTTGCCAACAAAATCGTCAGAAAATCCGTGACAGAGCCCAGTAACTGTTTCTTTTGTTTTAATCTGTGCATTTTGCAAGGTATGACTTGTATCAGCGACCTCATAGCCTTTATTTATTCTGAAAGAATATTTGCATCTTCTTTTTCGAATTTAATTCGTTGCATGACATAATCCTCTACCAAATTCGTCAGTATTTCTAAGTTGTGTTTCAAAATAATTAATTTAGGCTCACGATATTTCGAGCATTGGATCAAATAATTTGAAGAGAAATGTTACTGACAATGTTAAAGTCACCAGTAATTACCTGGCCAGCCGAATGATAAACGAACAGGGGGGGTAAGCACATGGCAATCAGGAGCTTTACAATTCGTCAGTTTTAAGATCCGGCAAACGTGTTTGAATTTGAAATATAAATTGCAATTGGTTGGGTGTATGTATAAGACATTGGTTCTCATACCACATCTTCTAATATCTACAGACTGATCTTTTGAAAAAGGAAGTTTTTTGGAATGAAATAAGTTATGCGGAAGAAAGGATAATGTTCAAGTTTATAACCTTGGAACTTTCATTGTTCATCAATTTCACCTTGTTGAAAGACAAAACGACAAATAACCGTCAACATAACTCTAGGAAAAACACTCTCACTGATTATTATAACCGGCACAGTGTTGTATCACTTTTATCAAATTCGTACATCTCAAAACCCCAAAAAAATTATACCAAAACGTGTTTAATCATTATATTTTTGCTTCTTTTCTTAGTAAATTCCTCCATTTTTCTGACCACCCTTTTCACACCAAGACAAAACTTGCACCACTCGAAATAAAAAATACCCAGGGGCACCACTGAAGAATGGTTTTAAATGATGAGTGAGTTCTAGGTTGTCTTATTGTCATTTGAAATTTTCCTCCGTTCTTGAAGCACACGTATCACTCAGAGACAGAAATTGACCCACACCTAAAATAAAAATCCCACAAACTAGCACCACTTATAAATATGTTAATCTTCAGTATCTTTTGTTTGTATGAGTTATTTCATTCATTTTAGGACCACATCCACTTCTAGGAAGATATCAACCACCGAACGAGGCCCAAATTATTTGCACCGCCTTAAAGTCAAGAAATTGGAAGATTTATAAGAAGTTTATGGGCACTTATAGAAGTGTGTCGGAGCTTATGTTTACAGATGAAATACGTGTTTATGTTGTAAAGAAAAGTCAAGAAAGCGTTAGTCTTAAGTAAAATGTTGTTGTTCAAATGTATGTTTAAGTATTGGAATTAAACAGGGGTCTTGGTTGGTTCCGTACATGTACTTTGTTTTGGACATATGTTGTTTGCAGTATTCAGTTTAGTGACGCAAACGATTTTCCAGAAATGGTCTGAGATGCTATGTTAGTAATAAATTGTTTACCAGGCAAATCTCTGTAATGTCAACGAAAAACTAATAACTATTCCGCCTTTTTTAATCAAAAGACAAAATAATACGTCATTGTTAGTTATTTCAATTTAAATGATGACATTACAATGCAAGTTGTTTGTAGATATAAGAAAATGTGGTATGATTGCCAAAGAGACAACTCTCCATCCAAGTCACATTTCGTCAAAGTAAACCATTATAGGTCAAAGAGCGGTCTGCAACACGGAGCCTTGGTACACACCGGGAAACATGTTAAAAATATGACTACTGTAAAACCATTCAAACAGTCTTATCTATATAGAAATTGAGAAACGAGAAACATTTGTGAACCACATCAACAAACGACAACTACTGAATATCAGATTCCTGACTTAGAATAGGTGCAAAAATATTCAGCGTCCTTAAACGTTTTAATATATACCAACCTTCACCCTTACCTGAAACAATAGGTTAACATCACAGAATATAAAGACACACCATAAAATATCCAAAAGACATATGAACACAAACAAGTGAACATTCAGTGAACGAATAAATGTGATCTATGGCACAATGTAAATACCATAAAAAGGTTAATAAAGGATGATATAATAGAACATTTAAGAAAACCATATCTTAAACTAAATGCCATCATATAACGGTGTAAATTCTGAACAAAATGCAGCCAAATAGAATAATGTACACAGGTGAATGAAAATAGTTTTGTACAGTAATTGAGAAGGGAAATATCTTTTACAAAATAAATGTATCAACAGGTCAAAGATAATAACAATCAAAACCAAGGAGTAAACAAAGTCTCGTAACGCCAAAAGACATTTACATCAACAGTTATAAATAAGAAATAAGAAACAACACGAGCTCCACTAAAAACCAGGAGTGAACTCAGGTGCTCCGGAATGGTAAGTATTTCCTGCACCGTATACGGCACCCGTCGTGTTATTTCTTTGTTCAGTCCGGTAATGATGGAAGGTTATTATGACCGAAGAAGAATATCAAATTAACCCAAAGTATGTGTCTTACTTTTTGTTCACTACAGATAGAACAGATAACTTTGTATTAAGCTGAAATGAGGATCTATAAATGTAAAAAAAGTAAGGAATCTCTATATAGATCCTCTTCTAAGGCAATGACACAGTTATCGTATAGCATTCCACATTTGTTTAATATTTGATGAACCATAACATAATTAGAATTAAGTTGATGTTGAAAATACACGAATATGTCTACGAAATGTATTATCATTAAGGTCATCATAACTAATTAAAGGCGCCTATGTCATGGGAAATAAATGCAAGCAGATAACATTGGATGCATTCAAGCATTAACCATGTTAACAGCATATCCGAATCCACATAGCTACATTAATTTTAAAGTAAGAACATTAAACTTTAATTCTCTGGTACAAAGTGTCATCAATTCTCAAACTGTAATCTAACGGAAATGAAAACAATACAAAAGATAGTTCCTGCGTCTGAAACGCTTTTTTTATTAACCTTATACAGGAATGTTCAATGCTACATATTTGGACGAAATAATTGGAGAGTTATATTACCTAAAAGACCCTAAATTGCTTGTAAAATCCATATACCATGTGTATAGTCTATGTCGTGGAAGAAGTAGTTTTAATTATAATATATACTCTGTAACCCTTCATTCCCTTGTTTTTATTTTCGGATTGAATACTTTGATTAATAGATGTTTATTTTCGCTTTCACTTAACTCGTAAACGCAACAAGGAAGTCATTAAGACACCAACTGTGATTGTTGTTTTAAACTATTTTTTGTTTAATGAAACTGAAATCACATTGAATCAAACGCTACGTGAATATCTACTATTAGACCTTTTCAACATCTCTCGACACCTACAGTTGAGAACGACTACGACAGGTAAAATGTTTGGGGTCGTCTCATATAATCATAAAATTGAAGAGAATGCGGATCAGGATGCAGAATGGGTGCTGTATTTGTTTCAATCAATTCAACATGAAATGTCGTGTAAATACATACAAAATAAGAATATTATATGACAGAGACATATATTTATTTATTCATTTGGTTGACATATATTCTGAAGCTATATAGTCAAGACAGTATATAACCGTCAATCCAATATGTTACGTATTGATAATCATGATGGTTTTTGTCTTTGAGACGACCCATCCATTTTACCTGTAAACTGTAGGTGTCATTAGTCGGTGACGAGAGATGTTGAAAAGGTCTATGTGTGGCTCTTATGCTTTTTTTACTATTGACAAAGAGCCAATATAGCTAATACGACACAGTGATTTATTGTGGTTGTATTCTTGAAATATTCATTTATTATTGATAAAATTAATGGAAATGTAAAATAAATGAAAATACATATTGAACTCATTTTCGAATAAAAAAGGACTGATTTACCGTCTTTGCCAATATATTATTTATATTTTAAGGTATGTTAATGATGCGACAACAGACGGTTAATTCAATTGTAAATGGTATTAAAGTCTCGTCGGTCAAAACTATACAGAAAAGCATAAAATTCAATGAAATATATAGTAAGATATATAAAACATAGCCAAGTGTACATGATTAATTGAAATTAATATTAAATAGCAAGTCGTTGTTAAAAACATTGGCAAAGATATTATCATATAGGAAACTGTGAATGAAAACTCTTATTTATGTTTGTCAACAAAAGATAATAGATCACTGTTAAAATGATTTGTCTCTTAAAATACATTTCAACCCAATCATCATATGGATACGTTGAAATTATTTGAACATCATTTTTTCAAATACTTTTTACTATCGAGACACGGTCATATTAACAATAGTTTTGAAATATCGCAGTTCCATGTTTGTGTAAATGACATTGGTATTTCAAGTTTGAAGTTTGATGTCAATTCAAGCAGATGGGTGTGTTTTCTCTCTCTTCGACTAAAATGTTCCAAAATAAATAAGGGGGGTTTCAATTTTCTTTGAAAAATTGAAGGTTTGATCATATATAACAATGTATAACACGAACCTTATATTTCATTTTATTGTCTGAAAATGACATGTTCTTGCTATTGAAAATCATAAATTATAGGTTATATGGATTATGTTATCCACTTCATCTGGTTGATGACGATGTAACTAAACAGGTTAAACAGACCTTGCATTTTCAATGCACAAAACAGTAGCTGCATCTTAAACTAAAATAATAAATATCTCAGTGTAGCAGATCGTTTATGGTAAATACCTAAAAACTATTGAGTACAAATGAACTAATTTTCACATAGCTTTAACTGAATTCAATTTCGATGATTTCTGTTTAACATTTGAATGCATATTTAACAATTTTACAAGAATTGGAATTTAATATAAAATTCTAATGTTGTATACAACTATTTTCAATCAGATTTTTTTCTAGTTTATGAAGACACACGTGCGACACAGCGTTAGATAACAGTGTCATTGCCATGCAAAATATCCGGTTGGTGTCTGCTCTGAACTTTGTAAGATTGAAAATAGTGCATAAGAAAACTCAATGACACGCAAGGACATTTCTGGGAATCTGATATATAACTAAATCAACAGCTACAACAAATTACATCATGATAAGACATAAAAATAAAACAAAGAAATTAGAAAGAGAATATCATAATGTGGTTATAAAACATAAGAATAGAGAAAAAAAGTATATAAACTGAAATGAAATGAACAGAGTACATCTTTGTTCAGTTCTAGCTGTTGTGTAAGTTAAGTATACTGCAACTTGCACGATTTTCATTGAACAAACAGGAATTCAATGCACTATCTAACAGTTGTACTTCACAACAATTAGTTGTTTATAGAAATAACAGGAGCATGTTAAACGAGTTTTCTAAATACTGTCATTTTTTATTTTACTTTGAAATACTATCTTGTATGATTCTTGAAATACTATTCACGTTGCTATACTGTATTCCGCAATTAACATAAGTATTCTTAAAACAACGTCACATTCGAGGATTTCAAAAAAAGATCTGCTAAAAGTTATAAACATTGTATTTGCAATCAAAACCTTGCTTCAGAGTAACTGTGAAACTATTTTCTCTAGGATTCGTTTGAATCTGAAATTGACAGCTTCACTGAATTAGCTTGATGCTGAAATTTAAAGCGAAATAGTATTAAAGCTATGTGACCCAAAATTTAGAAAAAATATGGCAAAAACAATATAACATGTCTAAAATGAACTCTGCCTGAAGGAATTTAAACATAATTTCTTAAAAATGTTCAATCTCAGAATTTCACTCTATAATGGTAGAAGTTGTTTTAATTATGAAATTTACTGTGTAACCTTTCATTCCCTTGTTTTTGATTCACGATTTAACACTTTGATTTATAAGTTATTTATTTTCACTTTCACTTATCTCATTAATACAATAAGGAAGTCATGAAGACACAACTTTGATTGTTGTTTAGCCTTTGTCATTAAAAATAGATTCACATTAAATCTGACTCTACGTGAAATTTTTATATTGTATTCTCTTTTTATTACTATTGACGAAGTTCCTTCAATAACACAATCGGCAAAGTCATTATGTTCTAGACCGATTGATTTAGTTTTTAATTTCGAAATTTAAAACAATTGAATACCTGTATTAAAATTATACGCATGAATTGTTTCACAATTGACTGATTTATTTTAATTTCGTTGTCCATGTGTTGTCTTGTATTTTATTATGTTTAATTATTACTCTCTTAATCAAGAGCAAAGCCACTATACACAGTTTAGGAAGGTTGAGTTGCTCAACCTTTTAGAATATGTGGATGGCTTAAGCTAAGGCCATGCAATCATTTGTTGCGGGATGTCATAATTTGTCTCTGGTACATTGTTTACAAATTTATTTGATTTTAAAAATAACTTTGGATTGATTTTAATGTTGTGTGTCCAGTAAATAAAGGCAACAGTAGTATACCGCTGTTCAAACTCATAAATCCATGGACAAAAACCAAAGTTGGGGTAACAAACTAAAACTGACGGAAACGCATAAGTATAAGAGGAGAACAACGACACAACACTACAATGTAACTAACACACACAGAAACGGACCAAGCATCAAACAAAATCCCACGAGAATAACAAATATAACATCAAAACCAAATACATGAATTTCGGATAGACAAGTACCGTGACACGTCTTATCGCAATGTCAATTTACACTCAAAAATAAGAGAAAACAAACGACGCAACGTTAAATTGTAACACACACAGAAACGAACTATAATATAACAATGGCCATATTCCTGACTTGGTACAGGACATTTTTAAAGGAAAACATGGTGGGTTGAACCTGGTTTTGTGGCATGCCAAACCTCGCACTTTAATGGCAATGTTAAATATAACATAGAAATAGCTATAGCTTGAGCTTTAACCTTAATAAAGCCATATGGTTTAGGTTGTTATCATTGTTAAACGCCACACACTGAGCTATTATAATTGATCATGGTCTTTGGTACTAATGATATGTTTCACATTGACAATCGTACAAGATTCCCATTCAAGTGTCCTAGAAATGATTTGTTATGTTGAAAATTTATATGGTGCTGATTTATAGCAAAGAATTAAATATGGGACGTTCAATTCAATTAAATATCTTGTTTAAATTTCACTCTCAATCATACAAAATGCATAACGTTTTAGAAATGTAAAAGTGAGCCATCCTGTACAAGATAATTCATCGACTAAATTTAGAACATAAATGCAAATATGTCATTATAAAAAATATGTTATATTCATTATATACAGTATGAAACAAGCGTCTATTTATTAAAAAGAAACCGGCGTAATCACAGATAAAATCTTAAAATCTGTAAATACAAACGCTAGTTCAGTATGTTTGTGATTTTACTTTTTTTCTTTTAATACCATAAGACATTACATTTCTATCATCATGCTTTGTTTTTTTTTAATCGTTTGGACGAAAGTTGTGATAAAGAGGAAGCGTTAAGATTACATGACATGAAATTACATTTTCTGAAATATGTGTACAAGCATCATAGATTTTGCTGGGTGAACATTCAAATCGCTCTATCTCAATTCTTGATATGACAACTTACATCGACATTTGGCAAAATACATGAAATTTGTTTAGGGCTTTGTATAAATCGGAAATATTCAATATGTTTGAATTTTAAAACTGTTCTTTATTGAATTAGATGTTTTAAGTTTGACGAAATCTTACTTCGATTGAGCTAATATCTTGCTTATTAAAAAAACATCAATTACCTGAAACATGGCAATATGTCCCAACACTGCGTTTGAAAATGGCAAAACTATCTAATTATGAAAAGCACAAAAAATATATATTTTGTATTCTCCGACATTGCATTGACATCTGTTGCTATTGATGTGGTTAATTCTTTGTTGTTTTAAATGGAATAGAGTTTAATCTTATATGATTGCATTTAAACTCAAAATTGTAAACAATTGGAATAATGACTCGACGAGCGCATTACTAAACAATTGAAGAGACATATCCATAATGTTATCATTGTCACCTACAGACTATACAATCAGTGATTTATTGAAATGACATTTGTACAATGTAAGTTTATAAAGGCAAAGCATTTTGAATTCACAAAAACAAAATTTCATTATATACTAAAATAATGACATTTAATGTAGATTATTGGAAATCGGGTTCGAAGGAACTTGACTGCACTGATTTGCACATACAAATGTAGTATCAATTAAATTACGTTTCGCTGATTTGTTTTAACATTTTAATGCATATTAAACAATGTTACATGTATAGGCATGTAAATTTGATATTTACATGATAAAATTCTAGCTATTTTCAATAAGATTGCACTATATTCGCCTTGATTTTTCTAGTTCAAGTAGATATCAGTGTCAGTGTCATTTACAAAATCCGGTTGGTGTCTGGTCTGAATTATAAGATTAATTAAATTTCAAAAGAAAAATTAGTGCAACCCAATGCCATCTCAAATAGTCTGAATGGGGTTTGTATGATGGACAATGATAACAAAAACAAATAAAGTATACTTAAAAAATAAGACAGACATTAAATATTTCATAAAAAGAAGACATAGAAATAAGAATAATGAGAAGAAAACAATGCGGTGCTTAAATCAAGAATAAAAAATAATTGATAACAGTATAACGAATAAAGAATATTGGAATACCATGCAAATATAAACATACATAACAACTAAAAGAATCATTGAAGTCATTACATCTGTTCTCATGCCTATATGTTGTTCTAATTGCGTATACTGCATATAAATTCTACGAATTTTCTACAATTAGAACTTTTCTCATTTCGAACGTTTAGTCAGATTAATAAAAATCATCTGTGTTCCATAAATGAATTCTGATCAACGTAGATACCAACATTCTGTTTGATAATGCTTTACGTTTGTTATCATTATTTCCTTTATACTGTTGCATTATGTACATAGTTATTGCATCAAACCTTCCCAAGTTTATGGAAATCATAGATTAAGAAACAATCCATTTGAGCGTATCTCTCCTTTGAATAAACAACCTCTGTAAGGTTGTCTACTAATTATTGGTGTAGGACCTCTAAATATGGTTTTAAACGTTACCAACATGTAAATAGTTTTTAAAAGATGAATACATATATATATATATTTAAACATATATCGTTTTCAAGGTATTACACTTTGGTGATTATACAAATAGATCATCTCGATACAAATTGTTGTTCTTAGTATATCAGGGGTGTGGAAATATTTGTTGTGAGCACTTGTCCCCGGGCAAGTGAATCCTAAAATTTTACTTGTCCGGAAAAAAAATTTCTTGCCCTGATGATCCCAATAAATATTGAAGTATTTCTTGTTAGTTAATATATGATTCTAATTTAGCACTGTTGTGCATCACAAACAAATGAAATCTATTTGTTTATATGTGTAAAAAATTAGGAAAGTAGGAAATGGGTTAACATCAATAGGACAGAAACCTAACAGCAAACCAACCAATGAAATGACATGTAAAGGACAATTTTACAGCAGTTTTTGAATAAAAATTGTAGCCAGTTAGTAGGTACATATACTAAATTTGAGGACAGTGATTGAAGAAATGTAAACTAATTAATAGATGAACTATTGATTTTGTGGTGTTTCTCTCAACTGACACACTTGTTTTTTTCTTGATTATTTATTATTTTCTTAATGGGCACTTAAAGCGTCCCTTCTATTTTCCACTTTGACAACAAATATATATCTATAAAAAAGACAAAAACTTAATTTATTTTCCGAACTTCCATAGATAGCCAGGGGCAATCGGATATCCACGATGTCTGAAATTCTCGCTTCCTTTTTTTTTTAAATACTCTGTGTCTTCCATTTGCATTTAAGGTTTTCTACTCGACTTATGACTATTTTTTATCTTGCTTGCCCACCTTTTTATTAAGTATTTATCAATCTGAATCTCGATACAAAATTTAAAGAAATGACACTTCCGGTAAATGATGGATAAAACCTAATCGACGATTCCGGGTCAATAGACAAAGCCAATGCAAAAATACGCGACTCGGGTTCGCATACTTATTTTTATTTATTTTGGTAATCGATCTATTTCCGGTATCATGTTATATTTATCATCATGAACATTACGTTTGTACTTGCTGAACATTGGTTTCTTTTACATAAATTAAACATCTTTATACGTTTTGAAATTTATTTTATGTTTTTGTTGGATTTGAACTTTGTCTTGTATATTTTTTTACTTGTCCACGGGCAACCAAGACAAAAATAATTACTTGTCCGGTTGTTCAAATGTACGAGTCGGGCGAGTCGGGCATAGCATTTCCACACCCCTGTATATGATGAAGCTTTCGAGAAAACTAGAAAAGTGTTGAATAACATATATTTGTCGTTCGTATTATATATAGAAAATGTATATGTTTAACTGCAATGTTTATTTTGTGCTTATTCCCTTGTGACATGTAAGCGCATATATATTGTTTTCGTGTTTTCGCAGTCACACATCTTAGCATAATGACCAAATTTGCTTTACGAAATACGCATACATACATACCTTGCATTCATACAAAATAAAGCTAGAACTGACATCTACATACAATAACCATTGAAGTAAATGTCAATATATTATCAAGATGTTTTAACATCAATAAAAAAGACGGCAAAATTGATAGGCTGTAAAAATAGATAAGAGGTCATTAAGCAATGATGTTTTTCTTTAGAAATACATTCGACATATGTTATACATGACTTGAAACCTGGCATGATTCATTGACTATGGATTTCCAACTCTTATTGGAATCATGTTTTGTAGTGGTGCATTTTAGCAAAATGTAAATAAAAAGAACCAAACCTACTGACATGACAGTTGATCATAGAAATTATATGAATAATGTAAAATGACATGTGTCAGAAAGTCTTTCTTAATGATAAAGATTTTGTTTGTTGGAAACAATCTGTAAGACATTTTTTTTATAAGATCGCCTGTCAAATGCTGTAGCTTCCTTTGTTATGACCCTGTTGATAGATACCTTATATATTTCAATAGTTTATTAAGGACATAGCAATATATGTGTTTGTGACAGTTTAATGTCAGAATAATACAACCAGGAATACAAAAGGATTTTTTAAATCTAAACAATAAGTGCACAGGAAACGGAAAAGGAATTATTGGAAGAAAGTTTCTTTTAAGTAGCTTTTGTGTAATTCCTCTTCTTAGAAGATAATTAGGACAATTTAGATCCGCAGAAAGGATGTTGTTGCTTTCATGATCAATTAGGATTTGTTTTTTATTTCATGCTGAGCATTTCATTATATGTGGTACTTGAATAGTTTTACAACATTTCGATATTGCACACTGTAACTTTGTACAAAACAATACAATTAAAGTCTGTACTGTGTTAGGCATTATAAAACTTGTACTCTAAAACGCCAGCGATAATGTCAACAAGCTCATTTTAAAGTTGCATTTTACTCATTGTGTATTTGTAAGACTATGGAAATCTTTATTTTTTTTTAATTTTAGTTTCGCTTAAAGAGGGACCAAAGATACTAGAGGAAGGTTCAAACTCATAGATAGAAAATAAACTGACTTCGTCGTGTTCGTCATGGCTGAAAAAGACAACCAGGCAAATAATAGTACAGAAGACACAACATAGAAAACTAAAGACTAATCAACACGAACCCCAAGCTTAGCTAAGCTTAGTGTCTGATTATAAATTTTTCGCTACTTAAAAACACTTAATTCTAGATTAAAGCGTTTTACTTTTTAAAATAACTGTGGATAACTTTTTAGGAAATCATGAGTAATTATTATTTTTCCTAGACTTGTTCTTATGATTTAAGGACAAGAAAGTGATAATAGTCAGTTCATGTTATCTGTTCATTTCAATTTCAACTCAAGTTTTTGTTGTAGATGTGTTTCCATGTAACATATTTTAGTAAAACTTTTTTTTTTACACATTTCTGTTGTTCAATTAAACAGTTAAGTTACAAAAAGTAAAATTGTATTTGGATGGACTATAGTGTAATATCAATGTTGACGTTCTCCTATTTGATTGTTCTTGGTTTTTGTTTTTTGTTTTGTTTTTTTGTTTGTTTTGTTTTTAACTATTTTCTATTCGTTTTCAGTTTGTAGTCTATGATAATTAGGAACGCAATACCAACGTGCACTTTTTATGAATTGAAATTTGAAAACAAAACTTTTACAATTTATCTCCATTCAATGTCAATACCAACATATCTTATTCTCTTATGAATAAACACAATAGATAAAATTTCCTCCAAACATTAGGTTATGCATATACAGTTTGTAATCGAGTCAAATTTTAGTCTCTTTAAAATGCAGCTCCAAGATTACGTGCGCTTGATTTATTATGTTATGTACAAAGGAGTCCTTTATATAATGTATCACAACAATTTTTTTCTTCATAAAACTTACATATTTTACCCTGTAGCATATATAATAATCCAATGGTTGTCATTGGCCAATATTTCCATATTGTGTTTTGTTTGCTCATGATCCATAAGTCTAATCGGTTTCTTTTCTTTTGTATTTTTAGTTTATGTAGGTCTCTTGTTGAGAGTTTTCTCATTGACAATGATAACACATCTTCTTTTTTATATTTATATATGTTGCAATTTTTATTATGATTTGATTTTAACTTTCTACTTATATTTAAAAATATAAATAGCATACACGTGTCTTCACAAAGACTTAACAAAGTATCCATGATAAGGAAATACATGTACGAAAATTATTAGATAGAAGATATTTGCATGAGTTGCTTAAAGATTTTGTCCAGGAAACATTTTAACATGAAATAATTAAAATAAAATCAAGGCCTTGAAATAGTAACACATGATATGTGTGTACATCTGGGCTAACGAATGTATATACAACGCGTTAAGCTATCTTGTGTTATGTTCACCTTCATTATGAATTTTATTTCAATATTATCTATTTTTTTCTAAACACAATTATCATAACTATTTATATTTATAATACGTAATTAATTTTTAAGTTTATTTTCAATACCATACTTTACAGTTGTTTATGTATTCAGTGTTAAAATAATTGTAAACCCTAACACACAGTCATTAAACTGAATCAGCCTACTAGCGCAAACATTATGTACATTATATAAATCAAGTTGCTTTTACACTAATGTTTTTAAATGCCTTATATTATACTCATATTTAGTTCCAATTGCCTTAGTTACCAATGTCTTGAAATGCCTTATAAAGTACTCTTATTTATAATATTTGTTTTGTCCTCGTCTACTTCATATATGTTTCCTTCCAATTAACAACTGATTGAACGAAAAATGTCGTAGAAATGTGTATACTAGTATCATCAGTGTAAATATCTAAACTAGACATTCAATCTGAAGAGTTCAGATAGCTGGGTGAACAACAAGCAATAAAAAACAGATCACAGCGCCAACATATTTCATTTCGACATTAATAACAAAGGGTTTTGTTATTTAATATCAAAACCATTAATTTCAAATGACTCTCTTGACATTTGAATCATTATAAAGATATTATATATTAATATAAAGTTCGATTGTCGAAGACATTTTTCTGTATTTTGTTGTAAACTTCAATGTCATGGTTTTATGTATAAAAAGAATTTACAAAATTGACAATAATATATAGTAATCGTCGCTTTAACAAACAATCATCACAAATACCAGAACAATAGCTGAGTATACCATACACCCATGTCTTGTATGTCTGATCTAGGTGAAGTAAAATCAGTGTTTCAATCATTTAAGGTGGTACCCAACAATCCCTTAAATTAATATGGCTCGTATAATTTTCATAACATTTTGACAAAGCATTTACTTTGACCCTTTGACAAATGTTTGACAAAAATATGAAAATTTCAAAAAAATTGAACTAACCACTTTATCAGAACAATTACACTGGGTACATAGCAGTATGACAATCACTAGTTTTGAGCTGATTTTACAGAGTTTTCTCTCTGTATTGTTAGGTACCACTTTAACCTTTCGTCAATTAAAAAAGGACAGCAAATGACGTACTTCTGTTTCATTTATACAAGAACATATTGGCCACTCTACTTGAAAAACTCTCTTACCAAATTATTGAACAGATATTTCAAAAGCACAACGTATCCTTTCTATTTCACAATTTTAAAATTCAGTGATCAATGCACCAGAGATAGAACAGTCATCTCCTGAGACCTGTATTTTAAGTTTACATGTACGTATCACAGCGTTTGGAATAAAACAGTTATTCTTGCAAATGTACATGTAAACCTGATTGTAGAATAATGAACATATATCAGTATAAGACCACACAAATTTGCTCTTTGTGCGTCAAATATTTTAATATGATTGTAGTTTACTCTTGGCTAATTTTGACGTAAACATGTCCTTATTCAACAATCTTGTTTACTTGTGACGTATTTTGCAAAAAAGAAAAGGCCAAAATATAGTCAATACATATAATTGACTGAAACACAACTTTCTAACGTACTTTAATTGACTCCTGACAGTTATATCCAATATCGTTTGATTTTGATGCAGTGCTTAATTGATTGATAAAGTGGCTTAAAAGGTAATCCATCAATTACTTTTTATACTGTTATGAAGTGATCGTGGTATGATAGAGCGCCAACATAGATAATCTATTCATTGTTTTCTACTTTTTATAAGCATCCCTATCTACACAAATTGTATTTCGCTAAACAGTCAGGGGCATTACTTTAACAAGTAACATTTAAAATTACCTATACAAGTAATGTTGAAAACGAGGCTATTTTAAATATAACTTATATAAGTAACTTTTCTAAATATTATTTTTATAGGTGTCCAATTTTACTAGCATTAACAAATTTTTACGGTCATCTGGTTATTTTTCCCATGAAATATAAAATCTAATCTTTCTGAAACACTTATTGCCTTTATGATGCACTTATCTTTCATATCGACGCTTTTGGGTCAAAGATTGGTGTCTTGGGACTATTAAAATATCGTTTTCGTCAAAAATCTTGAAGGTAGACAGATATAAATATATAGAAACTTGTGAATTAATTAAGACTTGAAGTTAATTATAATTTGTAACCCAAAACAATTACATATATTCCTTAAATTAGTGTTATTACCAATTCTTTCAAAGATGTATAAAATAACTTATTAAAGTAGTATTTTTCTCATTATTTTTAAAGTAACCCTTTATCTCTAGTCTCCTCTTAAATCTAGTAAATGCTTCATTTTATATCATAAAATGCTGTAAAAGTTCATGAAAACTACTAAAAAGTCCTAAAAAGTCCCGGTATAAAATCAGCGTCATGTGAGTAAAGGAACAAATCGACAACAAGAGCACATAGCTGATTCTCAATACGTGCCAATTAATGTTTTGTAAATCACAGCCTCCAAACGTAACAAATATGTTGTATAGTTTGTTTTTTATTATAGATAACCAGGATATTGACGAACGAACCTATCTCGACGAACGAACATATTAGGAGCGGTAATTGTATGTTTACAAACGTACTTAAAACCAAAAGGTGTTGTTATATAATGCTTAATATGTTTGAATTGTATTCGGATGCAATTACGATAAAAGAGAGAAATGCGTTAAACATACCAATTTTAAATGGTTTTCATGATTTATCGATAAAAGACGTATAAAAGTGTTACGTGTTTATATAGTTGTTTATTATTGTTGAACGCATGATGAAATGTACATCACGCACAGGAGTATTCGAGTGCACCGACAACTTTTACTATACTCGTACAGATATGAATGCATAATGTAGATGCTCTGCAACAATATGTAAATGTGATGTTGTGGGACCGTTTCTTTCTTTATCTGTGTTTTTAATTGGGTATTCAAGTTTTAAAAAAAATATATCGTTTTGTTAACCCGTTCAAAAATGATTTTTTTTAAAAGTAGGCTAGTATGTTAAATGCTGTCCTGCAATTTTAGTGTAATCTCTGTCCTTTTTGTTTTTCTCTCCATTCGGTCCTGCCTTTTTATATAAGTTTGTCCTGACTTTTTTTTACATACATTGTCATCCACCTTTTTTTACTCTACACTAATGTCCTGCCTTTTTCAAATTTCACCCTAGCCCTCCCCCCTCCTCCCCTAAAAATCATATGGTAGTCTTTTATCATACCGGTCAATCTCTGACGAAGCAATCTGTTTAGTGGTAAACTGGTCATCAGATTTCATACAAGTCTTACCACTGGCGGATCTAGAATTTTTTATAAGTGGGGGCCCATTGACTGCCTAAGAATGGGCCCGCTCCAGTCACGCTTCATTGATTCCCTATATTAGCAACCAAATTTTGTCCCCTTTTGCTTACTTGGTCCATTAACTCTGTAACAATTTCTTAGTTCACTATTCATGATTGGAACAACATTATTATTTTATACCCCACAAAAACACTTTTGGGACCTCTTATAAAACAGAATCTTGAATATAGAGTGCACCTTTTTCTGTTGTAGCAAACGTTAAATTATTGATTCTTGGAGTAAGCTAATAAACAGGTAATATTTCTTTAAACTACATGCAGAACCATGCAATTTCTTTCACTTCGACGATTTTATGTTGGATTAGTTCGTTAATATGTATAAGTTGACGCTCACGCTTTGAACGATCCGTCAAGTTGCGCTTTCATACGTTCGTTCGTCAATATCCTGGTCATCTCTATTAACACGGTGACATTCAATTGCGTCCGTAACTATTTGATGAAATCTGGTGGATAATTGTCTCATTTATTGGCAATCATTCCTTATTGCTTTATACTTATAACTGAATAAATAAAATGTTGTTATCGGATTATACATCAGTGTATTGATGTACTTTTAATCAAATCACTTGTTTGATATCGTACTAGGCTCCTGTTTTTGGCATGTGATTAAATTTGCTTAAAATAGATTCAGGAGTAATTAGTTACGGACTAGCCAAAAGTACAGGGTATCATTCTCTGTCATCCTATTTTCAGCTGACAGAGATATTTTTATTCATGACGTAACAACAATGGTGTAAAAAACAGGTGTGACTCCTGATCTGTATAACATTCAAATAGCATTCAAATAACATTCAAATAATCTGTTGCTTTTAACGTGCAGTATACATTTGTAACTGTACGGTAAACGCATTTAAGGAAATGATTAGTTAGTTAAACCAATAACTATGGGACTATTGCAAATACCCATGATAAGCACTTAATGGCGTTCATTTAATTGATTGTCAATTAACTAAAGGATACAAGATCAAGAAGACTGGAAGTACTAGTAATCTCATTTTTCTAACAGAATCCACTCACCAAATCAAAAAGAAGCTTAGTTTTTTACCACACTCACTATTAAAAGAAAGGTTATCGTCTTTGGTTTGCGAATGAGATTAGCATTAACTTTAAAACTGTACTCACATGACATATGTAGTCAATGTGTTTATAACGTCAGAATCAGTGATGACCAATACCAAAAATTAATAATGTTTTCCTTCAAATAATTTCCTCAATTTTATAAAAGCAGATTTCAATAAACCAAATTATGTGTTTTCCAGTCAGAGCTGAGCTACTTTGGTATAAGTTCCATGGAAGACTAACAGTAAGCCAGTAGATATTATCACCACATAATAGTTGTGAATTCGTTTTACAGGATAACACAATGTTTTCTACAGAAACCACATGGATGTCATTTCTGATATGTTTGGGTCTACAATATTCATGTCAAGCACTTTACAAAATGTAACATATGTAAGTCGTTTTTGTATTTTTAAAATTCGATAACTTCCCTAGAGACCTTGAAACTACTACATCATTATATTTTAATAAATGATATTTATCGAGTCATTAATTGGTTTAGACATCTAACAATACGGTTTCTCAACTCGATTAAAATGATCTAAGCGTTTATTCCCTTGTTTTAAGATGAAGTATTATGTTAAAGTGAATCTCGGTCAAACTTAATTCATTAAGTGACACGTTGATCTTTCGTAATTGTAAGGAATATATTTCATCCATATTTACTGTCGCTCTGTTCCTTTTTTGTGGTAATAAGAAACACAAGCTTTTATTATCATTGAAATTAAAATCACCATTTTTAAAATAGAATAATTATTTTTTTTAAATGTTGAGGACGAAATTTTATAAGGTTGATATAACAAAACTGATAGGAAACAACGGCCATTTCGAGTACGAAAAGAATTTTTCAAGTGGATATGGATATCATGAGAAAGCTTGCGGTATCATTATATATGAGTTTCTTTACATGTTTTGCAAACTTGTTGTATATCATATGAAATGTTAACCTTTTCGGCAAAAACGTGAAAAACTTACATTCTTTCATTTTCTTTTAAAAGACAGACACACGATGTCAAAAGGATAATAACATATTTATTTGTGTCTCTTATAATTTCATATATTCAAACTACATATAAAAACAGCAATATTCTTTTGATTGAAAGTAGCATTCAATGCTTTTTTTGTGAACCTTTAAAAAATGCAAAACTGGCAAATGAATATAATAAGAGCAAAGGCAAAATGGCAAGTTGAAGGGGAGAAGAATACACGTTTCTTTTGTAATCTTGAAAAAAAAAACATTATACAGAAAAAATTATATCAAAATTACTTTTGGAAGGAAATCAAGTTATTCAAGATCCAAATGCTATTCTTAGGGAACAAAAATTATTTTATGAAACTTTGTACAGAAGTTCTAACCCAGGGGATGAGGAGAATGCCACATTCATGAATGAAAATAACCCCTTCTTAAATAAACCTAGCAGAGAAGAGATTAATTCCTGTGAGGGTCAAATTACCTTAAAGGAATGCAGTATTGCCCTTAAAAATATGAAAAATTTAAAGTCACCAGGCATAGATGGTTTTACTGTAGAATTCTATAAATTTTTCTGGAATGACATAAAATTTCCACTTGTCAATTGCCTGAATGAGAGCCTTGAAAAAGGAAAATTCTCAGTAAGTCCAAAATATTATAAGTCAGACACAAAAAAGATTTTTAAAAGGAAGATACATTGGTGAATGTGTAAGAATTATTGCAGATCTGATAGATAAACTAGAAGAAGAAGATATTCCAGGATTATTATTACTGGTTGACTTTGAAAAAGCCTTCGACACGGTCGAATGGTACTTTATTGAAAAAACTTTAGATTTTTATGGGTTTGGTCCCACACTTTGTAGATGGATAAAATGTTTTTATACAGACATTACCAGTACAGTTACAAATAATGGACATTTATCAGAATTTTTTAATTTGGCTAGGGGGGTTAGGCAAGGGGATCCTTTATCCCCTTATCTCTTCATCCTTGTGTTGGAACTACTTAGTGCAGCTTTAAAATATGACCCAATTGTTTCTGGTGTCACAGTAAACGACTCTGAGTTTTTACTAAGTCAATATGCAGATGACTCTTCTCTGATTCTGGATGAAAATGAGGCATCTCTTAAACAAGCATTGCACATTTTTGATAGTTTTGCTGCCTGTGCTGGTTTGAGGGTAAATGTAGATAAAACTGAAGCCATATGGGTTGGCTCAAGATTAGGCAGTAACGAAAAACTGTTACCAAATAGGAAATTATCTTGGAATACTTCAGGAAAGTTTAAACTATTGGGAATTCGTTTCAATCTCTTAAATGAGGATAAAACTTTAGAAAACTATACAGAAAAAATTAAAAGCATGAAAAGCCTTCTCAATTTATGGTCATACAGAAACTTGACATATATTGGCAAAACCATTGTTATAAAAACTTTGGCTCTCCCACTTTTGGTACAGGTTCTGACAGTCCTTCCAAATCCACCAGTTCAGGTTATACAAGAAATACAAGAAATTTTCATTAAATTTTTATGGGATGGAAAACCAGACAAAATAAAAAGGAAAGTTATTATTAATAATTATGATGAGGGAGGTTTAAAGTTTCCCACATATAAAAAGTTTTTGTATGTCCCTTAAAATGTCATGGCTTTATAAATTGCTAGATCCTTTGAATATTTCTCCCTGGAAAATTCTATTATTGAGTTATATAGAAAAAATATGGAGGGGATAAAATATTGTACCTGACAAAAGAGGGTCTGGAAAAAATTGCAAAAAAGTTAAATCCTTTTTGGAGGGACATTTTTCTAAATCTGGCTAAATTGAAGCCAGAAAAGGTGAAAGATGAAAACAATCCCATTAATATCCTGAGTCAACCCATTTGGCTGAATATTAATATTAAAAGATGTGGAAAGCCATTTATTTTTGAAAATTATTGTAATGATGGTATATTTTTTATAAATGATTTAATCTCAGATGGGAAAAACATATTGACATTTGAGCAGCTTAAAACTCAGTATGCAGTTAGAACCAATTTTGTTGAATATTATGGTCTTGTTAGTGCAATCCCAGATATCTGGAAGAAAACAATTTCAGATCATGGTAGATTAGATATTATTGAAAATGATATTGTAGAAAAACTCAAAAATGATAAAAAACCATGTAAATATTTTTATCAATTATTTCTAGAAAAAATTAAAGAAAATCCTTTAAGATCACAAAATAAATGTTCTGATGCTTTATGTGTTAAGATTGATGATTGGGGCAAAATCTATTCGATGGCATTTTCAAGCAACAAAAAACACTAAACTTCAAAATTTTATAGTAAACATACAACATAGAAAACTAAAGACTGAGCAACACAAACCTGACCGTATATGATTTACATTAAGTATGTCGTTTATTTTTGATTTTTTAAATAAACAATCTCGATAACCGCCACTAGAGACTAATAATTTGATGAATTATATTCATTGAGCCATTAACTCATTCAGACATCTGACACTATGGTTTCACGACTCGATTAAAATAATCTAAAACTTGAATTCCCTTGTTTTAAAGATGAAGTATTAAGTTAATGTGAATATCAGTCAAAGTTAATTCATTTAGTGACATGTTGATCTTTCTAAAATGTTAGGGATGTATTTCATCCACATATTTAGTCCCTCTGAAATCACATTTATGTTTCTATTTTGTAGTAAAGCTTTTAAAATCAAAATCAATTTTTAAGATAATGGAATTAAACATCGGCCATTTCTAGAAGAATGAAAAAATCAGGCTATCATTGCTATCAGAAGCAAGCTTGGTATCTCTATGAAATATTGTATATGTTCAAAACGATTTGATATTTTTCAAACAAACTGTTTTAAATGTCTTTCATATTCTTTTGTTCTCTATGTCGTAAAAAATGTATCAATTCATAAAAAAATAAAAATATATTCTATCAAATTGTGTGGTAAAAGCGATAGGTGAAAGATAAACAACGAATAATTAATCTCCAAACGAACTGACGATGTCAAAGCAAACAAATGAAAAGAGACTAAAATACAAACAACCGTAATAAAAGAGAGAGAGAGAGAGAGAGAGAGAGAGAGAGAGAGAGAGAGAGAGAGAGAGAGAGAGAGAGAGAGAGAGAGAGAGAGAGAGAGAGAGAGAGAGAAGAGAGAGAGAGAGAGAGAGAGAGAGAGGAGAGAGAGAGAGAGAGAGAGAGAGAGAGAAATAAGAAAACTAACAACTGTCAAAATGAACAAAAACCCATATTGCGGACAGAATCGAAGTGCTAGATGCATTTGGTATAAAATGAACAAGGAAATAAACTTCAGGATATCTTAAAGCTAAACGTTTAAAGATACAACCACTTGTACGATCGGTATTATACAAAAAAAAGAGAAGAACAATATGAAGGAATATGTGTTTATTTTTTCTAATGTTTTTTTTTCTTGATATACAAATGTTTTTTGCATGAAATACATTTTATTTGCATTATCCTCAGTAAAATCTGCAATATTTGAAGCAGTTTGAATACTCCTGTGTGCACTTAAGTACACACTTCATCAAAGAAATCAATTGGCGTTCCCTATAGGGCGATTCATATCAAAACAGAATTTCTGTCATTCTTCTAACATCTTGCAATGATTTATTCTCAAGAATTGTTAGTTGTGGTTCAAATGTTGCTTTATTTATGCAATATTGGCAATTTTATTATCAAAGATATATATTTTGGTCTCTTTATTTCTAATATTATTTACGACTCGTAATGATAATTTTTGAAATAATTACAGTACGTGCAATATTAAGTCATAAAACTGACAGTATTTAGGCTAGATCAAATACAAATGTCTCACGCAATACCATATAGGGTATGCTTCTGATTTATGATATTGAGTCTATTATGCTTTAATTCAATATATCAAATAATGCCTTTCAAAGCTATTTTAAAATTCGTAATGATAAGATCTAGAGACAAGCAAGATTGCTGATCATAATGTGTCAGTTGCAATATGGTAACTATAGTAAAAAGAAAATAGGATTGATCATTTTGTAATGTGAGAAACAAGTCAAGAAATAAACTAAATGCAATGCAAAGAACACATATATATAATGTGTTTATGTTAAGGGCTGAACATGACTCTGTTTCTTTCAGGAATAATAAATCATTCCTAAAATGTAAAACAAAATTGTTCAACATTCCAAATTTTGAAAAAAATCAAATTCTGCATATTAAATCTTCGGACGTTTACAAGAAAATAAATTCTTCAGATAACGCTAAATGTGAGGAAAAGGTAGATAGTGGCTGATTTTGTCGATTAATGGATAGTGTTTCAGATTTCATTGTCTACCTTTTAAAATGACACAAAGTATAATCACTAAATTAAATTTTTCATCTTATAAAGTGTCTTCAAAATATTATTCCTACAAGTTAACACTAAACACATGTTTGTTTCCTTTTTTTTCTATTTTCTGAATTAAGTCACTCCCTCACCAGTTTATAGCTTTTTCTATGCGTAGTTGTGTCATTTTCACATAGACAGTTGTGGATTGACAGTTTTTAAACGCCGTCAACTAACAAACATTTAATAGCGGTTTAAATTCTCCAGTCAGTAATTCAGTGGTTAATATTGAATACTGTTCGCATTGAGTGTTTCTATTATTAGTTAAGTGTGGATCGGCCTGCTAATTATTTTCGAATAATTCGTAATTGGCTCACTATATGCAATATAAAATAATAAAACGTTGTTAGCTTTTAAATATATTTTGTAAGTTTGTATTGATAACACATATCTAAATGTTGATTTATGTTATACTGACATAATGAAGAAGATTAGTAACAACCATCTGAGAGATGGTGTTTGCGTTATTTTATTGTGGTTGTTTTTCTTTTTTTTTTCTTTTTTTTTAGGGGGGGGGGGGGGGGCAGTCGGGCTTTCTTTAAATTTTTTTTCTTTATTATTGTTTACATATGTTATAATATTATGGTATTTCCTAAATTACAGATACTAGTTAACCAGAAATATTGCAATTGTTAATCTTCGTCATAGCCACTGTTTAAAATTCACAAACTGTACAAAGGTCAAGAAAGTGCCTATAGTTAATATAGACATTCTTCGATAAATGTTTTATAAATTTCATGTATCACTCTCCGAATGGTTTTCAATAAGAAAAATATTAAACCCAATACAAAAGCATGACGTATCACTCAATAAAATTTTAACATGAAACGAATAACGGGGGAAAAGGTCGACACTTAAAAATTTGAATCTACCCATGAACGTAGCCATCCTAATTTACCTAGAGTACAATGCACTATTATTTGTCTTTGATATAGGTTGGCGAGACAATTACAATGATGTTGACAAATGCCCTCACACAATGACATTTAAAACACAAATACTTTTTACATTTTTGAAATATAACATAGTAATAAGAATTTGTCTGGTTGATATTATATTTTACCAATAAACATTTATTTGTGCAAAATAAATACAATGAACACCAATTCATCATAGAATGTATCTCTTTGAAGAATATGTAAAGTGATTATTTAGAATGTTACATATCTTTCATCAATTGAAAAGAGCCTATTTGTGATACATCGAAATTTACTTAACGCGTGATCGAACTTATGCTTAAACGTTATTTAGTTTTATCAATTTTGAAAATGATGGATACGCCATAGGCAACAAGTCGGGCCATATCATATTTGTTTGCAAGTGGAAATGTTGTAAGTAATTCTGCACTTGGTCAACAATCGATGATCGTAGATATTTAAACAATGAGTTATTGTAACATTTCATTCATAAAAGATAATAAGAAAAAGAAACTGGCAACGATTGCAATATTTGTTTAATTAAGGTTTTTTGATTTTATAAAAACATTTGATATTTGGAATTTTAGTTTTGTTTTATTTGTCCATAAGGCAATATTTTTGTGATTCCTTGTATATCATGCCTGTCAATCAATTTATATCTGAATGTCTACATAATCAATTTTCATTTATAACTGCCCTGACAACAAATAAAAAAAGTAATTGAATCCCTTGCACAATTAAATTGTACTTTGAGAGTTAAACATCAACGTTGGAATTGTTTTGTATAAAAGAACAAACATTCAAATCTTTAATAAGTTGGATAAGTGAAACAAGAACTATTTGGAAAACGTCAAATATAATTATTTCTTTTTTTAAATGGTTTAGGGTAATAAGGAAGCTCAGTAAATTAAAACTTCAAACGGATCAAAGAATAAAATTGAGAATGGAAATGAGGAATGTGTCAAAGAGACAACAACCCGACCATAGAAAAGACAACAGGAGAAGGTCACCAACAGGTCTTCAATGTAGCGAGAAATTCCCGCACCCGGAGGCGTCCTTCAGATGGTCCCTTAACAAATATATACTAGTTCAATTATAATGAACGCCATACTAAACTCCAAATTGTACACAAGAAACTAAAATTAAAAATTATACAAGACTAACAAAGGCCAGAGGCTTCTGACTTGGGACAGGCGCAATAATGCATTAATCCTAGTACCATTCAAAAGAGGGCATCCCAATTTAAATTTTCCAAAGGAACTACATGTATACTATCTTCATCAATGACCAACTGAATAACACGCAATGTGAAAATGCTAATCATGTTTCAGTCAAATAATATGAATTTAAGATACTTTTTGGACATCATTGTTGCTAGCGTTAAGACGTTATGTTATTTTCAGAGGGACAGTCAAACTCATAGATTGAAAATAACCTGACAACGCCAGTGCTTAAAATAAAAAGACAAACACACAATTAATAGTTCAGAAGACACAACATAGAAAATTAAAAACGAAGCAACATGAACCCCACCATAAAATTGGGATGATCGCAGGTGCTCCGGAAGGGTATTTGAGCATACAATAGCAAGTAAAACAAATGTCGAACACGTGATTTGAATCTAATATTTTGTAAGAAATGATTCTAAAATTATATATATTTTTAACGTATTGTAACAAACATTCTCTTCGTTCCATTACTTTAATTTATAAAATAAAATATGTGCAAACAATTAAGGTATTTACAATAAGAACATCAATTATACCCAAAACAAATAAAAAATAATTGATGACATCAATAAATGAATTTAATCTCTCTTTAAAGTACATATTATTAAAAAAACAATTTCAAACTAAAATAGAATTGCTAACATACATGCATGGATTGATTTAAATTGTAAAGTGCATGTGTGCAGTAAAAACATATTAAATTCAGAGCCAATATGTTTCTGTTTCAACGTGCATGTGATAAAATTTAGATCAATCTTTTATCACAAATTTGTAATTGCAATCATATGATGCGAAGAGACACTATACTTTTTATGATACTAAAGGCGATAAATCAAATATTCAAGGCTAGTGTTCAGAGAATCTAGTTATCAAATACATGACAGACTTGAATTAGCCATATTGAAACAAAAGAACAGATTCGCTGCATCTGAAGTGTCAGTCTTTGTAAGAATCAGGCAACTTTAGAAGCATTTTTTTTTTTTTAAATATATGGCCTTTTAAAAAAATCATACCGACTTAGCGATTCTGTATTCTAGTTCCAATCATTCTGAGTTGAAAAGGGTATGTACATTGTATCTGCGTATCTGGTAATTGAGGAATTGTTGATAACATTTGGTTAAAACATTTATTAAGATAGCAAATTGCAGGATAAGTCCCCCTCAAATGGTAATTTCTTCTGTATTTTAATTAATTTATATTTTGAAATGAAAGATCATGAAAGGAATGAATATCATTTTCGTGCATTTTATACTTTTTGTACTTAAATTAATGTAATTTCGAGTAGTTGTTTTTTTGTCTGTCATGTTTAACCACTGCCTGCAGATTCTTTAGCAGATTGGCGCCTAAAATGAGTATGGATAATATGGAATTGCTCTGAACTTTTACATGAAAATAAATCTTTGAATGTATATGTTTGATAATATAATTTAATAAATATAAGTAGAAGTAGACAAACAAATTGCTCTAAAATGTTTTAACCATTTTTGACAAAATGAACAATTCCGTTGTAGGAAAAGTTGGGAAAACATTTAATATTTGAAAAAAAGCACTGAGCTGTATGAATGGATGTTGTTTAGTTCTCTTTGTGTTTACTACGTTTAAAAGGTTCCAGTTCAACATGTAAATCTTACAGGTTTTTTTGGTAAATAATCACGAACCAATACATTAGGTAAACAAACATAATTCCTAACAAGAGGCTTCCAAGAAGCATAAATATGTGTTTTCAAAAGGCAAAAGAACTTGTTAATTTTAAAAGTATAAGCGGTAAACTATAGTGTGCTTTATAACACCTGAGATCACCCCTAGTTTTTGGTGGGGTTCGTGTTGTTTATTCTTTAGTTTTCTATGTTGTGTCATGTGTACTATTAATTGTCTGTTTGTCTTTTTCATTTTTAGCCATGGCGTTGTCAGTTTATTTCAGATTTATGAGTTTGACTGTCCCTTTGGTATCTTTCGTCCCTCTTTTATTAGACGATAGTGATCGATGGCTGCGTAACGTTCAGTGAAAAAAAAATACATACTAACGAGAAGAAAATTCTAATGTAATATGACTGTTAACCTTCTTTGAGCTTAACTCACGCGTTGAACCGAATTGTTGTTTATTGTTAGTAAACTATGCACTATAATGATCACCTTTTTTGTTATCTTTTTGTTTGTGTTGTTTCAATTTTTTTCATGTTTTCGTAGACGTGCGTGATTTGATGTAGATCTCCACGGTATTTTTTATTCACAATTGGTTAACAACAAAAAACTACACTAATGTCTTACAACCATTTAATCATGAAATCTCTGTAAGGCATGGACATTACTATAAAGTTTTTAAACAATTGAAAATAAATCTGGATTTAATTAGTTATATGTATAACTGCAAAAGGATATGATTTTTAACTGCAGTTCTATACTATAGCTATTTGCTCTTTGCTCTTTTTCATTCCAACATTTACTGACTACTAAGTATATTTACAAAATCTGCTGCTTCCGTATGTAAAACTATCTATAAACTGCTTGTATATTTTTTTTTCTTTTTTCTTTTAAATTTCCCTCGTCTATGTATAATTAAAACCAATCCCATACGCGTGTTTCTTGTGTGATAAACAGGTTTAATGTATGAATCTTAAGTAAAAATCAAATATTCTAAACGTGTCGAGATCATAGGACTTTAAAATAAATATGTTCATTTTGTTGTTAATCACTTAAAACAGCAAAATTAAATAGCGTTCTAGTGAATTCGATAAGAAGGTTACTATGTCATCTTCACATATAAGCCATGTATTGTAACACTGATTATTTAATTTGAACAAAACTGTTCCGTTCTTATAATAGCTGAGATGAGTTGCAAACTATTTTTTAAGAGTTTTCACTTTATTTTCAAGAAATACAACTGTGAAATTCAAACTAATTTTAATGATCATATTTAACTTTCAGCAATTTACAAAATAATAACATATTGAGTGTAAATGTTACATCACAATGAATAAGATGAGATAAATTGTGGTAGTAGTATTATTGCATGAGACATTCAGAAAGAATATACGCTTAATTCACATACAAGCGTATATATAAAATATGGCTTTTTAATATTCAACCATTTCAGTTTTAAAATATAAATAGATACAGGAAATAAAATAACTACACTTTGTAAATATGATATAAATTGATGCGAGAGAGGAGTAGCTCTTTTTTTTTATATTTTTATAAAACAAACTGTTGCCTATGTCTTTTATATATATCAAGGGATATTGAATGGGTGAATATTAGAAAAAATATCATTAACATGATTACCGATATATAAAAACAACCTTTTGTATTGTTGCTCTTAATCATAACAATAGTTGCAACGTTTTGATGGGAGATTGACAATATAACACAAGGGTTGGTTTTGATAAAAGCGATTATCCTTTATAATCATTGATCGACATTCCAAAGAAAAATGAATAAGATTTTTTTTTGCAAATTCTTTACAAAAAAATGTAAGAAATCGAATGGTAAGGATAAATAGTGCACTTTTATTTATTTTATGTCTGCACATGTAGGCAAACGAAATATGTTGAATTAACAAACATGTCGTCCTATAATTGAAAACAAATGATATGGAAATTGAAATTCGTATGGTGCATAGATAATAACCTTTATCGACTAACATGGTATTTCTGTTGAACAAATTTATTTCACTGCAAGATATAATCTTAACACATGTTATTAATGCATCTGTAAAGTGCAAATTCTTATGCTATACAACTTTTCTCATATGAAAGACGGTGTTTTGGG
The DNA here is from genome assembly GCA_019925275.1 of Mytilus edulis. Lineage (NCBI taxonomy): Eukaryota > Metazoa > Mollusca > Bivalvia > Mytilida > Mytilidae > Mytilus > Mytilus edulis. The sequence continues at coordinate 61,425,830 of CM034354.1, read as the reverse complement.
TACATCAACATCTATATAACGCCTAATTGGCTTGATTCTAAAACTTAATTTTGTAATATATATTAGGGAACGATCGAAACAGTATGACCAGGATGTCAGATTCAATAAAATATAGCTTGAGAGGAAAATGAGTCATTCGACACAGAATATAACTATTTAATGTACATAATTGTGTGTAGGGCCATAAGTAATATCCCGACAAAAATATATTATGATTTTTTTTCCATAATTGATAAAAGCGGATTATGAAAATCTATTTAACCATCTGCAGATATTTGATTAACGTCTTTTTAGAATAAGCTAACAAATATGTGATAAATTTTGGCATGCGAGTCTTAATTCAAGCACACAGAAATTGTATTCATATCTAAAATAATTTCAACTGAAGATTAGCTGGTATGCGCATGACATGTGATTTTTTGTCATAAAAAAAAATTTCAACATTAAAAAGAGAACAAAGAAGCCAACAGAATAACTCATTGTGTTGTTTTTTTTTCAGCCAACAAAAAAACATCATACTCAAACACGTCAAAACATTTTTTTATTTCAATTATCCTGAAAATAAACACATCTTCGTTTCCAAATTTGTTATAATTAATAAGGTTTAAAATAAAATAAGAATATTACGCATTATGTAAACTTTGAATTATTCAAAATGTCATATTCATATTAGAAAAACATTGTGAGCATGTATTTTACACATTCACCAAAAAACGTTTTCTGGTTTTTATCTTGCAACAAATTATATTTGTTCAATACAAATACCGCCTTTGTTGCAATTGGAAAAGGAAAACATCAATGGACTAGACGAATTCTAATTTCGTTGTTATTTTACAATAATGCAAAACATGTTTGTATTGCAAATGTCATATTGCAATAGGGCATTTGTCAACAGCATTGTAATTATCTGTCGGAAAGATCTCACAGTTATTTTCCAAAAACATGTTTGCTCAGTAAATAAAGTGTGTGTGTTTGGAATTAAAGTGATGAATGTGAGTTATTTTCACCGTAATGTTATTCCTTTCAATTTGAAGTTTATGATTGGAAACTAAAGTTTTATTTATCCTTCTTCGAAAATAGATTATAAAAAAATATCTAAAAAGTAAAATAACTAAAATACCGAACTCCAAGTAGAAAAGACAGCCGTTATGGGTAGAAATATTAAAAAGAAATAATACACGAAATTTTCGAAATGTGTATCGATGATGATAATTGACAATCGTTAATATCGACACTGAAATTAGTGCAAAGTGTTATTATCTTATCAGTTCTATTTACAAACTTAGTGGTGATCTTCGGCTGTTTTTGCTCTTTTGTCTGGTTGTTTTCTCTTTGACACATTCGCCATTTGCATTCTCAATTTTTATTAATATCGACCAAATATGGAATCTGACATCTTCTATTTGAATTTTCATATTGTCTATGAAAACAATTTTGTTTAGTCGACAAAATGTTAATTAGTCGTTAGATTGTGTTTCTGTCACTCTCATATCTAGGAGGTCAACACGAACCAGCACGCAGTCAAATGCTGTCTAGACCACAAACAGTTGAAATAATTGAATTATCCTCAGAAAAGCACATGATTTTGACAAATAAATATCATATTATGTAATTCTGGTTTATAAAAGTACAGATAATCTAAGATAAGATGCATGTGGTATAATGCAAAGACAAATTATCCTTTTTGTGAGAGACAAACAATGTTCATATAAAAACAAAATCTGTTTACGATTTTAAACGTTAGCCTGTATTTTGATGAAGCAAGCACAGTACTGAAATTTTGTTTGAATTGAATTACGTGTAGATTTGAAAGAAAAGAACGAATGATTGCAGTTAAGTGTTGAAACAACACTATCAAATGAAAACACTCAAAACAGGGAAATAGTACTAAAGAAAAAATGTTATTGAATGAATACCATAAAGTATTTGCAGTTGAAAAAAAGTTTCAGATTGTTGTGATTCTTAGTTACAGTTCATACGGTGCTTTATGAAGTTTAATCTAAAATTGTATAATGATTTTATTCTCACTCAGCGCATTTAGATGTACTTCTTTAAGTCCTTTCAATGAGTGGTTACAACTGTTCTAAAATAATTTACAATTTTTTAATGAAATCAATTTCAATGCACCCGTTGGTTCATTTGTCATCTAGTTTTAAAAGATGAAAAGCAGTTCAATCTTTGAGCGTGAGAAAGAGTACAAAAGAGTGCAAGCTAGTCGTGTAGGTCTATAGTTATAGATTAGAGATAAAATGCGGTAGAAGTTTGTTCACCATATTAAATTATTTTATTTGTTACACGGTTAAGATTTAATTCAAAATAACTGCTGTTGTTTCGAAGATTTAATTTGCTATTAATTATTATGACTATTATTTGAGCATGCTACTTAATTTAAAATAGTTTACCGAATATTTCAAAATCAATTGTACACAAAGAGTGTATAAGCAAATGTTGGATGCGCATATTGAAACCCACAATATATCTATCACATTACTTTTTGTCACTGAATATTTATTGGAATTCACAAAAAAAAGTATGACAAATAGGTAAATATTTAAACTCTAAGACAATTTATCAACTCTTTTACGAAAAAAAACATAACCCAAATACTTGAGACTGTTTAACACGAACTCTACATAAAACACGTCCCCTGGGCGAGTTATCAGAGTCATGCTCTATATCTGTCCAAGCAGTCGTGTTGTCCAAGTTAGTAAGTCTAATAAGATAAAGTCATATTAAAAAGCATAAAAACGAAATTCGAACAAAACAAAACTGTCTGTTATTTAAGTACGAATAAGTCGTAACAACCACGAAGGAAAATATTGAAATAGATCTGAGAATTAAACTAAGATGGCTAAGACAAACACATGAATTGAATTTCATATTTAAGTACGTGTATGTAGATGAAATAGTTTTAATCAGATACTGAATGATTTTCTTTCAACCACAGCAATTCATAGGAAAAGATTATGCAAATATTTATCATAATGATCGTATAATGGGAAATAATAGAGTTACGAATCGTTTTTTATAATATTAAAAGAGACCATTCCAATAAACCAAAATCTATGGATGCAATATTTCAAATACCAAATGTACAATATATATGACAAATCTTAAATGACACAAATGTCAAATCATAACATATACATAGACTGGAAAATGGATATTGTAAACATTGAATAAATCTAAAAGTTAAAATGGATCTTTTGATGTTGATATGTCATATGTTCATGTAAATGAAGAAGATGTGGTACGATTGCCTATATGAAAACTCTCCACCTGATATATAATCTCGTATAAATCACTATGTGTCACCTTACGGCCTTCACCAATGATCAAAACCTATACCGTATTGGAAGGTATGAAAAGCCCTGATTAGACTAATCTCAAAAATTCAAACGAGAAACTAACACCCTAATAAATATACAAATGAATGCATAAAACACATACATCAACATATGAAATATGACAACCACTGAATATCAGTCTCCTGTCTTCAGAGAGGATCGTACACTGTTAATTTATCCAAACCAAACCAATGGTAAAACTAACTCACAATTATCCGATAAAAGATTCTAAAATAAGCAATAAAGGCATTTGTAATTTAGAAAAACAAACATATAATATCTCTTTCAGTTGATTTGCAATGAATGTATAAATAATATATATAAATACAACAGTTAGTAATACGGATTTAAATTATATCCTTACATCGCGTTTATATCCTAGTACATGTATGCAACATTAATTTGTTTTATAGTGATTGAGATTATGACACAATGTTGAGTGTTGTACCCCTATTTTGACTGTTTTACCTATTATGTCTGGTTTTTTGTTCAAATATCGATGTCAATATAATGAAACTTAATACAAGTATCATAAATGTGAGCGGTTTAGCTAGTATAACACCAAGTTTAACCATATTATACATACAAAAAGTTCTGTACCAAGTCAGGAATATGGCAGTTTTTACCCATTCGATTGATGTGTTTGAATTTGATTTTGCCATTTGATTGAGGACTTTCCGTTTTGATGTTTTATCTGAGTTCAGTATTTTTGTTATTTTACTTTTTCTGACAATCAAGTATTATTAAATTGTCATTGCATTGTTTTATAATCTAGAATCATTAACTGAAACCCAAAGAGTGTTCGAGAAAAAAGAACATAACATAATAACATGAATAAATTACCGTGTCAAAACAGATTCGCGCAATTTTACTTATATCCGTTCATATCACTTAAAATTGATTTTTTGTCTCCGCTTTTCAACATTTGCATAAGATTAGGGATAATCAAGTGTGTTTGTTCGAGCATCACTTAAGATACATCAATTGTCAAAATGCGCATCTCGTGCATAACAATTGACAACGTTAATGTAATAAGAAAGAATTTAGCAATTTAATATAATGCATGTAAAATATGATTACATTGTCATTAAAGTCTTGTATAACCTAGAACATTAACTGAAGTCCCAACAGTGTTTAAAAATAAGAGTTAATGTCATTTATAATATAATAAAAGATAATGCGTCAAAACAGATTCTGTATAATAAGAATTTAATCTACTTTCATACTTCTATCTTGAACGTCTCGAGAAGGTATAATTTGCACTTACATGTTTTTTGTAGTTCAATATTATTGATTCAAGTTGTCATTTCAAAACCATAATGGGAAAGATTGGAAATACATTATTGAAATATTGATTTCATCACAAGACAATTCGGTAAATATATGCTGGAATGTATAAAATTGTAATTAAAATGGTATGAAGGAATTTTAACCTCTTGTTCGATAGATTGAACGTATATCTGTCCAGTTTATTTTACCTCAGGTTGCATTATCTGTATAGAATTATAGAAGATACATTTAATATGCCAACGAAAATGCCTGTAAAAGACTTTGTTCGTGGTATATAGATTTCAAAATTATTAAGCAAATATGAACTAGTTTACGGAAGCAAACGTTTTCTAGTGAAACGACTATATATTGAACATTTAGATGGAGGATTTTTTTTGTCTACCATTTTTCAGTAGCTTTTTATTTTTCCCAGTAACACTGTTCAAATTCAAATTCTATAATACGGTGGAAACTTAAAGCAAGAAGGCTGCAACTAGGATATCTATCGAACTAAGTCTACTAAAAAACGTTTTCAAATGAGAATTATTTATTGGCTGTTATTTGTTTCTTATATCATATTTGTATCTTGTACATTAAGTGCGTTAGTTTTCTCGTATGAATTGCTTTACATATGTATATATGAAAGGGACGTACCGTGACGTGTAGTTCTAAACTTCTAAGTCATTTGGTCTTGAGATTTTTTTCATTGGCAATCATGTAGGATCTACTTTTTTTATTTCAAAACTATATATTACCACACAGACTTGAACATTATCAAAACACATCAGTTAAAGTAAGATTTAAAAGCCAGAATCTTAAACTTTTCAATTGAAAAAATCAAGGAATTAATTTTGATATGTTTTATGACCAATTGACAGTACACTAATACAGACAATAAATTTAATGTGTCAGTTATCTTTTACGTAATGCATCTTCGGTTAATTCAAAAAGACGTGAAAATATACAATTGATACAAACAAACAGGAAGTAACCGACTTTCCATTATTTTTTCGTTTTTTTTTTTTTTAAATATGTCAGGAATTTAAAACCAGAACAGTACACGTGTACTTTATTAAAGAAAATTGAAAAAAAAATCTATTATCGTTTATTGCTCAGGATACATTTTTTATGTTAATAAAAGTAAAAAATTAAATAACATTTTTTTCAGTACCATATTCAACTAACACGTGTTATTAGATATCATGAAAAATCGTTCGATTGTACTTTTAATGATATTTTTCTCTTTCAAAGTATATTATATTCTTATATTCATATATTCATAAACATAATATGTTAAAAGAGGAATGTCATGAATTATTTCAAAAGAATAAGTAACTTTTGTTAATGTAGTTCTCTATAGTTGTCATCTGGAAGTAATTCTCTGTAATATGTAATTAAACTTTCTACCTTAATACAAAAGTCATTATAGATAATTGAAAAGTCATTATAGTTAAAAGTACTAGCTATAAACATATATATTGACTTTTCATTCTTGTATCATCACATTAAACTAAAAAAATATTTAAACATTATATCTGCTTTTATTTCATTTCATTGTGTGCCTGACAAAAAGAAGCAATAGCCTAAGAGAATTAATTTTCTCGTACATCCAGTGATATCATCAGAATTTTTATGTCGCAGTGGCTACATGGGAGTCTGTCTTGGTTTACAGAATACAGAATACAGGACAACTATGGTAAAGGTGCTTTCCGGATCTGTAGTTTTGCTCAATAAACAATAACATTTAGAATGACTGACAATGAAACTACCTTAAATATAGTACTTGTCTATGCTTTTCTCTCGATATCCTTTAGTAATATTTGTCCTTAGGTTGCTGTCTTATAGCCGTGGACCTTACACCACCCTTTTCTTTTATGTCTGTCGGCTTGATACCCTGAACTTTGTTAAATCATCAATAAGAAAGTACCTATTTTTTAAAGTAATTAACAGACTTTTAGTGTCAAATGTTTTAAAAGCGAATCAACGTAAAAATATATTCAAAACTAATAAACAAAAAGAGGCATTTACTGTGATCTTTGGCAGGAGATTGACACCTGTAACTAAGTGGAAAATTTTTATTTACTGTTTAATCATTTAACACAAATAAATGTTCAGTCGGGCAAATTTTATTGAAATTGCTTTCATTACATTACAAATGAGTTACCAAAATAAATTGTGGTAATCGGGAAAATCGGTCAACTAATTGTCGTTTGTAGCAAATATATTTAGATTATTATACAGGAAACACAGGGATAACAAAAAGCGTTTTTTTTATACAAAACGAAAACAATGCCATGATATGGCGAAGAAAAAACCCATAGAAAACATTGGCACTGCACATACAACCATACATTGAGAACAAACATCCCACCAAAAACCATGATTAGCAGCTCATCATATCATATAAGGATTTCAATACTCACTGCAAGTGTTTACGATGAATATTAGTACTTAAAATCAATTAAATATCCAAAAGAAGTGCATTTTTAAGATAAATGATATTGAATACCTTTAAATACTACCTATCAATATCGTTCACGCTAGAACCTATGTTTAAAGTTAAAAAAAGAGGGACTTAAGATACCAGAGGGACAGTCAATCTCATATATCGAAATAAAACATGACAACGCCATGGCTAACCAAAAAAAAAAAGACAGACAAAAATTGTACACAAGACACAACATAGAAAAACATTATCTCCGTCGTGCTGTTCATGTTATTACAAACCTGGTAAAGTGCAAAGTTTGGAATCACATAGTATGTATACAATTAACTAAGGATTGCAGATCAAGCAGTCTAGAAAGATGCTATTCAGGCTTATTATCTAATAATTTGAATAGCAAAAAAATGAAAAACACCTTTCGTATTCATTATAATAAATTTGAATGTTCTTAATAATAAATCTGTGTGCTTAGTTACAAACAGTGTTGTATGATCTCAACACGTGAATGTAGTCCATGCTTAGTTACAAACATTGTTGTATGATCTCAGCACGTGCATGTATTCCATGTTGAAAGAATATCACGTAAAATCAAAATAAAACAAATGCTTGTAAGTAATTTAAGAAGTTTTAAAATGCGTCAATTTCTAATTTTACATTAATAACGTAGGTGATTTTTTGTGAACATAATTTCCTGATGTGTAATAACATTGAATAAGGATAGTATAGGAAATAGGACTAAACTGATTTTGTATTGTTTAAATCAAAAATAAATCATTGATTCATTATGTCATATACCAGCCTTGTTCAAAAGTTTAAACATTGAATGATTTGTAATTTTAATTGAGAGAATACCATGAACATGACAAAGCAAGACTTAATCCAGTTTAAAATTTTATTTAGAAAAATAAAAAGTAAACACCAAAGCGTCAGTGTAATAGCAGTAACAATAGACTTATATAAAAGTATAAACGTTTGAATAGAATATCATAAAGTATAGCAAAAGATGAGAGATCATTATGTCAAGAAATAATATTTCTATGAGAAATCCTCCAATTATGGTAACAGCAACAGAATGTGTTACATGTACATGTGTCAGTACCCCGCTGGCGCTTGCCCCCGTAGTAAAGGGGTAGTTTCACAATAATATATATATATTATAGAGTCTATATATATATATATATATATATAATGTCTAAAAATAGCAACAATCAACATTCAATCTATTTAAGCGTGGATCAGTTTGTGAAAATAAACTGATACAGTTACTGAATTAAAATTATATAAATGTCTAAGAATATAAATTAAACACACTAATTAATACACTAACAAGTTCTATTAGATGTTAAATAGAAATACGCAATATTTCGCTAAACAAATTAGCTTCATCAGGCGTGTGCATCTCTCAATGTGAAATCGGATGCATGACAGAAAAATATTGTTGTAGCCTTATCTATACAAGAGTTGAGGAAAAGTGTAACATATTGATTGATGTTGCATAAAATATGTTTGTAGCTACAACTACATGAACTTGGAATAAAAGTTTAACACATTTATAGATGTTCGATTAATTGTATGAATTTCTATAAATTAATTTGTATGATTTCAAGATAATTATGGTTTTGATTTGTTTTTAAATCTTTTTCGTCTCTCTCATTGAGTCCATCAGGTTCAAGAGTTCGTAACTGGTGCATCCAAAATCTCTCTATTTTTTGTCTTCCTTGTGTATCACAATTTTGATTTTTCTCAATGATTTGAAATGTGACGTTTTCAAAATCATGTCCTGCTCTTAAAAGGTGTCTTGTAATTGGGCAGTTCCTTTCTTTTGAAAAAATGACCAATGGTTATTTAGTCGGATGTTAAATGGTGTTTCTGTCTCAACAAGATATTGTATTTTGCAAGTTCCACACGTTAGAACATTAATGCAATTTTGCTTTTTGTAATTTGATGTTATGAATATGTTGTATTTTTTCTTTGTGACTGTGCTGACGAATTGGGTTTCGATAGTGGCGACTCTGCAGCACTTACAATTGCCCCTTCCGCATGGTGTATAACCTCCGATTGTTGATATCTTCTGTTTATATACTTTGGATGTTACTAGAATATCTTTGAGGTTTTTGGGTCTACGGTAAGCCATAACGGGAGGTGATGGAAAATCTCTTTTAAGGAAGGATCATTTTCAATAAGACGCCAGTGTTTGTGGACAATTGATGAAAGATTTGTCAGGTCAGGATGAAAGCTAACAACAAACGGGATTTTATTTGTCTGGGCCGTCTTTTCTTTGTATTCAAGTAGGTCTTTTTCTTTTGCTTTACCGAAAGCTTCTGAAATACTTTTGTTCTTATCACCTCTTGATTTAAGTTGCTGTCTGAGTTGCCCCAAACGATGGTTTAATTTTGATTCCGATGAACAAATCCGTTTTAACCTGATGGCTTGGCTGTACGGAATGCTCCGGGAGCAGTGTTTCGGGTGGCAACTCTTCGGAGAGAGAAATTGGTGTTTATCAGTTTTTTTGGTGTGAAGGTCGGTTGTCTATATATATAGAGAGAATATCATATGGCGTTTTCAATATCGCATCCGTATCAACCCGAGACACCAATATAATCCTAAGAGCTCTGCTCGAGGGATTATATTGGTTGAGGGTTGATACGCTGTGTGATATTGAAAAAGCCATATCATATACACTTTATTATATACATATACCTCAAGTAGATGTTTTTTATGTGACATGACGTCATACAGATAAGGAGATTTGAAATGACGTCATACAGATTATACATGTAGGTTTGACATGACGTCATACAGATTAGGGTTTTGATACATAAAACAGTGACTGCAATCGATGACGTGACGTCATACAGATTAAAGGTATGATAAAGCTTTTGCAACCGTGCTGATATCGATATCATCACGGGTGGCTGATACAGCACGCTTTCCATTGTTTGTATTACACATACAACTTATCTGTAAATACTACTAAGTATATAATACATTAATTTATTTTATTTTGAATTAAATTGATACACTTTAAATTTAATTTAGGCATTCCAAGAGGGCTTTATTCACGTTTCTTCAACATTTGAAACAATTTGTTTTCCACGGAGATGCAATAAGTGGCAAATAACAGATGGACTTGACTTGGTGTTTATTCAGCAATTGCTGGAAGGAATGGGCTATATACATGTCATAGAGAAGGTATTTTAGGCTATATACATATTATATTGAAAGTATAGGCTATATGTATATTATAGAGAAGGTATTATAGGCTGTATACATGTTATAGGGAAGGTATAGGCTGTATTTATGTTATAGGGAAGGTAGTATAGGCTATATACATGTCATAGGGAAGGTAAAATAGGCTGTATACATGTCATAGGGAAGGTATTACAAGCTATCTACATGTTATAGGGAAGGTATTAAAGGCTATATAAATGTTATAGGGAAGGTATTTAAGGCTATATACATGTTATGGGGAATGTATTATAGGCTATATACATGTTATGGGGAAGGTATATATTATAGGCTATATACATGTTATAGGGACAATATTACAGGCTATATACATGTACATGTTGTAGGGACGGTATTACAGGCTATATACATGTACATGTTATAGGGAAGGTGAAATAGGATATATAAATTTTATAGGAAAGGTATTATAGGCTATATAAATGTTATAGGAAAGGTATTATAGGCTATATCGTGTTATAGGGAAGGTATTATAGGCTATATAAATGTTATAGGAAAGGTATTATAGGCTATATACATGTTTTAGGGAAAGTAGTATAGGCTATATACATTTTAATGGGCAGGCATTATAGGCTATATACATGTTATCTGGTTATAGGGACGGTATTATAGGCTATATACATGTTATAGGTTATAGAGAAGGTATTATAGGCTATATACATGTTATAGGGAAGGTATTATAGGCTATATAAATGTTATAGGGAAGGTATTATAGGCTATATCGTGTTATAGGGAAGGTATTATAGGCTATATAAATGCTATGGGGAAGGTATTATAGGCTATATACATGTTATAGGGAAGGTATTATAGGCTATATACATGTTAAAATGGTTATATGAAAGATATTATAGGCTATATACATGTTATAGGGAAGGTATTATAGGCTATATACATGTTATAAGGAAGGTATTATAGGCTATATACATTTTATAGGGAAGGTATTATAGGCTATATAAATGCTATAGGGAAGGTGATATAGGCTATATTCATGTTATAGGGAAGGTATTATAGGCTATATACATATTAATTCTGATTTTTACCATTTTAGAAATAACACTTAGAAGACGATAGATGACTTTCAAAGACTACGGTCGTATTTTTTATTTTTTAAATGTCTGCGCGACATTTATGTTTACTTTGGTAGTAACATTCATATATGGAAGTCGATTCTATAAAGGTGCATAACTTAATTTGTTCTAATAGGGAATACTGTAGATCAATTAAATACCCTTCTTGGGCACTTAAGATCACCCCATCCCGCCCCGCCCGTTTTTTGAGAGGTTCGTATTGATTAGTCTTTAGTTTTCTATGTTGTGTCTTGTGTACTATTGTTAGCCTGTCTTTCTTGTTGTTAGCCATGGCCTTATTAGTTTATTTTCAATCTATGAGTTTGATAGTGCCTTTGGTGTTTTTTTCTCCTTTTTTTAAACATATACTCACCTGAAACTGTATAAAATAATATTAACATTCTTACATACTTGATTAACTGCATTAAGGTGCCAAATAAACGAACGAAAAACAGACGATTTAGACACTATTCAACCTCTGGTTCATGGACATATTTTAAAATATGCTAATGAATGTAGGTAATTTACTCTTTAGTTAAATTCAAGACAACGTATTTTACCTGAAGGCTACATACCAACTGTATTTACTATTAGTTACATAGTGTGCTAGCAAAATTTTATGAAGATATTGATGTTTAAAAAGACAAAGCATGAATCTAAAAGTTGGTACGAAAGAGAAGAATTGCCATGTCTAGCTTTGACGACTTTTGCAGCAGACTAGACAATTTTTTATTCTTTTTTATTTTATGTAATGACTTTTTAATCAATTTGGATTTAAGACATCGTTGTATGCACTTGATACGAGAGCCTTGCATGCGATATCTTTTTTTGTTATAATTTATGTCCGTATGATTACTTTTCAAAATGAAACGTAACTTATCTTGTTCAAACAAAAGATGGAACTATATCACTTAAATTACAAAATAGTACATTTCTACTCAGTTCTAACGCTTTACATGCAATGAGGAAATGGAACCTATCTTCAATTTCATCCTTGCAAATTGGACAAATTCTCTGTTCTAAAGGTGTTCTAGTACATCTACCAACTTCTATTAGTAATTTGCTATTTATACTAATTCTGATTTTTACCATTTTAGAAATAACACTTAGATGACGATAGATGACTTTCAAAGACTACGGTCGTATTATTTTTTTTTTTTGTATGTGAGCGCGACATTTATGTTTACTTTGGTAGTAACATTTATATATGGAAGTCGATTCTAGACAATTTTTTATTCTTTTTTATTTTATGTAATGACTTTTTAATCATTTCGAATTTAAGACATCGTTGTATGCACTTGATACGAGAGCCTTGCATGCAGTATCTTTTTTGTTATAATTTAAAGAGGGAGCTTTTTATCATATATGATTATCATCCAGGATTTTGCGATTCGAACAAAAAATCACCTAATTTTCGCTTACTATGATAGAAGGGAGCTACATGTAGATAACATAGTTTGATTTTTTTAACATTTTTTTTAAATATATGTCACAGTTGTCACCGTGTGTATATGAAAAGGAGATGTGGTATGATAACCAATGAGAAAACTCTCAACAAAAAATCAAATGAGAGAATTAAAAACTATAGGTCAACGCTGTACTGAACCATAGACTAGATCGTTATTCAAGTTTTTTTTTGTGCTGTATAGTTTTCACACAATTAAATTTTTAAGTCCTTAAATCATGTTTCCCAAGTTGCACAAAGTTGTTTTTGTGAAAAAGTGCTCCAAATATATATAAAAAAGAAGATGTGGTATGAATGCCAATGAAACAACTCTCCACAAGAGACCAAATGAACAAGAAATTAGTGTAGGTTGCCGTAAGGCCTTCAACAATGAGCAAAGCCAATACCGCATAATCAGCTATAAAAGGCCCAGAGATGACAATGTAAAACAATTCAAACGTCAAAACTAACGGCCTAAATAATATATAAAAAAATTAAACGGAAAACAAATATGTAACACATCTTAAAACGACAACTACAGGATAACAGGCTCCTGACTTGGGACAGGCACAACCACAACATATTAGCGGGATCTCAACCCTCCTCCTAACCTGGGACAGTGGTATAACAGTACATCATAAGAACAATCTATGAAAAAATATATCAGTCGGAAAACCTTAAATATAATGGAAAGCAACTGGTGTTTCAAAATGTGGTGCTTTTAGCCAAACGATACAATTAAGATAGAACCCGCCCTTGCTTTTTTTTACAAATCTATTCACTGCATATACAAAGGACAATATTTTCTATTTTAGTTAGCTGGCGATAAAACCGAGGTAAAAACGATCATGAGATACAAATGTATGCTTGTACAAAAGATGTTTTCCATTCGTTAGCAGTGTTTCAGCTTTTGATTTTGTCATGTTATAAAAGACTTCCCGTTCTTAATTTCTCTTGTAGTTCGTTTGTTTTGCTTCTTTATTTTTTCAGTAAGTTTTCTGACATTTTCTTTTTCATATTTTGCTGTTTGTTACATCTAAAATCTTACATTTAATAGGAATACATTTTGTCCATTAAATGAGTACAATTTTTTTTTTTATGGAAAGCGCTTTTCAAAATTTACGGCTTTTCAAAATCTTTGGCTTTTCAAATGATAATCTACGGCTTTTCAAAATCTTCGGCTTTTCAAAATCTTTGGCTTTTGAATATTTTCGGCTTTAAGAAATTCACCGCCAATTATTATATTTTAAAATCTTCGGCTTTTGCACATGCAGACTATATAGTATGTATGTATGTATAGATATGAGTGTGCGCCTGTATCATTTTTAAGCAACCCTTATAAAATAGGGGGTGGCATATTGATTTACTACTGTCCGTCCGGCTGATCGTCAGTAAGATGCATTGTTTGTCCGGCTATCTCCTACAGTTTTAAAGGTACAACGTTTATATTTTGTAGGATGTTAATACACACAAGAAGATGTGGTATGTGTGCCAATGAGACAACCCTCCATCCAAGTCACAATATATAAAAAAGACCATTATAGGTCAATGTACGGTCTTCGACACGGAGCCTTGGCTCACACCAAACAGCAAGCTATACCCCCCCCCCCCAAAAAAAAATAAAATAAAAAAAACCAAAACCATTCAAACGGGAAAACCAACAGTCTAATCTATATATAAAAAAAGAAGAGAAACGAGAAAAAACTTATAAACCATATCAACAGACGACAACTACTGAACATCAGATTCCTGACTAAGGATAGGTGCAAACAATTCACTGGGATTACATTTTTTAATGGTACCAAACCTTCTCCCTTATCGGAAACAATAGTGTAACATTACAACATAGAAAGACATATAGTGTCTGATTTTGGAATTTTTGGCTTTCCATATTTTTTAATGATGTAAACTTTGTTGTTTTGTTTATCAGATAATTGTAATTATTTGTTAATATTCGATACCAATAAAAAAAAAAAATAAGTTTCATGTTTCAGTTTCAATCTGCTGCATGAATCAAGTTAAAAATGAAAATATCAGCATGGAAATATAAAAAAAATGGAAACAGAATGCAAAGTCGCATACTATTTTGATATAGCAATACATGTAACCATGAATAGAGAAAAAAAGAATAGACAATAACGGAGTTTCTAAATTATAAAATATTGGGAATAATGGTGCAAATTTTTAATAAGCAAATGGCAGGGAAAAATGTGATTATTATAAAACGAAATATTTCAAGTCATTCTTATTTAGAATTTAGAAGAATTTTCGTTCTTTATTATTAATATATTGTGTCCGTAGGCTACTTATTCTCGATCAAAAAGTTAATTGATATAAAAAGGCTGTGGTCAAATGAATATTGTGAGTAGTTTTAGTGTCGAGGGTGTGTCTTGTTCTGTTGGTTTTCATTGGTTTAGTGATTTTCGATCCTCAATGCTTTTAAATAGGCACACAAGCCAGCCATGTTTTTAAGAAAAAAACGGATTGATTTTTAAATTTGAAACTTTTCGAACAACCACATATACAAGGTAGATATTTATTCTTTCATTTTATCCAATATTATGTTCGTGTCATGTTATTTATGAAAAAAACACGACTTTTTAAATCTTTTCTCATTTTATCTTGAATCTTGCATATGTCACAGAAGACTATCTGACATTGAATTGTCGACGAAGTTTTGACTTAGATTATAATAGATGTGATAGTAGCCGGTATTCTTTTAATATAGATTAAAGTCATAAGAAACGAGTGACTGGTGAAAAATAATGTTCATCCAATTCTTGAACCAATGCATGTATATATCATAAACTTAGTCCTCTGTGCACGATTTTATCATTTTTAACGCAAATATATCGTATAATCGTCAATTTTTTTTTCTATCTGTCTGTTATGAGTTAACAAATATGGCTACTCATTAAATGACGTGTTTTGAAGCCGAAGTTTACCGATTGTCACCTTATAGTAAATAATCAAGAAAAAGCATGGGTATTTAGCACGTGTTTAACATATACAATCAGGTAATTGTTTATTTTTAATGACAGATCCATGCGTATTGCTATCACCGGATTTTTACGAGGAGGGTCACGCTTAGGTCACTATGCATACGGAAAATATGTCGGCGAATTGCTTCCTGGCAGCAAGCAAATAAAAATAAGTAAACTTCTTCTAAATGTGGACAAATTAAAGAATTTTCCTCAGAAAAAAGTATATGTACATAAGTTGAATAATGAAAACTATCTATTTAGTATTAAAAAACATATGCATATTTTTTTTTTAATTTGAGGTTTCATATGACTTTAAGGGCATGCATACATGGCTCAAGTATTTTAATTATATGATTTCGAAAGTTTGAAAGACACGATATTTTAGATTCCTCGATCCCGGAAAATGTATTTCAAATTTTAAATTCAGTTTCTTGTGTTAATCATTGATTTATTTATCCATTTAGATCTGTATTTAAGTTTTAAAAGTAGCGACTGATAAAATTTGTGAGGCAGGTTCGTGTTAGAAAATTGAATGGATAAACGGAAGAGCTTGGGTTATTATATAGAAAAGGCCAATAGCTTATACATAAGATAAGATAAGAAATTTTATTTCAAGTCGGGTTACATTAAATACAAACATAAGCTCTGTAGAGCTTTTTGCCGACGAAATACTTGAATACTTATATCATGATAGATCATAATACAGTGTATATAAAGTGCGAATCCAGCTAGTTCATTTTCACTGTCATATGCGGGTATGTCTATTGTAGAATAAAGGATCATGGGAAAACTGTATTTGTTTACGTTTTGAAAATACCAAATTAATTGATTTGAAGGAAAGTTTTTACATATTTTCATTGTGATATGTCTTTATTATGTACAAACATAGCATTAAAGCTCAAATAAGTGTTATAAGAGCAACATATATAGCATATCGATTTTTGAAAGCGATCCATTTTAACTATAGATGTGATGAATTATCACTGTTTGTGCAGTCATTTCTGATGTGGAATTTTCGAAGATGCGAGGAATTTTTATTGTAGAATTATGTGATAAATGCACTTGAAACAAATGAAAAAACTTAGTTGATGACTTTAGAACTTATGATAAATGTATTTTCAAATTGAAATACAAACTCCTCATTAATTCTTTATCAAATATATAGCTTTTCAAACTTGTAACAAAAACGCTTCTCAAAATGTCATATTGTATTCTTCAAATTACGTTTTTCCTTGATTTAAAAAAAAACTAAAAGATATTTCTGTATTTTTTTGAAGTCAAAGATTGATATTGCGGAGTTTAAGTGCAGTCTGTGTAAAATAGAGACGAGTACATTTGAGGACGTTATCTTCCACGCAATAAATACACATGCGAACAGAGAAATATGCATCTTGAAACGCAATGGTGACAGAAAAGCTTATAAAAGATTAACTTTCCCCAGTTGTACCCTCAACTGCTTCAATTTCCATATTCTGAAAAAGACAGTTTTGGTAGAACAAATGTTCTTGACTCGATTGTTGCTTGCATGATTTTACCTGTATAAGGTGAAACGGTATGTGACATAAATTATCCACAGTCATTAGAACATGAAATGTAAGGTGTGGGCGAACTTTTTTGTTTGCATTGGTACGTGAAGTAGAGCACCCTAGATACAATTTTTTTTTTATCCGTAATGAACAGCTCGATACCAGAGTAGTTGGGGGACAGGGGGTTGCCCCCTTTTTGGGAAAACATTTGGTTACTTTTATATGGAATCACTGGAGCGGGCCCCCTCTTAGGTAGTCATTGGACCCCTACTTATAAAAATTTCTAGATCCGCGAGTGGATACTACCACAGAGGTCAAACAATGCACATTTAGGTAATTGTACACAACATGCATGCTACAATTCATGTTTGATGATCTTAGACCCTTTGGACCTCTATGTGGGCTATTTCGGTAACTTGGTAAAAATCCACAAACTGGATACAAGGTTAGATTCAGCATGTCAAAGAACCCCAAATATCCATAAGGTCTTTTGTCTATAAAAATGCATGCATGGGATACATTTGTTATTGAAGGCATGACTGTAACAATAGGATGAAGATAAAAAAAAATATCTTATTCTGGGGTCTCATTTGGGGGGGGGGGGGGGTTGATCCCTGATCCCGCTTACTGCTTTATCAGATTCCCGTATCCCGCTTATACTATGCAGTTCTCATTTTTTAAAATTTTCCGTGTCCCGCTATACTTTATTTCTCGTTTTCACGACACAATCATTTGACTATCACGTGTCACGCTTACAAAAAAATCGGCAATTCCGCGTCACGCTTATACCCCAACGCGACCCATTATTCTACTCTTTTCTGACTCATATTAAGCCCATTATAAATATATTAAAAAAATGTGTTTTTATCCCTTCTTATCCCGTCTCGTTTCGGGTTGAGCCACAGACAGATAAGATGTCATATGTGACAATGAGACAACTCTCAAAACGAGTCACAATTTATAAAAGTATACCTTTAATACGTCAAAATACGGTCTTCAACACGGAGTCTTGGCTCACACCGAACAGCAAGTTATAAAGGGCCCCAGTGTAAAACCTTTTAAACGGAAAAACCAACGATTCAATCTTCATCAAGATGTACGTAATTAGTGGTGAAGTGTCATGGAAATGGACAAAAAAACAAGGATATGGAAATGGATAAAAAAAAAACAAGGATAAAGATCCCTATACGATTCATAAGAAATTTTTAAAATGGAACACATTTGAAATAAATGTTATTTCTATTGAATTTATTTAGAGTGTTTTAAAACCAAACTTTCCTCCGTAAGTTAAATTTTATCAAATCCGTCTCTTACTTTATCTATTGTTTGAGCAAGTCGGCTAAATTAAGGCTTTACAGCTAATTTCCTAATGCATGATAAGCAAACCTTTGTTTGACTTGATTGCTTAGTTTGTATAATTGTTTATACAAACTTTGTAAATAAGATTGACATCTTTAAACAATATGTATCGGCATAGTTTAACCTGTATTTATATAATTATTATATTTGAATTAAATTGGGTGTTATCATAATGATTGTACAAAAAAAAAAAGCAAGCACGCTAACTAAAGTCTTGCTTTACATGCTTAAAAAAATACGCTGTAATAGATAAAAAAATACATATATCATACAGTGAAAATGCGCCGCATATACAATACTAATGAATCGCTCTACAGTGAAAATGAAAGAATAGTATCATTATTCGACAGTAAACATGACTCGCACAAAGAAAGCATCATAGTGGAATTCAGTTCAATATGAAGAAACTGAATGACAAAACCTATTCTACGTTATACAACTTTAATAATTGTGTTGAAATGAATATTTTTTTCTGCAACAACATCTTACCTGTTAGTTATAAAACACCTGCACGATCTGTTCGTGAAATGTCCTAAATATTGACCTATTTTGGTATATATTTCACAGCTATTTGGATTTAGGCGCGAAAAAAAACCCCGTTCGCATCTCTTACTTTGTTTTATTAGTATTATGTGTTTCTTAACATATACTTTTTAACTAATTTTCTTCATTTTCTTCAAAAATAAAAAAAAGTCGTCTGTTTATTTATCATTCTACATCAAAAATTTCTGGCATATACAGTGAAAATGATATTTTAGGATCCGCACTTTACATACACTGATAATAGGTCAACGACAGTCAAAATAACTTGGCAGTCACAAGTATCTTGATAATTTTAAAGTGGAAACAGCCGGACAAATATATAATTTAATAAGGATAGTCAAATTTTTACAAAAACATGGAGGGTAGGTGGCGAAGAGCAAATGTCCCATTCATCGTTGGAGGTGCTTTTTAGTACATGTTAATTGTTGATTTGTATGCGAGTTTCATTTTTGAAAGATACTTTCTCCCACTTCGGTTTTTGTCTCTATTTATTTGATCGTCCTGATTATACACGAAGATTTTACCACAGAGAGTCACCAAGTAAGACATCAATGAATCTAGTAATGCGACATGTCACTTATTATTTAACATCCAAATCGATTGTCCGTTTTTTTCGAAATCAGTGTCAAATTAACTGCATGTGAGATGCTATATTTAACACACACACTCTTTGTGCATGCATATTGTTTCCATTTGCAGTAGCGGATCCAGAGGGAAAAAGGGGGGGGGGGGCGTAGAGGGCGTACATTTTTTTTAGTAAAATGATTATTCAGACTAGACTTCGAGAACTTTGCCATTTCCTGTGTATTCTAGTATTTAATTTTTATGCGACAATTATTCACTTCTTAAGATATTTTTCGCTGGAATTTACTGATTATCAAAGTCATGTGATTCGCTATGGCGGAGTTGAACAGTGTGTTTAAAAAAAAAACGTCGCTCAGTCATTTTGAAATTCAAATTACAACTTAATATATTGCTTAGGCTGATGATGACAATCACGACACCTTCAAAGCGACAAATGATTGAGCAAGAACGTATTGACTTCTATTTCACTATTCCACCAAACAGAAAGTAGTACTCTATAGACTATTAAACTCTCATGAAAAAAAGTTTCACAGCAATATTATTTAACTACGAAAACATGTTTAACCCCAAACGCCCTAGCCTATTTTTAAAAAAACAGCTGAATAATGATCCCTAGTCAGTATAAGCTCTAGATAGATAGTAAGTACGAACCATTTGATTTGAGGAGACTGTCTAAGATATTTGAGAGAGAAAAAAATGACTCTGATGTTTGCCTTAAACTAAAATTCTGTCCGTATCTGGATTGAAAACAAAAATCTTGTCCACTTTATAGTTATAAATTTCCAACAGAATTATTTAGCATTAAATGAACATGATGAATAAAAACGGGCATTTCTATTTGTGGCAGGGTTTGCATGTCTGACCGGAATGTCTGTTTCGCCGAACTGATATATTGAATACTTTTTTCAAGACCAGACTACAACCCGCCTGTTGGGTGTGGGCTTTATGTCTCCATTTGTCAGCCGTCATTAATAAATTCTTTGTCATTTCAGACTCATTCTTAGCATTTGGTTGACTTAGGGGAACCCCTCACTTCTCTTAATGATGTTGGGTGAAACATCAACCAAACATTTGGATAAAAATTGCTTGTTTGTCTTTTTGACCTCGTGTCGGTCGTATTTCAAATTCAATCGAATAGCCTGGCGTATAACATGTTAACAACAAGAAATATGTGATGTTATGATTTCTGAGCACTTACAACAAACCGGCGAGAATTTTCCATGTCTATTTTTTACTGACAAATCCCACATCAAATTTATCAGTACATAGCTTTGGATCCATACTATTATTTTATGACAATTAATAGGAAGAATACAGGATCGAAAATGTCCAACCCTTTCACTTCACAGCAACTACAAAATATACATACCCCACGCCAGGAACCGTTTAAAAAGTGCATATTGCACTCATTTTATGTTTTTAGCTCCAAAAAGGTCCCCAAAAAATTTCACCTCGCTCCGCTTGGCAAAATTTTAAATCTTTGCCCCCCTCCCTTTTGAAAATCCTGGATCCGCCCCTGATATGGATTATAGTTTGCAATTCCTTTACGCATTTTATGTTGAGCATTTATAAGGAATACCAGTAGAGCTAAAGTCTTTGTCCGACAATATTTTTTGTGCTTTACAAATTTTAAACCGATATTTGGAATACAGTTGCGTGAACATTCAATTGGGCAAATTCGTTTCCATGGCAATTGTTTAGCCCCAACCCTACATACATGGTCTTTTAATCTGAATCTTTTGCATAGTTTACATTTTAAACTGTGATTATGTATATTTAAGGGAAATCACTTATGATGTGTAAACTATAATATTTGGTACGCAGTTGTATAGGCATTGGTATTTCGTATATAGGCCCTGTACTCTCGGCCATGAGTCGTTGATTGCGAATATTTCATATGTTCGAAGAATTGCTATTTTTGTTTCAACATTTGCGTGTAACTTTAAAAAAAAACCAATTAGACGAAAAGATGGGTGAAACATACAAGTGGAGCAGTCAAACTCACATATCGGAATAAACGGACAACGCCATGGCTAAAAATGAAAAAGACAAACAGACAAATAATTTTACTAGAAACAACACATAAAACTAAAGACTGAGCAACACGGATCCCACTAAAAACTGGTTGTTATTTTAGATCCCAACATTATTTTTACTAAGGAAATAGGTCCTTTTTTTATCATATTTTGAATTGCAAGGTTTGATATTGTGTAAATGAAAAATGTTTGAAATATCTGAATGAGGCCAAAACTATAATTAAGATTGTTTGATGTTACCTACCTACCGACCTGAAAAGGGTTCCTTGCAAGGGCAACGTGTCTGTCAGACAAGGTTAACATAACCTCGTCCTCATATCACGTTTTCAAAGTCAAATTTATAGCTCAAATACTATTTGTAATAAGTGAACTTTTTTATAGATAGATATAGGAAGATGTGGTGTAGGTGCCAATGAGACAACTCTCCATTCTAATAACAATTTATAAAAGAAAACCATTAATCACAGGTCAATGTACAGCTTTCAACACGGAGCCTTGACTCACACCGAACAACAAGCTATGTATGGATAGAATGATTGTAAGGTGAACATGTCAGACTGACAGGGTTCTTTAACCTTGACCCCATTTTTATGGTATATTAAATAATTATTAGATTTCGTGTTCTAGTCTATTTTTAAGTTACTTTGAGCAAAAGACCATATATTTAGTGTGTAGAAAGATTGTAAGTTATACATTGTACATATCTGTCTGACAGATTAATATGACATTGACACCAAGCTCTTAATTCATTGGAAAGTAAAAAGTTTTCATGATTTTTGTCTCGCTTGACGGTAAAAAAAGCGAGACATAGGTATGCAGTTTCCAGCGATGGCGGCGGCGGCTTCAACAATGTATTAGTCTGTGATAAGATCTAGTTTATGGTGAACAACTAGTGGTAACTCAAAGATGTTTGGGATGCAGTTGTATTAGTATTGGCACATCTCATTACAATGGAGATTATTTGGCCCCGCACCCTCAGTCATGGTTGATTGACTTTGAAACTTTGGCTTAGTTTGAGTCGAGCCTGCGACTCTAGTAACAGAAAGCTCGACATAGGGATAGTGATCTGGCAGCGGCGGCAGCGGTGTTAGCTAACTTCTTAAAAGCTTTATATTTTAGAAGGTTGGAGACCTGGATGATTTATAGTTTGTATATGGATGCCTCATGTTACGAAGTTTCCGTCAGTTACATGTCCAATGTCCTTGACCTCATTTGTATGGTTCAGTGACTACTTGAAAAAAGTTCAATTTTTTTAAAATGTTAAATTCTCTCTTATTATCAGTAGTATGATAACTATATTTGGTATGTGCGTACCTTGTAAAGGTCCTCATGCCTGTCAGACAGTTTTCAATTGACTTCGACCTCATTTCATGGATCAGTGAACAAGGTTAGGTTTTGGTGGTCAAGTCCTTATCTCAGATACTATATGCAAAAGGTCTAGTATATTCGGTGTATTGAAGGACTTTAAGGTGTACATGTCCAACTGACAGGTGTCTTGTGACCTTGCCCTCATTTTCATGGTTCAGTGGTCAAAGTTAAGTTTTTGAGTTTTGGTCTTTTTTTTCTAATACTGTATGCAATTGGTCAACTATATTTGGTGTATGGAAATATTTCATGATCTTTATGTCAGTCACGCAAGTATTATTTGACCTTGACCTCATTTTTATTGTTATTGCTCAGTGTTAAATTTCTGTGTTATAGTCTGTTTTTTCTTAAACTATAAGCAATAGGTCAACTATATTTGTTGTATGGACGAATTGTTAGCTGTACATGCCTGTCTGGCATGGTTCATCTGACCTTGATATCACTTTCATTGTTCATTGGTCAATGTTTAGTTTTCTTGGTTAATGTTAAATTTATGTGACAGTTGTAATAAAGCTTTATATTTTTATATCTACATAATATCAATGATTAGTAAAGAAGGCGATACATTTCAGTGTGTTCACTCTTGTTATGTATTAGCTTGTGATTAGGTCGGTTTATGGGAGAACCACTAGTGGTGTGTCAATGGTATGTGGTATGCAGTTGTATTAGCATTGGTACATCTCATTGTCATGGAGATTGTTCAGCCAGTTAGTCAGTTATGGTTCAATACTTTGAACATTTGCAAAACTTACCTGTTCAAGTGTTGCTATTTTAATTTCAACATTTGCATTATAACAATTACAAAAAAGTGAGACATATCTCTGTGATAATAGTTATCAAAGGTATCAGGATTATAATTAAGTACGTTAGTACGCCAGACGCGCGTTTCGTCTACATAAGACTCATCAGTTACGCTCATATCAAAATATTTATAAAACCAAGGACAATGTTGAAAAGCACAGTTTATGTCAGTAAGGCAGCAACCATTTGATTTTCTGGGGGAGGGGCTATGGATTTTTTTTTTCTAGACAAACTTTTTTTTTCGCCTGCGGCAAAAAACAATCTATTTTTTTTTGCGACAAGTCGAAAACAATTTTTTTCTTTCAATTTTAGCATTACATATAGTGGCAGCTGAGGGGGAAACAAACATTTTTTTTTCTCAGAATCAAAAACAAATTATTTTTTTCTCCAAAAAACTGTAAACAATTTTTTTTTTCCCAAAAAAATCCACCTACCCCCCCCCCCCCCCCCCCCCCCCCCCGAAAATCAAATGGTTGCTGCCTTAAAATAGCTTTAAGCAATAATTAAAATATATTTTGGTGTACGGAATAATTGTAAGGTATATATGTCTGTTTGGTAGGGCTCATTTGACTTTGACCTCCCGTTGAATTTTAATGATTCATTGGTCAATATTTAATATTTTCATATTGGTTTGTTTCTCGTGTACTTATGATGAGCAATCGAATCAGTGTATTTGGTGTACGGAAAGATTGAAAGGTATTCGCAAGACTCAACCTCTTTTTCAAAATCCTAAATCGGCATCGGTCACTTGTTCGTCTAGCAAGGTTAATCTGACTGCGACCTCATTTTCATTTTTTTTTCGTGGATAATGATAATGTTAAGTTTACATAATGGAATGACTAAAATTTTTGAAATCTGGTTTCGCTACTTCGTAAAAAGTAAAAGTAAAAGAGGAATTAACTTTAAAAAAAAATAAGGGGGATGCATTTTTGTGAATTATTAAGATGGTATTAGTTGTTGCTTTCAGTATTGGTTAGGTTCTAGAGATGATTGATAATCATTAATCACATAAAAATGTTCTATTCCAGAAAATGTATGAAGGATTTCAGCATGATTTAAAATTCTGTCATTACTAAAATGAGTTTAAGAATCATGTAAACACATTAACTGATAAAGAAAATTACTTTGTAAAGAAGAACATTTGTATATATGTTTTGTTATTTGTAGCACATGGACATACAGTACTGCTTAGAAAGGAGTGACATAAACAGAATGACACATAATAACAAAAGAAGACAAGACTTAGAAGAAGAAATTTGGTTGCTGATTGGTATGTAATTTTATTCGTTCATTGTATGCTCACTTGTTTGTGTTAATGTGTCTTTCGGCTAAGTACACGTACTCATTAAAACGTACATTCTTATAGCAAAGCACTAAGTTTTTACTTTAAAACATTACTCAAAGTACATTATATTATCAGAGATTTAAGTACATTCTTGTTAGATACCATTAAATACAATAAAAAAACAGAGCATGTAAACCTTAATCAGATGAACGAGAACTTGTACAATTACTCAATACACTGTAGAATAGACTGGAACCATATTCTGATATGTTTGCAAAGCTGTGCCCTTACTCATTCAGCTGCATTTGAGACAAGCTTGGGATTTCAGGCAGATGTTTGAGAAAACTTCAAACTAAGCCATAGAGACACATATGTTGTATCCTTTCTCAATCTTATGAATGAGAAATAGTATTTTTACTTATTTTGTATAGATTTCGCAAGATACATTCTTATAACATAGCACTAAGTACATTTTTATATCATAGAACTAAGTACATTCTTATAACAAGACACATTCTAAACATTATAGCTTTAATTCTCAATTAGATAAATAAAAACTGTACACGTACTCTTTAAAACGTACATTCTTATAGCAAAACACTAAGTTCTTACTTACAAACATAACACAAGGTACATTATATTATCAGAAGATTAAGTACATTCTTGTTAGAGACCACTAGCTACATTTAAATGACATAGCATTTAAACATTAATCAAATGAATGAGACCTGTACAGTTACCCAATAAACTGTAGATTAGACTGGAACCAAATTCTAATATGTTTGCAAAGCTGTGCTCTTACTCACTCAGATGCATTTGAGACAAGCTCGGGATTTCAGGCAGATGTTTGGGAAAGCTTCATCCTAAGCCATACAGACACACATGATGTATCCTTTCTCAATCTTATGTATGAGAAGGTGTATTCTTACTTATTTCGTTAACGATTTTGCAAGATACATTCTTATAGCATAGCACTAAGAACACTCTTATAACAAGACACATTCTGAACTTTATATCTTTAGTACTCAATCAGATGAATAAAAAACTGTACATGTGCCATTGAGACATATATGATGTATCCTTTCTCAATCAGTTGTATGAGAAGGTGTATTCTTACTTATTTCGTTAAATATTTTGCAAGATACATTCTTATAGCATAGCACTAAGTTCATTTTTATAACATAAAATAAGACATATTCTGAACTTTATAGCTTTAGTACTCAATTAGACGAATAAAAAACTGTACACGTACTCATTAAAACGGTCATTCTTTTAACAAAGCAATAAGTTCTTACTTAAAAACATTTCACAAAGTACATTATATTATCAGAAATTTAAGTACATTCTTGTTAGATACAATTAGATCCAATAAAATAACAGAGCATTTAAAACCTAATCAGATGAATGAGAAGATGTACAATTACTCAATAAACTGTAGATTAGACTGGAACCATATCCTGATATGTTTGCAAAGCTGTGCCCTCTCTCATTCAGCTGCATTTGAGACAAGCTTGGGATTTCAGGCAGATGTTTGAGAAAGCTTCACCCTAAGCCATACAGACACATATGTTGTATCCTTTCTCAATCTTATGTATGAGAAATTGTATTTTTACTTATTTTGTACCGATTTCGCAAGATACATTCTTATAGCATAGCACTAAGTACATTTTTATCTCATAGAACTAAGTACATTCTTATAACAAGACACATTATGAACTTTATATCTTTAGTACTCAATCAGATGAATAAAAAACTGTACACGTGCCATTGAGACATATATGATGTATCCTTTCTCAATCTGTTATATGAGAAGGTGTATTCTTACTTATTTCGTTAAAGATTTTGCAAGATACATTCTTATAGCAAAGCACTAAGTTCATTCTTACAACATAAAATAAGACATATTCTGAACTGTATAGCTTTAGTACTCAATTAGACGAATAAAAAACTGTACACGTACTCATTAAAACGTACATTCTTATAGCAAAGCACTAAGTTTTTACTTTAAAACATTACTCAAAGTACATTATATTATCAGAGATTTAAGTACATTCTTGTTAGATACCATTAAATACAATAAAAAAACAGAGCATGTAAACCTTAATCAGATGAATGAGAACTTGTACAATTACTCAATACACTGTAGAATAGACTGGAACCATATTCTGATATGTTTGCAAAGCTGTGCCCTTACTCATTCAGCTGCATTTAAGACAAGCTTGGGATTTCAGGCAGATGTTTGAGAAAACTTCAAACTAAGCCATACAGACACATATGTTGTATCCTTTCTCAATCTTATGAATGAGAAATAGTATTTTTACTTATTTTGTATAGATTTCGCAAGATACATTCTTATAGCATAGCACTAAGTACATTTTTATATCATAGAACTAAGTACATTCTTATAACAAGACACATTCTACACATTATAGCTTTAATTCTCAATTAGATAAATAAAAACTGTACATGTACTCTTTAAAACGTACATTCTTATAGCAAAACACTAAGTTCTTACTTACAAACACAACACAAGGTACATTTTATTATCAGAAGATTAAGTACATTATTGTTAGCGACCACTAGCTACAATCAAATAACATAGCATTTAAACATTAATCCGATTAATGAGACCTGTACAATTATCCAATAAACTGTAGATTAAAATTGAACCAAATTCTAATATGTTTGCAAAGCTGTGCCCTTACTCACTCAGATGCATTTGAGACAAACTTGGGATTTCAGGCAGATGTTTGAGAAAGCTTCATTCTAAGCCATACAGACACAAATGATGTAGCCTTTCTCAATCTTATGTATGAGAAGGTTCAGTATGATTCCCATCATCCCAGAAATGTAAAGAATCACTAGAAACTTTTCAATATAAAGTAGGGAAAATAAATCTAAGCACAAAAAAGAATATTCCTAAATGTGTGCTCCTAGCTGAATTTAGGTGGGAGTCAATAAACAGATTTATGGATAGACAAAGAATTGCATACTACGCTAGATTAAAAAACCTGCCCAATAATCGGCTGTCTAAAATTATCCTAGATGAAATTGTACCGGTTAAATGTAATGAATGGAAATATATAGAAAATATCGAAACTATTTTACAGACTGCGGGTCTTGACCATTATTACCGTTATCTTGATGATATTTTTTCGTTAATAATCAAGAATGTTCTCAATGTACTGCTGAAATTTACCCCAAGGAACTTACTTTAAATAAATCAAATTTATTCGGTAATAACGGTCCTTTCCTGTATTTAGATATTTCGGTTTTAAACAGGAAACTTCACACTAAAATTTACGAAAAAAAGACGATTTTTCGTTCCCTATTGTTAATTTTCCATTCTTAGGTGGTGATGTTCCTTTGGCACCATCTTACGGTGTTTATATATCACAGCTCGTTCGCTATGCCTGTGTCTGTTGTGACGTTTTTTATTTTAACGAACGCAATCAATATTTTACTGATAAATTATTAAAATAGGGATATCGTTATCATAAATTACTTAAAAACTTTTCTAAATTTTTCCATAGATATAAAGATTTGGTTTTGAAGTTTGGTTGTACCTGTAGAAAACTTATTTAAAACGGGATAGCACATCCTCATTTTTACGGAAATGTTGTTAACCGTGCCCAGAAATTTAGAAATGATCCATGTAAACTTGTCGCTCTTTTAAATAAACTTATTCTAAAAGGTTACCTATTCAACACTGTAATATGATCATTGAATATTGTTTTTATTGTCGAGCCTGCAACTTTTGTTGCAGAAAGCTCGACATAGGGATAGTGATCCGGCGGCGGCGGCTACGGCGGCGGCGTTAGCTCACTTCTTAAAAGCTTTATATTTTAGAAGGTGGAAGACCTGGATGCTTCATACTTTGTATATAGATGCTTCATGTTACGAAGTTTCCGTCAGTCACATGTCCAATGTCCTTGACCTCATTTTCATGGTTCAGTGACCACTTGAAAAAAAAGTTCAATTTTTTTGTAATGTTGAATTCTCTCTTATTATAAGTAATAGGATAACTATATTTGATATGTGCGTACCTTGCAAGGTCCTCGTGTCTGTCAGACAGTTTTCACTTGACCTCGACCTCATTTCATGGATCAGTGAACAAGGTTAAGTTTTGGTGGTCAAGTCCATATCTCAGATACTATAAGCAATAGGGCTAGTATATTCGGTGTATGGAAGGACTGTAAGGTGTACATGTCCAACTGGCAGGTGTCATCTGACCTTGACCTCATTTTCATGGTTCAGTGGTTATAGTTAAATTTTTGTGTTTTGGTCTGTTTTTCTCATACCATATGCAATAGGTCTACTATATTTGTTGTATGGAATGATTCTTAAGTGTACATGTCTAGCGGGCAGATGTCATGTGACCTTGACCTCATTTTCATGGTTCAGTGGTCAAAGTTAAGTTTTTGAGTTTTGGTCTTTTTATCTAATGCTATATGCCATAGGTCAACTATATTTGGTGTATACAAATATTTTATGATCTTTATGTCAGTCGAGCAGGTTTTATTTAACCGTGACCTCATTTTCACGGTTCATTGCACAGTGTTAAGTTTTTGTGTTTTGGTCTATTTTTCTTAAACTATAAGTAATGTGTCAACTATATATGTTGTATAGAAGCATTGTTAGCTGTACATGTTTGCCTGGCATGGTTCATCTGACCTGGACCTCTTTTTCAAGGTTCATTGGTCTTTGTTTAGTTATCTTGGTTAATGTTAAGTTTATGCGACAGTTGTAATAAAGCTTAGCTTTATACTTAGGACTATCAACATAATATCAATGATTAGTATAGAAGGCGAGACATTTCAGCGTGTGCACTCTTGTTGGTATAAATATTGATTTTGTTATAAGGAAATAAAAAGTTAACTAAATATTACTAGTATGTTATATACATATACATTTTCATGGATCTACAATCTGTCGATAACTGTAACTTGGCATTACACAAGGTCATGTTTTTCTCTGGCTGTTTATGACGTCTTTACACTAAATCCATTGGATGTTGGATGTGTACGGATTGATAGTTTATTCTTAGATGCATCTTTTTTTCATTAGTTGTTAGTGGCTTTGAACTAGCTGTCAGATAACTGCGAGTACTCTCAGATCTGTTCGTTGTGTCTTTTTGTGTCGGGATGTATAAGTACCCGGTCACTTCCACTTGTATTTTTGTCCATCTGATGATTTAAGCCTTTTTCAGATGATTTTTATAGTTTGTTCTTATGTTGTACTATTATACAACTGTCCCAGGTAAGAGGGAGGGTTGGGATCCCGCTAACATGTTTAACCCCGCCACATTCTTTATGTATATGCCTGTCCCAAGTCAGGAGCCTGATATTCAGTGGTTGTAATTTGTTTATGTGTTACATATTTTTTTCCGTCATTTTTTATATACATAAGGCCGTTAGTTTTCTCGTTTGAATTGTTTTACATCATCTTATCGGATCCTTTTATAGCTGACTATGCGGTATGGGCTTTGCTCATTGTTGAAGACAGTACGGTGACCTATAGTTGTTAATGTCTGTGTCATTTTGGTTTCTTGTGGACAGTTGTCTCATTGGCAATCATACCACATCTTCTATTTTGTATTAGTGGTATCTGTTGTATCTTTTATCTCTAGTTCAAGAGAATATATGCGTTCAACTATGCCACCAAATTTTGAATTATTTGACGAGAGAATACCATTTCTATAGTGGTAAGTAAAGTTGAATGATAATGCTGACTTCATTTCCTTCTTCCTAATACGTTTTTGTATGAAGTCAGCCTCATGAGAATAAAGGAAAAGTCGGCAAAAAAGGAGCACATACTGATTGTTTATTGAAGAACACGTTCTCCAAACGTAACAAATGTGTTGTCAATTAAGAAATCAAGCATCTTGATAGTGTTGACAATGTTAATTTCAGAGAATTTCTTGTTTGATGTATCCCTCCCTTAGACAAGATATTTGTATCTATCAATGTAGGCTCTTAAACGCATCGCAGTCATTTTATCGTCTCAAGGTTGTGCAACTGTATCTTTGTAACATGTGTTTTTTATGAATATAAATATAACTGAGTAATTTTGAATAACCAATCAAACAAAATTGTCCGAAATTTGCAGAAATGGAATTTAAAGCTTATTGAAAAGGATATGGCGAGCTTCCTAGTATAGAACATTGCGTCAAAATCAAACATTTATTGCTGATTGGATATTGAATACCCATACAGTATTGTTTTATATCTATCAATCGTTATTTATATTGTCTCCTTTCCGGGACCTGCTACCCAGTTTATGTTTCATTTTAACCGGTAGAAACAAGCCACATCATCAAGCACGATCATAAGCGATATTTATAAAGTTATTAAGGAAATGTAAACTTCACCTTCGGACGCCATATAGTATTTTTGTGCAGATGCGGCGTAAAGCAAATCACCAATCAAACAATAAACTTAAAAGCGTAAGGGAAAGATTATGATAGACTGTTTCCGTAACAGTCTATAAGAATCAGGAAACCAGTGTTTATGTAACGATATAAAAATCAACTAAAAATCAATATGTAATGTGACACGCAGTCGAGCACACAAATTGTAAGGAGATAAGCCCAACAGAATGTTTTGCAATAAAATACTGTGTTACATAGTCAATCGTGGGATTTGTTCAATAATAGGATAACATTGCTGATAAAACATATTAACCAAAAGGAAATCTCTACTTTAGAGGAAATGAAAATCTTAAATAGAAATAACAAAACCATTGTTGTTACTGGTTGCTTAACCAAGACTTTTCCGTTCTTTTGTTACTTTCTTCCGTTCTTATAAAACGTAATTCACGTTCTGTTTTAATCTTACCTGAAAAAAATAGATTTATTTAATATAAAGTTAAGTCGTATAAGTGAATCGTTAGATTTATAAATATATATTCTAGTGAAGAAAAACATAGTTTCTTATCATACTGAAGAAACTGATTAAAATACGTTTCATTACCGGATAAGACATATGTAAAGTCATATCAGTACAAACAAATAAGCTAGGTCCAATTATTTCGCAATGAAATATTCCAGTAAACTTTAATCGTGGCAGACAAAATGCACGGACAATTTCAGGAATACATTATTTTCCGTTTAAAATCATTGACCGTGTGACTGTTTCTTGAACAATAAAAGAAATAAATGCATTCTTAATTTTAAAAAGTTAGCAAAGAGGATTGTATTTGTTAGATCTGTAACTGTTGCATTTATTTAGAAAAACAAAGAATTCAACGAAAATAAGGCAATTGCATCTATATAACCATAGTGTTCTGATATTCATAACTATAGAATAAAACAATTATTGTCAATAAGTATTTCCAAAGAATTAGTAGCTGCCATTAATGCAGTTTTCTGTGGTGGTTTACTGGAAATAATTAACTGACCAGCTTTTTTTTTGTAATCTGTAATAATAAAACAGTGATAGCTAGAAACATAGTTTAGTGTGATGTCTGTTTTCACAGTACAAATATAAATATTTAATTTTAAGAGCAACCTGGAATCCGCCTCTAGGTGCGGGAATTTCACGCTGTTTATAAGACTCAATGGTGGCCTTTTGCTGTTTGCTGCTCTTTGGTATGGCTGTTTTTTCTTAGGATTACCTGTTCTTTTATTAATATATAGCACTGACTTTTTTGAATACTGTCTTATTACACAGCGTTCCTAATTAAAAAAATAGAGAAGCAACTGGTAACTGGTATTGGTTATCTTGTAAGTTCAATGATATCTTCACAATTTGGTTGAGGATCTGAATGGGTTTATAGAATAGAGAATAATGAGGAAAGCATGCAGAATAAATCCAACAAAATGAAAATTATAGACATATAGGCAAAACAATACTTTTACAGAATAACGGTATTTTACATCATCTTGTATAGATAATAATACATAAAGATTACTGGTATATCTAACTGAAAACTTTAAGAACAATGAAATGCAAGAACTCTTGTTTTTTATTTGCCCCAGATATCGTTTTTTTTTTGTATTTGGGTTGATGATACAATGACTTAAATTAAAAATTTTCTTTCATTATATAAAAGCTTTTCTACCTCAGGCATAGATTACCTTAGCTGTATTTGGCAATTTGTTTTAGGAATTTTGGTCCTGAATGCTCTTCAACTTCGTACTTAATTTGTCCTTTTAACTTTTTTGGATTCGAGCGTCACTGGTGAGTCTGATTAGTCCTGGTATCTATGATGAGTTTATTAATATATTGCAAGCTTGATACCTTGAACTCTGCAAAACCGTAAGTATTCAATATGTACTTAACATAAGTTGTTAATTGATGATAAGATTTTTACAATGTTTTATTGTTACATGGCCGGAAAAGCATCAACAGAAAAATCGGCAAACTTTAAAACTAAAAAAAAACGAGGCATTTACTGTGATCGTTGACAACAGATTGACACCGATAATTGAGTGGAAAACTTTTATTTACTGTCTAATTATTAAACACAAATAAATGTTCAGCACAGACAGCTTTAATTTACATCGCTATCATTGCATTACTAATGATTTTATCAGAAAACATCCTGTTAATTTACTTAATCTTAACAATATGAAAGCATCAGATGTATTAAACAAAAAAATGTATGTAGCAAAAATTAAGTTTGTAAAATTGTAGCAAATACACAGAAATGTTCTAAAAGCCATATTTGAAAAAAAGAAAAAAAAACAATGCCGGGGTTCCATCCAAAAGAAACCGAACATACAAACAACAGACACAACTAAAGATTATACGACACAACCCCGACAGAAACTGACATTTGCAGCTTCTCATATCAAATATTGTTTTATGTTTGTGGATTTTACCACTCCCTCTCAGTGTTTGGTGTGAATATAAATGAAATGACATTAAACACCTTTTAATATTGTCGAAAAATAACTTGATCATGTGTAACGTTCATGGAAGAAATCTTGCATACGACCCATGATATAGAACCAGTGGATATTTCTCCAAACATTAGAGGTTACAGAAAGGAAACAGCAGCTCTAGTCTGTGTCATGTCTCAAAATCAGGTAATTGTTCCAACGTTGAAAGATTTCAATTATACTTTTATATCAAATGTAAGCAAAAACAGACCAAAACAAGACAAGAAATTTAGATTTTTTGAAATACTAAGGACTTTCTTCCCAAGGAATACATAACCTTACATGTATTTGACAAAATAAACTAAAAAAAGTCCACAATGCTCTTAATTACAAATTATTTTGACATTTCAGCTGTTTTTGCAAATGAAACACGCCTGGTACATGTATCTATAAAGCGCTTATGCATGTAATGTAAGTCTCATCTTTTAATTTTGCAAAATATAATGTAACAATTTTTTTTATAACATCTCCTTTAAACATAAAAGTGCGAGAAGAATGCATAACATTGTATTAATCAGGTGAACATGTATCTATTTTGGTAATACAAATCTTGACGTAAGCACTAATGTAAACGAATACAAATTCATAATTTCAAGTGAACTTTCTATAGTATCGAAGATTTACTGAACATTTATTTCAATATCACTTCATTTTGCAAAATGAACTGTAACAAATAGTTTGCAACATCGACCTCAAACATAAACGTCTGATTCTCAAACAAGTAAGACGATACTACTTATTTATAAAGTACCTACAATATTAATTAATAGCAAATAGTAGTATGATTTATTCAAGCCTTTCATAACAAATTCTCGAATAATTCAAACAGCAACAGATTGCATAACATCATTTTTATAAATTAGGTGAGCATGTATCTTCTTTGAAAACATAAATCGTTTTGCAATTAACTACAAATTTATTTTTGATAATATCAGCATGTTACTCTTTAGTTATTGGTTAAAAACATGATGTAATCGCCATCGAAATGATTTTTTTTTTTAATTTGAAGAAACTGCTCATTCCTGGTTATACGCTGGATAATTTCTAAGAATTATTTATTCACTTAAATATCCGTTTCTGATGTAGAATGTGTAATAGATAAGAGTATGATTTTAAACTGCCACATGCAATGCTTTTTCTTTTGTTTAATCGAAAATAACAAAAATACCCAATAACAAAAATGTACACGATTTTTTTTCTATCTATTACATGTGCATGTTGTTTTTTAACGGGTCTGAAATGAAAGGCAAAGATTAAAAAGAATGCACAACCGTATTCATATTTAAGATTCAATAGTTTCTAGCTAGACATAAAATGAGAATGGAAATGGGGAATGTGTCAAAGAGACAACAACCCGACCATAGAACACACAACAGCAGAAGGTCACCAACAGATCTTCAATGCAGCGAGATATTCCCGCAACCAGAGGCGTCTTTCAGCTGGCCCCTTAACACATATATATACTAGTTCAGTTATTCTGAACGCCATACTAAACTTTAAATTGTATACAAGAAACTAAAATTAAAAATAATACAAGACTAACAAAGGCCTGAGGCTCCTGACTTAGGACAAGCGCAAAAATGCGGCGGGGTTAAACATGTTTATGAGATCTCAACTCTCCCCTTATACTTGTAGCCAATGTAGAAAAGTAAACGCATAACAATACGCACATTAAATTTCAGTTCAAGAGAAGTCCGAGTCTGATGGCAGAAGATGTAACCAAAGAAAATAAACAAAATGACAAAAATACATTAATAACAACAGACTACTAGCAGTTAACTGACATGCCAGCTCCAGACTTTAAAAACTGATTGAAAGATTATTGCTTCATCTTATGAATATCAGGCACAATCCTTCCCGTTAGGGGTTTAGTAGCATACCACCGTAACATATATGAGAGGAACATAACCCGTGTCATGCCAACAATTGTTTTTTTTTCAATAGATGTCTTTAGTTCCGATGCAAAGACCCTATAAGTGAATCAATATTAACGCCAACATATGCAATATTTAATGACAGGACAACAGTATCGTAACTATATCGCTATATGTATGTAATTTGTCATGCAAAATACAATAAATAATGTAGGACCAAAATATGTTTGCATTCAATAAGTGGGGTATCGGTGACCTATTGGTCTTAGTAGTTGATATACTACTGTCAACATTGAGGTTGTAAGTTTGAACCCCGCGCACCTGTGTCAGATTTGACTCACACTTTGATTTTGATAAGAATTGCATGTGTTCTTTTAAAGATCGGTGGTTCTGTACGCTACAAAAAAGAACGATGCATGAAATAGCGGTAATAGCGCTGAAATTGACATAAATAACAAAATGTCAGTCATAAAAAAATGTCTACCTATTGTTCCTTGTGCTTATATCTAATTAGAACTGCATTCACTTGTCGATAGTTTTAGATATCATCAGCATTTCATATGCCGTTTGAATTCATATTACTACATGACTTGTACAATTTGCTGGGTCTAGCATGTTTAATGGTTTGAAAGTATTGCTTAGTGATTTCTAGCAGCAACAAAAAAACGATCATATCTGTCAAGGGGATAAGTCAGCTAAATATGATGTTCTGAATGGGTTGTACACAATAGAGGTTAATGAACAAATGCGTAACAAAAAAGACAAAATATTAAGAATAAATAGAAATAGCGCTAAAATACAAAAAAAGAAAAACTATTTGCGAGGAGGTTGAATATAAGGAATATAGGAAAGAACGTGAAAAGAATTAAGAACATAGACATGGAAAATCTAACTAGGACCCTCAGATATGAGACACATATCCGTTAAACGGAATGTCAATTAACCTACGCAAACACATTGAGATTAATCAAAGGTTGATGATCGATCCACGCTTAATATACAATAAAACATGAACAATGAAATCGTGAAGGAAATGATTTACAGACATTTTCCTGATTTGAAAAATATGTCTTCCTTTTAATAGTGTTCCTTGTGTTTTACGTATAGAATTGAGTTAATTACAATATATTCCAA
The DNA here is from genome assembly GCA_019925275.1 of Mytilus edulis. Classification (NCBI taxonomy): domain Eukaryota; kingdom Metazoa; phylum Mollusca; class Bivalvia; order Mytilida; family Mytilidae; genus Mytilus; species Mytilus edulis. The sequence continues at coordinate 61,388,638 of CM034354.1, read as the reverse complement.
ACCGCAAAAACTGTAAGTTTCCTTGGGAAATCCCTCAAATACGATTTCCCTTGAGAATGCATTGACGATAACTTTAGTTAGCTGCTATTCGAATCATATTGCTGTAATGGAGATACAATAATATTTGTTATCGTTAAATCGAAGAATTCAGAAGAGTCTAATCACTGTGAGTGGCTGAATTAATTGGATTATGGATGTTTTCTACCCTTTTTCAAAATAAATACTGTTCCATTGTACTTTCAATGATATTTATGTCTTTAACTGCACACTGTGTTCTGGTTTTCAAAAACAAAGTATGCTAAAATATATGTCATGAATTATTTCGAAAGAATTAGTAACTGCTTTTAATGTAGTGCTCTTTGGAAGTCATATGAAAATAACTAATCGACTGTAAAGCATTCTACTTTAATTTAATAGTTATTGTAGATAGCAGTTTTAGCTAAAAACATATATTCTTCTCTTTTATTAATACATAAAGCGCGCATATTTTGGGATACCGCCTCAATTTTCCTTTTATTTATACAATGTGTTTTAATAAAACAAAAATATAACGTAAATGCGTATTATTTTGATTGTATATCCAGGAATATCTTCCGATTTTGGTAGTCTCAGCGGCAACCTAATGATCTAAAAGGGTTTACAAAATAGGGAATAATAAATGGAACCGATGCAGAATAAAAGAGAGACGAAAGATACCAAATTGACAGTCAAACTCATAAATCGAAAATAAACTGACAACGCCATGGCTAAAAATGAAAAGGACAAACAGACAAATAATAGTATACATGACACAACATAGAAAACTAAAGAATAAACAACACAACACAAACCCCACCAAAACCTAGGGGTCATCTCAGGTGCTCCGAAAGGTCATTATGGTGAAGTTCCAATAACGATAACTTCAAAAATCCTCTCCTTTGTGTATTTTTGCAAGCTTGATAGCCTGAACCCCGAAAGCTTTAAGTAGGTAAGTACTTACGTTATGTTGTGAAGTGAAAACTATTCTTAATTTTAAATGGCGAGAAATGCATTAGCATAAAAATCGGCAATCTGTAAAGCTAATATACAAAGTAAGTCATTAACTGTGATCTTTGACAGCAGAATGACATCGATTATTGAGTGATAAACTTTTATTTAGTGTCTTATTATAAAACACGAATAAATGTTCAGTGCAGAGGGTTTTTATTTACATCGCTAGCATTTCTTAACTAATGAGTGAATCAGAAAATACCTTGTTAATTTAGCTAATTTTAAGAATATATAAGTACAAGACGTATCAAACAAAAACTGGTAAATAGCAAAAATTTCTTTGTAAAATTGAAGCAGATACACAGGTATCAATAAAACAAAAGCCATAATTAAACAAGAGGAGACAATGCTGTTGTTTCATCAGGAAAAAAACATATAAACAACAGTTTGCATTACACTTAAAACCAAATATTAGATCCCACGATCCCAACAAATACCGAGGTATCCAGCTTCTCATATCAAGTATGTTTTGGTTAAAATGTGTTGTCTACTAGCTCTCAGTGTAAGCGGTTAAGATATATGACATGACATTGAGTACGTTTAAGTAATGTCGAATGATAACTTGATGATGTGAAACTTTCATGTAAGAAATGTTGTTAATAGCCAAAGATATAGGATACTTCGCCATTTTTAGGGATTTTACAAAGGCAAAAAGGGCTCTAGTTTTTGTCCTTTTTAATTATCAGGTCAAATATTCGAGCGTTGAAGGATTCCAATGACAAAAGTGTCCTATAGTTTTAAATGTAAGCAAAAACCACTTTGATTTTTTTCGAAATACTGAGGACGTATAGAATAAATTACTTTATCTGTATTTGGCAAAAACTGAGCAGAATTTACAGTCCTTAATGCTATTCAATTTCATATTATTTTGACTCTTTGATTTTTTTTTGCAGGTGAAACGCGATTGTTATCTATAATGAGGTTATTAATTTTGAAAAATATACTATGACAAATAGTTTATAACATAGACTTCAAAAATAAAAGTGTAATTATTTAACAAGCTTCGAGAGACAAAGGCGGGTAACAAAAAACATTAATTAACATCTGATAGCAGATCATGAATTCTAGAAGAAGCCTTTCATAAAATATTCTTGTAAAATTCAAACAGCCACAGAATGCATATCATCATTCATATTAATCAGTTGAACATGTATCTTCTTTGATAGTATCAATCGTTATGCAAATAACTACAAACTCATTTTTTTATAATCTCAGCATGTGACCTTTTTTTCGTTCTTATGGAATAAATTGACGTAAGCACATACGTAGACGAATGCGTTTTAACATTTGTAAAGAAATTGCAAAAAAAAAACGTGAATGCTGGATTGTTTCTCAGATTTATTTATCTTCTTAAATATCCATTTCAAATATATAATATAGAACAGATAAAAGGATGTGATCTTAAACTGCTGTATTAAATTTATTTGGTTTAAATTGAAAATTAAATAAATGACCCACAAAATGAATAACATGTTGTAATCATTATTAATTCGCTCCATGTTTCAACTTAAAATAAAATTAGTGGCATGATATTATTTCAAATTACATCAATGAACTCATTCATATACACCTAGAATTTATTTTGATCATACTTAAAATAAGTTCTTTTTAAATTGAATATTGTCAATCTTGACATGCATAGGATTTCATATACAAAATACCAGAAATTATTTAGAGATGCAATATGTTTTGCACTTAATGAATGATACATCGGTAGTCGATTGGTCTAAGTAGTTCACCTACTAATGCTTCACTAGACCGTCAACTTCGAGGTGGTGAGTTCGGACCCATCACATGACATGTGCGTTCGACAAAAATCTCAATAAATAGTGATGCCATTTTTCATGTCAAAAAAGATAAATGCCGATAGTTCTAGATATCATCAGCATTTTACAGGACTCTTGAGATCAGAATTGTACATGCCATTTATAATTTGCTCGGTTTAATGATATGTAAGTTTTGTCAACTCATATTCTATTTAGCAAAAAGAAATCAATCTGTCAAAGAGATAAGTTAAAGAAATATTAGGTTCTGGTGGAATTTACGAAAGTCGATCATTTAGAAAAATAGACAAAAATAAAAAGAATAGAGACAGAAATGGTGCAAAAAGGACAGCATAGAGATATAAAGGTTCACTAAAATATAAATAATAGAAAATGTAACAGACCAAAATCTAAATAATAGATGATGACAGAGCAAAATGTAAAGAATACAGAAAAAATTAACATAGCCTCGCAAGTCCAATCCAGACCCTCATATATGAGACACATATTCGTTAAACGGAATGTCAATTAACCTAAGCAAACACATAAAGATTAATCAAAGGTTGATGGTCGATCATCGATAAATATACAATAAAACGTAAAGTGTGAAATCGTGAAGGAAATTATTTATAGACATGTTCCTGATTTGAAAAATGATCCTTCCTTTAAAAAGTTATCCGGGTGTTTGACGTATGGAATTAAGTTTAAAACAATATATTCCGACCCACCATAACTATAACTTTTTTTATTTTTTGGTTATTGGCAACACCAAGATATAACTAGAGATTTCATAATACCTGCAACACTTCAAAAACAAGAAACGCGAACATCATGAGGTCATCGTCAACAGCAGATTGTTACAATACAATTAGTTTTGTAATAATGTACAGCTGATTTCAATTACTGTTTCACATGCAATATTTTTAATAACTATTATATATTGGGAGCACATTTTCGTGGATTTTGTAGTGATAGTTAAACCAAGAATGTAAATGTACATGTACATTGACGAACACATCTTCTAGACTCCGGCAAACACACGATATCCGGGTACTTGTACATCCCAACAACATGTAGACACAGATCTCAGATTACGCGCAATTACTGACAGCCAGATCAAAGCCAATAACAACTATCTAATGACATTCATATATTTACGACTAAAGCGTGTAATACACTAAAAAGATATACAAAAAAAAGTACAATAATATTTAACAGGTATAACGTTTTACATGTATTATACGTCTCTGTTAGAGACAACAAAACATTGCGATTGTGTCATTAATTTTGTGTTCAAAACTATTTTAAATACAACTTTCAAACCGCGTGAGAAATATTATGATATAGTGCTTCCGTGAAAAATATAAAGTTCAGGAAACAAACTTTTCCCCCATATTTACTTAACAATAAAAATTACAACTAAAAAGCAATATTTAATGTGACACGCAGTCAAGCAAAAAAACCTCAAGAAGATTTTTCAATACAATATTGTTTTTCATCAGTCAAATGTAGGATTATTTGCAATAATGTGACAAAATTAAGGATAAAACATATTAAGCAAAGGAAGCGTCTACATTAACGGAAATGAAAATATAATACTAACATAAAGAAACCATAGTAACTGAATTTTTAACTTCTGGGTTTCCGTTCTTTTTGACTTACTTCTGGGTTTCCGTTCTCTTTGACTAACTTCCGTTCATATTCCACGTAAGACATGTTTGATTTGTTCGCATTTTTGGGCAAATTGTAAAGAATATAAAATTGTGTGAATCGTTGGGTGTGTACAAATAAACTCATCATAGATACCAGGACTAAATTTTATATATACGCCAGACGCGCGTTTCGTCTACAAAAGACTAATCAGTGACGCTCGTACAAATATATACTTGAGTTCTCAATAACATTAGTTCTAATCTCATCATATTCGCAATAAAACAGCCAACGTGATATATACTCATGGCATGAGTTGAGAAGATCAGGGATAAATACATGTATTATTTGGAGCCTGTACTACAGTATTTTCTGTGTAACATATATGTACCACTTTGTTGTATGTTCTTTAAGACCGGGGCTGAATTAGTGGTTGTATACCTTAAGGTTATATATAGGGCTTTATACCACAATTAATTCCCTTTGCTCGTGATATGTACAGTGAAGTTCGCTTCTAAGCTCTCATTATAACTGTCAGAATAATTTGTCATATAACTGCTCTAACCTGCCATAGAACAGTTCTATCCTAGAACTTTTCAAAGTAGAACTGTCAGGATCAGATCTGGTTTAGAACTGTCTAAAGCTATTATAGGTAGAACTGTCCAAATGAATTCTAGTCGTAGAACATACGGTTGGAACTGCAAAATTAAAAACTGTCAGCAGAACTGTGTAAAACTGTTCTAGCCGTAGAACTGACCCAACATGTCAGGATTGTAGAACAGTTCTAAGTGAGAATTATTTTCAATATATATCATAAGTTTATGACTTATTTATATTAAAGACAAATAGTTCTTAAAACTAGTCTATGGATAGAACTGACTAAATCCATTCTAGCCGTATAACTGACCAAATTAGTTCTACTTGTAGAACTGTTCTACATGTTCTAGTCGTAGACCTGTTCTAGTGGTCAGTTCTAGGTAGAACTGTCTTAAACTGTTCTAGGGTAGAACTGTCAGAATCAGTTCTAGGTAGAACTGACCAAATCATTTCTAGATTTGAATTATTCTAGCTACAACTGTCCAAAGAGTGTCAGGATGACAGTTCCAAATACTGTCATAGAAAAGTTCTGACAGATTCTGACAGATTTGATGAGAGGTCAGAAGTGATCTCCACTGTAGTTCCTATAATAAAATAGATATTTTCTTCCATATATTTTGTCTGTGCTTTTAATGAGCAAAAGTGAGTGTTTCTTTGATAATTATTGTATAATAGTGTTTGAATCAATTGTTATGCTACCCAAAACTTGAAATTTTGAAATTTAAAATTGTAACAGGTGAAGGAACTGGTGAATTTTTCTGGCATTGCAATATTTTCCTGAGAAAAAGTATTATTTTCATGTGGAGTTAATGTCATTTTGTTCGAAGTGGTGTAATTTTTTTAGATGTCATTATTTTTACAAGACTTTATAGGCAAATTATTTGTGGTCTGAGGCTTCGGAGAAAAAAAAAGTAAAATCACAAAAATACTAAAATTCGAGGAAAATTCAAAACGGAATGTCCCTAATCAAATGACAAAATCAAAAGCTCAAACACTATAAACAAACGGATAACAACTATTATATTTCTGACTTGGTATAGGATACGGCTGTTGAATGCAAACAACAATGATTTTCTGACCTTATTTTGTTTACATTATTTGAATAACAATCACTATTTTAGTCCTGAATAACATTAGTTCAAATGATACTGTTGAAATTTAGTTTAAGATGAATACAGCGTAAACGTTCATATATTAAAGTTAAAAAAAGGACTAAAATATATGACAAAAATACGATCCCATTATATTCGCAATAAAACAGACAACGGGTTATTAACTTTTGGAAGACAATATATGTTTAAAAGATCAGGAAGAAATGCATTGTTATTTGGAACCTGTAAAAGAGGGACGAAAGATACCAAAGGGACAGTCAAACTCATAAATCTAAAACAAACTGACAACGCCATGGCTAAAAATGAAAAAGAAAAACAGAAAAACAATAGTACACATGACACAACATAGAAAACTAAAGAATAAACAACACGAACCCCACCAAAAACTAGGGGTGATCTCAGATGCTCCGGAAGGGTAAGCAGATCCTGCTCCACATGTGTAACTTAGTCGTTATCGTTCGTTTCTGTGCATCATATTTGTTTTTCCTCCATTGTTTTGTAAATCAAGCCTTAATTTTTCTCGTTTAAATTGTTTTACATTTGTCATTTGGGGGCCCTAAATAATTGTTTATGCGGTATAAGTTTAATATTTCTTGTTGAAGGTTGTACGGTGACCTATAGTTGCTATTTCTGTGTCATTTGGGCTCTTGTGAAGAGTTGTCTCATTACAACAATACCACATCTTCTTTGTATGTATATTCATTTATAGAAATAGTCTTTAAAATTATCTTTCTAGAAAAAAACATGATATATCTGTGATTTCCGTGATATATGGTGTAACATGTTTTTTCTTATTTTCGTCCAATTCTTATTTTATAAGTTCAAAATAAAAAATGTAATCGCTTTTACAAACTACCCAGAAAGTTAAAAGAAAAAAGAAAATATCACCACCAGATAAAGGAACACCGGACTGGGTGGTGTGCTTACTTGTTCAAAGAATTATGTGACAAGTTCAAACAATCATTCAACTTTTCATTTGATGCTTTCGTAGAACAAATGTGTATCAAAGTATAGCTAGAACAACACTGTATTTCCAAAAAGGTTATTGTTTTCAGGGATATTCATGTTTATAAGGTGGATAGATTGTATGTTAATGTTTGACCTAGTAAAGGATAAATTGTATTGAAAATATATTGTTTTATTGTATTGGGAATAGCATATCAAATACTGATTGCTATCATTGTTTCTTTTGCCTTGGAGTATCAAAATACAGTGGTAATACTACACGGTGTTATTATTTGCAAATATATGTGTATGCTTGACCTACATTGTAGTTATCGATTGTCAATCGTTTTAATGCACCTCATTGCTACAAAGTTTAAGAAATGTTAAGCACTAATTATTCATGCTCAAACAAATACATGTAGTTTTGTTTCATTGTAATCGATGTACTTCTACATTAATGTTTTTTAAGTATATGTAATAACGGATAACATCAATTATTGGCAACATGTGTTTTTCACTACATTTCTCAAATTACAAAAACTAATAGTATAATTTTCATTAGAACATAAATTATGGTCATTTTGGTTTTTACAGGTATTTTCCAGATAAGTGCTTAAAAATTCAACATGCATTTAATTAGATACCAAGATATGGTATGAGTCCCGAGGAGACATATCCCCATCCATAGCATATAAGGGCGAACTGGTTCCCGGAATTTCGAGAGCACGAAAACAACAGGCCAAATGTGTCCTCCTCTTAAAATTTTATATACTTTTTTTATTATTGAAAATACTTTAAACAAGATTTTCATAATTATCCAAAGTCACCAAGCTTTCTGTGATACCAAAACTACTCAAATATGTTATATATTGACAAAGATACAGCTCGGCGTAGGAACTTCTTTTAAATAAGTACCACGTTCTTGTATATCTTTTTGACTAGGGCTAAACTAGTGATTCTATACCTTATGTAACCGGATTTGTATTTTTCTCAATCGATTTATGTATTTTGAATAGCGGTATACTACTGTTGCCTTTATTTATTGTGGTACATAACACTACAAGGAGATACATGTAACTCTGCAAAAATCAGCTTAACGTTTTAATTGCGTCCTATTGTTAAGGCATTAATGAGCTTTTCAATGATCAAAATTAGTATTTGTTGAACAACTATATTCATGTATCCAATGAAATTTATCCGATAATCTGTGTGGTTCATTTTTCATGATTTCTTTATACTATTTTTGTCAAAGGGTTAAAGTTTACATTTTGTCAAAATTTTATGAATATTAAGGAAGCCAAATTAATTCTAGTCGAAGTGTGAGGTACTTCCTTAACTAGGTTTATGAAACTTGTAATATGGACAGAATTGAATTGAAATAAGTATCGTCATTTCATACCGCCATTTGTGCAGTGGCTATTTTTGGGAGAACCGATAAGAAACCAAGAAAATTTTCAGACATACATGTACAAGTTCGCTGAAAATAACTATAAAAATGTTTTTTTGAATAATTCTACGATAGCTGCATATCTAATGTAGGACTGATTTTTGACAAAACAAGATGATAGTTCGTTATCAATTTCCATCAGGAAGTAAAACTATAATCTCTGTCTAGATTGAAGCAAACAAAATGTTTGTACTATAACGAGTGCATGTGTATAAGAGCACTGATGTCAATTGCATACATTTCGTATATTGAAAAACAAACTTATTAAATTTATTGTTTGAAATGTTATTGTATGTGTTAAAAGTAACATGCAAAAATGCAAAAGCACTAAAAGGGCTCGCTTCTTCCCAAAAATCAAGACAACAAAAATGTTCAAATACGTTGTGTTCCTTGATTTATTCACTCCTTCGGTAGAAAACCCAAGTTTGAAAGAAATACCTGTAGAACATGAAATACAATGCAGCACAAGATTTTATTCCCAAAATGCATTATTTACCAATAACGTTTCCTACATGCAAACTTTATTAAGGTATAAACAAATTGGTGACGCATGCCGTTGTGGTTGTTGATTTAAGTATTGAAGTAAATAGTTTTTGCATATTGTTTCAATTTCGTTTATACCTTAACATTCAAAAACTGCTGATTTGTTCTATTCATTATCAGTACATTACTATTATTGCTATTAAAATTTGAATTATCGCGAGCGAGTGCAAATGTTTATAGACCGACCGCATCATTTTGACACATTACAATATGTTTATGGACATGTTGAAGAATAATCATATATTTCAATTCCCTTGATAAAGCGTTCTATCGTTAGTTTTAAGTATAGTCTGAATGTAAATGTCATTTAGTCCTTTGGGGTATAATTAGAGCTGTTAAACATTATCATGGTCGTACATAATTTAATATCTACTTCCGGTGGTGTGAAACCAAATGGTCATACAATGAATGATAGCTCTGCTTAGATTTTTACTGGTAGGAACCCGTATGTGACCGATTCCCATGAGCTCGACACGTGTTACCGAAGTTGTTTCATTAAGACAGACGAAGTCATAAAGTAAGGATATGTAAAAGCTTTCAGAAGATACAAATTTATGTTTATCTATTTTTCCTATCCCCCGTTTTGAATTTTGAGTGTAAATAATCTTCGGATACTGAGCCGATTTTAAAAAAAAACTCATCAAGAAAAAGGTTTATGCCGAAGCCTTTTGCACAGCTGCATATATTCAGATACTTGGTGGATTTTAGATTGGGATACGTGGTGTGGTATATAAATGTGTGATGCATAGGTCACATTTAGAAATAAAAGTTTTCAAGAAAAAAGTTTACGAAAAAGTAATATGCACGACAGCTCACATTCGTGTGTGTGTGTAGTTGAGGTTCAATATGTATATGCAAATATTTGTGACAAAAGTGTCGAATAATAAAAAAAGCAATAATTAGAAGGGCGTTCCTATTAATAACTTTCAATTTTTCAAGTATCATTTTTATTTGAGATGCAAATCACAACCTTTTTTTTCAGAAACTCCATCAATGAACATTGTTACAATAAATGATGTATAGAGTTTGTCTCCTGCAACCTATTTGCATCTTGTATAGCATTTTGTTAAAATGTTGAACATCTTTTATCCATATGTCAAATGGTATCTGGGGGGGGGGGGGGGGGGGGAAGCGATGTGAGATCTCACAAAACATTTTTAACCCCGCCACAATTTAGCTATTGTTCCAAGTCAGGAGCTTCTGGACTTATTTAATCTTGTATATTTTTTTTTATATCAAGTAATTCAGGTGTTTGATTTTGGAGTTTAGTGTGACGTTCATTTTCACTGCAGTGGTTCAATATTTTGATTAGGACCAGCCGAGGCTTGCATCCGGTGGCGGGATTTTCACGCTGCATTGAAGACCCATTGGTGGTATTTGGCTGTTTTTTACTTTTTGGCCGGTTTGTTGTCTTTTTGCCCACATTCCAAATTTCTTTTCTCAATATAATTTTTAAACTCTTCTAGAAACAATTGTGCATCATGCAAGTAACACCATTTAAAGAGAATCGACTACATTAATGTCGAGGACCAATTACACACAGCACCTGAAATCACCCCAAGTGTTTAGTGGGGTTCGTGTTGCTGTTGTACCCCTAGTTGTGACATTTTTGCCTATTGTGTCTGTTTTGTTCACGCATTATTTTCAATATATTGGAATTTGACAAGACTGTCCTACAAGTGAAAGGTTAAGCGCTATAAAACGAGGTTCAATCCACCATTTTCTACAATTTAAAATGCCTGTACCACGGAATATGACAGTTGATGTCCATTCGTTTGATGTATTTTATCATTTAATTTTGCCAATGGTTTAGGGACTTTCCGTGTCAGAGTTCAGAATTTTTGTGATTTTACTTTTTATGCTATTGACGACGATACAAATTTCGATGATCAATTCCATACGAGATGTTGACCGCGATACACATTTCGATGATGAATTCCACACGAGATGTTGACCGCAATACACATTCTGATAATGAATTCCACCCGAGATGTTGAACGCGAAACAAATTGCGATAATGAGTCCCACACGAGATGTTGACCGCAATACAAATGTTGATAATGAATTCCACACGAGATGTTGCAATCGACCGCGTTACTAATGTCAATGACATTTGTTATGCACGCAAAATTCTATTATCTTGTTTGAAGGATGCATAACAAAAGGATTTCGAGTGAACTCATACAGGCACTGTTTTTTTAGCTATTTGATAATTTATAGTTGTTGGTTTTCTTTGTTTATACTTCTGTAGTATAATGGTGTAAATGCTGTGAATAATTTACATCAACTTTATTACGTTTCTTTAAAGATATGACAGTTATGATTTTCCCATTTATCATTTAATTTTAAATCCTTTTGAAGTGAATTTACTAATTGTTTTATTTTTTGTTATTTGTTAATGATTTGAAAAGAAAAATCAATATATTATTTTCAAACATTGTCCATAAATCTAACAAAACGGTTTAATCAACATATTTTGGTTATAAAACTGTCTAGTAGCTGTAGTTAATTCCAGGGATGAAAAACTCGTAACTTCAGTAAATTGACATTAATTGTACTGTATTTAGAATGATTTATACTTTTTCGCCGCTGTAGTTCAAAATAAAAAAAAATATATTGAAGTGTAGTTAAATAAAAAAAATAGTAGTTCAAACTTAATGAAAAGCAAAGATTCGGTAACTATGTTTTTGTTTTCATTAAACAATCATCTAAAAATTTAGAATATTTTCCTTTGAATTGCCGTGTTACTAATGCAGTTTCTTTAATTTGAGAAATTGGAATGGTCGTTGGGACAAATGACGGTGAACAATTCAACACGAGATGTTATTCGCGATACTTATATGTCGATGAAACTTGTTTTTCATGTAAAAATCTATTATTTGCTTTGGAGGATGGATTAAGAGTACGGGCGTTCGCATAAAAGCACTGTTTCTCGGCTATTTGGTGATTTAAAGTTGTTGTGTTTCCTTTGTTTATACTACTGTTTATAATGTTGTAAATGCTGTGAATAATTTACATCAACTCTATTACGTTTCTTTAAGGACATGGCAGTTATGATTTTCAATTTTTCCCATTTATCATTTAATTTTAAATTCCTTTTGAAGTGAATTTACTAATTGTTTTATTTTTTGTTATTCGTTAATGATTTGAAAAGAAAAATCAATATAGAATTTTTGACATTGTCCATAAATCTAAAAAAAACGGTTTGATCAACATATTTTGGTAATAAAACTGTCTAGTAGTTGTAGTTAATTCCAGGGATGAAAAACTCGTAACTTCTGTAAATTAACATTAATTGTACTGTATTTAGAATGATTTATACTTCTTCGCCGCTGTAATTCAAAATAACATTGTATAATGAAGTCTTGTTAAATATTAAATTTCTAAAACGAATCTTTGTTTAAACTTTTAAATGAAAAACAAAGATTCGGTAACTATGTCTTTGTTTTTCAAAAACAAACATCTGAAAGTTTAAAATATTTAAAAAAAAAAAGGGGTAAGCGTTTCGTGCTACGCATTTATGTCCTTTATATACTATGTGTATTTTCAAATAACTGATTTGACGTAATATGAATGCAAGTAACATTTGACATATTAACGCAAGGAATAGCGATTCTTGCTTAATATTTGTCACGCCAATCGCGTTAAATGCACGAAATACCCATGCGCTGAAATATTTTATTAGAAGAGAAAGGGAAGGCCTCGTTTTGACTTTAAGATGAAGACCAGCAATAATTAAAGCCTATTAATATTGCCCCAAAACTTTCTTCACAAATTGTTAATCAATACATTGATTTTTATTTGTATTGCTGACCTCATAGAACTCAACCAACCATGCAGACATAACCAAATAAGAATTCACTCAGAGGAGAGAAGTTACATGTAGGTTCGTCAATAATGACAGCAAAATACGCACATCAGACGTGTCAATAGATGGAACAAGAGCTAAACTTGAATTTTATGCCGCCAAAACGCCGTGATAAAAGCTATGAGTGATGTGTGCTATTCAACAAGAGACCTAACCTTTAGAGTAACGATAACGAAGGTCTTGTTTGAAACATAATTTACCAATAAGAGGGTCAGCAATGGTGTTTATTAGAACTCCTATTTTCTAAAAACAAAACTGAAATGGAATGCGTTTCACGTTCTAATACATATAGTAATCCAACTAACCAGTTGTAATGATCCTAATGAAACATGAACGTTTAAGAAAATCAACCCAATATTTTGTTACAATTAAAGTCACTGATGCAATCTTGATTCGTTGTGTGCAAGTGCAGTGTATGGGTAGTATTAATTATGTATACGTTTCTCTAATATATTACACGTACATTTACATGTCTGCAATTATTTTAGTAGTATGCAATCTATGTAATTAAAGAATTGGCATGGAATGTTTCTTTACGTTTGTGCTCAAACGGTGGAATCTTTAAAATAAGTTGACGATTCATAAATAGGCAATAAAATTCAGATCTTTTGATATTGAATTAACTTCGTTAATAAAAATATAAAGAATCGCAGACCAATCTTATTTAGAAAATTGCTACTTAACCGGTTAAAACTTCATATCACGATTTCTTTTTTCAAAGATATTAGCTTTCACAGTATTTAATAAAGGCAACAGTAGTATACCGATGTTCAAACTCAAATCCATGGACAAAAAACAAAATCGGGGTAACAAACTAAAACTGAGAGAAACGCATTAAATATAAGAGGAGAACAACGACACAACACTACAATGTAACACACACAGAAACGGACCGAGCAGCAGACAAAATCCCACGAGAATAACAAATATAACATCATGTGTTTTTATCCTTGTCAAAGATCTAATGAACCTGTAGTAAAATGTTTGCTTTATCAAAATTGAATGAAATTAAGAATATTTTCATTGAAAATGGTAACTAAAATTAACATCTGTTATCACGAAATAGTGCAAAAAATATAACATAAATGTATAATTACTAATAATGATTGATAGAAGTTATAATGCGTAGTTTATATTAAAGTAGGGGGATAGATTTTAGAATGCATCTAAGAGTGACCTTTGATCTCACGTTTTCGGGTATTTTTACTCAATTGATTACTTCTACAATTTATATGTACCTGTGTTTTACTAGTCTTGTATATTTATTGAACATGTATGCCTTTGTATTATTTCATATTTCCCCAACATGTGTATCTGTATCTTTGTATTATAATTGTATATTCGATTCCTTTGTATAATTGTATATTTCCACAACACATGTACCTTAAAAAAGTTTGTATTATTGTATAATGTCTAGTTTGTTCTGTGTACCTTTTGTATCTACGAGACCTAACAGTTTGGAAAATATTAAACCTAAAAAGATATCAAGAGGCCAACACACGGTTGTTAACACTAATAGTTTAAAGGTCTTCTTTGGTACTGTTAGCAGTTTGTCAATTATTATGATTGATTATTTGTTTGTCTATTTAACGTCGAACGGTAGTTATCACATATTTCGAGCGCATCGTCTTTTTCGTGGTAGCCTGTTCGACTCGAGTGCGGGAAGTCGTTGGTTCGAACCGCGGCCGAGTCAAGACTTTGAAATTGGTATCTGCTACTTCTCCGCCACGCACGCGTTATTAAGAGTCAGAGCAAAGACTGGTCGATTCGGATTCAGAATAATGTGTCCGGGTAAGGTGACATGTCTTCCTATGGACTGTTGCCTTGTAATTAAGCACGTTAGAAATCCGTCTCAGCGTATCGGTCTAATACAGAGTAAGGTAAATATTCATTTTACACTAACATAGTCTCGTCCTTAATATGCATATTAATTTGCAACTAGATGTTTCACCAATCCATTTGCATGTATTTATTGAACGTTAACCATAACAACTAATTCAACATTAGATTCTGTCAATGTGGTCTTGTTTTAACATGTTTACCTCTCGTTTGTGAGGTCGAGAGTTTGTACCCTAGCTTCAAGATTTAACATAACTTGAAAATGTGTTTGCTGGTTCCTTACTGATTACGCGGCATGAAGGAGTAAGAAGAAAGACTGGTAGGCTCAGGGTCCGATTAACATGTCCAGATAAATACTATAACCTTTTAAACTAACAAGTAAAATATCCAACTCGGCGTGTCGGTCTAGTATAAAACAAGGTTTATACTCGTATCACTGTATATATATAGAAGATGTGGTATGATTGCCAACGAGACAACTCTCCACAAGATACCAATGACAGAGAAAATAGTAAATGTAGGTCACCGCACGACCTTAAAGGATAAGCAATGCCGATACCGCATAATCAGTCATAAAAGACACCAAAATGACATATTTTTTATGCAAGTTTGTGTTCGTTATGTGCATGTAATTTCTAACAGATTGTTCAACAGTCTTTTCTGAATTAGCAAACATTCTTTGGACGAACGAGATTCCTTTCAGAATGTTAAGCCGTCTAATTACCATAAAAAGTATTTAGATTGAATGTTTAAATCTGCCTTGAGTAATTAGGAATAGTAATTGAAAACAACAAAATCATATGTTATTCAGACTTAAATCGGCTTGTGTATATGACAAGTGAATATATATGTAAATTATTCCACAACAGAGATCTCATACTGAATGTTTATGACCCGGAAAAAGACACGCAGCATCATTACTTGCCTAGAAAGAAGTAATTTGTTTTTGTTTGATTTGAAAAAAATAATATTAAAAATCGTCAATTAATTTGTTATTTTCCTCAAGTCAACGGTTAATAGTCTTAGACAGACAAAAATAACAAATAAATAACATATAGCAACTAGAACTGTCTGAGAGTTGCAAAGACAAATTAATTTGTTTTTATGCCCCACCTACGATAGTAGAGGGGCATTATGTTTTCTGGTCTGTGCGTCCGTTCGTCCGTTCGTTCGTCCGTCCGTCCGTTCGTTCGTCCGTCCGTCCGTCCGTCTGTCCCGCTTCAGGTTAAAGTTTTTGGTCAAGGTAGTTTTTGATGAAGTTGAAGTCCAATCGACTTCAAACTTAGTATACATGTTCTTTATGATATGATCTTTTTAATGTTAATGCCAAATTAGAGGGTTTACCCCAATTTCATGGTCCACTGAACATGGAAAGTGATAGTGCGAGTGGGGCATTCGTGTACTGGGGACACATTCTTGTTTAATTGTAAATCAACAAGTTTCAAGTTGTAACTTAACTGTTCACTAGACAAAAAAGACACATTAAGGAGTGGCTGTAAAACCGTTTTTAAATCTTTTTAAAAATATGTATAATTGAGGATTGGCCTCGTATCATTATAAAGACCGTTATTCCACACTTTTATCTCCAGGAGACTTATCACTGCCATTATCAACTATCATCTCGACATGTGCATTTAATGAAGCAGAAACTGTTGACCCTTCTATAGCACATGAGTTCACCTCTGTTTGTTAAAAGGTTTTATGTTGCTAGATGTGTGTTCTGGTGTCTAGTTTTCCGTATCGAGTTTGCTAAACTGTTGTGTGTTTTTTTTCTAGTTTTCTGTATCCCATAGTGTTTTCAGGTTTCTACCATTTGTGGTTCTCGATTGTCTTTCTTTGGTATCTTCTCTATGTGTTTTGTTATGTAAATCTTAAACTAAAAAAAACTGAAAAATCAATGATATTTTTAAACGCGAAGTACGTAAATAAAGATCTTGTAAAAAATAATATCATTTTGGAAGCATGTTTTCCTTTTTAATAAAAAAAAACATTCTTCAACTATGCGGTATTGGCTTTGCTCATTGTTGAAGTCCGTACGGTGACCTATAGTTGTTAATGTCTGTGTCATTTTGGTCTTTTGTGGATAGTTGTCTCATTTACAATCATACCACATCTTCTTTTTTATATTAATAGGAATTTTATTCTATTTAACTGTATGTAATCGGATAACGATTTACGCATTTGATCTTTTGTGACTTATTTAAGAACGATCTAAGTGACTGGACGTTAATCATCCAAATATCAATCAATCTCTGACAGTTCAATATTCTAATCGTTCTAAAGAGAGGTTAGAACTGACATGTTGTAACGATAGTTTATGCAACCAAAAGCTCGGGGTAAGTATAACTATTTCTATTCCTTGTTTTTGCAAGGAAATTTTTTATCGTGTTCATGCATTGTTTTATATAGATATAGGAAGATGTGCCATTGAGACAACTCTCCATCTAAGGTACCATGTATAAAAGTAAACCAGTATAGGTCAAGGTACGGCCTTCAACACGGAGCCTTGGCTCACACTGAACAGCAAATTATAAAGGGCCTCAAAAAATACTAGTGTAAAACCATTCAAACGGGAAAACCAACGGTCTAATCTCTATAAAAACGAAAAACGAGAAAACACGACCACTGCCGTATAAACTACATAAACAGAACATCAGATGCATTGTTTTCTATCTTTCCATGATATTTCATCTTTCTAGTTTATGGAAATATGTTGCATACATCTAACAGCTGTATATCAAAGGCTGAGATACTTTATGAATTTGATGCGACTGTGATAGAAGTAAGGGGCTTAGTTAGCCATACAACCAGGTCTAATCCACCGATTTCTACATAAGAAAATGCCTGTAAGTGAGGTATATGACAGTTGTTGTCTATTCGTTTGATGTATTTGAGCTTTTGATATTGCTCTTTGCTAATGGCCTTTCCGTTTAGAATATCCTCTGAGTTCGGAATTTTTGTTGTTTAATTTATTGCTTTTATTTTTTTACTTGTTCAAAATTGAGGTGATATTTTGGTATATGAGATAATAGGTGAGTGTAATATTTGAAAAGGACGTCTAGTTAAAGACTTTAATGCACCCACCTAACATACAGCTAATTTCTTTTTTAAATGAAAGAATAATGATTTAACTTTGATTTTTCCCCGGTCGTCACAAAATCGTACGGTGCAGTTTTTGTAAAATTGACGTTTATTTTTGAAATTACTTGAAAATTATAGCATTACGGCATGTTTTTCAAGCAAAGGAAATTAGGCGTTACGATATGTATTCTTATACAGTGGAGATCACTTCTAACCTCTCATTAGAACTGTCAGAATATTCTGTCATATAACTGTTCTAACCTGTCCTAGAACAGTTCTACCTAGAACAGTTCTACCCTAGAACTGTTCTAAGTAGAACTGTCAGAATCAGTTCTAGGTAGAACTGACTAAATCAGTTCTAGGTAGAACTGTCAGTATCACTTCTAGAGTAGAACTGTCAGGATCAGTTCTAGGTAGAACTGTCCAAATCACTTCTAACCGTAGAACTGTCAGCAGAACTGACTTAATCAGTCAGGACTGTAGAACAGTTCTAAATGACGTCACTGCAGTAAGGGCACTTTAGAATTTAGAAGAAATAAATCACTTCCAATTACTTTGCTCTATATTAAATAGCAGATTTTCTATATTTTTTACTGATCAAACGACTTTTATTACGTTACATGTACAAATATCGAAGTGAATAGAAGGTTATCCAACTCATCGGAGATATTTTTATAAGATTGCATACGGAAACATCACGTCTCTTCCTAAATAAAACTCTACATTTAATTCATGGAATTTTAGTCTTAATTTACCTTGTTTGCCTTGGATTTACATTCATTTATAATTCTGTTTAGACAAATGTTCAAACGAAAATTGTACAGTGGATGAATTATGGGATATTAATAAAAAAAAGTTTTGTGTAACGTAAAAAAACTATATATACATTTGCACCATCTCGTCTTAGCCAAACTTATCCATTACGATTATATAAATAAATGATATCTGGGAGTCTGGAACTCAAAAAAATATACTGGATCTGAACATGAAAGAAACATTTGCCCCTGGACGTTCGGCTACAAAAAAAATCATGCATTTTTCTTTGCCTTCTTCAAATTATATTAACAGTATACTATTCCAAGAAGAGAACTTCCCATACATGTACTTTTTATTTTATTTTTAAAATAAAGTATATGAATCAGTCATGTGAGTGTTGGATGATGCCATTAAATAGTTTTGTTTAAAAAAACCATCACAAACTACTGACTTAAACATGTTAAAAAGTCACTTTAGCATGTTTAATGACGGTTCATTATTATGAATACAGAGAGGAAATAACGGCGCGCTAAATTCGTAGATATGGTATAAATACACCTTGTCGCAATTTGTCTGCCATTACTGGATATCACACAGATTCCCATAAAATTTTGACGTCATAAAACAAAATATCTGACGCCACAATGGAAAAGTCATTGTTGTATATGCTTCAAAAGTTCAAGAGGCCGGGTCAGCCAGGATTAGCAATAAGGTGTATTGTGTTTCAAAGTTGGTGTCATTTTTATCATACGATCCGTCCTCACATAGAAATAACATTGGTTTACCATGTTTACAATGAGGCCATATACATGTATATTTACATGATAAAGTGTAAATAAGTTCAGTTTTGGTTGATGCGGTCAAATAATTTTGTTAAAACAACTCTCACTCAGTCTGATATATCGAAACCACTGAAATTTGTTTACAATTCAATATTTTGAATAAAAAGAGGACTTGCTGATATTCTAAATTGATGTGGAAATTTTTTTGTAGCCAATGTGTTCCAATATTATTAGTTACATAGTGTGATAGTGACCTAATACAGTATATATGGAGTCAGTAAATTCCATATGGGGTGAGAGCGAAGCTCGAATCCCCATATGGAATTTACTGACCCCATATATACCGTATTACGTCACTAGCACACTATGTAACGAATTTATCTTACCGACTATCTGAACGTGTGAAATTAAGATTAGTGATTCTCAAAATGAGCAAGTCTTCAATACTGTTAGCATTAATAAAATACTTCCATTGATGCCAACAATAACGATTTGTACGGTTAAATGTATTTCAGAATTTATTTCAATCTTAATAATCAATTTCTTCGTCTGTTGGAACTTTTAAGATTTTTTTCTTAGTACCGTTTTGTTTTTTATAAAGGGACATAACACCATTACTAACCGTGTATGAAATACGCCCCGCCCCCTTCTTACCTAATATGGAATATAAAGGGACGTAACTCCACTACTAACCGTGTATGAGATAAGCCCCGCCTCCCTACTAACCTAATATCAAATATACACGGTTTGCACGCGGACGCTTTTAACCAATCATATTCCTGGAAATGTATAGGAGGTAAGATAATCATTGATATTGCTGTCATTTGAATTATACAATCCATCGTTACCGGTATATTTATTACTATAAGTGATTTAGTATGCGGCTATATATATATTAAGATATTCATAACAAAGTGTAATTATGGTCAGTTTTGGTTGATGCTGTCACATATGGTCAGTTATGGTTGATGCTGTCAAATATGGTCAGTTTTGGTTGATGCGACAAATAATTTTGTTATATTCATGAGTCAGTCTGAGATATTAAAACTACTAAAATTAGTTTACGATTCAAAATTTTGATGAAAAAGAGGACATGCTGGCACTATAAACTGATGTGTGCATAATTTTATTTTCCAATATTGCTTTCATTTTTATTAAACAATCCATCCTGATATAAAAATATACATGATTTACTTTGCGGCTATTAAGATTCACATCATGTTCATAATAAAGTGCAAATATGGTCAGTTTTGGTTGATACGGACAAATTATTTTTTTATACCAGTCAGTCTGAGGTATGAAAACTACTGATATTTGTTTATGATGCAATATTTTGAATAAAAAGAGGACATGCTGGCATTCTAAATTGATGCAAATGAAATTAGGTAGCATTGTGTTCCCATATTTCTATCATTTGTATTTTCATGATTTTACAATCCATCCTTACATAAAAATATTACAGATTTACTATGCGACTATAAGAGTTACATAAAAAAGAGCAAATATGGTCAGTTTTGGTTGATGCTGTCAAATATGATCAGTTTTGGTTGATGTCGTCAAATATGGTCAGTTTTGGTTGATGCTGTCAAATATGGTCAGTTTTGATTGATGCAGACAAATAATTTTGTTACATGATTACATGTTACTGTCAGTCTGAGGTATGAAAACTACTGACATGACTGATATTTGTTTCTGATGCGATATTTTGAATACAAATAGGAAATGCTGGCACTCTCAATTCCAATATTGTAGTTATTTATATACTACAGTCCCTCTTGACCTAAAATTATAACTGAATTACTGTGCAGCTATTTAGATTTACATAAAAAAAAGTAAATATGGTAAGATTCAGTTGATGCGGTCAAAAGATTTTATTATACGACTCAGTCTGAAGTATGAAAACTACTGATATTTGTTTATGATTTTGAATAAAAAGGGGACATGCTCATTGGCTGATCAAGGGGGGGGGGGGGGGGGGTTCAGGAGTTCTTCTTCTTCTTCTTCTTCCAGGTAAGGAACCGGATTCAATACTGAATGTTCATGGTTCCGCGCGAAAACTTTACGCAACTTCTAAGGGAGGTGGAACCCCCTTTTTTTTTTACGATCAATGCTTTTGAATTTGAACATATAGTTGGAACCCCCCTTTTTTAAATGGCTGGATCTGCCCCTGCATGCTGGCACTATAAATTGATGCGAACAAAATTGTTTTCCAATATTGCTGTAACTTGTATAGTACAGTCCCTCTTGACCTAAAATTAAAACTGAAGTACTGTGCAGCTATATAGATATGCAGAAAGACTGAAGAGCAAATAATATCAGTTTAGATTGATGTGGTCAAAATATTTTTGTTAAACAGGTCCGTCCGAGGTATGAAAACTACTCGTAAACAGATATTATATTTGGTTAATGAGGATAATTTTGTTATGTGATAACGAGCCATCCTGACTCCCAGAATAAAAAATGTAAAACAATTCAAATAATAACCCTCCCCCCCCCCCCCCCCCCCCCCATAATACTAATTAACGGCCTAATTTATGTACAAAAAATGAAAGAAAAACAAATATTTTATACTACAAATCAACAAAAGAAAATCACTGAATTACGAGCTCCTGGCTTGGAACAGGCACTGACATACATGCAGAATATGGCGGGGTTAAACATGTTCTCTTGCCGATTATAAATCAGAAATAAAACCGGCAAAATAGCAAAACTCTATATAATATTAATCGCTATTTTGCCGAAGCCTTTATATTAAGACAAATATTTCTTAAAACTTATAAATCAATTCTAGCCGTAGAATTTATAAATCAATTTTAGCCGTAGAATTTATAAATGAATTCTGGCTGTAGAATTTATAAATCAATTCTAGCCGTAGAATTTGAAATCAATTCTAACCGTAGAACTGTTCTAGAAGTAGAACTGACCAAATATTTGGTCAGTTTTAGCTAGAACTGTCTAAAACTGTTCTAGGGTAGAACTGTCAGGATCAGTTCTAGCTAGAACTGTCCAAATCAGTTCTAGGTACAACTGACCAAATCAGTTCTAGCTAGAACAGTTCTAACCTAGAACTGACTAAAAGGTGTCAGGCTGACAGTTCTACATACTGTTCTAGAACAGTTCTCCTGACAGATTCTGACAGAATTTATGAGAGGTTAGAACTGATCTCCACTGTAGGTATAATAATTAAAATAAATTAGATTCTTAAAATATTGAAAAATATTAATTACAACAGTAATTTCGCATACATTTGCATTCCTTCTAAATATTTGACTTTTTATACGAAAATTTTCATAATCCTGACCTTTTCGGATCTACAATTTAATTTTTATGAAACGTTTTTGGGCTCTACCCGTTTTAGAATACACCAAACTACACGTCAGTTATCGTTTTTTTTTTATTCAAGACCAAGGCTTTATCTCAACATTTATTAAAATCACAATTTTCTGTTATTTTATAATGTTGGACAAGATTACTATAGTTTCCGGAATCCCTTATCTACGTCGTTATCGGTTTTTGACTGAATATGTTAGTTGATTTCCGTGTACTTAATAGTGCTAATAGAGTACGATAAATCATATTTAAACGGTTATATTTCTATCTTTAACTTCAGTGTAGCCTAAATAGATATAAAATCGTCCGAAATTAAGATCAAATCAAACTAAAACACAGTGTTTGAGTTCTGTCGAATTCACCCCTTTCTATATAAGGAGTCGTATCGAAAAATTGTAGAAATCTTCCGAGAAGTGTCGAATTTTCACAGTCCAGTTAAAATGAAATCCTTCCTATGTCAAAATGCAAAAACTATCCATTGATTGGCACAGATGCATAGTCTGTCAGGTATTTACTACATAGAAACTATGTAGTTCAACACTTAAGTGAAGATATAGTTGTAGTGCCGCAGTGGAAAAACAGAAAGACGAAGTTTACAGAAGTATGAAAAAAAGTAAGCACAACTTATAATCTTCTATTTTGTCTGTACAAAGACTTTGTACTATACAATTATCAATTTTACTGAGCCAGTCTCTTCTCATATATCAACGAGGCAGTAGATCTATAACTCATTCTGATTTGTCTGTTTGTATATTTTGCAAGTGTATAAAGCCTATATGCAAGTTACACAACTTCATAAGGTACCCTCTGAGGAGAAAACTCAAGTTGTATTGAGTGTTGCTACACATATCTCCTACAATTATCTGATTTACAAAATAACTCATGAGAATTTTACTAGTAAAGCTTTATATTATCGATCTTGCAGCACTACATATTTACTTCAAAATTTGATATCAGAAAGTAAAGAGCTATTTAATTCTGAACACGAAA
This sequence comes from Mytilus edulis, assembly GCA_019925275.1. Taxonomy (NCBI): domain Eukaryota; kingdom Metazoa; phylum Mollusca; class Bivalvia; order Mytilida; family Mytilidae; genus Mytilus; species Mytilus edulis. Next base: position 61,364,906 of record CM034354.1, on the reverse strand, counting down.
CAGCTTTTTTTACGTTTTGACGATTAAAGATGACTTGACTGTACACAAGAAAGTATTCTTGTTAACAACTTTACTTGATAATTAAACCAGCCTTAATTTCTGCCCGAGTATTGCCGCCGAGAAAACTACACAACATATCAGCTTCAGCAAAAACTAAAAATATATTTTGGTCAATTTATAGTTACATGTATACAGCCTCAACAATGCCAAGGTACGTTCAATTTTGTATACAGTACTGAGTTCTATAACGTTGTCGGATGCCTTAAAGACGCAAAATTAACCGTTAAAATGACTGTGATATACAGTCTGTCAAATTTAAAGATCTGAGCAGTGACTGCGAAACTGGTTGCAAATACTTTATGCAGCTATGGATGTCTTATAAGATTAAAATAATGCAAGGGCGACCACAGATACATTGGTGTGACTAAATGGTTGATTTTCAAAGACTCCAAGAGAAAACGTTATGTATCATACGTTACCGTTAAAATCGACCAAAATAAATTAATACTATGACAGAAATATATTTTCCTAACAGTAATGCAGTACTCCTTTAGTATTGTTTCGTTTTTGCATTTGTTTTGACTCGATTTTTCTACTGGAGGTATCCATGAATTGAAATTGCACCCATGACCTTTGACCCCGATTTAAAAAAAAATGCACCATAATTTCTTTTGACGACCGGGATATTCAGAAAGTACACATTCGCAGCTTTCCAATGATATATAATTTTAAACCGTATGTTAGGTAGGTGCATTAAAAATGTACATTTGGCAATCATATCACTCGCCTATAACACCTTATTTTTAATAAGGTTGGTGGTCAGCCATTTGTTTTCTACTAAGGGTTTTGTAGTCGCTTTTTTTTTTTATCTTATGTTTGAACAAAGGTTATTATTGTTATCTTGTCGACTTGAACTTTAAATTTGTTCATATGTAAAAGGCTTCATCTCTGGTTTGTTGCGGGTTCGTGTTCATTCTTTAGATTTCTGTATGGTAATACAAACAAGATAAGGCCGTTAGTTTTCTCGTTTGAATCGTTTTACATTGTCGTTTTGGGGGGCCTTGATAGCTTACTATGCGGTATGGGCTTTGCTCATTGTTGAAGACCGTACGGTGACCTATAGTTGTCAATTTCTGTGTCATTTTGGTCTCTTGTGAAGAGTTGTCTCATTGGCAATCATACCACATCTTCTTTTTTTATAAGAACTGTTGTTTGTCTTGTTGTAGTCGTGTTTACTTTGCATTTGAATAAATCACAAACACGTTGTACATATGCATGTCTATGGTTCTTTATTTCATAAGAGTAGTAAATATAAAAAGCACTACAACATTTACGTTTTATCTTTTTAATCATGGTAGTGTCTCCTGTTTCTGTCATTGACTTTTGACGAAGAATGAGAATCCAGAACTATTCCTGATTTAATTATTAATTATTTATTATTTAGAGACGGATCGAGAAATATATTTTCCTGTTTTTCAATAATATTGCATGTCAGATCTAAACAACGTCTATTTCGTTTAAGTCGTGATATTGATTTCCATTTTCTAACATGTCGTAAAATTAATTCTAACTGCATATCTATCTCCGAATGTGTCAATTTTGGAACAATTTCTATGATAAAGCATGAACTGTATGTCTGTGTACATATTAGTTTCCACGTCAACAGGAAAGTCTTCTGTTATATTTTGACAAAAACAATAATAGTACTGTTTTCTAAGTTTTTCAATGAATAATTAGAAGAATTAAACTGTCAATTGTTCTTGAACAATTGAGAGGTCTTTCCTTTTTTAATGTAAAATTCATGTTCCAACAGACGTAGAATGTATTGAAAAGGTCAAGGTCAACCTTAAAAAGCTCGAAAACACACTAAAAATCCTTTAAATAAGGTTAAAAACACTAAATTCGCTATCTGGGACATGACCTTGACCTTTGACCTTTTGACCTTTGTCAAGGTCATTGGTTACCAATGTCATTACTGAAGACCCCAAGGGTCTAGGACCTTTGGTTATATAGTAAAAGCTGATTTTGTCTTTTCAAAAACCTAAAACAGGGGTTATGCCCCTTATAGAAAGGTCAAATCTCTTTGGTCAAAATGTAACAAAGTTGCGCCATAATGACCCAAACATTTTCCACCATTTAAAACTTCTGTAAGTATAATGGTTTCTGAGATTATCCCATAACAAGGTGTTAGGTCAAAGGTCAAGGTCAACATACAAATTTGACCTTGAGATATTTTTTAAAGATACATGAAATGATGATGATTGGTGAAGATCCTATGTGTCTACGACTTATGGTTTCTGAGTTTTGGTGGCCAACCGACACCGGTTAATTTTCATAGGGGCATAACCCTACCAATGAGTCGTTGAATCTTTTCGATCCAAATGTAACGAAGAACCGGGGTCTGGTCCTGAACAAATTTCACCCTTCATTTTTTTTCTACCTATTACGGTTACGGTGTTGGAACGATAACAAGGTTTTTGGGTTTCGGAGGGATTACTCCGAACCGACAAAATATTTCGACTCACAGGGTGAGTTCCGGATAGGTATTCATGACACCGATACCAAGTGTGAACATGAAAGCGACACGTCTTACGGTTACGGAGGGAAATTTTGTCAAAGTTTGGCGGAACAAGAAGAATAATAATAATAATCAGAAGAAATACAGTAAGGTCTTTCCCTTTAGTAAAAGGAAAGACCTTAATTATATCAATGCTGACTAAAATATCATAGAGTGCAAATATGCTGCATGTTATAAACAGCGGGTAAACGAATTTACTTTAATGATATTCGGAATTCTGTTTGATTCATGACTGTTAAGCAAGCAAATTGTCTTGTTAAGACACACCATGTATTGTTTTCTCTCCTTCCTTTCGTTATCAAAATTTCTTTATACATGCAGTTGTTATGAATAGATTTAGCATCTACCATTTGAAAATAGTCAAAACATGATACTTTTATTTTCAGCCATCAAAAAAACAGGAGACAATGGTAGGGGAACTAAGTATTTTCTCCCATTTCATTATGTGACAAAAAGAAAATTGTTGAAACAATAAATAAATAAAAAAGGAAAGCAAAAGAGGTCATTGGAATTCGGTATTATTGTTATTTTACTGGTTGAAAGAAATGTAAACGTCAAGGTCTTATACATACGGGTCTTATTGTCACATTCCTTGATTATCAGCTGAAAGTTAATCAAAAGTATTCCAAAGATATGCACAAATGTCAATGTCCGAAACATACGGGTCTTAATATCATATTCCATGAATAGCTACCATTATACCAAAACTAATCTAGAGGATAAAATGTTGTTCGTGTAGCTTACAATAATTAATATAATATTTTAGTTTCTCTTAGGAGTTGATGTAAATGGTGGTAGGTAATTATGTAGGCTTTATTCGTTTGTTTTTAATGTGGCATCCGAGAGTTGTGCAGATTATAAATCTAGCAAGGACGAGTTTTTCATGTTTGTTTCGTGACAAAAGGTCGCTAATCTGAGAGGAAAGTTCAATGTTCACTGCCTGGCAATATTAATTTAGTACATTCGGACCATATTTGTAGTTTCATAGCCCTGACTCATTATACACAAAATACGCAAAAAAAAAAGCTTTTTAAGAGCCGTCTAAACGCTAGCAATCTGGTTTAATGTAGAAGGATTGATGCGCATGATGAAACATAAGAAAGATATCATAGGTGTAATATGCAAAAAGAACATCAATATTTGCTCGTATACTGAGAGCAACTAGAGGATCTTCAGTGTTGACCTGTAGAACAAATTAAAACAAACCATAATAATGCTGTATTAAAAGCATACCCAGTCTCTCTTTCAGAATTTGAGTGATAGCATTACTACGAATGACCTCTCAAGTTCTACCTAGTAAATAGTTCGTCGTTAAATATCTGGATGTTAGCAGATATTCCTCTAAATACTATTTACTAAATTGACAACTATAAAATAATAAACTAATCGATTGATGTTTTATGTTACAGCTTTTCCAGTATTATTGTATTGTTTCGTGGCGATCAGTGTTTATTGCTGCAGGAAGTCACAGTGCCACTGACCTTGACTGGAATAAAAAGGTCATAGTCACGTGCTGGATTTAAACTCACAACCTCATAGTTGACAATCTATAATTAATACAATAGATCACTGCTTATCACTCGGCCATCAATTGGCTTGTATGCCCTTTCAATTCATAAAAAGTAATCGTTTAAAGGAATAATTTTAACACACATATACTAAATCAGCATAATTTAAAAAAATATGTTCTAGTAACATAAACACATTTTAAGTTGCTTCTTTTCTTTTCTTTTTTTTTTTGGGGTTAAAGGTCCTGTGTTGTCTCTCTCTGTAAGACACTTGAAGGATATATTTTTATATGTTAACCCTTGTAAAGAGTCGGTCTCTTGTTATGAGCGTGATAGAGAGGCCGGTATTGTGTACTTATAATATGCACAAAAAAGAGACAACGGCAAACATTCGAAAAAAAATTGTAAATTTAACCAATTTAACAAAAATACAATCTCTGTTCTAAATTTTACTAGTATTATCAGACTGATAATATTATTTCATTCGTTGCAGCAATGCCTTCCGAACATTGGTTAACTTAGTGTGCCATTCGTATATATTTATTAATCAAGTAATGTCAGATAACATGGGTATGCATTTCCTTATGAAAATAAGCATTTTCTCGTTTGAATTGTTTTACATTGCCATTTCGTGGCCTTTTATAGCTGAATATACGGTGTGGGCTTTGGCTGAAGGTCGTTCGGTGACCTATAGTTGTTAATTTCTGAGTCATTTTGGTCTTTTGTGGAGAGTTGTCTCATTGGCAATTATACCACATATTTTATATAAACAATTCTTGTTGAATTGTATATTACTCGAATAGATACGGTAGTATTGATTGGTCGAGGAACACGTTTCCAGTTCTATTCTATTTTAGTTCAGTTAGCCATGCGTTGTTGGGTTAATAACTAAATATGTAAAATATTGAAACTAATGTTATGTTCATATGGCTCTACAATTATTTCTGTTCTTATTCATCATTGGTCGTGATACATTGGCGTTGAACGTTTCTGATGACAGTTTGTACATCTGAGAGCAAAGCTTGGCAGCAATAATGCCGTAATGATACATGCATTAGGTCACAACTGAGAAGCAAACAAACTTCAAGTAAGCCTTTTCAAAGTGGTATTATGGTTCATTTTTCTATCAGAGAAAATAATTTATTATTAGGAAACTTATTTAGATCATTTTAATAAAATGTTGTATTCGAATGTCAAGTTAGTTTATGTGATAACCCCATGCATTACTATTTACCGGACTGCAACTTGCATTGTTCTATATGGGTCAATCCATGATCATCAAGAGTACGTAGAAGCCCATTATCCTGTGTATTTATGAACTGTGTGTTCATTATACAGTGACTTTTATATATAGTTGCTAACATAAATAATGCTGTTCGTTTTCTTGTTTGAAATGTTTTGTTTTGTCATTTCGAAGAATTTTGAAGCTGACTAATATATATATACAGTGTATTTTTTTCTCATTGCTGAATGGATTACTGTACAGTAACCTATAATTGCATGTATCTTATTCATTTGAACTCTGGTGAAAATTGTCTCGCTTGAAATCAAACCACATCTTCTCATTTTATACTGAATCAGTTTCAGCAAAAGTCTGAAAATAAAAACACCATAAACTGACCTTGTCGTGTGTTATTGGTGACACTTTACAATTAAGAGTTAAAAACAAGCATTATATAGCTGACTATGCGGTTTGGGATTTGCTCATTGCTGAAGGCCATACGGTGACTAATACACGTAGTTATTAATTTCTGTGTTATTTTGGTCTCTTGTGGACAGTTGTCTCATTGGCAATCATACCACATCTTCTTTTTTATAATTACATCTATTTTAGAGTTGATAAGACGTAGATTGTCGTAATATTATCTGATAAGTACATTTGAACAATTAAACACTAAATCATCTATTGTCTTGAGAGTTTAAAGAGATATTTGTTTTGGGTCGATAGACACATTAATGGGACATTAAAGTGTCCTTTGTCGACGATATGTTTTACAACTAAAACTTTAATAGGACAAATAATCTTATATCAGGAGTACAAAATATCAGGATGTTAATGAAAAACAAACCTCCTGTGTAATTAATTGTGGTTTATTCCATTAAAACTTACAGTATCTATTCTTTAGGATTTGTAGAGAGAAGACAAGAGATACCAATGGGACAATAAAACAATCATCAGTAGAAAAAAAACCGACAGTATTAAAAAAAAAGACAAAAACAAAACGGTCAATAGAATACTAACCATAAATGGGTCACTAAAGAACAAGAACTCTAACAAACACTTGGCGTGATCTCATTTGTCCCGGATTGTCAGGAGGGTCATGGAATGTCAGTTTATTGATCTATGTTCTTGAGATTCCTATTTTACGATGTACTTTCTACTTGATGTTTCTGAAAAGTTAATGTTAATTATAAATAAAATCTTTCACTCTAGTGATACTTTTTTCGTTGTCAAATAAGCCCACACTGATACTTATATGTTATATATCTATTATGACAGTTGCATATTACATATACAAATGAAAAGTTGTGGTATGATTACCAATAAGACAATCATAGGTCACCGTTCTGCTTCAGCAATAAGTAAAACTCAAAACGTAGAGAATGCTACAAAATACATGCCCTTCAATCCAAATGAGAAATAATTCAAACGAAAAATAAACGGCCTGATTTAGTTACAAATTATAAATGATCACTGAAATATCAGAATCCTGACATGAGACAAGCAGATGCAGAATGTATATTTTCTGAAACTTTGACAGCTAATTTCCTATTGCTTGTAAGGTAAAACTTTGGTAGGTTTGCTTGCTCTGTTTGTATAAACGTTAATTCAAGCATTGCAATTGACATTGACATCTTCAAACAATATATGTAAGCATATTTTAACCAGTATGTATTTATCTAAATTTGATTGGACTTTATCCCAATTACAATTGTACAATTACAAACAAAGCAAGCAAGTAACCAAAGTATTGCTTTACACGCATTAGGATATTAGCTTTAACATTGATATCTGGTACATTTACTTATAGACAAGAAATTTCATAAAAAAACAGTTTGTACCATCAGTAACAAAAATTTCAAAGTTAAAAGTAGGTCGTTAGTTTTATCGTTTGAATTATTTTACATTTGACATTTCGCGGCCTTTGAAAGCTTGTTATGCTGTATGGATATCATAATTGCTCATTATTAAAAGGTCATACGGTCGATCTATAGTTGATTAATTTCTATATCATTCGTTCTTTTGTGGAGGGTATTCTCATTGGCAACATCATCTTTTATTTTCATATACATAAATCATGTCATGGAAAATTGCCGAAGATGCGTTTTTTTTATGTTAAAAGTTCACAGACGCTTACGGTTTTAACATTTTCCTAGTACTATCTTATAGTTTCTTCTCGGTAAATTTTGATTTTTACTTTTCCAAAATATTCCGGTATGATTTATTTCTCGTTTAATTCAGACTTTAAACATATAACCTGTACGCGATACAATTTCTTTAAAAGATTCACATTTTGTAAAAAAAAAAAAAAAAAAAAAGATCTAAGATACCAAGTAAATCTTTAAAAATATAATTTGCATCAGAGAGAATAGAAAGTAAATACAGTATTTCTAAATGTTAATAAAAAATATTTTAATATGTACTTTTGTATTTGAATTCTTTATTACAATATGATGAATACATTGTAATAACCTAGTGGGTCCAGTGGCACATATTTCATGTTATTTTAACAACAGTAGCTTTGATTTGAGATAGGAAATATAGACCGTAAATGCAGAGAGAAACTGTTGGTTAAGATTATATTTTTTTACAACACTTGCTGTGATTGACGACTGTAACTTAGGAAAAGTATAATCTACAAAAAAGCGTATGATTACATGTACATGTACATCTAATTGCTTTTATCTCACCCTATTATTAAAAAATCTGTCGATGTTTACCACGTTATTTTCTTATATCTTTGATGTAAATGGCATTGTTTATAAACTTATTGAGTCGTGAAATGATAACGAGGTTTTAATCATCCTACCACCTCCATAACATATTGGGATCTGGATGCGGCGTTCTCTCTTTTTTTTTTTAGATGTTTTTAAATTCTCTATTCTTTATTTATTTTGCCCATTTTTTCTATTCTTTATTTTAGGCACCCCATTATGTTCTTTTCTTTATATTTCAGCACCCAGTATTCTCTATGTGATTAATATTTCTGCACCCAATCATAATCTTTCTTTTTTTTATTTCGGTTTTAATTACTTTATTGTATATATTTTAGCACCCCATTATTCTCTAATCTTTTTATTTGGGTTTTATTTTCGCTATTCTCTACTATTTCAACCCTTTTTGCCATTATTCTCTATTCCGTTCACCCCATCCAGACCCTCACTTATGCAGACATGAAGTACTTAATGACTGTACCCAGCAAGCCGATTGACATTCAGTACTTAGTAGAATACGTTTCTATGATTGCTTTTGATCAAATGAAGATAAATGTACTGCAGTACAAATTGTGAATGTTTACATTGCTGTCATCGCAAAACGGTAATGCGTTAATAACCAAACGCCATTGTTATTTGATTAAGAAATCAGAAATACGCTATCCAGGAGGTTATGCATACAGAGAAAATGCTAAAACAAACACTTAGTGAAACCATGTTTTTCTAAATAATGTGATTTCATCTTTGAAATTCAAGCTTCTGTATAATTTGTTTACTTCAATGCTACATCAACAAATAGTTCCTTATGATAGACATTACATGATCGCAGGTGTATAATATAATGTTATATAATTATAAGTACATTATCTGGAAATATCATGTGGTTAACGTATTAAAACAGAAAATAAAAAGGTTAAGCTGCTGTTTTATAACCCGACAACACGTTGGTACAAATGCACGTGCTGTAACCATTGCAAACAAGAGTCGTTTATTTCAATCTTGTCTAATTGCGTGTTAATGTCAGAGATAAGATTCTTACGTTGGTATGCACATTACTTGTATCGGTGTAACATTATCAGAATGTAGGTTACTTTCAGTCGGAAATGAATAAATATTTTATTTAAATATCTGTTCCACAAGAGAAGCAGAAACTGACTGTTCATCCCTTTCAAACACCATAGTCCATCCCCTGGTTTTGTGTAGTTTGTGTGTTGGATCCGACTAGTCTGTGCACATTTTTGTGTTTGCATGGCTGCTCATCTGTTCGTTCGTTCTTTCGTTCTTTTTCTTTCTTTTTTTTTTGACTTGTGGGGTTTATTCTTTCATTTTGTTAATTTTCAATATTACTGTTTGAAAATCTTGCCATGGTGGAAAGGAGTATAGAACTAATTAAAATATATATCCATCTATATTCCCTAGAAATTGTGTGTACCATGGGTATTTTGACCCGACAGAAAAGCCGATGCAGAAGAGGCGTCTTATGTTGGGTATGAATTTGTGCGTAAAATCCGATGTCTCGTGTTCGAACAATTTTATAAAATGTTTGCAACTACATGTAAGGCTCAACATTACAATTGCATCTATCCATCTGAACTTTAAAGATTTGCATCTTAAAACCAGTTTTGTGGTGAAGCTTCAAATCTAGTTAACCGTGAGGATGTCTTCAAGTGAAATTTGTCAGATTACACATCAAAATTGCACACGTGCACCAGCTGGCAACAACGATATCAGGTTGAATGAAGGAAGTTCTTCGATATTTATCGATATAGCATGCGACGAGATGAAACAAAATAAATGTTATGAATGTTCTGAGAACATTGCATAAACACAGGTGTTTTGTCTGAGTGTAATCCGTTCACCTGTCAGCTTGAAGATAATATCAGGAATAATGACGGAAATTTTAAAGGATAAGATATTAAGTTGCACTGTTAGGAAATGTTTGAATAGCAACAATATCCAAGAAACAGAAGCATTAAGACAAATTTAATCTGTTTGCCAATGGAATCGGTAAGCGGAAGTACAAGAGAAAAATCCATTTAGCAGATTCTCTACTAACTCAGACAGACATTATCAGGAGTAATCAAACATTAGAGGGACTAATAATATGAGGGCCTGGATCCTTTAATTTTCTAGGCCATTTTTTTCTATTCTTTATAGAAGGCTTTTCTACTTCAGGAATAGATTACCTTAGCCGTATTTGGCATATTTTTTGCGAATTTTTGGTCCTCAATGCTCTTCAACTTCGTACTTTATTTGACCTTTTAAAAATGTTTTGATTCGAGCGACAATGATGAGTCTTTTGTAGACGAAACGCGCGTCTGGCGTAAATATAAAATTTGGTCCTGATATCTGTGATGAGTTTATTTATTATACTACATTTTGTTTACCCATGGTTCCCTTTCCTTGCTATTTTAGCACTCAATATTCACTATAGTTATTGTTTTGCCTATTTTTTTTCTATTCTTAGTAAAAAAAAATTTAAAAAAAATGTTTTATTCAACAACACTATTGCACATGCTGTTTACAGATTTCTTCACTGGTACAGCTATTTCAGTGGATATCACTGTATATTAGTACCTTAAGACCAGGGTAATACTATCTTCAGGTATATATTTATAATTTTGTTAATATATATATTATATGTCTTTTATACAATGTTTATCATTAATACATTATTTATCTATTATTTTACTATTATAACTCTGAAAATGAACTTAACACATATATAGTAAAAACAAGAGTTTTCTTTTATGTACCATCAATTGTTACTATCTGATAGATGTAGAGAATAAAACAGAATAATGGGTTGTCTTAGCTTGTTTGAGATTTTTTTTTTACCATTGTTCTCTGTTCTGTAAACCCCCATCTACATCCTCATAATCTCCAATATATAATAAAACATTACAAACAAATCGTAAAGGGATTGATATCTAAACCATATCGCTATTAACGGGCATGGTTTTTGTATTTGATTGGCTAAATACTGATTTCCATTTACCTGGAAAGGTTGATTTTTAATAGGAAAAAAAACTAAAGTACCAACATCAAATAGAATATAAATTAGTTGTCTATATTATGATCCATTATCAGGCAAAAAATGAACTTAAATGAATAACATTATATTTAGTTCCCCTTGGTAATATATGTCATCACGATTTTTTGTCTCAAACATCCTTGGTTTTCAAATGATTGGGTACACATGTTCTTGATGAAAGTATAAATTCAAAAAAAGCACTTCAGTGGCAATAAAATTCCATTTACGACTTCAGTTTTTATGGTTAAACGCTGTCCATAGATTTATACACAAGATGCTGGTTGTCTTTTGTGAACATGTCTTTAGGTTGTTAGACAATATAAGGCTTTAATTTGCGGATCCAAAAGGATACCATTAGATCGATCCAGTGGTGGTGACCCTCTTTTTCTTTTCTTTTTTATTTTGTTAGCGTTTCATAGTGATCCGAAGGTAGACCCACCCGTTTCCTCTTTCAAAACAATATTTCTCGACCCTCGACATTTATAAATGTGAACATGTCTCGCTTATGAAATAAGAAATTTGACCTTTCTGAGAGGGAAAGTATTGCATCACCTAGTGAAGTGGTAGAATCTTTAAAAAAACTATGATTAAACCAAATAGTGGTATGTATCATAATTGAAATACACTTAATAGTTATCAAAAGTACCAAGATTATAATTTTATACGCCAGACGCGCGTTTCGTCTACATAAGACTCATCAGTGACGCTCAGATCAAAATAGTTAAAAAGCCACACAAATACAAAGTTGAAGAGCATTGAGGACCCAAAATTCCCAAAAGTTGTGCCAAATACGGCTAAGGTAATCTACTCCTGGGGTAAGACAATCCTTAGTTTTTCGAAAAATTCAAAAGGCTTAAAGCATCATTGAAAACATCGTAATTTGAATTCAGGAAATTAGAAAAAAAAAAGGAGGGGCCGTCTACAATTGAAGTGTAGTTCGCTCCATGTTAGTTCTTTTTTTTGGTAATACTACATCTGATATAGCCACTATGTCTCTGATATCTACATTGTATCTATGGCAATTATATATCCTACTTAAATGGCATAGATGGTACCATCAAAAATCCGATGCCATCTTGGAGTCTATAGATAGCATGACATTTTTTTAATTTTTATATAGAAGAGATCACTTCTCATTAGAACTTTTAGAATAATCTGGCATATAACTGTTCTAAACTGTCCTACCCTAGATCAGTTCTAGGTTAGAACTGTCTAAAACTGTTCTAGGTATAACTGTTTAAATCAGTTCTAAACTTAGAACTTTCAGCAGAACTGGCCTAATCATTTCTAACCGTATAAACTGACTTAATCATTTCTAACCGTATAAACTGACTTAATAACTTCTAACCGTATAAACTGACTTTATCATTTCTAGCCGTAGAACTGACCTAATCATTTCTAACCGTAGAACTGACCTAATCATTTCTAACCGCAGAACTGACTTAATCAGTTCTTACCGCAGAACTGTCAGCAGAACTGTCTAAACTGTTCTAGCTGTAGAACAGACCAAACCTGTCAGGATTGTAGAACAGATCTAAATGACGTCACTAAATGTTACAACAGTGCTGTAATGATATTTTTTTATGAAATATATGTTTTATTCTTTTAAAAGAAACTTATTTAAATCTAAGACAAAGAGTTCTTAAAACTGTTCTATTAGATAGAAAATTCTAGCCGTAGAACTAATCAGTTCTAATCGTAGAACTGTTCTAGTCGTAAAACTGACCAACGATTCAATAATTTCTATGCAGAACGGTCTTAAATGTTTCTAGGGTAGATATGTTTGACGTCTACGTTTCCTATGCGTTCAGTTGTCTTAATTAGTTACATCGATATTGAACGGTTCATAGCAATAGATTCCACCATAAATCTCGTGCGAGACGGTATTTTGCTATGTCATTGTACTCTCGACAGTTGTTGTTTTTCCCAAAGATCTTGACAACATATAAGACAATATGTATTCAGTTAACTTATTAATATTGACCCAACTTTCATGGTCATCAATTTATAAACAATAATGACCTTCTAGATACATTCACAGATTTAAATTTGGCGAGAGAAAGTTATTTGATGTCAATTTGATTAATTTTGTATCCGTCAGAGCTTCCTAGCAATAGAACTATTGGCTTCAAAGTCCACGTCGCGAACGAGGGTCTAGGATAGTTAGAGGTAAACAATCTCCTTTTTAAACCACGAAACTGTAAAATTATTAGCTAAAGATTTGTTATCATTTTTCTTTCTAGCAATGAATATTATTGGACTGAACAGAGCATGTTTTGAAAAGAGGGTATAGGATACGGAAAAACATTAGCAAAATTATCAACAATAACTGCATTTCTCCGCTTTTTTGCAATGAATTGTTTTGGACTAAAGAGATTATATCACAAAAGAGGGTCTAGGGCATGGAAAAATAAACGTTCTGGTTTTCAATCAAGAATCGACAGAATTATTAATAATTCTTAGCAATGAATACTATTGTCCTCTAGGGAGCATGTCGTAAAAGATGGCTTAGAATATGGATAAATAAATCATTCTGCTCTTTAAACCACAAATCGATATAATTATTTTTAAAAAATGACTAAAAAGATAACAATGTATGTCACAAAAAAGGGGGTCATGGAAAAGTAAACGTTCTGCTCTTGAACCAAGAATCGACAAAATTATTGATAATTCTTATCACCTCGCTTCCTAGCAATGAATACTAGTATTGGACTCGAGTGAGCATTTCGCAAGAGAGAGTCTAGAATTAAAATTAAAAGAACACTGTTCGCTTTTAGAACCACGAATCAGAAAAAAATATTAATAATATTTATCGCTTCGTTTCTTAGCAATAAAAATTATTGGCTGCAAGAGATCATCATTCGTCACGACTCGGCCGATTCCGTACCTAATCTATCGAAAGTAGCGGAGTCACCCGAGGATTGCCGATTGAATACATTGGGGTTCGTCACAACTCGGCCGATTCCGTACCTAATCTATCGAGAGTAGCGGAGTCACCCGAGGATTGCCGATTGAAGCGATCATGATTCGTCACGACTCGGCCGATTCCGTACCTAATCTATCGAGAGTAGCGGAGTCATCCGAAGATTGCCGATTGAAGAGATCATGTCACGAAAGAAGGTTTAGAAATATGATTGAAGAAGCAAAAACAATTAAGGAAGTAAGTATAGAGAATAAATTGATTATTCTCAACAGAATATGAATAAAACATAGTATAACTTAATATGAATATATTGCTATACAGTTATGACTACTTATGATCCTACATCTTAACGATACAATTTACCGATATATTTTTATTGCAAAAGGTCATCAACCCCTACAGTTTGTTTTATAATGCTTTACTGTAACACCACTCTCCAAGATTACCGGAGGTTGGACGTTTACAAGGATGTTAAACCCCGTCGTGTTCTTTAAATGCCGGTTCCGAGCTAGGAACCGGTAATGCAGGGATTGTCATTTCGTTACAGCCGATTTCATTAAGTGTGTAGCTAAAGGTAGAATCCTTTGTTAGCTTGCTAGTTAGCTGAACCGTGAAGTCATTATTCTCATTATTATACTCCTTTAAGAGTAGACTAGTCCGACAGATAACCAATCTATCTGTATGTGAGACTAGACTTCTTCGAAAGGAGGGAAGTACAGACCTTCTAAAATTCAAACTGACCACACGCACGATACACGCACGCACGATACACGCATGGTGAATGCACGATACACGCACGGTACACGCACGATACACGATACACGCACGATGAGCGATGAGCGTTACACGGAGGATTAACGCAAAATGAATGATGAATGATGAACGCACGATACACGCACGATGCACGATGAATGATAAATACACGATACACGCATGTTGAATGATTCATTGACGACTGAACAACGAACGCTTTTTACACGATTCTCAAAGCTATTTTATTTAGAATAGTATTTAAAATTGATATGCATTTTCATTAAAGGCAATACTTGAAGCTGTTTTGCCGATACCACCATAATAGATAATATGCTATTTTGCCAGCTCAGATTCAAATAACTTAATTAAAGTCGGCTATTTTATAGGCACCGGAAATATTTGTGAACTTGGACAGAAGCTCATAACAATCAAAATATAGTGTCTTGGTTTTGTTCAGCCTCAACCTGAGAGTTCAAGTTTACGGCAAACGAAGGCGAGACATTGTGTTCCGCGAAACTCTTACTAATTTTATTTCATACAGTTAAAAATCGAGATTTTATTTTTATGCATACAATGTCCGACGCATTATATCTACAGAGAGTGACTGGTTCTAGAAATTATTTTAACTAACATGTTTGATATAATTGATTGCAATAAATGAATGATCTATGTATTTTTACATGTTATATATTTTTTCACTTTGACGCATACATTTTATAAACGATTTTATATGTATATATCTAAAAAATATTGTAAGCTGTTTTCGTTTTCACTACAAGCATAGCAGACATTATTTGATTCTTTTATGTTAACATTCACTGCAATTTTTTGTAGTTCTGTACATATATACTTATCAACAGGACATATTAGGTTATAATTTCACCAATAAATGAGTAGTTGAACAATCTTTAGAACGTGTCGGTTTTTCCTTGATATTCAGGCCGAAAATCAGTGATCCGACTGACACAAGCGAACTGACATAACACCTGATTAAACAATCATAATTTCTTTTTTTAAGTTACAAAGTTCCTTATATTATTCATTGTTATCAGAATCGTATGTGTTAATTGAGAGCAAAAGATATTATTTTATCAAACAAATTTGATTCGTACAAATTAATTAGAACTATCTAAGAAAATGACATTTACTAAATAATTAGAAAATTAACATTTGTAATACCAAATACTTCATTATATACTTCTGAAACGACTTTTCGTCCTGAATATGCATGAAATGTTTGCCACTGGACGTTTAAACAACCACTGATTAATCAATTAATCAAATTTTGCTCTCAGTAAAAATGACTTCAACAATATAAGACACAATTGGTGTCTGTTGTTTGTTTGTACAGTAAACATACTGAATGTGTTTATATTCCTTTCCAATTTCAAGTATGTAGGAAAATTCATACATATTTTCAAACATCTTAGCTGACACTTCAAATTTCTAAGAGGTGAGATTCACGGGGTTTTACCTAAAACTTTTGGGAAAATGCTATTTTCAATTCCAATTTGAAACCTAACGGTAATAGATATCCCAAGGTTTTTTTTTAAATGCATGTCTAATTTGATAAGGAGATTTGAAAAATCTATCTCAATGGTAGTTGAAATTATTCAGTGCAATCATTTTGTGTCCGTCGTTGTCTTTCATACATATCAATGAATTGGTGTATCCACTGTTTGCTGTTCGTT
Source organism: Mytilus edulis (assembly GCA_019925275.1). Taxonomy (NCBI): domain Eukaryota; kingdom Metazoa; phylum Mollusca; class Bivalvia; order Mytilida; family Mytilidae; genus Mytilus; species Mytilus edulis. The sequence goes on along the minus strand of CM034354.1, from coordinate 61,348,483 downwards.
ATCTGTTGTTTATGGCAGTCAGGCCTCGCGATTGATTCCAAAATTTTAAGCTCCCACTGAGGTAAATTAATGATCATTTATAGGGAGGGCTATTTTTCTCGATGCAAACATTATTTTCCTTCCTGAAAAAAAACACCAGCTTAACAATTTTCTATATGTTTTCATTAAATCATAAACCGATGCATATTAAATGATTTAAAAAAAATTTAAAAACATATTTTTATGGTAAATATATCTAAATGTCTGGGTAATTTTCCTCTCTAAATATTTTGTTTCTTTCTTTTTTTAAGGTAATAGTGTTATCAGTTATGTAATTTAACACGTGTCTTATAGTTCAGTGATTTCGGAAAAATTAACGAAAACCGGCACAGGCATTGTTCAATTATTATCAGTGATCTTTTATTGATTAAAAGAGTAGGTTCAGTAAGACCCCTTTTTGGCCCCAAAATATAGCAGTTTTACAAAATTGTGAAAATGTAATCTTTTAGCTATTTATTGGAAAGTATGATGCTTCTGCTACACAAATATGGGCTGTTTTTGACAATACAATGCACATATATCGGTGACTTACATCATAAAGTCGTGCTAAATTACTGAAATCTTCACAATTTTACCATTTTAGTTAAATTTTAGACGGTTTCCGTCTTAAATGAAAGTGGCCGCATTCGTGTTCATTCAAAATATTGAAATGTAAGTTGTATTTGATGATAATACATAACATATATAAAGGTTGAGGATGAACACGGATGCGGCCACTTTTATTTTTGACAAAAACCATCTGAAAAGTGACGATTTTTGGCATATTTAATAGATTTTTCATATTTAAGCTTGAATCGTAGCGTTTTTAATGACTTAATCAGTTAAAATCTTTCACATAAACTAATTGAATCAATTGAAATAGACACATAAGTGTTTAAAAAGTGTCCAAAATCTTTCGTTAGATGAACCTAAAATTTGAGGCCAAAATCGGCCCTTACCGGACCTTTGAATATATGCATTAAATATCAATCTCAATCTAGATAAGAAATTTGTTTACACTGCACATCACTCTTTTAGTCCTTAGTAGCATATTATAACATATTAGTGCACTTATGAGTCCTTAGCCGTGTTTAGACGCACCATTTTCTGCTCTTTGGTTGGATTGTTGTCTCTTTTACACATTCTCCATTTCAATCCTCCATTTTATTCAATTAGTTGTGATTCTCTTTATCTCTCTGTTTTATGTTTTTGCAGACAAAAACAATTCGCAGAATTAATCTAAAATAGCAGACATTAAACTCTTTCTTTTAAAAACTTTTAGCATTTTAACATTTTTTCGAGATTTAACCATTAGCTAAGAGCATATTTCCCTTCTTTTTAGAAATTTGGCTTGATACCGTATGGAGATTTTTGTTCCAACTATTATGAAGAATTAACGACTTTTTTAACTAGATAAATATTCAACAAAAATACCGTTTTTTCTTAAATCAATTTCTTTTTAACAAAAATAGAATTGTTACACAAATGTAGGAAGAACCCAATTTTGTAACGAAGATATTCCTTATCTCTTTGCCGAAATCTGCATATCTTTATATTTTGAAACATAAAATGTTAAGGGTGTCTGCTCAAAGGACAGAAATGTCCAAGAAACCGAAATATTAAGGAAATGTCGAATAATTCAAACCCATTTGACTTTTAAATTTAGCACATGAAGATATAATTTTTAGCACATATACACATGTACAAATGTACAAATTGATTTTGTAAAAAAAATCACTGTCGGTCTAAAACTGTATCGCATGCCCATAAATGTCCTAAAGCTTTAAATTTCAGATCATGAGGGTCTGAATGGGGATTCAGTATTTCTGTATTCTATATTTTTAGGCAATTTGTTTTATAATTCGTTTTACCTTTTGCCGATCATTCTTTATTCCATATATTCTAGTACCTCATCATTTTCTTTTCTATTTGTCTGGTTATTTTTTGTATTCTTTATTTTCTTTTGTCTATAATTTCCTTCTATAAACCCCCATTCACACCCTCATGTATAATGGAAGACGATAAACATTTTAGTATACATACCCCTGACATACAAATCACATATTGTTATTACGGCCCGTTATTTCCACCTGGACACAGGACTTATATAATATATATATTACGTAATAATAACGGATATAGTAAATTCAGTAGAATATAACATGTATCAACGCACTGACTTCTTAAATGTATTTTGAACTGACAATTGTGAATAGTATTTTTAGTTATTTTAAAACTAAGAATGAAAATCGGGAATGTGTCAAAGAGACAACCTTACCTTATAATGATTTCACGGTTCAGATAACAAGCAATCTAACCAATAATTCTACCTTTCCCTACACACTCAATGAAAATGGCTGTAATTATTTTGTTATGAATTATATCTAAAGCTTTGATAACACATTTTCTTTTCATATGTATAAATGTATTTCACACCGACATGTTTAATTCATATTCATTGGTAGTTAATAAATTTTCTGAGTTACATCTGCTTCTACATTTTTCCATACTGACTTTTGTACATGAAATAACATATTAATGTATTATAATCTGTTTAAACTTATTAGTATCATTATTAATATTAATATATGTTTGAATTGTAGTTCCTCATCAACTGTAAAATAAAATCTATTTTTATAATTATAGTCCAATAAGTTTGCTATAAAAATCAGTTTTTTTCCATTGAATTGTTAGTTTCGTGTTATATACTCATGTAGTAATAGTTAGTCAACTGGACAATTATAAACCGTCTATACATATTGTAGTAGATTTCTGATACATTTAAAATATCTTCTCGTTTAACATACAAATGTATAAATCGGCTTTTACACTGAAATGCTACATATCGACATTATTTTTTAAATTTTGAATTCGTGTAGTATTTAGTCAACAGGACAACCTAGCATTTCTTACATATCACAGGAAATGCAAGCGTTTCTAAAATTTCACAGGAAAACTCTCAGTTGTTCTACTATAAAAAAAAAAAAAAAAAAAAAAAAAAAAAAAAAAAAAAATCTCCCATGCAGAGTTATCGATCCTTTCTCTCTCTCAATAAAGGACCGATAACTCTGCATTGAAGATTGTGGAAATACTTCTCGTTCGAACCCTCCCTAAAATTAAACGTTACCCTTATACAATTACAGTTAAACGGTATTGTTACATATTTATATTTACTATAGAAATATCTTTAGTTTATATACCCTCACTATTATTAAACTTTAACGGAATGGCTTTAAGTACATGTAGCTGCACAATACAGAGGTAGCGGTAATCAATTTCTACAACTCTGTGTACATTTATTATAATTGATATATTTTTTTATTATTTGAACCGGGCACCATAGAAATACCTCTCATTCAAATCCTCCCTATATATTAAACTTTAATCTTAAGTTATCAGATATGGAATCGCTAAAAGTAGCTGCATAATATTATAACAGGTTTAACGGCATTGTTGCCAATTTCCACTATTTTGTGTTCACGAAATGGTAAGTTAAATTTCTATTAACCGGCCGTTATAAAAATATGTTCCATCCAAACCCTCTCTATAATTAAACTTTAACCTTATCAGATATGAATTGCTTCAAGTAGCTGCACAATATAATAACGGGTTTAGCGATATTGTTATTAATCATTACACCAGATGCATAAATTAATATGAAGAAAAAAAATCTTCAACCCGTCAAATCGATCGAAAACTTCTTCCTTATTATACAATTACAATATAGTGACGTTTGACTTCTCGCGGTATTTTATTTGTCGTTGATTTTCTTCGTAATAGTTAAATGGTTCGTCTTTGAGGATAAAAATGGTTTGTTCAATAAAACTCTGATCACGAGACACTGGAAAAGTTTTAATTTTGTATTTTTAATTGGATATTTTACAAAAGTTATAAAAGGTAAGTGTATATATTTTAAATTAATGGTGCAGTTATTTTATTTATCTAATGTATTAAAGAGATTATAATATTAACATTGTTCGCAACAAATTTTTTATATCAATTTATTCATACACAATCAGCATATCAGTAAATACTTCGGTATCGAGATGATTTATAGCAAACCTTTCTTTAGTTATCAATTAATGAATACAGAAATTATGAAGAAGTGAAAGGTTCTTCTCTCTCAGTCAAAGTTGACTTTAGATGAAGTTTTACTAATATTTTAGGTCCTATAATAGCAGCTCTTTCACTCTACGGTTTTTGACCGTTCCCGATGAAAATAAATCCAGAAAAGCGCTTCGAATGCATGCCATTGTTTTCAGGTTTTGTTTTCATTTTTCAATTTCTTTACCATTTCTAATTATTTGTAGATGATGTTTTTTACTTATAAAGCCAGAAAAGTAAATTAAAGTCTGGAACGATAAACGGGAATGAAAAACAACGAGGCATGTGTACGGTTAAAATGGAAATGGAAAACTTTAATAATAATCTAATAGCTTTAGGCTTTTACAAGTTTGAATCATTCAAGCTGCTTCATACAAATAAGCAGAACTACACATGCAACACCCGTTTTACAATTCCAAATTCGTACATGAAAACATACATTTGTGAAGTTCGTTAAAATAGTTTTCCTAAAACACATCATTTCAAAGCCGTATCTTAAACTTTCAAAAACATTTAATTTTCTGTTTTAAAATACTATTATTGTTCAAAGTTTTAATACATCTTAAACGTCAAACATAAAATGATCAATGTTTGTATAAGTTAAAATATACAAAAAAATATTATATCATAAATAGTATATTAATGTTTTGCATAATAAAGGGGGAAAAAAAAGGGTCATTGTATGTTATACAGCGACCATTCACCTTTTTTTTTATTTTTATCTCTTTTTATTTTTGCAAAGGAAGCATTTTGTTCCGGGACAAGATAGTTTTCTTATTCACTCATGAAACTGAAATCATCAATACGATATAAAAAGTCAAGGTATGACAAAATGAGAATAAAAAAACATGGCCGTATTTATATCAGTTCATTTTTTACAACTTACTGATTCGATCAGGTTATTTAATCGTTTGACATATGTTACACGTGTGTATGTCGTGACAATTGTTGTACTTATCATGTTAACAAGGTTCATAATATCATATAACCCCTCAACAGTACAGAATACAAGCTGTTCCGAGTATCGTATTGTTTTCTATATAAACAATCTGGGTCACAAAAGTCGTTGATAAAATACAATGGCGGGAAACTATAAGAGAGCATACATCCCGGTTGGTGACAAATGTACCAGAATATATTATACATGTACCGATGTAAATTAATTCATCCTGCAATCGACCTTCTTCTATACAAATATAGATTGGCAGACAACATGAAGCGATAAACCGTATAGTATTATATAAATAACAAATAGCTGACAGGATGACAGAACAGATTGTTACCCCGAGAAAACATTGTCAACCGAGGCGAAGCCAAGATTGTCAATGTTTTTGTCGAGGGATATCAATCTGCTCTATCAAACTCTCAATTATGAGTTATTACATGTACATTTATTATACTGAATGTTCTATCATAATTATTTTTTACCGGTTTTTTTTTCTTTCGCAATGGCGTCCCGTAGATAACAACATTACAGATATTAGAAGAATTCACAGAATATATCATGACTGTGTAGTGACATTCTATGAAAATGTCGAAGTCAGAACGTAGATCTTTTAAGCATTGCAATTAATTATTTGATGTAAATTCAATTCACTCCCCGTTTAACTCTCGATTTTTACTTGGTCTGCACAAAAGGGTTGCATTCAAGAAAATGTCTCCCTCGTATTCGCCAATCAAAATCTGGCATTTTAACGTGAAGCATATTGAACAATCATAGTCTTCTCGTATTCCCGCTTTTGTTATGAGCAACTCGTTATATCTATATTATTAAGTCACTATGACAGTTCAGAATTGTAGTCCTCATTTCGTTTAACGTTTGAATCATTGATTTCATTAAATCAGAAACTGTGCGTTAACACGGGTGTCATTCGGTTTAACGAGAAAAATGATCACGAAAGAATATCTAACGGTGGTCAAGTATTGCAAGAAGATCGTGAAAGCCCTGGCACCGGATCGTGAAAGATATTTTATCGAGAAGACATATGAAAGATCATTAAATAATCTAATTTAATTAATTACACAGAAAAGTTTACAACAAAATAATACTGTCTGTCAAATGATTCAACATTATGATCAGTATGTGAGAAAATCCAGTTTTAAAAGTATATAGTTTTACAAAACAACAAATTTTTAAAGGCTGATTGCTTCTCGACATTTCAATGACATAAAAAATGTTAACAAACATGAGTTTTTCACAAATTCGAAATAAAAAAAAACTACTTGTATCCGAATGAGAGCATTCTATTTGAATGAATCAAATGGTTCTCATAGTTATTTTGTATCAACATAATCTGAAACTTGGTAAAAAAAGAAATATTTACACAAAATTGATTTTTCTGATCGTGAAAGATCACGTACGGCTTTCTTGAAGAACGTGAAAAGGATAGTAAAAGGTCTGATTCTACGAAGAAGTTCAGATTATTCTTCAATTATATGATAATTATTATTTGTTATAAGTATTGAGAAAAACTAGATAGGCCAAATCCTCAATATATTGGAGCATGTTATGTATATTGCTAGTATCCTGTAAGTTCCACCCCGCACTTGAAACTTTTGTTCACACATAGACCTCGAAGAGGAGCCAAAAATGAACTGATACTCATAGAGACCATTCATATCATCGCTTGCTCAAAATATAAGTGGGGTAACAGGAGATTTTATTTGTACAAGTACAAATAATACAAACACATTATTATTTGTGCATTTGTGAACATGTTATTTGTATAATAGTTGGCTGATTGTAGGATTAAGGTTTTTAATGTCATGTGAAGTAGTCACTTAACACCAGATATAGGATAACTACATTATGTATATTAGATCCTATAATCTACATGATGTCAGACAGGATTCACCTAACCCCTACTTTGCCTCATTTCATGGATCAAGATTTAGTTTTGTGGTCAAGTCCGTATCGAGGGTTCGTTTCAAATATCATTGCCCTCATTATCATGCATCATTTGACAAGTTCGTTTTATGTTGTTTGGCCTTTTATACCTGTATGCTATAGTGCCACGGTATTTGGTGTATGGATGTTTCATATATGACGTCAATTGTATTTGATATATTGAATGATAGTAAGATGTCTATGTCTGGCTGTCGGTCAGGGTTCATATACTTTCGAAGACCTTATGTTCCAAACCTAACTTATACATTTGTCAGTTTATAAGGTACTGTGAGGATCGGAACACTATATTTGGTGTACGGGATGTTTGTAGAGATTTGTATGGCATGGTTCATCTGACCTTGACCTCTTTTTATAAACCATTGACAATCTTAAGCGTATTTGACACTTCTAGTAAAACTCTTAATATTACAGACGTTGCACAAATTACTATCATAAGTAAAGCAGACGAGACATTTCAGCATTTCCGCTCTGGTATTCTTTAGTCTGTAGTATATAGTTATCTCATTGGAAGTCAATTCACATCTGCTACGTTGTATATAAAGACAAATTGAACGTAAGAACGTACTGTTGCACAACATGTTGGTTATCGTTCAATCACAAATTGTTAATGAAAGATGCCGTTTTTTGCTGTAAGTTTTTAGTTGATGGTTAATATTTTGGTTTAAACGTTGCATACCCATATTATTGGCTAAATAGTGGCGGTCTGCCTGAATTGTACTAGACCCATTCGCAGAGCTGAATGTGTCACACTGATTTAGACACGTTTTTTTAGTGTTTTTTTTTTTTTAACTTTCGATGTAAAGTGTTGAATTAAAAAGAAATATAGTTTTAATGTTCATTCTGATCAAAATAGTTACAGGTTTCAACCAGTTGCAGGTATATAAAATGGTAAAAGAAGTATTGATTTCTGATGACTAGTATTAAGTCTGGTCACGCATTATCTTTCACGTTCAAAGTAATGCGTTGCCTGATCTTTCACGCTGAAGTTTGATGAAAATTCAACCAAATTCAAGGTTTTCGTAAACAAATTAACGCTTTTAAGGGACGAACATACTCGTATTTTACTGTACTATCAGATACAACAAAGATTTAATTTCAAAATATATCATGTGATATTGAAATATGACCATTATAGGTACAAATAGCGTGTTTTTTCTAATTATTTCCATAGACATGCATAGCGCCTTTTGTGTTTTTTTCGTAAAGTACTGCATTTTCTTTATCTTATTGCACAGTAATGTTGAGGAAGTTGAATCATTTTGAGACATAATTTTATGTTCTGAAAATTAAGCGATTTTTTCACAGATTCTGACCTAGAATTTACATTAAAATTCTTAAAATTAATGCGGGTGCGGGAATTTCTCGCTACATTGAAGACCTGTTGGTGACCTCCTGCTGTTGTTTTTTTCTATGGTCGGGTTGTTGTCTCTTTGGCACATTTCCCATTTCCATTCTCAGTTTTATTTCACGATCCGGTACCAGAGCTTTAACGATCGTCTCGCAATAGTTGACCACCGTTAGATATTCTTTCACGATCATTTCTCTCTTTAAACCGAATGACACCCGTGGTTAAAGTGTTAATGTTAAATTACAAGTCAAAAACAACATTTCCGCATTATAGCCTAGAAAGGTATAAAATCAATGTGTAATCGCTACAAAATAGCCATGCCGGCCTCGCATTTCTTTCTTGTGCGTTAGCTTTAAAAAAAAAAAAAAATCCGTATCTCCTAAATAATGTACGCAAAAATATACCTAACCGACCTACCACTGTTAGGCTATTTGTCTCTTTGTCTGTCTCGTATCTCGTAGTTATGCGCAGGCCTATACATGTTTTGTTATCATGGCTTTGATTTTGTTTGATTGTTTTTTTTTTAATTGTAATTCTAAATATCGTTTGAATTGTGTGAATGGACAATAACAGAAATAAACTTGCCGAAACATGTCATACATTTGTAACATTAGTTTAAACATATTTATCTATAATAGTGGATTGAGAACAAGTTTTGCTACTTATATTAATCCGTTTCCTCTTTGCGGGTGCGAGTGCTGCCTTGTAGCGGCATTAGCCTGCGCTTGATCAAAATCTACAAGGGTGTCTTTAACGTGCAAGAGACATGGCTCTCCTCTCTTAACACGAGTCGACCATATATCGTCTCCTTCCGACGGACTATCATCGTTTTCTCAAGACCATACTCGAAAATGGTGTCAAGGGAGAGCCGAAAATTCAGTTAGTCATTACCGGTATATTTATACCGCTAAAGAGTGCAGAGTTTGGGCACAATTATTCGAGTAACGCACCTAGTAAGATTGTTATTTTTTCGGACGGTAATTTAAGGAATACTATAGAAATATAGAAACAACTGGGTAAATAATAAATATTATTGCATAGCAATATAACATTTCCCACAGAAAGTAACCAAACATTAGCGTGTAATAAATTCCAATATTGCACTAGTGCAATACATCTTCAAAATTCACGACGTCATCAACGACACAATCTTAGTTTAAACCAATTTTTACTTTCAAATATTATATTGCTATACAATAAAAGGGTTATTGCATGAATAACTCGCAAGCTCGTGCAATATAAAATTCTACTCGGGATAATATTCCCCAATATTCATGCAATAACCCTATAATATAATCCACCTTCGAAACAATCTGGAATAAACAAGATATATGCATATGGAATTTACTGACCCCATATATACCGTATTAGGTCACTAGCACACTATGTAACTAATAGTATTTCCTAACCTATATATATATAAATATATGTATGGAGAATAAACTACCAGAAAGTATTCGGTCTGCAAGCAACTAAAAAATCAAATTCTGAAACTACTTAGAGTTTTCCATATTGTATAAACTCCTTGTTGGTATTACTGACATCTAGATGTTTTTATTATGATTTGTGTTGTTGGGTACTATGCTATTGACGTATTAAAGCCATTCACATCTGTATCTACTGTAATTGAATTTTCAACAAGATTGACCCAATTTAGGTTCTGTGTGGGTTTCTATACCAACAAAAATAGCACAACTAAGTAATTTCGCTACCAAAATAGATTAAAAAAAGAAATATTTCTTTTTATTAATTGCAAATTAACTATACAGTGACTTACACCCTTCTGTGTACATGAGTTGTTATAAATATGCCAATATATTCATACGCCCTAGAGTGTAAAATATTGAGTTTAGCTTGCAGTTATTAATTCAAAATTTGATTTTTATATTTGATATGTATTTTATACTTTCAATCTAAATACAATGTATTTAAGATTGAATTGATGAGTGTTGGTGTTTTATGCCAACTCAAGCACGTTTGACTATAAATAAAATAAATAATTATTTTATTATAGTGTCACATATTGATTGACACTTATTACAAATCACAGTACAATAATACAATCAATATCCAGTCATAAATTTGACTTATGAGACACTATATCAGATGTAATTTGTGGCTTAAGCTGGAGTACTGTAGACAACCACTGATCTTTGGAAGGAAAATGATCAGCTACCAATGACCCTCCATATTCAAAAAGATGCATGTAAACAATAATCAATTTATCGTGTAGATTCGTAAAGTAAGTCCTTTATGAAGGATGTATGTCATGACATTTGAAATACACTCGAAGATGGCAAGTAATAGCAGAAATATTCAATTTGTTTCGCATCATTATTACTAATGTACCAGTTTAAAAGTGTTGCCTTGATTCTTTTACCTACAGAAAGCGTGTCACTCTCTTTCTTTGTATTGAGTACCGACTATCACGTTACAGTTCATATTGGATGTGGCTGTGTGTTTATATATCCAGCGAAACTTTCAAATCGTGTACACAGCCAATTTTGCATAGGTACTATAATGTCTGTACCAAAAATATGTAGTACTGGAAAACTACTTTTCATATTCAGCACTATTTTGTTACTCTAAAATTATTGTAATATTTAGGTACCTGTATTTTACAGTACTTGATTTGTACTTGAAAATTTAAGTACTACATATTTTTGGTTACAACGTTACATTTTAAGCATTTTGATAGTATGTCTACTTCAAATCTCTTAATATTATGATTTTTAAACATGGAATATTGTGATCGCTTTTGGTCTAATTTCTGTACCAACATTTTAATACAAATCAAGTACTGTAAAATACAGGTACGTAAATAGTACAATAATTTTTAAGTAAAGAAATAGTACTAAATATCAAAAGTAAATTTTCAGTACTACAGATGTTAAGTACAAAAATAGTACCTATGCAAAATTGGCTGTGTAGTTAATGGTAAACAGAAAGAGCCAATGTTTGTGTCACACTAACCATTTGTTACTCTCATATTTTGAACATGTTTTTGAATGCTCGCGACCTTGAACAGCAGTAACAATTAGCATTATAAATTATATTTTGATGGATTGATTGGTATTTGCTCTACGTCGCTTCGGCAGTAATACATTATATAAATGTCAATTACTAAATATAAACATATTTTGTTTATCTAAATGATAGAGTCGTTTCTTAAATTTTAAACAATTGTTACGTATTCTTTATATTTAAGCAACCAACGTATTCTCTTTTTGAGCTTGTTTTTTTGTGTCTATTTTACTCTTTCCTTTATATTGTTGTCGTTTACTCTGGTATTTGTTTTACCATTATTCTCTTTTTTTTAAACCATATCAAGACCCTAATAACATAACATAACATAACATAACATAAGAGATCTTACTCTTTTTTTAATAAAAGCATAGCCTTTAGATGATTGATCTTTGAATATTAATCATTAGAGAATTGTTAAACGCTTTAGTTAAAAGTAGATATTAAGTATATTTCTTGATTACAAAGTATGCATAGATGTTAAACAGAACACGTCTATAGAAGTCGATACTATACTTCAATAAAAAGCTATAATCATTGCTTACTTTACAACGCCTCTTTGTTTACACATTACTTTTATCCAGTAACTTTGATCGATGCCAATTAAAATCAGGATATATCTTTTAGTCCAAAGTATTATATAAAAAAACACCATCAATTGTAATTTTTAATTAATGTTATTTGTATCCCTTTTGATATGTTTACAATAAAAACTTGAAATTACATGTGCGTGTAAATAGCAGTGTTGATTTAAATGGAACAAAACAATTGAATATTTTCTGCTGTTAAATATGATACTTTTTTTCTGTTTTGTTCAAACGTTCTTGAAGATTGTAGATTTGACGGTCGCAAATGCAGTTTTACCGGCGACGCGTAGCAGAGACAGTAAAACGGAGATTTGCGACCGTCAAATCAAAATTGACGGTGGCAACTCTTCAACAACAGTACTGTTATTCCGATTCTAATGCATTTCAAAAAGAAAAAATACGATAAAAGTTGAAAAAATGTCTAAATTTGACAAATAGAAAAAAATCCGCGAAACTGCATCAATGATTTTAGCACAAAAACGTAATGGCTAAACGTGACGTCATACATTTGAAAACTTACAAACTGGAGGTTATTACGTTACCTGTACGCTTTAAATTCGGATAAAATTACATTAAAACGGCGAATTCGACAAATGTTCGAGGTAGGTGATGTTTTATTTTCGATTATATAGTAGTACTCGAACATTTGCCGATTCAATCAATTCAAAATGGCGGATCCCTCCTTAGTTACGCCTGGTCAACTGTGGATTGAAATGAAAAAAAATGTTACATCCAAATTGCATTAGAATTGTCATTGAATTCCTATCATGACTATGCATTAACATATACTTTATCATTTGATATTATACTGATGATTGATTGCTTAACCATTAAGGTGGTACCTTACACTACAGGGAGATAACTCTTTAAAATCAGCTAAATGTTTTAATCACGTTGTGTTGTTAGGGGAATATTAAGCTTCTCAATGATCAAAATTAGTGTTTGTCAAAATGCTATATAACCAGTGTAATTTTTCTGATTAAACGGTTGGTTCAATTTTTTTGAAATATTTATAACTTTGTCAAATGGTCAAAGTAAATACCTTGTCAAAATTTTATGAAAATTAAAAGTGTCAACTAATTTTAGTGAAGGTGTTGGGTACCACATTAAACTACGTTATCCAGTATAAAATACAAGCGCAAGAACGCTTAAGTGTTAGTAATTGTCATCTTTTGTACCTGGTTTGTATGTTTTAGTTACCGTTGGTTTTTACAATCTTTAAACAAAAACATGCACTAGCTAAAGAACCTTATGATAGATGGTATATGGATTGGGTTTTCAGAATAGAGAATAGAAAAATACAGAATAAAGTAAAAAAAATATATAAAGGATAGAGAAACATAGGTTTCAAAATAAGAAAAAGAAAATGATTGGTTTTGCAAGTTCTGACGTTGAAGTCTGCGATACCAAAATAATAAGATTTGTTATGAGTACCAACTAGACAACTGTCCATAAAGAGAAAATGAAAGATGTTTGTTATATCAGGTGTTCAATAATAACCCTCCACCCCTTTCCAACATACGAATCTGATAACAAAATGCAGAAATAAAAATTCAAATCACGTTAAACACGATAGTTTTAAATATTTGGTTTAATGAATGTCATATTGATTGACTGATTTTTCTTTACTCAATGTCGAGTTGGCGATTTGAATACGAGAAATCAACATCTGATTTCGAAATGATAAACCGTACGGATACCGTTTGGTCGATTGTTTCGATTTTTGGAACATTGTGTGATTAAATAGAGGATTTCCGAAACTCTTCTGTCAAGCTTATTTTGTTTAATTCTAAATATACATGTATATCAACACTTTTATACTTTGTTGTTCAAATAAATGTCAAACGGGTTAATAATCATTGTCTGGATGACCGGCTAAGGTATCAACAGAAAAGGTTTATTTTGATATTGTTTTTGTAAGGATTAATGTAGGCGGGCCACAGCCTGCACCCGCATCACCACTAAAACAATTGATATTTGTTTTGGCTAAAAACACGTCAATATATAATTGTTATAAGGGTTTCGAACAACACTTGTATCACATCCTGGATCCGAGTCTGATCGAATAAAATGGCAATTATATTTAGAATTAACTGTAAAAAGTTAATCAATTAAAATATAACGTTACACTAAATGCATGTGCACAAATTATTGATCATACATTTGTTAAAGGCGGATTATAGTTATAGGAATCGTTATTCTTTATTACAACAATGATGACAAAATAGTGGAATTATAACGCTGTCCTTTACATAACTACATGCCTTCGAGTTCATCGATTTGACCTTATAACGTAACACAGATCGTATTGTCATTTACACTTATCAAATAATAAGGAAATTATTTTTAGCACTTATATTGGTTTTAGTACAGATTAAAGTGTCAAAAGTCTTTAAAATTTTAAATCTAAATATCTATAATTTGACAAACGTTTTCCATGAACGTTTAGATAAGACCTAGTCTAAATGAATTGCTTTTATCACGTTAAATTATATTAGTTTGATATATTCTATGCACAAACGTTGGTGTTAATTATTTGATAAACATTTTAACTTTTAGACTAATCGGACTCTTTTTACACTAGATACAATTTAGAATAAATGGGAATATGTCAAAGAGACAACAACCCGACCAAAGAACAGCTCAAGGTCAACAATTGGTCTTCAACATAGCGAAAAAATCCCGAACTCGGATGCGGGCTTCAGCTGGCTCCATAACAAAATATGAACTAGTTAAGTAACAATGGATGTCACACAAAACACCAAAAACAGTAAGTAGTATCCATACATGAATTAAAAGTTGTGGCAAAATTTGCCCCCGTAACTAACATCTGTTATTTTACTCAGACTTTCTATCCATAAGAAAGAAGAGCACTTCGTTTTATAATTTCTGTAAAGTGAAAAATGATGAAGAAATTTAATAATAAATAATACCGTATCAATAAATGTTAGCTGTAACCGAGAGAGCACTCAAAGTACTTAACTTGCATTACGAAATTATGTCTTATTATACTCCTGGTTGTTCTATTCAAAAGTTCTTACTATGAAGAGTGTCATGTATCAAAGACTTTCTACCCTAAGGACAAAAATATTTGCATTTTGATAAGAAATATGAATGAGCTCACAAAAGCTCCTCGAAATGTGTATGACATTGCCTATAAGAGTTCTCAGAAGGGATCCATTCCAACACGTTGTATAGGATTTATATTGCTTTGTGATTTAAAACCATTAATTCATGTCCCCATTGATTCTGTGATGGCAACATTTATAGTAATTGAATTTCGTCTTCAGTTAAAGGATAATATCAGTAAAAAACATTTAACTGGTATATCAAGTTCTTAACTTTCATTTTTATATAAATAAATTGTACATCTTGCCACAAAACCAGCAGAATATCTACAAATAGGTCAGAATGTCTGAAATTATATGTTTAGGAGTTATTAACCTTGCATAACAATGATCCATTCAGGCTCATTGAATCCTGTATTTTTCCGAATCAACAAAAATATGTACTCAGGAAAGAAAATAAAATTGTATTTTATTGTTTGTTTGCATTTTCTGTCTCATTAACGTTTTTGTTTACCAAATAATGTTCATGCACCTTCATAATGGGAAAAAAAACTCTTTTGACCTGAAAGAGCAATCCCATGTAGCTTTTAAAAGGCTAATTAACTCTTAATTCCATCATCATTCACCTATGCACATGTTTATCACATAAAGTGGCAATTTTAAATAAATGTCATGCAGACTGTAATCACAAAATTGATTTCTACTGCACTTTTATAGAGATATCATTCAAAATTATAAACGATAAAACCGTTTATTGAAATGAAGTTGAAGAAATACCATACTTGCTGGGTAGCATAACATTGAGAAACCATAAAAATGCTCCCGCGGTTAATATTCCTTATCATGGTGGATCGATTTATTTTGATAACTGACTTACTTACTGCAGATATACAGTACTGTGGATTCATTGATTTTCTTGGGTATCAATTTTTGTGGATTGATAAGAACTTGTATTTTCGTGGATATTTCATTTCATTGTTTTGCCAAATTCTGCAAATAACCTGATGATAAAGTTGTAATTTGTTAAACATTTTCAATTCTGAGTGACCTGTTCCCAAAAAGTCAGCAAATATTTGTATATAATAAAAAAAAATGAAAATCCACTGTATAACATTCTAAAAGGGGTGGGTATTAAATGATTTTCACAATAATCGACCTTACTGCTTAACAATCTAAATATATTGTGACTTATCTATGTATATCAGAAAACTTTTATACTTTGTTGTTCGTGTAAATGTCAAACATGTTATAATAATGACTTGACTGAACGATCGACTAAGGTGTCAAAAGGAAACAGTTTGTTTGATATTGACTTTGCAAGGACCGGTGTAGGCGGAACACAGCCAGCACCAGCACATGCACCTCCCATCAACAACTGATATTTGATTTTGATAAAATCACGCCATCTTATTTTTACATCCTGGATCCAACCCTGAATCGGAAAAGATGGCAATTAGTTTGCAGTTAATTGTAAAAGTTAATGAATTATAATGCTGTCCTTCACATTACTATGTTAGTTGTTAGAAATCTACGAACCTACAATTTATAACGTACAACAGATCTCCTATTCATTTACCCTTATCAAATAATTAGTAAATTATTTTTAGCATTTATATTGCTATTAGCACAAATTGAAATGAGAAAAGTCTTTGAAATTTTAAATCTAAATATCTATGATCTATATGTTTTCCACGAACGTTTATATAAGATCTAGTCTACATTCATTGGCTACTATCACGTTAAATTTGATTATCTTCTATTTACAAACATGTTTGTGATAATTATTTGATAAAAATTGACTTTAACAGGTTTGTTTTTTTTAAAGAGAATTGAAATGGAGAATGTGTCAAAGAGAAAACAACCCGACCAAAGAGCAGAAAACAAACAAAATGTGTTCTTGTTCAGTAAAAATGAACGTGACACTAATTTTAAAAACAGGAAAAAGTATCCATTCATGACATTGAAAGGAGTGGCGAAATTTACCCAAAAATGTCATCTGTCATTATACTCATCAGACACACGCATTATATATATATTTGAATTTTTATAAGAAAAATTACCGAACTCACAATAGCACCCCACATATATTATAAGAGTTCTTTTGTAAGAAAATCAATTTTAACACGCCGGACTGGATTTGTATTGCTGTGTGGTATAACACCACTAATGCATGTCCTCATTGCTTTCTATAACTCTGCAATGTCAACATTTACAGTAATTGAATGTCTTCTTCAGTTAAAGGTAAATGACATTTCACATAAAAACAATATATCATCCTGGCTATGGATGAAACAATTATTTCCACAAAAAGCCCACTTATTTCTTGAAGTGCAAAAACAGGTAATCCTGAACCTATTGACAAGAAACACATGTGTTTTAGAGGTTTTTTTTCTTCATTTTTTCTTTATCAATTATCATTTAAAACAAACCTTCAGCAAGGGCTCAACATGGATCTCAAATCCGTAACTCTCATTTCAAACCAAAATTAGTAATATGATTAAAACACTTAAAATATTTTGAAAGTTAAAGCTAAATATATGTGTATGAACTATTTTGTCCAAAATATGTACTTCTTTCTTGATCTATATCTCAGTAAGGGCTATGCATTAAACTTTCATAAGTATGTATCTTGTCAGAACTAACGAATCAATACTAGTCAACATAGCGGTATTGATACATGGGGAAATATTGCCCCTGAAGGACAATGAGTAATTCATGGTCATTGGAGCCTTTAGTTTAAACAAAAATAGGTCTTGATCACGTTTACCAAATAATGTTTATTTGCCCTCATAAGGAACACAAATCAAATTGTCTACAAACTTAAAGCTTTTAAAAGGCGTATTAAATCTCAATTCAATCATCATTCACATATGAACAGGTTTATCACGTAAAGTGGCGATGTTAAAAGTCTTGCAGATAGTAATTAGAAAATTGATTTTCATAGTACTTTCATAGAGACATCATGCAATAATGTACACGACAGAAAACGTTTATTGAAATGAAGATTAAGAAATACCATACTTGCTGGGTAGCATAAATTTCTCTTAAACTAGAGCAGCCGTGGAATTCCTGCCGTAGAAAATATTCAATATGGCGGATCGAATTTATATGACTGACTTACAATAGTCAATGCTAAAAGGGCAGGGTGTCATATAGTGTATATAATAAACGACAATTTATACCATCTAGGTTACAGCTTTAAAATCTAAAGGATTGTTACGACTGAACTAGCTATTTTGCACTTAACTCTCCCACTGTTTATCTACAACAAGTTAAATAAAGTTTACTTTTGAGAGCACTTCACTATACAATTCTAGTAAAGCAGTTAAATGCTGATGCCATGCTATAACAAATTATGTCCCATTTAATTTTGTTTGCAGTTACCTAGGGAACACTCAAAGTTCTTAGTCCTTCTTAGGCAATGATGCATTATGTACCTACGACTTTTTTTTTTTTTTAAATATATGAAATATAGGTTTGTGTACAGTAATGTAATAAACAATGTACAAATGTATAAAGAAACGACCCAATTAAACATCCAATGTATTCCATTAAATTTTTCTGTGCAGGGTAAATTGTAAAGAATCATTGTAAATTCATTGGGGGAGGGAAGGGTGACAGCGTTAACCGTAACATTATGTATGAAGAGCTTCGTTCTAAAAATATGCGCACGATCAATGTATTTACAACCTTATGAAATTACTAAAAGATGCAGTCGGTACTTATGATTATTTTGCTATGATCATTAAAACACGATTACTATCAAGTTTTTTTCTTTTATTTACCTGTGTAAGCAGAATGTCATGTTAACCTGAATATTACAATTTTATTCATTTTGAAATAAAGGTTGGATTCAGAATAACGAAAAATTTCTGTTAGCCAATCAGAATACCGTTTTAATATGAAACATACATATAGTGTCATTATCATCAAATAAAATTCATTTATGAATATGATTACGGTGTGAAAGCTGTGTTTCAAAGTTATTACTCAACACGTTACATATAGACATCACTAAAGCGACAAAAATGGAAATTTTAAACACTGGCTGCAACCATGAACTACTATACAAATTTTTAAATAAAATAGGAACATGACATCATTATATATGCAAGTGACAAATTGTGATGCAAATGTTGATAAAAAGAGATATATATGTAAATGTACGTACACGAGACAACCTTCATCTTGCTATTAACCATCACTTTTGTTACTCAGAAAGATTGTTAAATGGCGTTTTGTCATTTTCAAAGAGAACGATTGTTACCTTAAAAGAGGGGCGTAAGATACCAGAGGGACATTCAAATTCGTAGATTGAAAATAAATTGACAATGCCATGGCTAAAAAAGGGAAAGACAAAAAGACAAATAATAGTACACAAGACACAACATAGAAAACTAAAGATTAAGCAACAGGAACTCCTACAAAACGGGAGCTGATCTGGACGGTCAAACAAGTCCTGTTCCGCACTAAATACCCGTCGTGTTGCTCATGTTATGACAAACCATTCGGTAGGTCAAATTCGTGAAATGGGAACGGGATTGTAGTACGACATAACGAACATACCCGATATCATTTGTGAAACATTATTATAATAGCAGATTTTGATATGAAGTATTTCATATAGCTCAATATGAAACAAAAAAACTTATTTCGAAATTATCCATCAGAGATAAAAAAAAAAATTAAAATTAAAAAAAATGATATTAGTACGCTGTGGATATAATTTGACTACTGCATACTGAATATACCAAACTGTACTTGCTCCGAGTTAAGGAATTGCATAGATATATTTTACAGAAGTCTATTGAGGAACAATAATCAAAATTCCCAAAAGCATAAATTTCTGATGAGGTAACGACTAAGATGTTTTTCGCACTCAACATTCTGACTATTTATCGCTAACAGAGGAATAAAAAAGTGTTACGAGCACTTCAATTTATAATTTCTGTAAAGTAGACGACGCTGGCAATAATAAATAATACCGTATCAATAAATGTTAGCTGTAACAGAGAGAGCACTCAAAGTACTTAACTTGCTTTATGAAATTATCTTGTATTTAAGTCACGATTGCTGTACTTTGAAGTACATAAAATATAGATTGTCATGCAACAATCTCATAAGTAATGTAAAAAAAAAACCGGCTATGTTATATCATCAAATAGTATAGCACATATTAAACATTAAATAACGACTAAGATAGTTCTTTAAAACTCGACCATCTATCTATTTATCTCCATCAGAGGAATACAAAAAAGTGTTACTAAGGAGATCACTTTAATTAATAATCCCTGTAAAGTAGACAACGCTGGAGCAATTTAATACTAAATAATACCGTATCAATAAATGTTAGCTGTAACCGAGAGAGCACTCAAAGTACTTAACTTGCTTTATGAAATTATGTCGTATTATACTCCTCGATGTTCTACTTAAAAGTACATTAAGGGCATCCGATACAGTTTTGATCCTGTATTTACAAGTTGATGAAAATTTGCATATAGGCTATTTTAAATCTGATCAAATCAAATATGTTATAAAAAATATACCTTCATGTGCTACTTTTTGAGTAAATTGAGGTACAAATTTCAGATATTTTCTCAAAATACGGATTTGTGGACATATTTTTCCTTTCGATAGAAATACATAACTTTTTTGTTTTAAAAGATAAACACGATCTGTTTTTTGTTAAATTATTTGTAATGGGCCATTCCAGTTAATATCTGCTAAAGGGGGATGGATGGTCCTTTCTGAGGGGTGTAAAATTTATACATCTTAGGGGTGAAATTTTTTTTTTTTTTATCTGACAGGTATACATATACGCAAAAAACTTCTGAGGGTCTTGGCAGCAGTAAATAATGAAAAATGATTACATCTTAGGAGTAACAAAAATGCCTATGTCAGATCTGATGGGTGCTTTGAAATGTAGACAGTTTCGTATCATGCATTATCTGGTATTGTTTTTAAAATTCTGATGGGTACAATCCTTGCAGTTAATTATTCTGATAGGTCATTTTTTCCATGAAAGCCCATCCACCCAACATGAACAGGAACTCTTCATCTGATAGGTCTTAATTTTTTTATATCTGATAGGTAGTTTTTCATGATGTTTTTTTCTGATACGTATAAAAAGAAATTTCCCATCCATCCCAACCTGTCAGAAATTAACTGGAATGGCCCAATGTGTGTATTACAAATGTATATAAATATTGCATAAATTTGTACATTTTATTTTTACAAATAACTCAAATTTATCAAATGATCATGATTGTAGGAAAAAAACGTATTTTTTTACTGTATATTTATCAAATTTAAAAAAATTGCACTATTTACGTTTTATTGAAAATTGGTACACATAATCTTCTTAAGTAATCAAACCAAATGCCATTTTAAAAAGGGGGGTCCATGAACTCGTTGTCAAGTTAAATCAGTTTGAATGCTAAAAATTTGCCGAAAACTGCATCTTTTCCGATAAGTCACCGTTTACGTCGCGAAAAATAACAATTTACGTTAGCAACGTCATTTACCTCCCTGTAAACTTTTATCGTATGCCCTTAAATATAAGTTTTCATATATCAATAACATAAAATGTGGAGAAAAAATCGCTATCAAAACCCTTTTTTTTAAACTGAAAAATCACCTACGGAATATTCTAAAACTGACTGCCTTTATTATATTCCAAACTGTACTTGCTCTGATTAAGAAACTTTATCGATACATGTATATGTAACAGAAACTATTTCAGGCCTAACATGAATCAAGATTTCCAAAAACCACAAATTTCACTTAGATAGTTTTTCGCACTCAACATTCCCTTACTATTTATGTCTAACAGAGGATTACATTTTTTTAGCACTTTATTTTATAATCCCTGTAAAGTAGGCAATGCTGGAACAATTAATGATAAATAATACGTTATCAATAAATGTTAACTGTAACCGAGAGTTCACTCAACGTACTTAACTTGTTTTATGAAATTATGTCGTATTATTCGATTGGTTGTTCTACTTTAAAGTACATTAGATGTAGGTTTTAATATATCAATAAATAAAATAAAAGAGAGAAACGACCAGATCTAAAGTCAATGTTTAACTGAATTTCAATACAGAATAAATAGTATTAACCATACGGATATAACTAATAAGATACACTTGGGTTGCATTTCCGCAAACATAAGTTTAAAGACGAAATAATACATATAGCCTCTATACATTAATTCTAAAAATATCAATTGAGAATGGTAATGGGGAATGTGTCAAAGAGACAACAACCCGACCATAGAACAGACAACAGCAAAAGGTCACCAATTAGTCTTCAATGCAGCGACATATTCCCGTACCCGAAGGCGTCCTTCAGCTGGCCCCTAAACAAAGATATATACAAGTTCAGTGATAATGAACGCCATACTAAACTCCAAATATACACAAGAAACTAAAATTAAAAATAATACAAGACTAACAAAAGCCAGAGGCTCCTAACTTGGGACAGACGCAAACATGCGGCGGGGTTAAACATGTTTATGAGATCTCAACCCTCCCTTTATACTTCTAGTTAATGTAGAAAAGAAAACGCATAACAACACACACATTACCATTCAGTTCAAGAGAAGGACGATTCTGACGTCACAAGATGTAACAAAAGAAAATAAATAAAATGACAATAATACATAAATAACAACAGACTATTAGCAGTTAACTGACATACCAGCCATAGACCTCAATGAAACTCATTTAAAGATTATGTCTTCATCATATGAATATCAGGCACAATCCCTCCCGTTAGGGGTTTAGTATCATACAATCATAACATACATGAGAAGAACATAACCCGTGCCATGCCAACAACTGGTTTTTAAATAAATGTCTTTAGTTCCGATGCAAAGACCCGATAATTTAATCAATATTAAAGACAAAATATGCAATCTTTAATGACCTTTCAACAGTATCGTGACTATATCCCTTCTTAATAAGTCTATCTGATTATATATGCACTTGCCATCATGTACATGGACATTATTGTTTTTATAGACACCATGGATTTTTTTTTATACAGGTTCGAATTAAACTCATGTTGTGAACCACAACTTGTGTAAACCTAGGCTTTATGGTCGATGTTTAACGAAACAGTTCATACCACAAACTTAATGTTAAATTCATGTCATATAGATTAAACCAGAATTCATTATTTTATAATAATATGAAATAGCAAATTTCCGATGAAATTGCCTAAGGATGCTGTTTTAAATGACATTTCACATTTTACTTTGGTATAATATTAGTTTGAAAAAAAGAACAGTATTTTAAGGCATTCATTTTGATCTTTTAATGAAAAAGCAATCAAATGTCTATTGCCAAGGGAAATATAAAAGCCATACGTGTAAACCGTGTAAACCTTTATTGCATTGTCAGCTATAAATGACCCCGCAATGACAAATGTCAAAAATTAAAACGAAAAAAGTAACGGTAAATAAACTCATCATAGATTCCAGGACTAAATTTTATATATACGACAGACGCGCGTAAATGTAATGTACAAAAAACGAACGAAAAACACATATGTATCACAGCAACAAACGGCAGTCACTTAAACTGCAAATCGTAGGAACCAAAGAGCAGTACCATACTTTTCATTTGGCGTTTGAAAGCTTATCTTATGTAAATCATTTAGTCGTTAGGACTGATAATGCGACAAGCAAGTAAAAATATATATTTCGATATGTACATATCATTTCATTTCACTTTTTGCTTTTTTACAATCAGTCTTTTTTTTTTGTATATTTGTGGAATTTCCATTTTGAATATTCTTTGGGGTTCAGAACTTTTTTTATTATACTTTTTACCTCACTATCTATACACATATATTTGTGATATCGGAAGCTTTAATATTACTTCCTTTATATCTTTACTAAAAAAAAAGAATAGACCTACATGTATGTTAACTTATTTTATTTTCTTACTTTCGAACTTACAACGTAACTAGGTAAGTATCAAAAGTAGTTGAAACTAACATAGTTGTGTCGTACATGTCAGAAGTTTAGCTAGCTATAAATTCAGGTTCAATCCAACATTTTCTAACTCATGTGCCAAATCAGGAATAGTCACAGTGGTTACTCATTCCTTTCGTTGTGTGTTGGTCTTTGTTTTGCGATTTCATTAGGTACTGCATACCGTTTTGTATTTTCCTCGGAGGTTGTCTTTAAAAAAAAAAAAAAAATTTTTACTTTCTACAGATGTAAAGAAAGACGAAAGAGACAGTCTAGACTAAAGTATTCATATTTTGAAAGTGTTAATTTATATAAATTAGGATATAACAGAAAAGAGACAAACATCCAGTTTTAGATACTTCAAAACATTGTGTCGATGTAAAGATTCGTTATTAACATTTTATTGAGATGGGATGATATCTTGTGTCATTGAGTTGCTGTCTAATTGACGTAAACATAACACGCGAACAGTAACGAGCCGGAAAAAAGATTTTAATTTCTCACAAAGTCATAAATAATATATAAGCAATTGATGAAATTACATATTCCAAAATGAACAAAATGAACAGAAATGAGTAGAATATGATTAACCTCGTATCAATGACATTCAAAAATCCAATAACGTAGTAGTAAAAACAAAAACAGAATTGATGAACATTTGCATAATTACAATATGTATTTAGAACCCTGTATAAAAATCTGTCCAGGCATCACAATGTTTTATGATTTGTCAGTGAAATCCGATAGATCTGTTCATAGTGTGATACAATATTGAGCGTTCAGTATTAAAAGAGAATTATGTATAGTCGTTTATTAAATATAAAAAGTGATATTTAAGAGGATTTTTTCCAATTAGAATCGTAAGTATATACGTTAAAGTGTATCTAATTTTAATTGTACTTAATTGAAATTAGATTGTGTAAAGTTTTAATTTGAATTTTACTTACCTGAAAATGATATACCGTTTAAACATAATTAATTTTTTGTTTTTCATTTTTTATGTAAGGGAAATTGTTGATATATAGGGGTGCTATCTTGTTTTACATTTGCCCCGCAAGTCCTTAATTTCTATTGATTTGTATTTAATTTCTGTCTTCGATCTCGATATTCTGTTGAATTCCTAATTTATTTCTGTTGGCAAAAAAAAATCTCGATAGCCTCAATTCCATATATTTTGGTAACCACAAATGGGAGTGAGAAGGTTTGTAATAAAATCTCAAAAATTCAAAAGTTATGTAAGTCAAGTATGTGTTAAGGGAACATCTTGGTACATTGAAATGAAATATATACACATATTCGTGTTTCATTGAGAGCTGTACTAATTGATAATAAAAAAAATGTGAAAATATTTTTCTATACATACATTTTGTATTGAAACGATTAACAAATAAATGTAGGTTAAGTTTCGGAGTCCTTAGGCCAATTGGTCAGAAAAGATGTTACACAAAATGCTCTTCATTAGCAAATTGATTATACTGCTAGTTTGCCAGCAACATTCAAGTTTAAAAGATGTTAAATAGTGTCTCTACCATTAATAAGCCTCGTTTCATATTGCTTTTTGTGTGTTGTACTTCAATTTCTAAAGATGGAAAATCACCTTTTATGAACCTGTAAAAATATCTATTTTATCGAGTCAACTCACGCACTGACTAGTTAACCGTCCTGTTTTTCTTGATACATATATTTGTTTTGTTTTGTTTCATGAGTACCATACAATTAATAGTCCAATTAAAATCGACTGCGGATAGAAAAATGTCAATAAAATATTTGAAAATATACTTAAAAATAAATTGGTATAGTTTCAAATTTAATTAACATGTAATTAAATTTGATGTTATGTTCTAAAATTTAATGCTGGTTGTTTCATACCAATAATTATCAAACATTGTGTGAAGCAATTACTTATAATTTTATATTATGGCATTTTGTTTAATCAACCACATGGTTAATATATGTTTTGGTTTTGTTTCATGAGAATCATACAATTGATAAGGAAATTAAAATCAACTGATTATACTGTTAGTTAGTAGCACCCTTAAAGCGTTAAAGATGTTAAATAACAATTTTCTTGAAATTTTCTTCAACATTGTTAAAAAAAATGTCTTCAGCATACACGTTTCATATTGCTTTTTGTGTGTTGTACTTTAATTTCTAACAATGGAGAAACACCATTTGTGAAACCGTATAAATATTTATTTTATAGAGTAACCTGTACACGCATTGACTAGTAAACCGTTCTGTTTTTCTTTACATAAATTGTATTTTGTTTTGTTTCACGAGTACTATACAATTAATAGTCAAATGAAAATCGACAGCGGATAGAAAAAGTCAATAACATATTTGAATAGATGCATTTGTAAATATACTTAAAAATAAATTCGTAGTTTGAAATTTTAATAACACGTTATTTGCTAAAATTTTAATGGTGGTTGTTTCATACTAATAATTATAAAACATTGTGTGAGGCAATTACTTATAATTTTTTATTATGGCATTTTGTTTACTCATCCATATAGTTTATATATGTTTTAGTTTTGTTTCACTAGTACCATACAATTAATAAGGAAATTAAAATCGACTGCGGATAGAAAATGTCAATTACATATTTGAATAGATGCATGTGTCAAAATTCTTAGAATCAATTTCGTAGTTTCAAAATCTTAATGTTGGTTGATTTGTGAATCCGTCTGAGTTTTATTGGGTCATTTGAAGTTTGGATAGTCCATAAGGACTACAATCATATAAATGATTATCTGTTCTTTATTGTCTGTCTTAGAGTTATAATCTGGCCTAAAATTATTATCAGGCTCTTTTGATTATCACTAGGCTTTATGATTATTATCATGCCTATATAATTACCAAAAATCCCTGATTGTTTTAAAAGGCCCTTACCATTATCATTTATGTACTGATTTTGGAAATGAATATGCGATATGATCATTATCAGCCATGCAGGATTCTTAAAGTTTAACGTTTCCATGATTGTTGTGTTAGTTATGATAAGATTATAATGATTTCGCAACAGACTCAGCATTGACATACGAATCAGAGAAGTAGAAATTGAAATGCATCAATGACCCCAAAAATCCTAAACGAATGAATCTATTTTCGTGACTAGAAAATTGACACAAGTATTAAAGTCGCGAAAATCTAGAAACTGATAAAAAATCAGTGGAAATTGCAAAAATCGACTAAACGTTCTATATGCGAAAAACAAAATTACCGAAAAATAGGTTGATATTCAGTATCTTAAGAACACTCCAGTATCATTGATTTGCCAGCTTACAATATATTCATAACACGTGACTACAGATCTTGATATTATGATATATGTGATACTAAACAAGGAAAAATGTCGATTGTATAATACACAAAAGAACATTAGGAAATAGTAATATTAATGAATAAATAAATTGTCGTATTATTCAACATAACAACGGACATCGTGACTCCAATTTCAGTTTTCATATTAAATAAGGAGAAATTTGTATTAAATTAGGGAATTCAATCAGTTTCTGTCGTTACTGGTACGTGATCTTCAATGACGTTACAATTTTATATTCAAAAGCAGTTTATTAGAAAGATATGAACGCATTTTATGACATAATTCCAATATAAGATTTTTACAAAGAGATAAACAACTGTCTGTAACCTGCCTTAGTTCGTTTGATTTGGAATGCATTACAGTGTTTATACATCCTTGTATTTCATTTTTTGCGATGTGAGCTTTCCTATTGATGATAAATCCAGGAAAGCTTTTTGGATGCACATGTTTTACAGTGTTATTTTCAGGTTTAAATGATAAGTCAATACCACTGGTTTGCATGGCCTGTAAGTCCTCAATGTTTTATCAGTTCAGTAATCAGTGCTTTTAGCTATCAAAATAGGTTTAACCTAACATTTCATCTATCAATGCCTGTACCAAAACAGAAATATGGAAATTTGTTTTTCATTTGTTCAGTTGATTGAGAGCGTTGGATGTCGACAGTTGTGATGGACTTCCTTTTTTAAATTTGCCTATAAGTTCGATGTTGTTTTTCAAAATGTTTCCGCTACCAATATGGTAACGCACCTTTTGTAAATTTGTTGTATATAAATTTTGTAACAAATTAAATTCTTAAGTAAGGTCAATCTTAAATCGCTTTACATGTAGCTATTATTTTAAGGTCCGTGTTCGGCATTTCCATTGCGTTTTCAGATAAATATACATCCTGTGCTTGAAAGATTTTGGATAAGTATGAGTTCGCACTATAAAGGTAAATTCAGTACAGCTCTTCAGTCGCACCACATAGTGTTATTTAAATTTTGTATTTGGCTTCAAGATTCCCCAAATTTACTTTTTCTACGAATTTAGAAGGTGATTTCTACGATGTTCTTTAATTAATTTAACGACAAATGGCGTATCACAATTGAAATAAATCTGAAGATGGCACCTGAAAGTGTCTGGAAGGAGGTTGTATATTTTTGGATTCATTTGTCTCTATTCTTACACTTTTTTTCATCATTTTATAGTCTCAATATTGACTGTCCCTCTGGTATCTTTCGTCCCTCTTTTATAGCACCTCAACATTTATTTTGCTTTAGTATTTGATCAAATATTTCTTCATTCCTTTTATTTCTGCCTATTATTCTCTATTCGGTATACTTCCATCCACACTCTTATCTTAGATGACTATTGATATTTACTTCGTTTGTTATTAGTATGATTTATCATTTTACGTGGATGTAATCAAATATTAGTCAAGTGTATTTAACTTCCCAATAATTTTCTAATGTTTGACTAATGCCTTACTTCATTCTTAAATAATACAGTGTTCTTGCAAGTAGCTATTTTGTAGCAACGTATAATAAGCAGTGAAAAACACCGTCTTTTGCATCGCACAAGGTTGATTTAGGAATTGATTTGGAAATGCATATTCCTTAAGTCAATTAAATCATAGAAAGAATACAAGCTGATATTATTAAAGAAAGACGAGAGACATCAAAGCAACATTCAAAAGTAGAAAATAAAATGACACCGTCATGGTTGAAAAAGTGAATAGTCAAACAGCAATACACAAAACATAACATCGATATCTTAAGAATGAGCAACACGAACCCAATCAAAAGCTGAGGGTGGTCTCATTTGAATGTAAGGGTTGTAAGATCCTCTCCTTCATTGGGCACCCGTTGTGATACTCAATTACCCCTATAAATGTTATACAAATCAATAAAAGCTTCGATAAATGCATAATTTATTTGTTCTGGTGGTAAACAGATTGGTTATAACTAAAATATATTTTATTCATTCAGCATATGACATGTATTTATATGGAATTTTCTGTAATACAATAGAAATAATTTTATTGGAATTTGGATATACTGCATTTCACACAATAAACAAGGACCATTTCAACACTGGCATCAGAATGCCATAAACATATAAGTCATGTAAAATATGTGATAAATTTAATCATATCGGAATATAATATTATTCATTGATTCTCTGGCTACTAGAAATACATTGTACGTAACATGAGACGGTGATGGATAGATTATATGTATATATGTCACTCATCATAGAAGACTATTATTAATTATATATATATAAACATCGTATATACCCTGCTTTACAGAAGACATCGGAGTGAATCGACATGAGAAACACAATCAGGCGTGCAAGATTGGCCAAAGAAAACTTTCACACGTCTGATGTTCGTGTTTGCCACACCAATCAGTCATGTTGATAGCTACACGTGTTTTAAACACGCATACTTTTTCTTTCATTACCTCAGCATATTTTGTCTTAAACATCAAACAATCTTATATATAATCAACGTGTTCTGAACCTGTAATATAAATATTTACGGTATATATAAAACTGATTCCAAATTTATTTTGTGATTTATATGACACACAGCACAAAAAAAGGTCAATACATCAATAATGCTTTGTTCTTGCTAATAATTATTAAAATCGTTCATCAAAGTAAAATTAAATGTAACTCAACTATCTATTTGTATACTTTTTAAAGCTACACTAGGTTTGGGTTTTAAAATAAGGACATAAATTAAATACAATATTCGTATGCTAAAGTGTTTATACATTGAGAAAAAAAACCTTCTATATGATACGATAGCTAATGAGACCATTATTCATTAAAGTTCAAGTGAAGTTGATGAAAGGAATTATAAGCAATGGCTGTCAACAATGGGAACAATCATATACTGTATCGTCAGTTTGTTACTTGTTGGAACAGATTATAGGTATATGCCAGATAATAAGACCTTGCTCGTTAGGGACGACATAAACAAAAACCAATGAATGATAAGAACAAACTTAGTTCAAATAGCTAGGGGTGGGGGTCAAAATTGCTGCAAGGTTTGCTTAATTGACATCGGTTTTGTATACATTGTATATCCTTATTGGTCAATCATTGTTTCTCAATTTAAGTTAAGAGGGGGGTAAGGGGAGGGGTCAGTGCAAAAACTACATGAATTAAGTTTTTTTTTATCACACATTGAACTTTTAAATAACTAAAATTGAAAATATACCATTAACCATGACAAACGTATCCTAGCATGCGAGCAGATGTCAATTATGTACAAAAATAAGTGGTAAGACTTTCGGATAATTCTTATCTTGATATACATGTAGGAAGAAGAAGTAGGAATTCCATTTGCACAACTCTTCACCAGAGACCAATTGATATCGAAGTTAACAACTATAGTCTAGTACGGTATCCAACCATTTGTAAAATCTGTACTGCATTTCAAGCTATTACAGGATACAAAATGAGTTTGTGTCTTTTTTTGAAAGGGTTTTTGAATTGAAAAAAAAAACAATAACATAAAAATATATTTTACTTTATCTTTTGTTTTTACAGATATCTTAGGATCTGCAGTATGACAACATTGTCTTCAAACTTAACATTCACAACACCTTCATTTAACGAGACTTTACGAGAACAACCATTGCCAACGGAAGTTGTCGTATTATTGAGTTTCGTATGGAGTCTAATAATAGTGATAGGAGCCATAGGGAATGGCCTTGTGATTTATATAATGTTACGTTATGGCGAACGTTCTGTGACAAATGTTTACATCGTTAATCTGGCATTTGCTGATTTAATGTTTATTTTATTTGTTGTGCCAGCAACTTTGATACATATTGTGATTCCAACTTGGATTTTGGGAAATATCATCTGCAAGTTCTCCAACTATATGATATATGTAAGTATTTTTATGTTAACTTTATTTGATGTTCTTGCTACATTGTGATTAATATTTTTTTATTTGAAAATCTCATCTGCAATGTCCCTTCCTATAATGCTATAATATATATGTAACTATTATTATGTTAAATACATTCATTCAAGCCCTATCCAACTGCCTTTACTTGGTCGTCTAATGTTGTGCTGGTAAATCGCTGTATCGGATTGGTAGATAGGTTGAACGCTGACATTCGTTTTAAACCATTCACAATTCTAAATGTCTCCATTCATGACTTTATAATTCAGTGGTTTACCTATAGTTGTTTATATCCTCGTATTTTGATGTTTTATGCTAGATGTGGCATTGACAATTGTACAACATCTCATTGTTGTTATAACAGATTATAAATTCCTGTCTGTCAAAAGTGATATTCATGCCTTTATAAAAATAGAAAGTATTGTCACTTACAAATCATACGATCTGTAAATGTTTGTGTTACACTTTCTGATTTGTTTAACTGATAAAGAAAACGTGTTTCTTGATTTATATTTCAAGGAAATATAACATCTGCATTATATGTTTTTCTTTACAATTCATAACTCAATGTATATACACAAAACTTGATCGACGCCATCAGTTCTTTACATTCTTCTACTTTTTTCTTTTAATAATCTATAAGTTCATCAAAGTAAAATTAAATGTAACTCAACTATCTATTTGTATACTTTTTAAAGCTACACTAGGTTTGGGTTTTAAAATAAGGACATAAATTAAATACAATATTCGTATGCTAAAGTGTTTATACATTGAGAAAAAAAACCTTCTATATGATACGATAGCTAATGAGACCATTATTCATTAAAGTTCAAGTGAAGTTGATGAAAGGAATTATAAGCAATGGCTGTCAACAATGGGAACAATCATATACTGTATCGTCAGTTTGTTACTTGTTGGAACAGATTATAGGTATATGCCAGATAATAAGACCTTGCTCGTTAGGGACGACATAAACAAAAACCAATGAATGATAAGAACAAACTTAGTTCAAATAGCTAGGGGTGGGGGTCAAAATTGCTGCAAGGTTTGCTTAATTGACATCGGTTTTGTATACATTGTATATCCTTATTGGTCAATCATTGTTTCTCAATTTAAGTTAAGAGGGGGGTAAGGGGAGGGGTCAGTGCAAAAACTACATGAATTAAGTTTTTTTTTATCACACATTGAACTTTTAAATAACTAAAATTGAAAATATACCATTAACCATGACAAACGTATCCTAGCATGCGAGCAGATGTCAATTATGTACAAAAATAAGTGGTAAGACTTTCGGATAATTCTTATCTTGATATACATGTAGGAAGAAGAAGTAGGAATTCCATTTGCACAACTCTTCACCAGAGACCAATTGATATCGAAGTTAACAACTATAGTCTAGTACGGTATCCAACCATTTGTAAAATCTGTACTGCATTTCAAGCTATTACAGGATACAAAATGAGTTTGTGTCTTTTTTTGAAAGGGTTTTTGAATTGAAAAAAAAAACAATAACATAAAAATATATTTTACTTTATCTTTTGTTTTTACAGATATCTTAGGATCTGCAGTATGACAACATTGTCTTCAAACTTAACATTCACAACACCTTCATTTAACGAGACTTTACGAGAACAACCATTGCCAACGGAAGTTGTCGTATTATTGAGTTTCGTATGGAGTCTAATAATAGTGATAGGAGCCATAGGGAATGGCCTTGTGATTTATATAATGTTACGTTATGGCGAACGTTCTGTGACAAATGTTTACATCGTTAATCTGGCATTTGCTGATTTAATGTTTATTTTATTTGTTGTGCCAGCAACTTTGATACATATTGTGATTCCAACTTGGATTTTGGGAAATATCATCTGCAAGTTCTCCAACTATATGATATATGTAAGTATTTTTATGTTAACTTTATTTGATGTTCTTGCTACATTGTGATTAATATTTTTTTATTTGAAAATCTCATCTGCAATGTCCCTTCCTATAATGCTATAATATATATGTAACTATTATTATGTTAAATACATTCATTCAAGCCCTATCCAACTGCCTTTACTTGGTCGTCTAATGTTGTGCTGGTAAATCGCTGTATCGGATTGGTAGATAGGTTGAACGCTGACATTCGTTTTAAACCATTCACAATTCTAAATGTCTCCATTCATGACTTTATAATTCAGTGGTTTACCTATAGTTGTTTATATCCTCGTATTTTGATGTTTTATGCTAGATGTGGCATTGACAATTGTACAACATCTCATTGTTGTTATAACAGATTATAAATTCCTGTCTGTCAAAAGTGATATTCATGCCTTTATAAAAATAGAAAGTATTGTCACTTACAAATCATACGATCTGTAAATGTTTGTGTTACACTTTCTGATTTGTTTAACTGATAAAGAAAACGTGTTTCTTGATTTATATTTCAAGGAAATATAACATCTGCATTATATGTTTTTCTTTACAATTCATAACTCAATGTATATACACAAAACTTGATCGACGCCATCAGTTCTTTACATTCTTCTACTTTTTTCTTTTAATAATCTATAATTTCTCGCCAACTGTTATTATTAATAGAGTAATCATCTCTATCAATGTAAAACCTAGAATATCTAAATATATGAACGAATAAATAAATGTGAAATTTGATTATTAACATATAGATATATAAAAAAAAAATACAATGTCAAATCAACAAAGCCCTGCTGTCGCTATATTATATTGTGAGATTTTGTTGTTAGGATTTAGACCTAAATATCAAATATGTTCAATTACTGATCATAAGTTCAATTGGTTTGACACTTTATTGTAAGTTTACATGACTTTATCCAAACACTGCAATCCTCTATTATCAAAATTATTCATAAAGACTATTAAATAAACTCAGCATAGATAGACCAGGACTAACATTTTATATTTACCCCAGACGCGCGTTTCGTCTACAAATGACTCAAACTAAAAATGTTTAAGAGGCCAAATGAAGTACGAAGTTCAAGAGCATTGAGGACCAAAAATTCCTAAAAGTTTTGCCACATCACTGTGCTTAAACGGCTGTGGGTAACTTAAGTTACCCACAGCCCAAGATGGCGGACTCTAAACTCGTTGATATTTAATTCATACAAAATGTACCTTTTGCGACGTTTTTCATGCAGAATGTAAATATTTATAGGATTATTGAATAAAGAAATGACTAACAATTACCATAAATTTGTTAATGTAGAGTTCACTAAAGCGCAAGGTCAACTTTAAAAAATGCATAAGATGTCCGTAACTTTTTGATCGAAACTAAGCAGACTGTCCGTAACTTTATTTTTAGATGTGGGTAACTTTTGACTTAAAATTTTAAGAATTATAATTTTAACAATTAGAAGACAATTAACATCATATTTGTAACCTTCGCGGCCGTTTATACTACTCATTTACCACCAAATGTGATTTTATTAACGCATCATACTTACACCACAGAAGTTTTATGTGGGGTTTGTGGTACTCCATCCTGGTTATGGTTTGAACTTTTATTTACTGATTTGCGTCTTATCTACGTTTTTCGCTTGTCAGACCAAGGCTTTTCCATACTCTTTAATGTTTTGAGTTTAATTATATGTTTGCGGTTTACCTTCACCTCTGTTTCTTTCTATGTGTATTTTGATGAATACTCTTTGACGCGGCTCGGTATTTATACATCCCACCAGTTAGTTATAGTGTTATGATTTTTTGAATATGTTCCCTAGTATGTTTTTTTTTCTCTCTTTGTATGTTATCAGGGGTTGTTAGACTATTAAATTACCCTGTTGTCCTACGTAGTTATTTATATTTTTATATACTATGTCGAATTGTTACACTATGTTGACTGCTCTTTTCCTTTTATTGTCACTGACTTTTACCTATTGTGTCTTTTAGTTTTATTCAGTTTAATGAGATTTAATGCAACTTGCATACAAATGAAATATGCAGCTGCTGTAAAACTAGGTTTATTCATTTATACAAAATGTCCTTTTTTAAAAGTTTTCCCATTTACTGTAAATCTTGGTTTTTGTGGGGATGAGAGAAAAGTGTTTTTGGCTTTTTCAAAAAGACGGAAAAAGTTTGTGCACTTAAGTCTCGTATAGTCTATCCACAGCATGCCTGGGCAATTTGGGTTCCCCTCCAAAATCCAAAATCCCGGATTCACGCTACCCTTGTCGTTGCTGGCAGAAAATCAGTAAGTGTATACATGCTACATGTATGTGTAAAAAATACTTGTGTAGTCTACTTGTTCAAAAATAAAAACGCACAATGATATGTTTCAACAGTTTATCATACTGCTATGATCGGAAACAACCCTCCGAACTTGGCGATTCGGATACCCCGACGTTATACAAAATGAGACCCGAGTTTTGCGGATTTATCGTGATTTGTTTCATATTTTTCCCAATTTTGTCTCCCATCGATACAATGAATTATATCATACTAGACATCTACTTCGTTTTGTGAGTATGTATTCGATGCAATCTCTATCATCAGTTTAAACATTACATCCGCGTATGTCGATTCTTTGAAAGTTACGGACATCTCTATTGGTATGATGAAAAAAGTTACGGACAAGTTGTTTTGAAGTTACGGACAGCCTAAGTGTTTTTTAAAATCGTGCTGTGATCGTTTATTTTGTAGAATTTAATCACCTTTCCAGTTTAGGGGTTTCCCTAAACGATTAATACAACTTTTAAATTCAGTTGTTTAATTGATGCATTCGTGGTATTGTTATTCTATAGAAGAAAAGTATCTAACCGACGCAAGGCGGCTCCATCTTGGGCTGTGGGTAACTTAAGTTACCCACAGCCGTTTAAGCACAGTGCACATACAGCTAATGCACCTTTTCCTGGGGTATAAAAGCCTTAGTATTTCAAAAATTCAAAGAACAGCCTTAGTATTTTAAAAATTTAAAGTTTTGTTAACGGGTAATTTATAATGAACAAACCAATGATAACTCAAGTCAACACAAACGTGCTGACTACTAGGCTGGTGATACCATCTGGGAAATAGGTCTCCACCAGCAGTAGCATCGACCCAGTGCATGGTTGTCAATAAAGTCATCAAAGATACCAGGATTAACATTTTATATTAACGCCAAATGCGCCTTTCGTCTACAAAAGATTCATCAGTGGCGCTCGACTGACAGTCAAGTAAAAGTTCATAGTTATAGAAATAAATGTCTTTCAAAAATATGTAACACTACGTTTTACAATTCAATTTTACCGCTCGTCTTCCTTGTGT
Organism: Mytilus edulis; assembly: GCA_019925275.1. Classification (NCBI taxonomy): domain Eukaryota; kingdom Metazoa; phylum Mollusca; class Bivalvia; order Mytilida; family Mytilidae; genus Mytilus; species Mytilus edulis. The sequence continues at coordinate 61,311,958 of CM034354.1, read as the reverse complement.
ATAGCCTAATAGTTGAAGTTGTTGTATTTGTATCTCAACTATAACTGAAAAAACCTTTATGAATGCTCTTCTACATTGTTCCGCTTTGTAATTTATTTGACCATTTTGGAATATGTAAAATGTAACTGTTTCCAGTGTATAAATACCGTATTACACGAAATTTTGTGGTTGACTCATATAATATGCAGGCAATCTTAATATTCCTTCTTTTCAAATGAGCTGCAAAAAAAATGTGTTCTTTCTATGTGAATTTGTAAGGTTTCAGAGGAGATGCGGCTCTATGAAATCAGTCCTCCTTTAGTAGCATAAATACAAGTAACACGATTTATCCTGTAAACAGCTTACTATTGCACAAATAACAGGTACACAAATAAATATGTGCTTACTTCGCTACGAAACAGGAGAAACGCTTTATATTTTCCGACTATGTACATATATTGTATATACATATATACGAACACAAATTCTAAAAAAGTGAGATACTAATTTTTTTACGAGTCTGTTAACACTCCTGAGATCTCGCTATGTTTTATATGTTTGAATTGATGTTAGTATTTCTCTGTAAATGTTTCTATATTTCTGATGAATCGAGATTGTTCTTTTATTGTTTGCGTTGCGTACAAAATTGTATTTGAAACACCCATGAGATCTTTAGTCCGATTTGATGTTTCTTATGTACCCCCAAGGTACTAGGGCTCATGTTAAGGATAGATTTAGATAGTTAAGATGGGAGGCTTCCAGGAATGTGCCCTTATCTTATGGTAATGTACGATGGACATGATAAATACAGGGTATTCAATTACCTTTAAGGTGGCTCGGGCCTTTTCGAAGTCTCTATCAGAAGTGCCGAATTTTTATTATTTTATTCTTTACAGGAAGTGAATCAAATTGGTCGAAAAAAATATGGGGTCACTGACCATTTGAGCTCAAAATTTTACTTTTAAACAGGTATGCAAAAGGGACCATTTTTCAATGAAGCTATAGGGAAAAATAGAGGTGTTGACATATTTTTATCGGAATATAAAAAAAAAAGTTCTATGACATTTGGTCCAAAACTGTAATATAAAAAGCTGAAATATAGCTTAAAAGAATGAGCAAATAAAAAACATAGGTCACCGATAAGAAAAAAAAATATTTTGCCGTAAAACCCAAATTTTGGCGAGAAAATGGTGAAAATGGGTGAAACGTCATTTTGACCTTTGACACATGTTTGAAAAAAATACTGATAATAACAAAAATATTCTTTTAGTCAACTAACTTTAACATGTTTAATGATTAAACATTTCTTATCAATCAAAACATTTAAAAATATTATTTTGAATTTACGACAAATACTTTTGTAATTCATGCGTGAGATAATGCGCAGTCGAATAGTCCCGAGCCACCTTGATGACATCTTGGTGTAAATTGCGCTATTCCATTTCCAGTGACGATCTCCTCTTTAAATAAAACATGTGTCAATATTAAATAATCGCCCTGATTATAAAGGTTAGTTCACTTTGATGCTTAGAATAGATACAACTGTCAATATTTTGATTTACTATGCATTTGTGTGAAACCAAAAACGAGACAAAATCCCCATAGAGTCTTTTAATACAGCATTATTTTCAATTAAATAAATGATATTCATTTGATAAATGATATCTTAAGTGTCATCAATTAGATCTGACATTAAAAATAATGTGGTTTATTTATATGATGAAAAAATACCTTAATTGTCATCATCTGGAATTGTCTAACTGTTGAAAATTATTGGGTTAACATAAATAGTAGTCGAATTTAAATGTAGGTTTGGTCATTTGGGATTTGTCTCCTTTTATTATACGTTTTATCATAGTCTCTTTGCAGTCATTGTTATTATTAATGAAATGGACAACAAATATTTTTAAACCTGTATCAGTTCGAAAAACTGCAAAATTGCAGTAAGAAAAAGGGGAAGGAAAAACATTAAATAAATGATTGAAGCTTTTGATTTATTAGTATTTGCAATTTTATGCGCAACACTGACATTAAAAAATTATTTTGTTTTTCTTCTCTGCAAAGTATTGTATTGCTTGCGCTGGTAAATGTACGTCCACTACTTTCGATATGACATGTACATGTAAAACAGAATTACAACGTTAAACCACTATTAAGTAAATAAGGAAGATTGACAATTCGAAAACCACCAGAGACAACATGACGTAGCAGTTAGCATCTATAAATCAACGTACGGCCCTCAACGCGCATATCGGAAATATTGCATACAAGTTTGAAGGCTCTGAAATCACAAATGTGAACAAATTCACTCTTAATAAACCTTAACGACTTAATTTTTTTACGGGATATATTTTCTGTAAGTGTATATTTGTAAATATATAATATTAATAGTTACGATAATTTGTCAACATATAAGATAACTTTTATAACGACTACTATACAAGCTCCTACAAACGTGATCTAAGTCTGCATCACAAAAGAATGGCAATTGCAAATTTTAACATTTTTATATCTTGTTTATGACCCAAGGTATGGAAATATACAATTTTATACATATTTATGATGTTTTTCTATGAACTTTTAATCCTTAATATAAAAACTCAATATAAAAAATGGTAAGCAGGCACGTTTTCGCATTCATAATAAAAGGCTGAAGCTTATGAAATGCATTATGCATGATTTGTTAAAACATAATAATTTTTGCTCTGATTCTAGAATAAACTAATGATCTTAAACTTTGATGATACAGCGTTTAAAATTAGGATTGAATGTTAAATAGATACCCATGTTAAATCACGAGCAGCATATAGATTATATTAAAGAATACTATATTGGATGTTTTTTTTTGTGTTAAAGATCATAAAAAGGCAGCTTTCTGAAATCATTACAAATTGCTCGCTTAAGGTGGTACCCCATACATTCAATAAATTTAATTTGACTCGCTTAACTTTCATAAAATTTTGACAAAGTATTTACTTTGACCCTTTGACAAAAGTATAAAAATTCAGAAAATTTGAACCAACCATATTTTTAGAAAAATTACACTGGTTATAAAGCAGTTTGACAAATACTACTTTTGATCATTGAGAAGCTTATTATTTTCTTAACAACACAACGTAATTATAACGTTTAGCTGATTTTATACAGTTATCTCCCTGTAGTGTTAGATACCACCTTTTATTTTCCCTGTATGTCGCGGGGAAGACGTGTCAATAGTTCTGCATTTTCCAGTCATCCCCATCTATTAGTGAATTTAATCATCCAAGCTTCAACAGTAGCTACTTAATGTATAACCTTTAATTTATGCAAAATAGAAAACAAATAACATCATTCTAAATTTAAAGATTTGAAACTTAAAAATACAAATTTGGAAAGGTCGAGATAAAATTATACAAAACGTTTAATACAGACTTTAATTTCATATAATTTTAATCATGAACTAAATTTGAAAACAAAAATAGAGAATACAACTTCCTATTTAATTATCAATTTAGAATGTGAACTAAAAACGTAGAATGAACGTCAATAAACATGATAAAATAGCTACACATCAGCACCTGCATACTTGAAACGAGGATTTTAAAGATAATTTCAAGCATTGTCTATGCTTGACAAATACCATTTTTATACAAATCTTTAAAATTGATGTTTGTTAATGCAATGTACTCTTGTGCTTATTTCATTGTACCAGCCCAGGCAGTCATTTGGGTACACGTTTTATTCGACATAAAATAATCACTATTCCCAAGCGTAAAGATTTCACATGAATTATTTAATGTCACGTCTAAATAATTTATGCACATAGTTATATATAGCATTCACCAGCAGTCTTTCATTCTATTCCATGGGCATATTTGACATAGATTATGAAATGCTATTTTATACTTTGGTAAGGTAATATAATATTCTGAATTTAATTGTTTATGCAAATGAATCTGACAAAGGGCCCAATTTACCAAGATATTTTCTGAAACAGATCTGCTATCCTGTAATGACTCCGATTTAAGATCTCATGCATAGCTAATGAAGGAAAGGTTCATGGGAAGCGTGGGCATTTCATATACAGCATATGCATGTATATAAAACCGGGGTTTGTGCATTTCATATTCAGCATATATATGTATATAATACCGGTGCGGGGTTGATGATATTACATGCAAAGAAATTGCCTCCGTTGAAATTCTGCTAACACCCCATAGAGCAAATTACATGGATGATTAATATTGACCATTTGGTATATGGCCGTGTTCTAAGCGACACGTACATGAAGGCCATAAATTAATTTCTTAAATAAAAATCAAATCTTTAGCTACTAATGACTGCCGTAGGAGGTCGACCGCAATTTTTGGCGAGGATTTTTTGGCATGAAGAGAAAACAAAATCATGTATTTAGGTATAAATGTATTCTGTTTATTTAGATTACAATTTCTGAAATATAACTATCAGAAATATAGTGATGTGGTATGATTGCCTTTCAGACACATACAAATGTATCTACAAATTGTTGAGGATGTACTCAACTATAAGACACTTGTACGACAATACGCAAAACCCAAGCATGCTAAATTGTTACACCATTTAAATGAGATAAGCAACGATACAAATTGTTTGAAAACAGGAAAAACAAAAACCAACGACTTATCGAAGAATAATAGCAACATTAAGTAAAAATGCACGTGATCATTAACACCTTTCCGATATCTGTGTATTTATCCGGAGCACCTGAGATCACATCCGAGTGCGTGTTGCTCAGTCTTTAATTTTCTATGCTGTGTTGAGCATACTTTCGTTTTTCGTTTTGGAAACTGACACTATCAGTTTGTTTTCAATTGATGAATTCAATTATTCCTTTGGTATTCTTTCGCCTCTTTTTTACTCCAAGCTGGTTGGGAGAACAAGTAACAGCATCCCTATTCTAATTCTACACAGGATTTGGCCACCACAGATAGTCTATTTAAGATAGGATTTATGGCGCCAAATCCAACACTTCAGCGAACATGTATTTACCCTGAATGCAATTGCATCAAATTGTATAATTTTGTATCAAATTAACATTTGTGGAATTTCATTTCAAACAAAGTGATATTGATGGTTAATCAACTCAAGTCAACGGGAACATATTAAAATAACTAAAAGCATAGAGAAAAAAATGTAATGTCTGTAAAGAAGATAAATGTTATCGATATAAAGTAGTTACAATTGATAAGTCTCAAAAACATTTTAGAGTACAAAGAAATAGTTAGACTCATTGATGATAAAGTGTGCGTGGGGAGTAATACAACAACGTTTTTGTTGATTTTCTTATCTTTTTTTTTTCAAAACCAATAATTATAGAGGCGACAAATAGCATAACATCATTTTAGTTGATAACTTATCTTTGTTTTTTGGCGCCAATGATTTCAAAAGTAACGACGAATAGTGCGTGAGGAATCGTGATATACCGGCTGTTATGTAGAGTTTTTATTGACTTTCGTTACTAAAGTTTGTCTAACCTGAACTATTATACAACTTGTTATGTAATAATTTACTAATTGAATTACAGAATAAAACTAAGAGTTTTATCAAAAGAATATCTTGTGCTTAATTTTAATCTGAATTTTAACAAGTCCTGTCAGAAAGCTACCAAGATATTAACTATTTTATCAAATAACAAAATTCACTTCTTTGCTTTAGTATCCAGTTTTATCCCTTGTGAAAGATAGGTTAGGTTGTTATATTGCATGATTCTAACTGTTTTATTGCGTAACTGCAATTTCTTGAATATGATATAAGATCGATTGATGTTTGTTAAACATCCAGTGGCAAATAATGCATGCATCTTCAGAACACTACAATAGATACATTAGGTAGGTTCTGCAAAGTTGGTTTAATGGCATAAAAGGGGATATGAAGTTATTTTTGATTGGGGAAAGAAATAGTTTATTGTCGAGCCTGCAACTTTTGTTGCAGAAAGCTCGACATAGGGATAGTGATCCGGCGGCGGCAGCGGCGGTGTTAGCTCACTTCTTAAAAGCTATATATTTTAGAAGGTGGAAGACCTGGATGCTTCATATTTTGTATATAGATGCCTCATGTTACGAAGTTTCCGTCAGTCACATGTCTATTGTCCTTGACCTCATTTTCATGGTTCAGTGACCACTTGAAAAAAAAGTTCAGATTTTTTGTAATGTTAAATTCTCTCTTACTGTAAGTAATAGGATAACTATATTTCGTATGTGCGTACCTTGCAAGGTCCTCATGCCTGTCAGACAGTTTTCACTTGACCTCGACCTCATTTCATGGATCACTGAACAAGGTTAAGTTTTGGTGGTCAAGTCCATATCTCAGAAACTATAAGCAATAGGTCTAGTATATTCGGTGTATGGAAGGACTGTAAGGTGTACATGTCCAACTGGCAGGTGTCATCTGACCTTGACCTCATTTTCATGGTTCAGTGGTTATAGTTAAGTTTTTGTGTTTTGGTCTGTTTTTCTCATACTTTATGCAATAGGTTTACTATATTTGTTGTATGGAATGATTGTAAGGTGTACATGTCTAGCGGGCAGATGTCATCTGACCTTGACCTCATTTTCATGGTTCAGTGGTTATAGTTAAGTTTTTGTGTTTTGGTCTGTTTTTCTCATACTTTATGCAATAGGTTTACTATATTTGTTGTATGGAATGATTGTAAGGTGTACATGTCTAGCGGGCAGATGTCATCTGACCTTGACCTTATTTTCATGGTTCAGTGGTCAAAGTTAAGTTTTTGAGTTTTGGTCTTTTTATCTAATACTATATGTCATAGGTCAACTATATTTGGTGTACGGAAATATTTTATGATCTATATGTCAGTCGTGCAGGTTTTATTTGACCTTGACCTGGTTTTCATGGTTCATTGCTCAGTGTTAAGTTTTTGTGTTTTGGTCTATTTTCTTTAACTATAAGCAGTAGGCTCAACTATATTTGTCATGTTTGTTGTATGGAAGCATTGTTAGCTGTACATGTCTGCCTGGCATATGGTTCAACTGACCTTGGCCTCATTTTCATGATTCATGTTAAGTTTATGTGACAGTCGTAATAAAGCTTTATATTTAGGAGTATCAACATGATATCAATGATTAGTAAAGAAGGCGAGACATTTCAGTGTGTGCACTCTTGTTGTAATAGGTCATCTACGGTCTTTCAAAGATTTACCACAATTATACAAATAAGATGTGGTATTGTTGTCAATGAGAAAAGTCACAACATGAGACAAATTGACATGGAAATTTACAAATATTAGTCACCGTACAGCCATCAACAATGAGTAAATCCAATAATGCATAGTTATAAAAGGACCTGAAATGACAAATGACAAACAATTCAAAGCCAGAATACTAACGACCTGATCTGTGTACCAAATTATGAACAATAGCAAATATGATATACAGCAACAAACGACAACCACTGAATAACAATCTCCTGACCTTTGACAGGCACATACATAATGCGGCGGGGTTAAACTATTTGTAAGGCGCCAATCCTCTTCTATAACCTGGAACAGTAGTTTCATAGAACAACACAATAATAAACTATAAAACTCAAAGAAAAGGCCTTAACTTTTAAGATTGATACATAGCAGATATAAATCTTAAAACACTAACTAGACGTGGCAGGGTACTTAATCATTCCCACGACAAAAAGACACGACGTACAGACAACAAATTCAAAGCCAATAACATTAAAAAAAAACATCATAATCTATGACTACAGTACTGTTCAATTTGCAGAGAGTACGGTATATCCCTACAAGAAGAATCGTATATAAGTTACCCCCTTTTTTTCCATAGAAACCCGCCACCTCTTTTGCTTTAGCTTTACTCCCTGCTTATAGAAGTCCATGGATAACGAAATATCTGAACTACAGCAAACCCTTCTGATATATTATCTTAAAAGATTGCATCTATACATACTACATAATACCATCGATAACGATATACATGCACTCGATATTATGAAATTTTGAATGCGAGGCTTACAGAACATTGTCAAAATTATTCATTTAAAGATTACGAGTTGAGAAGTATTGTACTGCACGGGGTTAGCCATTGTAACTCTGGTGGAAAGTGTTTTGATTGGCAATCAGTCCAGATCTTATTTATATATTAAATATTGTTAAATGGTCATACGCTGTCAAATTCATGTTCACAGATTTGACATGAATTCTCATTTTTGATTTATAACATACTACAACGTATATTCAAATTATAAAAAAAGTCTGAATTAAACATGGGCTCGAGAATATGTTTCGGCATTTTACGTACGTGTATATAAGTCTAGGCTTTTTGGGGCGGCATCCGAAACCGCCGACGATCATCGTGGTCATATAACCTGATATTAAACAAAAATATAAATAGCTAGCGAATTCGTGCAATTAAATTTTTGTAGGTGTCATTGTTTTCATATTATAGGTTAACAGTATATGATAATCATCGGTTTCAACATGTATAAGAACGAGTTTTTGTGGATCGAATCAGTCAATCAAATGGTTTATCCTTGATTCATTTTAAATGTTTACATTTTTCCATTTAATAACTGAACACGACTAATTCATGCGTTACCCTTTTTCACATAAGGGGGTAAATTAAATGTGACTTAAAATAACGGATTCAATCAGGTCGAAATTTTCAGTGCAATAAATGATACAGCACCGATATTTTAGCATATTTTGACAAAAAAATAACCAAACTTGCTTTCAGCGGCGAATTTTTATTTCACTATTGAAATTTTGAATAATTAAACATAAAAAATCATACTTGCACTTAATTGTTTGTATATCTTTCAGCTTTTAGTGATACAATCTTGTTTCTCATGATTTGTTGGACGATACCTATGAAAATGTCTCGAAAAGATATAGCGAGACTTACATGATACAAACTTAATAAACGTGGTAAATTAAACTGGTCAGAACCGGTATAAATGCGCACATTTAATTAGAGAAAATATCATATCTAATAGAAATACGTTATTTTTGAAGATCTTACACTGGTTAACACACACATGCAATCATTACGTTCGTGCTTATACTCGTTAATATCAGCTGTTGAAAATACTTATTTTATCATCTCTTTTTCCTGTGAATTTTAAATTTCAATGGCTTTTAATGTTTTCCGTTAAAATTTTTAATACTGAAATTTTATTTGAAGTCACTAATTTTATGGATGAAAATGTTTTAGAACTTGGATAATAAATATCAATCAATCAAAAAAAAAACGCTATTAAAAGAATTGAATGGCTCTTAAAATCACGAAATTGGTACTGTTCAACAATTATAACATCTAGTTATGCATCATAAAAGCAGCATGATGTTTTATCAACAACTGTTTGAATCAAAGATATAATAATTTACTTGATTTCACGTGTTTTAAACTCGCTATCTTCATTTTATTTATTTCAACTTTATTTTAATCAAATTTCTGATACGCAGATAAAATATAAAGTAAGCAATCACCAATCATAGTCTTGCTATTGCTGCAACTTTTTAGAAGCAGTACTGTATCCTGTTCTGTTTGTGCGATTTGACAATGTTCGTAATATAATTTGTAAAATAGTCAAATGTTAAGTTTTTTATTCCTTTGAATAAAGGCGTTAATGCAATTTTTAAAATTTTCTTTTACAGATAGCTCGGCATGCCACGTGTTTAACTTTGTCAGCCATGACAGTGGACCGAACACATTAACTCAATTGTTTTTGCTTTTCTTTTCAGGTGACTCTTCATGCCACGTGTTTAACTTTGTCAGCCATGACAGTGGACCGATATCATGCCATTGTTAATCCCATAGATTCCATGAACTGGCGGTCAACAAAGACGGCTTCGGCCATCAGTCTAGCAGTATGGGCAGGTAAATGGACAATCTAACAAATGTATTATAATTAATTTAACAGATTTATTTTCAAAATTGGTTTCTCAAGCATCGAGCATGCTTCAGTCTCGTGGCTTTTTCTCTCTCATGACACATTTTTTCGACGCTGATAAAACAAACAAATATACCTTTGAAATGCATACAGGAAAGAAAATTGTTTTTTGGAAATTTACTTTATTCCTCATTTACAATAGTAATAAACACATTTTTTTAAGTTTTCAATTTCTTTCTCAACCCACATCCAAATTTGGAATGCCATAAAAGTACGACAACCCTTAAAAGAACAAAAAAAATTTGTGAATCGCAAATATAATAACCCTGTAGAAATAAAATACAGTCACATTGACTAAAAACTTTCATAACTGTCACTAATAAATATATTTAAATATTGGGGACATTGAAGACTAGCATTTAAGAATTGAATGCTTTTTTTTTGTAACTTTATTGGGGTGTAAAACCGTTGACCGAAGTACAAAAAAATGTGCGAACGGTCAACGCTTTTACAACCCTATGAAGTTACAAAAAGAAGCATTCAATACTTATAATTACATTTTATAGCTATGATCATGAAAACACGAATTTTATATTTTTTTATTTAATTCACCTGTGCACTTTATTGTGGGACCACGTGTTATCGTATATGATAAGTTTTATTGACTGATGCAATTGCTTAAGGAATAACATGTGATGTGCAGTTAGCCAATCATAATAAAGTATAATAATTAAACATACATCTAATGTAATTATTACTACATATTCGAAAAATCTAAGAAAATTGGAAGACGTAAATAAGTCAAATTAATATCAAGATATTCAACATTATTATTCCAGAGTAGTTACAGACGTTAAGTTATTTCAAATATGTGGACATTTAATTCATAGTGTTATTGGCTCGCTCGTGTTGATTTCATTAGAATGCTTTCACACATCGGAACATATTCCAGAGAAATGGGCAAATGTCGTAGTCATTAAACGTGTTTATTTTTTCGTTGGTATCAACTTACAAATATAACATTTAGCGCATACAGCTGTTTAACTTATACTTACATATTAAGTTAGCTATAAAACAATGTTCAATCCATCATTTTCTACATCAGAAAATGCCTTTGACAAGTCAGGAATATATAAAAACAAAACCCATAAGCATCAGTATATACATAAGCATAAACATAAGCATAAGCAAAAATCATTAAAAACATGGATAAAATTCCAAGTTTTATGATGCCAAAAAATGCTATCCCTTATAATATGTCTTAATAAGTGTGTTATTTTCTGATAACAAAGTGCATTTTATATAGACGACTTTAAACTTCATTCATTTTCCTGTACATTTCTAGAATCACAAAGTTCTTGTTATAGCCCCACCAGTAGAACATGTAGAAGTCGATTGTTTCATGTCGTTATTTATGCAACCGGAGTAACTCTTTAATAAAAAGCTAGCATTTGTCAATGCAGAGAGATCATTATCGCCTTTAACAAAAACATACTTACAAAATGATATATTGCTATACATTACATTCAAACATTTGTATAATTATTTTTTAGTATCGCTATCAATTTGCTGCCCATACTTGATCTACACGAAAGTAACTGAAGTCGGAAAATTCGATGATATAGATTGCATTCCACAATGGCCGTCATTAGAATTTGATAAAGCCGTAACATTAGTTGTCGTCCTGACAACATTTGTGTTGCCGCTTACAGCCATAATAATCTGTTATGCTTGTATTTTGTTTCATTTATGGAGTGGAGCAAACAGGAAAAACAACCGACTTGAGGTATGGTATACAAATATGTATGTGCAGCGATTGTTTTGTACAAAAAGATGCTTTATAAAATATGCAAAGCAAAAAAGAATCAATTTCGAGAATAACGAAACATTAAATGAAACAAGAACAGGATGCACTTTACACGTTATTAATTTGAAAGGTATTTAGTGCTTGGCTACTGGTACATGTAGTATCGTGTCGACTCCAACCAACATAAATCATCAGTCAAAATATAAACACGAAGTTAATCTTATATATTTCGTCTGAAGTCTAAAACAGTAATACATTTTGAATGTACACTACTGCTACAAAAGTATATAGACGGCGTGCACAAAGTTGACGGCAACTGTAAAATGCACTTTTTAAATAGTTTTATACAACCGTGTTTAAAATATTTTTGAATAAGAATAAGAATAAGATTTTTTTTTATGATAAAATGATGACTGCATGCCATTAAAATCCACATTTCTAGTAAGGTAAATTGAAATTCAATCTATAAAGCATGAAACGGACATATAGAAAACGGCAAAAATGCGGTGTAACTTGTAACATTAAATAAGCATAAATTAGAGTTTTTGACCTAAAACTTATACAAATTCAACATATTTTCTTGCATTTTCGTATAAAAGAATTGTTCGGATTCGGACTCGGACATCACACGAAATTCATCCAAAAAAAAATCAAAAACGATCACGGTAGATACGTTTGAAATGATCTTCGTTATGTGTAAGAAGTAGTAATTTGGAAGGACTAATAATCGAAATGGAAAAATCGGCAAGAAAAATATGTAATTGCAATCTTTTGATTTTCAAAATAACTTGGTATTCCAAATGTGCATAACCAGAGGTTTAAAATAATCTGCAAAATATGAAGGATTCGATAGTCCAGACTGAACACCTGCATTTTTTTAATGTCCAGCTATTATGTTACAAACTAAAGAAATGACGTTTTAACGCTATTTTCTGAAAAGGGTCCACGACATAGTCGCTAATCATTTCCATTTCACTGCTCTTAGCATATATTCGTTTATATTTCCAGAATGTGCATTTGCTGCACTTTTTTGTTCGAAAGAAAAAAGAAATATGTTGAACTTAATATTTAAAGTTATGTGATAAACTAAGTGTCCAGTGTTTTTGTTACGCGCTTGTTTTCTTGGGGGAAATGCCAACGTCGTAAATGGTTTTAGTAGTTTGAAGACGTTACGTTTGTGGACTCAGCTTTGTGCACGCCGTCATAAGTGTCTATAAAATAAAAGAATACTTATTCTACCGTTTTCATGATAAAACTTTTAGGTTATAGTGCTGTTGTTTCAGTAACCTTTAACGTGAGCATAATTATTCATGGAAATTTAGTAGAAATTTAGTAATTTTTTTACAACTATGTGCTACTTGAATCTTATATGTTATTGAATAAGGTATTCCAATTGAACGCAATTGATTGTTGTTTGTTTAACGTCCAGTGGCTAGTATTTCATGCATATTTAGGACGCGAATACATAATAAACTTAAATGGTAGGTTCTGTGTAGTAGTGGGATGAAGATAAATGTGAGATTGTTATATACTATCTCCGAACAAAGAGTAAATGGAAAGGGACAACATTAATTAGATCTTGAAATAGGCCATAAATGAAACCCTTTCAAGATGGAAGCAATCTTGACCCTTTGATATATAGTGTGAATAAAAATTCATTGCGTTCGGGCCACGCTTTGTATTTATACGTTCTCCACAGGCAACGGAAGTGACTTTTGAGAGTCTTACCTCTCAACATAGAAACAGGACACAGGAAATTTTTTTAACACCCTGAAATATCTAGTACTCATCACGAATCGAGTCCGACTGCTTGATGATTAAAGAATATTAAATACTATAATACATGTAAATAATTATGTTCAAACCTTTTATAAAAAATATGACAGGACGAAAAGCATAAACATAATTAGGAAAATCATCTGTCGGACTTAAATAATCATATCTCAAACTCCGACCTCAATATTGTAAAATCAAACGTTACATATTAATTTTGTTTGATCTTTTATTACATTCGTATGCTTTATCCCGACTTGAATCTTTTTTTAATACCCAAAAATATTCTGGCTGCATATACCACTGATTGAAATAAGTCTAACTTAAATTTAATTTTTCAGAGAGAAAACAGTGCTCTTTCAGTTAAAAATGACAAGGCAGAAAGACAAGTTCGGAGAAAAAGACGAGTTACCCGGATGGTAGCAATTGTTGTTTTTCTGTTTGCTATATGTTGGTTACCTATTCACATACTTGCCATTTGTATAAAGTTTGACCCGAAATTTCCGAAAACAGACTCAATGCACTATTTCAAACTATTTGCTCACACACTATCTTACGCCAACTCTTGTGTAAACCCATTTGTGTATGCGTTTATAAATGAAGGATTTAGAAAAGCTATTATACGACGATCACCTAAATTATATCAATTGTGTAGTTGTTTATTGCGATCACCGATTGCGCAGGAAACGGATACAAGTATGGTAGATAAAGCCGTAGAAGCCAAACCCGGAATGGACGTGCATTCCGAATGTAGTACAGCAACACAGACTACAGCGTGTATATTTCATTAATCAAATATTAGTTTGGACATTTAAAAGGATGAAGAGGAATTATGTGAACCTAATATAACATTCATAACTCATATTTCCCTCTTTTACATGACGACTGAAAGGAATTATGATGATTTAATGAATGTTTATATAAAGCGATGTCAGAATTTTTTACGTCGCGTTCTGATTTTAGATTTATTCAACCAAGACTCCATGAGAAAATGGCAATATATATGTGACTATGACAACAGCATATAGCATTCTTAAAAGGCTCTAAGATTGAAGAAATATTAACTGTGATTTGCCTCAAAATTTTACATTTACAAAAAAAAAACATCAGACAATTGTGTCTATTAAAAAAAGAGGTGATTCTTATATTTTCATTAACAAATTCTGCAACAATTCTGTCAATAATTAAAAAAAAAGATACATAATTTATGTGTTACTCGTATATTAAAAAATGCCTTCTTCTGTTACTTCAAAATTATTCGAATGAAATTGTGAAAAATCCTTTTCGAGTGACTTTTTTTATTTAAACAGTTTAATTTTTTTTCGCAAAAAGTTTCATTAACGGTAGTATATAATTCAATGAAGTACCATCTACTCAAATAAGATTTTATCCGTTATGAATAATATAAAAATAAACACTAATACATGTATTGTCAAACTTTGTAAGATTGTTGTTTCCTGCAGCAGCAGTGTAATTGAATATGTTAAGTAATTTTCGGAATGGAAAAAAGGAGTAGGAAGAATAATGTTTTCACAAAGGAGGCAGTGTCAGTAAAGGTTCATATGGATTTGCAATACTCAGGAAAAAGCTTGATATTCATGGCCAATCCATACAGTGTTTTAGCTGTTTTATATAATTATATTCGCATGTGATGGCTACTAAACTAGTCAATATTTCTTTTAGATGTTTATTATAATTTGTTTAAAATGTGGTTTAACTTTCAATGCTTCTGTATTAAGGTGAATAAAAAAGAGAACATTATTACAAAGACATCCTGGTTTCGATGCCATCTAGATTGAACTATATATAATGCTCATGACCCATAAAACACTTGTCTTTTCTTTTGACTAAATGATGATGGTGATGTTTAATAACCTTAACTGGCTAAACATCCCTCGAACCTATTTGTAATTCATATACTTATGTTGGCTTGTTGTAGAAAATAAAACTTGTAAAAAGTACGTAAACAGTTCTTCTAATATAAGTCAGAATAATTTTTTTGAAGATTTAACAAAAAGAAAGAAAACTTTACATATTAACTTAAATGTTGATGTAGCTGACGATGAGTCGGATATGACATATCTTAAAGAGACGTACGAAGTCCAGAAATACTGTAAAAGCAGTCCGAATCGTATTAGATAACAAAAATAGAAACGTTAGATGTTAGACATAGATATTTCTCTTTATATTTGTATTTTATCTCAAAGCTAATAAAATCAAATTTCAATTCGACTGTGTCACTTTATTGGTACATATATGTATCCATTGTTCTTAATGTATTTAATAATTGGTACATTTTAGGATTATCGAAACAAGTAAAATCACAAAAATACTGAACTCCGAGGAAAATTCAAAGCGGAAAGTCCCCAATAAAATGGCAACATCTAAAATTCAAACATGTTAAACAGGCTGTCATATTCCTGACTTGTTACAGGCATGTAAGAATAAGAAGATGTGGTAAGATTTCCAAACAGACACCTCTCCATAAGAAACCAAATGACATAGATTTAGATTACTCTACGGTCTTCAACAATGAGCAAAACCAATAACGCATAGTCAGTTATAAAAGGAACACCTTACGTACAAATGCTAACCAATTCAAACGAGAAAATGTAACAACCGGATGGTTGCACAAAAAAATTAACGAAAAACAATATGGATATTCTGCAACAAACTACAAAAACTGAAGTGCATGCGCCTGGCTTAATACAGACACATACATAACGTCAATTATGAATCAGTTGATAGAAATAGGAACATGTTGTATGAGTGCTATCTAAGTCACAATTTGTAAAAGTAAACCATCATAGGTCAAAGTACGGTCTTCAATACGGAACCTTGGCATGCATATTTCGGGCGGGATAATGTCAATACTCATTCGTGATTAGCAGTAAATTCCATGTAGGGGATATAAGTATCAGATTGGGAGAGATCCCATGACCTCTTTAACACTCCTTGCGATCATGCAACTACGAAA
Organism: Mytilus edulis; assembly: GCA_019925275.1. Lineage (NCBI taxonomy): Eukaryota > Metazoa > Mollusca > Bivalvia > Mytilida > Mytilidae > Mytilus > Mytilus edulis. Next base: position 61,295,549 of record CM034354.1, on the reverse strand, counting down.
CCAGAGAAGCGATATAGACGGATAAAAGATATAATGATACTTAGCCCAAATGCAATTAAGGTATACAGGGGAAAACATTTTGAGACCAATGCTTGTGCTCAAAACACAAAAATTAGAACTTTGGGCATGGAATGAATTTGTTAGTCGTATACCAAATTAACTTATAATTCTAAAACGTGACGGAGCGTTTTTTTTTCTCTCAATTTTTCAATGTTATATATATATATACCGTTATAGTTTGGATATATTATTCAGTTTTAAGACATATCTATGCTTGCATGTGAAAAGGAAGTCATTGAAAGGGAATTATTTCAATGACACTCATACCGCATCTTATTATTTGTATCATGATGTAAATTCGACAAAAAGATGGTTCGGAGGCATTTTTTTTTATTGTTTGCCGAAACTGCAATCCTGGTGTCTTATCTTTGCTTCTGACCTACCATTTGTGTACTCACATGACCAACAAACGAGACAACACATGTGGAGCATGATCTGATTTTATACTGCTCCTTCGTCATCTGAATTCATCGGGTTTTGGTAATGTTCGTGTTGCTAAGTCATTAGTTTTCGATGTTGTGTTCCATAAACTGTTGTTTCTCTTTTAGTCGTTTTTTTTTAGTTTTGTCGTTTTGCTATGGTCTTGTCATTTGTTTTAGAATAATGTGTTTCAATTTCTTTGGTAAATTTTGTCTCTCCATAGTTCATATCAGAAAAGGAATCACTTCAGGAATTACATAGGTACAAATGAAGCATTTATATACTAAATATAGTATTGATCCTCCAATTACAACTATATTGTGTTTGTAAATTGCATAACTGTGATGTCTTGATGAGATACTAAATCATAAACCGTACAATTGGAAACCTTATAATCCATAGTCATGTTATAACTCTAATAAAAGTAATAAATAACGATGTACATTGTAGCTATAACTAACGATGTTTTTACTTTTTGATTATGGCATTTTCTTGGTTTGTTTTACTTGGTTCCTAATTTATACTTATTATGTTAAAGTTATTAATATAAAACAGTTGAAAGATGTCAGACAGATAATGCAACATTTCAGGTTCTTCGGTAATTTGTCCTTTCAGTCGGTTTGATCTTTACGGCAGTTTTGAGTCATACAGTTATTACGTAGACGATATGCTAGTCTAGTTAACTTAGTTATAAAACTGGTACTTTTTATAAGTATATTTTAAGAGAGATCAACAATCAATATTGAGAGACCAATATACAAAAATACAAAAACAGATTATGTAATAAGACATTCAATGCAATAAGATAAGGAAAAAACATGATTTTCTCTTTCAAATCACAAAATAATATACAATTTACCAGTAAGGCTAGCATAATGTGCATTTCTTGATCATGTGTTGTTCATAGATGTTTGTCCTTGATTGTTCATAATTTTTTTATGAGGTGTTGCGTTTTGGAGTGGTATGTTGTACAATTTTCCTGTTTTGCCATTTCTGTATGATATTATTCATGTTTTAATCGGTAACCATGGTAACGTATCAAGTTCGGTAAAAAGCAAAATCGGTAAAAGTTTCTATTTTCAAAGTTAACCTCTGTATACCTTTTTTTTGTAATTGTTACACTTGCGTATCATAAATACCCACTTGTTTTCATTACATGAGAAGGATGGTGGAGCTTATGTCTATTATAAATGACAAAAGGTTATCGTATCAATTTGGAGATATATATTCCGTAAGCAGGCGGTCTTACATTGTTGCTACATAGAAATAAAAAGTTCACAATAGGGAAACTGAAATTATTCTCTTTTGTCGTAGAAGTTTTGTTTTTACCGACCCATGGTAAATTTCTAAATCTAAGTCAGTATATGAGTCAGACTTTACTGTATCTGTTGTATCCTTTATCTTTGGTTCGATAGGACAGATGATTTCAACAAACTAAGACGTTTTTGAATGGAGTCAACATGCATTTATCAGATGACCATCTTTTGGTTAATACATAAGCGATTGAATCAAATCGTCATTCGAACAAACCATTATTTATCAAACTGTAGATGTTAGAACGAGTCACCTCACACATATTGTATAAAGTATGAGACAACAGTAGTATACCGATATTCAAGACTCATAAACCGCTTTTCAATATACAATGCAGATTTAAATTGAGAGAAACACAAGACCATGAAGACGGAGTGCGTCAATATAATAGAGTATTTAGTGCTCATTAATTATTTTGTTATTTGATTTTGCCATTTGATTTTGGACTTTCCGAATTGATTTTCCTCTAAGTTCAGTATTTTTGGAGATTTTACTTTTTTGCTGACGGGTAGTTATTCATTTACATTTATAAAAAAGAAAAACCACGTCCTAACAACAACACATGAAGATACTACTTTTCAATTTTACATCCGCTTCATCCCGATACACCAGTATAATCACAAAAGTCTTGCCCGAGGATTTATTTAGGTTGAGTGTTGATACAAAGAGATAAATTGAAAAAAACTGTATATTATTCCTAATGTAGATGTCTAACGTAACATGACATAGTGAAGATACATATATATGTAAGGGATTATATAAAGCCTTTGCAATCGTAACTGATATCGATAACATATTATAATACAGATACGGACCTTGATAAAGCCGTTGCTTATACATACAACATGCTATGGATTGTAGAAAACATACACTTCATTTTTGTAGACGAAACGCGCGTCTGGCGTATATACAAAATTTAGTCCTGGTATCTATGATGAGATTATTTATCATTATATACTACTTAAATAAAGTATATGTAATAGATACATATAAACGCAAACAGTTTTTGACGTCTTATAGCAGACAATATATCACCCGAGTTTACAAATGTCATAAAAGAGCTCTACTTCCAATAAAGACACATAACCCTTGAAATGCATCCACCATGAAGGCAATTAATGATCAGTTCGAGTTATTGTGCAGATTTGATAAATGACCTTGACATTTAGCAGCATTTCATGAAAATGAGAAGGATAATGTTACATATAGATTTCACCTGGGCCACGAGTGTGATATAATATATATCATATGCCAAGAACTGAAAAAGAAAAGAAATCCAAATAAAGATACCATAATGATCATTTTGTAACATGACGCGCTTTTTTTGTCTACTAAATACTCATGAAATATCGTATTGTACGTGATACAGTTATGGAGTTTATACATATATATTTGGATAGGATTTGTTGTCAAATATTGTCTTAACTTTTTAATCAATTTAAAAATCTATTTCTTAAATGTAACCTTATCTCAACATGGTCATTTTGTTTATGATCGTCACCATTATATAATTAACGGATAAACAAGTAAATTTGATGTCAAAATTCAATTTTTACCAATTAATATGCGATAAATGTCAATTGCTCATATGAAACACTTATTCAACAGTGTTGATTGTTGAAACACGGAACAAGTATTGTGAATTCAATTCTTAAGCTTAAGAATGTATTGACATTCAATCGATTAATACATGCAAGACAGTATATTTTGACATTTGAAATAAAAGATAGTAATAAATGTTTTCACGAAAATCATGTAAACTCTCAGATTCTATCACAAATATATGTCTTCTCTTTCCGAACACTGTAATCTCATTTCCACAAAGAATGGTGACAATGTTTATAATTAACGATATAATTCAATAACAACCACACTATTGGAGTCTCTTGACGGTTTGACATTTGACCAAATTACTTTTTATATAATCAGTTTCAAACAGGTTCAGTCAAGATCTATTAACTTAATTGATCTCGCTCAGATGGTCATTTATTATTTTCAATCCTTATAAATCTGTACAGTGAAGGCCTCTTGAGAATTAAGATAAATGATCAGTAACAGTTCAGCAAATCGGACTTTGTCGTCTCATGATTGTTCTTTTCATATATGAGGGTCTGGATCGGAGGGGCCCTTCATTGCTTGATTCTTAACTTATTTGGCCTATTTTCTATATGTCCTGTACCAAGTAAGGAAAATGGCCATTGTTATATTATAGTTCGTTTCTGTGTGTGTAACATTTTAACGTTGTGTCTCCGTTGTGTCGTTTGTTTTCTCTTATATTTGAGTGTGAATTCACATTACTATAAGACGTGTCACGATACTTTTCTATCCCACATTCAGGTATTTGGTTTTGATGTTATATTTGTTATTCTCATCGGATTTTGTATAATGCTTAGTCCGTTTCTGTGTATGTTACATTTTAATGTTGTGTCGTTGTTCTCCTCTTATATTTAATGCGTTTCCCCTAATTTTAGTTTGTTATTCCAATTTTTTTTTTGTCCATAGATTTACGAGTTTTGAACAGCGGTATACTACTATTGCCTTTATTTCTATCTTCTTTAAATTTTTGGCACTTTATTCTGCATTTTTTGCCAATTATTCTGTATTCTGTATACCCCATTTAGACCCAAATATCTTTCATCAATGAAATTCGTAGTGTATCACTCATTTTTTAAATTGATGTATCGTTAAAAAAACACCGGAAAAATAGTATCATAAGCCATTTTTAGACTTATTCTACTGTACTGGTTTTGCTCATTGTTGATCATGAAGATCGTGTGATGAGGTCTTGTTGTTTCAATCCTCGGTAGGTGGTTTCTTGGAAATAGTTGTTTCCAACATATCATAACTCCGATTATAAAATGAAATGTTTTAATAAAATAGCTGAATCAAGTGCACCTTTTTGATATCCTTACCTATAAAGTCAATGAGTATCAATCGAAACTACAAGTTAGCGTCAATTATTAAAAATATCCAAATGCTAAAAAAGTGACATCATAAAAATTCCGAACTCCGAGAACAGCTAAAAACGGTAAGCTCCTATTCAAATGGCATAATAAAAAACTCAAACATATCAAAATGTAAAATCAGAAAAAATACCGAACTCCAAGGAAAATTAAACGGATGGATAACAACTGTTATATTCCTGACTTGGTACGGTTATTTTGTTATGCAGAAATTGTTAGATTAATCGCGTGCAAATGCTAAACAGGAAAATATTTGTTACTATAACTGCACAGTTAGGGTTCTTTTTGGATTTAACTTTGTTGTCAGTAATAGCTAGGACATACGGACTATGTCGTGTTATAATGATTTTTTCTATCTATTTAAAACCTTGAAACTTGATGTGTTTTATTTAAATAGTAATTAGTGAATTTACAGCAAATTATTTTAAGGGCAAGATAAAGAGCTTCGTATAAGGAAAATTGTATGATAATTGTAAAAAGAAATTCTAGAATACTAGTAGATGATTGCTAAATTAAAATAACGCTGTTAAATTAGACTATTAGGGGTCGAATAAAGTTCTCATTCTATATATTTGTCATATGAAATTTAAGTATTAGACCTTGAAAAATTATATTCCTTTACCATTTATCCTTACCATTGTGAATGACGAATAATAGTCTAATGATAATAGAATGTAAGATTTTCAAAATGTTACCATCGTATATTACAATCAAATGTCCAAAGAAAAGTGAGTGAAAATTGAGTGTGATGCTTGAATTATTTTAAGTTTGACTATTACTCAGTACCATAAATTCTTCATAGATACCAGGACTAAATTTATATATACGCCAGATGCGCGTTTCGTCTACGAAAGACTCATCAGTGACGCTCGAATTCAAAAAAGTTCAAAAAAGCCAAATAAAGTACGAAGTTGAAGAGCATTGAGATCCAAAATTCCTAAAAGTGTTGCAAAATACAGCTAAGGTAATATATGCCTGAGGTAGAAAAGCCTTAGTAAATTTTTTTTAAACAGTTAAATTATAAATATAACAATATCAATGATAATTCATATCAGCACAAAAAGTTGTATTTGAAGAATTGACTTGAGGATTGAAAATATAATGAAATGAAAAAACTGCAAAATAGAATAATAGACACAAACTGTCAAAAAAACGTCTCTCATAATCTTTCTTAGTTTCCAATGTTATTATAATACATCATAAGCTTAGAGGTTTTAGTATACTCTATGTGATGAAATTATCGATTGAATAGGCAAAATACTACATTTTAACATAATTAATGTAACTGAAAGTATACAATATTGATTTTAAAAATTAATTGCCATCAAAATACTTAAAGACAAGATGTATAAGGTCAATTATTCATCCTTTAACAATTGACAAATGTCACTGCAATACTTTTTCCAGATGACAAAGACTGAAATCGATCTCGGTCTAAGATTTTGATGGTAGAATTGTGTTTTTTCTGTTAAATTGCAAGATATATAATTTTTTAATCTATTTTGAAAAGATACCAACACCCTACAGACACGAATTGAAGGTGTAAACATATGCATTTTAGCACTAAACAAAAATCACCGCAACATTTTCTGAGATGCAGAAACTTATATTGATCTAAGTTGACCATTTGTGTTACAGAAACGTATTTTTACCGTAGTAATGTAGAAAGAAAAATAAAAGCACATTGTTCATGAAAGTTATCAAATTAATAAGTACAGAAACATTGCGGTACCAGGATTGAAATATTACACTGTATACTTACATGTACAACCATTTTATATAACTCTTACGCATGCAACCAGTAATTATCTTTTATTATGTTCGAATATAGCGTTTTCATTGTCCTTTCGTGTATAATATTTTACTTAATTCCTTACAACTGAAAAATTATTATTGACATTTTGATTGACTGTGTCGCCAAATTCTATAACCATCCTTTTTAATAACAATTATAGCTTATCACAATTAATTGTGAGGAGGACGGGGTTATTAGATGATGCAGACATATTGAAATGCCAAGTATAATTTGTAGCCTTTCAGTAGTAGTCTGGTGTTTATTCACTTCATTATGGTGCAATTTATATGATTTCATATATCTAATTGTGTTAATATAACGTTTGTTAATATAACAATAATCAGTGACCTCGTCGTAATATTTACCAATAGCTTGCTGTTAGGTATGTGTTGTGCTCAAAGTTGAACGAAATGCGATAAACTAGTGTTGCCCTTAGGTCATTGTGTTCTATGATGGATAGATTTTTCATTGACAATCATACAAAAATCCGTATTAATTTAAAGTAGTTTTTTTCCTGATTTATGAAATCATTGGATTATTTTCATTAACTTTTATATATATATCTATTTGTGTTCACATTTCAGACCTCTTCATAAAAAACATAAAATAGTCCATGTCAGATTGACAATACTTTTAATAATACAATCCTTTTTTGGACTTGTTCAGACGTCTGCACAAATGAAAACATAAGTCCGTCTTTGAGTTATATTATCTAAGCACTGTTGTATATATCTGTTCTTGTCATTTTTTAATTGAAATAATGAAATGGACAAAAATTGGCCTAATTGCTTGTCAATTACACACATTCATACTATTCGAAAACACAATAAGAAGTGTATATTTACCAGAGTCTGTTTTTGCACTAACAACATCTAGTTTTTTACAGGTACTATATAATTTTGATCACGATGCTGCACTAAGAAATAATTTGTCTTTTATTATTTCTAATCTTGGCTGACTTCTCTAGTTTGTCGATGTGATGAATTTGTGTAAGTTATGGTTTGACATGAAATTTAGTTCGTTGTTTGTGTATTTCTTAGTTTTTGTTTAGTTATTTAAGTACGAAGCCTAACTACATTCATCATTTTTATTTTTTTATTAGGAAATGAAATACATTCTTATATATCAGGTATTTCATTATAGGATATTTTTTTTAAATACTGTCATTTTCACAGACAGATTAGTGTTTTATATAAGTATATAATGTTACTTTTCTAAAGTGAGACTGATACATGTCCTTTTATAAAGTTTTTATGCTTGAATGATTATGTTAGTGATCTTTCAGAAATGTTGGTGACTGTTAGAAAACTGTAGATACAAGTACAGTGGGGACAAACACAACTATATGTTGAAAAATAGAGAACAAATGGACAGACGTACAATAAAAGATTGAGAAACTCGCAAAGATAGTAAAAAGAGTACCGAACTTAATGATGTTATTTGTTATATTGAAACATCGAACTAAATAAAACATCAAAATCAAACGTTAAACTATCAATGAATGTAACACGTACACACATTTGTTAAATTCCTGGTTTGGTATAAGAAAAACATATTTGTTTTAACATGACCTGCCATTAAGGTTTAAGCGGCTTTTGGCAAGTTTAATTACAAATTACTATGATAAAGAAATTGCACGGTTATCATTTTTATGTATATAGAACTTAAACGTCTAAGACATAGACTAAGCAAGCAATACTAGTAAAAGTATAATAACGTATTAAAATATAATTCAGTGTTTTTTTATAATTGGGAAACTATTAAAACTTTTCTCAATGTGCATTATTCCGACTTTGAAAAGTTTTATTAAATACATTTTTTTAAAGGAAGCTTTTGTTAGTATGATTATTTGTTTTTTGAATGAACTGTCATTTTATGCAAATAAATATTTGTTTCTCCCTTTGTTCACAAATGTTTAATGTGCATTATTCAAGAGTGTTTTGAGTTTTATGCATTCTTAATGTTTGAAAAAATCGACATTCAAAGTGATATAAAAATTACAATTGCTTTTTTGTTCTCTCGGGATAAATTTACATGAAAGTATGTTGGCGTCAATATTATACTTTTATTAGCAAAACGAATTTTGATTGCTGCTTAACATATGTACTAAAAGTTCAATTATTGAGAACATTTAAGTAGTGTACGAACGTTATGGTATCACGCAGATTTATCAAACCAGAAATCGTGCTTGTGCTTTGAGAAAATCTAAATATATTTCGGAGTTACCAGGAACATGAATCTGTAGCATTCTCATTATTCATCAGTCAAATACGTGTATCATCGATAGTACACAATCTTTAAAAGATTATACAATTTTATCAGTTAAACCAATTGCAAATTTTCGGTTTTGTACGTTTATAATGTTTAGTATTCAAAACTTGTACGATTGCTCAATATAAGTATAGGCATATTTGGTCATAATATACATAAACTAGAGATTTTGGTTAATATACATTGTATATGAGAAGGTAAACTTACGAGGCAAATAATTAATTGCCAACAAAAAGATGTAAACGATATACAATCTTGGTCTATAAAAAGCTGTGAGTAAATTTAAATGGGTCTTAAACATTTTTGCTATCAACCATATTTGCTCAATTTCAAACAAAACATCAAAGTATTGTATGAAAGAGAAGCGTAAGATAAACACTTACAAAGTAACTTCATTGAAGACGAAACGCGCGTTTGGCTTACCGAATTATTAGTTTGCGTTTCTCTCGTAAGAACAGGTAGATGAACATGTGTCCGAAATAATGTTGGATATTTGGTAAGATATATCTTACATGTCTTAAGTATATTTACACTCTTAGAGGTTAAACATTCCCAGGTTTATAACTTTACAGATATCGCATTGCCGGTGTTACTGTTTCATCAAATCAACACAGAGGAACAGGCTGCCTACAAAGTTTACACAAAATTATTTAAACCCAATGCAAAGGTTTTTAGACTACATACTCACTGATGTCAAACACCCGACTTGTGTTAAATTTTATTTGTTGTTGAATTAACTGTTGTTTATGTCTGATATTTTATATTTATATTTTTTTCGTTCCATTTATTTTTTTCATCGCCCTGGACAATAAATATTTGAAGATATGTTTAAGTAGACTGCCATCTATTGTTGAAGTTTGACAACCTCTAGAATCCTTGCTTATGTTTTACCTAACCCTTTTATGAGGTAAACTCCGACGATATTAGTTTGTTGATTGTTAAATCTCGATTATATGCTGGTGACAATTTATTGTGTTTACTATATAACATCATTTTGAATTTTGATTTTTTTTCCAATGCTTTATAATTTGCTTTTAAAATCATTTATTATTCTTTATTAAACATTCGGTTTACGAACTCGTATTTCCTCGGATTCATTATAATTGATAAACTTTAGAATAAATGATTGACAATATGTAGTATATGCATGTCGATTTTACAAAATTATTATGACTATTTCTGCAACAGATATATATATATATATATATATATATACAACTCGTCTAAACATCAACCCAACAATGTTAGATCTGTAAATTTGCTTTCGCAAATTTTTGGTTCTTCCCTCGCCGGGATTCGAACCCATGCTACTGTGATATCGTGACACCAAATCGCCTGCACTGCAGCCGTCCCGCTAGACCACACGACCACCTGGGCTCTCAAAAAAAGAGCTTTCGCTGGCCATGTGTTACCTTTCCACGTCAGTTTTAATCTAGCGGCGTACTACAGTACATGATATATAAGGCATGAAGATGTTATTGTTACAGATCAGCTAAAATATCTATAGTAAAGGATCCTACAAATTAATGTAAGATACAGTCACAGAAAATAATTATATTCATAAGTACATCTGAGTCAGTGACAACCCTACAACAGATGTATCCATCGGATCGCCATCAATGATGGTGATACATGGCTGTGTACATAATGTATATACAACTCGTCTAAACATCAACCCAACAATGTTAGATCAAGCTCTTTTTTTGAGAGCCCAGGTGGTCGTGTGGTCTAGCGGGACGGCTGCAGTGCAGGCGATTTGGTGTCACGATATCACAGTAGCATGGGTTCGAATCCCGGCGAGGGAAGAACCAAAAATTTGCGAAAGCAAATTTACAGATCTAACATTGTTGGGTTGATGTTTAGACGAGTTGTATATACATTATGTACACAGCCATGTATCACCATCATTGATGGCGATCCGATGGATACATCTGTTGTAGGGTTGTCACTGACTCAGACGTACTTATATATATATACATATATATGAACAATAAATTTTGTAAAGAAATATCCATTATAAACAAAATTGGATTACATTATCGCAGTGTGATATGATAGTATATAACGCATTATATGTATACCTGTCCAGAGTCAGAAATATGATGTTCAATAACTGTCGTTTTTTTATGTGGTGCATAAAATGTTCTTGTTTCTCGTTTTTTTGTATATAATAGACATTTATAGCTTGTTGTTCGATGTTCAGTATGATCCAAAGCTCCGTGTTGAAGACCCTACTTTGACTTATAATAATTATCTTTTACTTGGATTGAGAGGATATGTCATTGGCACTCAAACCTCATCTTAAAATTATCTTGTCAAAGAAGTAGAATGACTGAAAGCAGAAAGCAAAACATATACATTAATGACTTTACAAGATTACAATTACTCACGATACATCTAATTAATCTATTACTGAAGTGTAGAAAAAGAATAGTTTAGTTAAGTGCACAGAACTACATCAAAGATGACGATAAAACTAAAAAGGATAATAAAACATCAAACGATTTGTTCTTATTAACATCTTGTTTTGCAGTGAAGATTCATAAAAATAAATTAACGTTATAGTTATTATCACATTCTTGGGGTTTGCTTGTTTTTCGTTTGTTTTTTTCTTCAAAGAAAAGAACCGAAAGTGTGATACATGCAACATTCATCACTGACAAAAAGTAAAAATGAAACAATCTTGTTTTATGCACTGGGTTTATACAACTTAAGTGTTTCTTTAATTGAAATATTAATTCAAAATTACACAGGAAATATTTTGCAATACAGCTTTGAGATAAAAGAAAGATACACGTTTGTGATTTAGATTGCAGTTACTGATAAAATTGCTAAATTATAGTTAGTTAACAAATCAATTCCATGTAATTGTTCTCATGTCTTGTAATGCTTATGTTGTATTGTAATAATATTATAAGTGTAAAAAGCGTAATTAATTCAAATGTGATATCTGAATCCATGTCATAAGGCAACTTGTGTTATCTGGTGCCTTTTTGGTTGTATCATTTTTTGTAATGAATATTGTAAGTGTTTCTCGTTTCTCGTTTTCCAATTTTTCAAACGGATCAGATCGCTGGTTTTCCTGTTTAAATGGTTTTACACTTGTCATATGGGGAACTTTATAGCTGGCTGTTTGGTGTGAGCCAAGGCACCGTCTTGAAGACATATAACGACTTGATTTTTCAAATTGTGTTTTGGATGGAGAGTTGTCTCATTGGTATTCATACACCATCTTTTATATCTATTGTAACAATCTTCAATAACAATCAAGAAAAGTCACAATTATAATGCAGTTAACTCCTGAACTTTTTTTTATAAATTACAGTTTATAGCACTAAATGATTGAAAGCTTAAAGAGGATAACAACGATTAATTGTTAGAATAAAAGTACATAAAATAAAAAAATATATTTATAAACTCGGAACTAAAATATGTTGGTATTACTTTACATAATTTGATATTATTTTATTTTTTTTCTTGTAACTAGTTACCAATGTTCAACGAATTGCTGTAAAAGGAGATATTCATAAACAGGCATTCTTTGGAAAATAAGCACAAATAATCATATAATCGATCCAACTGTGTGCAGTCTATATAAAACATTTAACACGCACACCTTGGTTGCTTTCGGCTGTTTTCTGTCCTTTGGTCGGGTTGTTGTTGTCTCTTTGACACATTCTACATTTATATTCTCAATTGTACGTTAGGTACACTTATTATCAGTACTGTGTTGCTGACTTATTAGACGGTATAATTAGCATATTGTGTTATGGATGCATACAAGGGTACGCCTACCCTATTGATGCAACTAGATAATTCACCTAACTGAATGACTGTTAGTATAGGTTTCGTTTATTTCCGAAGTCGATTATAAAACCGTTGTTTCGAATTCAATTTTTGTTTGAAATATTTAGTGCATGCATAAGGGGTACATTTGTAATTGGAATCTGTTCTAGGAAAAATTCAAATCAACACGGATAAGTTAAATGCGTCCGAAGCACTTTTCCTAAAAAACCTTTATCGGCAACGCTCAAAATTGAATATTTGAAACAGTTAAAGACTTAAGATGAATTTGGCTATTTGTTTTCGTTATTTTTTGTCATATAGCTCTTAAACGGGTTCGGTACTTATACATCTTCGGATTTCAAATGTTTGGCTTTGGGCGTTCCTGATGAAATTAAATCCAGAAAAGTACTTAGGAAGCATGACATTATTAAACGTGTTGCTTTGCATTTTTTAAAGAGTTATACAATCAAGAGTTACCTGAATTAAAAGCCAAATTTTTCTAAGAATAACTTTGACCGAGGGAGTTGAAATGCTAGTTTCTTTATAATTTCATAATAAATAAACGGACACATTTTAAAAGGTTTGTATGACAAATGTGAGTACGGAAGAAAATACTACTTTGCTAATGATACCACCAGGGACTGGTAGTCTACCAGGAGAGGTATCTTACTAGCTTTCATTAATTTCGAATACTGTTCTAACTCATTTTATCAATATATTCCCTATGAATTTACACTGTTTGATTTTTAATATATGATTTTATATTTCTGTCCCATGTTAGGCGAGAGTGCAACGTCACAAATTTTTATAACTTTTCATATAATTCTTCATGTAATCATCTGAAGCCAGGAGCTTGTATTGCTGTGTACAATATTTGTATTTTATGAATTGTTGTCGTATAGATAAAAAGAATAGTCTCTGTTTAATCTTACATCTGGATTTTGTTCATTTTTGAAAAAGAATGATTCTTGGTTGCTAAACTTGGCAATCATTTTTAAAGCTGATTTTTAGAACTGTGACTTGGAATGGTTCTTTTAGGCATAATCAGCAGATTTCTGATAACTAAATTTCTTATCCGTAAACTGCATCTAAGTTGCAGACGTTACGTAATTATCCAAGTTTTAGCAGTTTAATATTGAAAAATCAAAATACCGTATCTTATTGGTATCTGTGATATGTATTTGTGGATAGAAAATGGATATCAATACTCGTATGTATTTGTGAACATTTCCTTCAATATTATACAAAAATGTTCAACATATATGTTTCCCTGTTATTTATCATAAGTAATGACTTACTGTCGCTATATAAACGTGAAACTACAGTTGTCTGAATTGTATTTACATGATAAAAAAAGTATTAAACTACTATAAATACGGTCTCCTTTATTTTACAAAATCTTTAAAACAACAGCTTTAAATGTAAAAGCATACAGAGTAGAAACAGAGGCAGTTAGTGTGTAATTAGAATGTTACTTAATACATAGTTCAGAATTACACTTGAATGTTTAAGTGATATTTTACTCAGCTTCAGCTTTGTTCAATCTATTATGTTAAAAGGCCATTAGTAATTCTCAAAAAGTAAAATATAATATAATTTTATTCATCTTAACAGTTCAGGCCATTACACAAACCATTCCACAATCTTTGATGTTTATTTTCAGCACTGTTGTATATAATGTGCAGTGAGTTTATAACCAGTTAAGACTAACGAATTGTTATTTATTAAAAACTTATGACCACAATTTACCATCGAATGGAACATATAAACCTTCGCTTATAATCAGACAGAAAAACACGATGAGATACGATGAACTCAGCAAGGTATTTTTAAAAAGTGCAAAAACGCATTCTTGAAAGTACATCACTCCCCAGCAAATTATACTTGATTTCTGAACAACAAGCCATTTTACATTTATAAGTAAATCATTGGTTGCAATAAGTGTATTCTTCCCGTGGATTGATTTAGTCGAGCGATTATGTTTTTCCGGATATAGATATTTGAAAGTTCATTTTTAGATTTTAAAACTTCCATAAAAAGATATCCACTCTGTGTTTAATATGCCTAGTGGTCTTCGTTTCAATTAAATAGTTTTATATTCTGTATCCGAAATCAGTATATTTCATAGGATTTCTTAAAGTATGAGCTGAATTGACATGATTTTTGTTAATATTATCATTTTTGTTTATGAATTTTAAAAGCCAAAGAAGCTTATATCTTTTAAGACGAAAAAAAAATTCCAAATTTTGCACTTACGAAACCATTTTCTGGAATAACCTTCATCTAAAATTTTGAGATCCCAAAAATTGCAGTCACGATGTTAAGGTACTAAACCAAACTTAACGCTACATGACGATAAGATGGACTTAGAATAATCACAACAGCTCTCTGATAAAAGAATTTTTTTATAAGAATGATTTTTTTGCAAACCAAACGCAACATTTTAGTAGAAAACTAACAATTACAAATTTGCACAAATTGAATGCAGTATGTCGGAATAAAGTTACTAACTTCTACGCCATTTGGTGTCTGATGGTCAAATGTCGTATTAGAAAATTAAACATATCATTTTTTTTCATAATTTGTGATAATACTCTTTGCAGCTAGTCATTAACAACACAACGTCTATTGAAATTCCTTAAATATTGATCAATTCAAATCATTAATTGGTTAACAATTGCTAAATGTCAGGTCTTTTATGTAACATTTATGCTTCAAATTTTCAATAATCCGAACTAAATATTTGCATCCGTATTACGTCTGTATACATGATAATTATAATATAAAAATCAGTGAAACAGGATTGTTTTGAACATTAGTTTCACCATCTGGATACAGGAATTTGTTAATATCATCTAGAACCGTCATTGCATAGATACTACTTTTTAAGCCATCGCGTAATTATCACATTAACATTTTATGATGCGTTGCTGTCTTTTGATCACTGTTGTGTTTTCGAAACATTTATAACCAAGCTTTTGAGATTTTAAAGGCCACACAGTTAATATCTTAATGTCAGCAGCCTCATGTCTCGTAAAATGTCGATATTTCAATGACGTGTAACACAAAACTGATGGTGATTATTTGAAAAGTTTGACATAAAACTGTGTCCTCGTTTATGAAGAGATTACTCAAAAACAAAAGTAGTTTCACGAAGTGCGGACAGGAATTTTAATTTGTAACAAGGTGCAACTATTTGAGACAGTTTTCTTTCTTTTCTTTCAATATTTAAAATGAAAAATAAAAACAAGGAATGTGTTTAAGAAACAACATCCCGACCAAAGTGTTTAAAACATCCGAAAGCCACCAATGAGTCTTCAACATAGCGGGAAAATCCCGTGCCCTGCATTGGGCTTTAGCTAGCCAATATACAACCATGTGTACTAGTCTAGGGAAAATCGAAGTCATATCTAACTCAAAAACATATGATTTAACTAACATTTAAAATTATACAAAACAAACTAAGGATAAAGGCTGGTTTTCTCTTTTGAATAGTTTTACACTAGTAACTTTTTGGGGCTCTTAAAAGCTTGCTGTTAGATGTGAGCCAAGGCTCCTTGCTTGACCTATAATGGTTTACTTTTAAAAATTGTGACTTAGATGGAGAGTTGTCTCATTGGCACTCATACTACATGTTCCTACATCTATCTACTTTAACGAAAATATATTAAATAAACGATAAATGTTTTATCGGCAATTTCAACATTTTCTCTTTGAACTTACAGACTTATATTTTTAAGATCATGGACAATACTCGAATATATCAGGCAATTACGTCATGTATAAGTACAACAACATCCTAAAAAAACATCCGCATCAATTTATCTGAAACATATAATACATGAACGTTGTACAATAAACATATCCATATGGAGTTAATTTGTGATGACGATTAATATTTATGACTCATTAAGATTTTTAAGATTTTTAAGATCTGAATGTTGTAAAATTATTCTTAGAATTATGTTCCTATGTTGAGGATTTCTAATTTGGTATAACAGAATACAGCATTTAATCAGTTTGATATAATTCCATTTAGTACAAATGGATTGTTTTAATTTGTTTTGGTGTTATTTCATCGCTGTTTCTTAAAATACCTAAGATAAAAACATATCTGCACTTCAAAGATATGATGATACTAGGAATTGAATTGTACTCTTTAGGGAAACTATTAGAGGACATATGATTAAGTGTTATATCATATGTATTGGCAGGGAATAAGAGTGCAGAAACAATTGCATTATACAGTTATCAAGTATCTTTAAAGAAAAAATGCTTTGCATGAGAAAGATGTATTTCTTAATTTTAAATATTTTTTTGTTTAAAAATCATAAAATGTAGTCCAAATAGTATCTATTTTTTTATGCAGATGTTGTTTTCGGTAAACTATTTTGCATGTTTTAATCAATTACATATTTTGAAAATCACATGTGTTTTGTTTTAATTTAAAATGTGTTATTTTTTTGTATTTTAACAGAAAATAATATTCCCCTTAGTAAAAGTTTACAGAAGGGAGAGTAAAATGTAAGGAAAGGTCAATGAAACGAGCAAAACGTCATCAATTGCAAATAAATGAAACTACTTTATCATTCAGTTAGACAGGTGCCCAATTAAACCAAATAGAGACCTATTAAGAGAAATTATGAAACGAAAATATGCACGCCATTATTGATTTATAAGGTTAATAGTGGGACCACAGCTTACTTCATATTGTCGAGCCTGCAACTTTTGTTGCAGAAAGCTCGACATAGGGATAGTAATCCGGCGGCGGCGGCAGCGGCGGCGGTGTTAGCTAACTTTTTTAAAGCTTTATATTTTAGAAGGTGGAAGACCTGGATGCTTCATACTTTGTATATAGATGCCTCATGTTACGAAGTTTCCGTCAGTCACATGTCAAATGTTCTTGACCTCATTTTCATGGTTCAGTGACCACTTGAAAAAAAAGTTCAGATTTTTTGTAATGTTGAAATCTCTCTTATTATAAGTAATAGGATAATTATATTTGGTATGTGCGTACCTTGCAAGGTCCTCATGCCCGTCAGACAGTTTTCACTTGACCTCGACCTCATTTCATGGATCAGTGAACAAGGTTAAGTTTTGGTGGTCAAGTCCATATCTCAGATACTATAAGCAATAGGGCTAGTATATTCGGTGTATGGAAGGACTGTAAGGTGTACATGTCCAACTGACAGGTGTCATCTGACCTTGACCTCATTTTCATGGTTCAGTGGTTATAGTTAAGTTTTTGTGTTTTGGTGGGTTTTTCTCATACTTTATGCAATAGATCTACTATATTTGTTGTATGGAATAATTGTAAGGTGTACATGTCTAGCGGGCAGATGTCATCTGACCTTGACCTCATTTACATGGTTGAGTGGTCAAAGTTAAGTTTTTGAGTTTTGGTCTTTTTATCTAATACTATATGCCATAGGTCAACTATATTTGGTGTATGGAAATATTTTATGATCTATATGTCAGTCGCTTAGGTTTTATTTGACCTCAACTTCATTTTCACGGTTCATTGCTCAGTGTTAAGTTTTTGTGTTTTGGTCTTTTTTTCTTAAACTATAAGTATTAGGTCAACTATATTTGTTGTATGGAAGCGTTGTTAGCTGTACATGTGTGCCTTGCATGGTTCATCTAACCTTGACCTCATTTTCATGGTTCATTGGTCAATGTTTAGTTATCTTGGTTAATGTTAAGTTTATAAGACAGTTGTAATAAAGCTTTATACTTAGGACTATCAACATAATATCAATGATTAGTAAAGAAGGCGAGACATTTCAGCGTGTGCACTCTTGTTTAGATTTAACTGTCGCAAATTGAGTAGCGGTGCTAGGTCAACGGATATTTGTGACAGTAAAATCAAATTTTACGAAGACCAAACTTAAAATACAATACAGTTATCTCGATTCTAATGCAGCATATGAAAATGAATTCAATCACTGGGTCGATACCTCTGCTGGTGGACTATCAGTCCCCAAGGGTATCATCAGCTCAGTAGTCAGTGCTTCGGTACTGACACAATTTAACAAACTTTACTAAAATTGTCCGTTTTAAAAATTTTGAAATTATTTGTAAACTAACGTTTCAACTCCCTCAGGCAAAGTTGACTCTAGATGAATTTGGTTATTTATTTTTGGTATTTTTGACATATAGCTCTTCAACGATTTTCGGTACTTATATATCTTCGGATTTCAAATGTTTGGCTTTGAGCGTTCCTGATGAAGGTAAATCCAGAAAAACGCTTCGAACACAATAAATTATTAAACGTGTTGTTTTTTGTTTTTTTTTTATGAATATTTTGGCTTAAAATGACATGAATGAAAAAGTCAGCAAAACTGTTGAATGGTCTTTAGCAACTAAACAATGTGACTTCATATGTTGACTCACGATGTCAAACAAAAAACGCTAGACGTATTAATACCTTTCGTACGCTACGGAATGATAACAACGTTGATAAAAGAAGATCTTTGGGCTCAAAATGAGACTTTCATGTATATTTTGTGAGAAATTACATACACAAAAAATACGGAATTCAAAAAGGTGGCTTTCTTAATTACGGACTGGTAGAACGTGGAATTTACCCCTTCAAAATATTTGTCATCGTCCAATGAAAATTATCGTTACAAACATTTGAATGTATCACATAACAAACCATTCAAACATTGAACTGTGGTTTAAAAGGATGGGAACTCAAAATTGTAAAAGTTTTTTTCTGCAGATATAAAATCTCACAGAAAAGAGAGGTGAACAATTCCTAATTAATTATGATTGTTGTAATTGCTTGAAATATCTGTTCTTTTCTGTTGTATTTTGCTTGGTTATTTTAGTTTGTTTGTCTATCCAAATCTTTTGTATTTAGAAGGCAAAAAATTACAAAAGAAATTTAAAAAATATGAAGACTAACGTTTGGTTCAATTTGTAGTTTTGAAATCGCAAAGATTATGTTAAAGTCCTAAATAACAGATATAAGGTATTTGTTCAAGTAGGAAGTGTTAAATTAGTATCAATGGTTTTGGGGAAGTGTACTGAACGTTTCGGTTTCTTTAGTTTGAATGTTTCTATGCGATATCATGGGTTATTTCTGTCAAAGATACTTACCCGAGTTTTATTACATGTCTGTCAATTGATGTGTTCCTATAAGTCTTTTAGTATCATATTATTTCAAATGTAGCACACCGAATATTTGCATAAAACAATACATTATAACATTTTAAATGCAAGCTCAGCAAATCTAATTCACACGAATGCAATTATCTGATTTTTTGGTCATAATTCATACAAATGCAAGGGCTTTTTTATTTGTCAATTATGATCTGGTGAATATTGAAGTTCCATACACGTGCACAGGAAACATGATGTTTTCATTCTCTTCAGATAAACACGAAATCCTAAAAAAAGACTTGATGAAGTGCATTGGAAGAGTTCACCACATATGACAGCCATCATGTTGCTCACGTAAGTACTAACACGGTGAAAAGTATAATTCCTAGGTTGCATTCAGGATTATGTTAACGGTAATAGGAATTTAGCTTTGGGAATCTGAAAGACAGATAACCATAAGGGTCAACCAACTCATGATGATTTTACTACTTGGAAAACTTGGTTTAATAGTTTTCTAAACAGAAGCAACCTTCAATCAAGGAAATCATATCATGATGAAAAAAAATACCAGCTCTGGGATAACGTATTCACTGGGATATATTTACTGCATATACAGGTGCTGATGGGATGGTGCTACATAGAAACAAAGAAGGAAGCTGGAATCATCATTTCTGACATAAAAAATTAGTTCTCAGCTGATCTTCATTGTCAATTGTTAGATGTTAGTCAAGATATGAGGCAAACTTTACTGTATCTGCTGTATCGGCTGTACCTTGTATAAACTTATCTTACATTGAATATTTGAAGTTGAATATTTACATGGCGAGTCAATTCATATTAGTTTTGGTTTTATTTATTCGCACATTTGTAAAGGATAATCTTTCTGGATTTTATTGTTAAGAACATAATCAAAAGGAAATCAAATGATGTATTCTCTGTTATTTTTCACATAAGACAAAGATGAACAAAAACAGTATCATGATTATAGGTTATTTAATTAAAAATAAAGTCTTTAAACATTTCTTATATTGAAAAACAAATACACACGTCATTATTGTCTAATGTCTGTATTTCCTTTTGTTATCTTAACAAACTTAATAATTATAACGCTTAACAAGAAATTTGTACATTTTCACATAGAATATATAGTATAAATACAAATGACACAATTCTCCACTAGAGAAACAATGACATAGACGTCACTAGCTTTCTGTCACCGTACGGCCTTCAACACTGTAAAACAATGCGTATAGGTTGCAGTAAGCATTTGATACCGCTAATGTTATTGAAAACAACAGATATATAAATGCAAAAAACACGTGTAAAAAGGGATCTAACGATGAAGTCACATTTTTCCCAGCCTTATTAAAGGAGTTTGAACTTTAATATCTTAATAGTATCTACATTGTAACATTAGATTTTAATTAAGGGAATTTAAGAGATATCCAAATCGTCAATGTTTATCTACGAAAAAACGAGAAATATACGCAATTAGTTTTCAAAAGGAACGAAAATAAACATGATATCTCCTCTTCTTATGGTAATCGTTTAAAACTACAAAATAAATAGATTTAACCTACTATATAGATATAGGAGATGTGGTATGAGTGCCAATGAGACAACTCTCCAGCCAACTTACAATTCATAAAAGTAAACCATTATAAGTCAAGGTACGGCCACTGCAGGAGTTTCATAGCCTATCAATATAAATAATGCTTTTCTGATCTATATTATCAATTTATCATAAGATTTATTAATTTTTACCTGACTACATCTTTAACGTTATTACTGTTATGCTATGTTCATTGTTTTTCCTATTACAAAAATCAAAGTTGAGACATATAACAGTGAAAATGTGTCTTTATTTGTTATCAAATACATGTTTCTACTTGAACATAAGAACAAACACATACTAAAGATACATCTGCGGTGCACAAAGTAATGGTAGTACCAAGAGAAAGTGTATGTACACACCTACCTTTGTTGCAATATCATACGTTACTATTTGTCAAACAATCTAAAAAAAATATGTCTGTTCATTAAGCAACAGATTTCATAATTAATTTTACATTTGACATACATTTATAACATCAAATCGTTAATTTATACAAGCAACATATCGCTAACA
This sequence comes from Mytilus edulis, assembly GCA_019925275.1. Classification (NCBI taxonomy): domain Eukaryota; kingdom Metazoa; phylum Mollusca; class Bivalvia; order Mytilida; family Mytilidae; genus Mytilus; species Mytilus edulis. The sequence continues at coordinate 61,273,705 of CM034354.1, read as the reverse complement.
ATAACTTTAAAGAAGTGCACAGGTTTCGTCATAAGTGTTATAAAAGTGGACTTTTTATGGCTTTATTTATGGTTTATTGACTGTGTGTCTATTTTTTTATAGGTGTAAAAAAATAAGTAATGAGTGTTTAATGTGTTGATCTTTATTTATGACGCAGTGTTGTGAGTTATAGCTAACACTTTGCTAATTTTTCTATGAATGTAAGATGTAAAAATTATTTATTCTATAAATATAACAAAACCTTTTATCTAGTGCATACTTCTTATACGTGTAATTTGCGTAGTTATAAAAATGTCACTATTGATCTATTCAGACACGATTAGGGTTCATCAAATATATACAAAAATAAAAGCCTAGTACACACATGAGTAACTTTAGGAGTAAAGCAAGTCTATAATTTAACTTTAAAATTTATTTTAGAAAAAAACAAAGACAAAGAGTTACAAATGACAAATTAAAAACGACAAAATTATTTCACTCTCGTAGTAGAATGAACCATACATGGATTCTTAAAAATTTTAAAGAACTTTAATTTCGGTCTGTTCTCTAATATTTATTCTCACATAGCTTTTGATTTTATAACCCTGCATATCACCATTCCCCATGTGAAATAATAATTGTTTTGAATAGACATAGAACGACAAAATTTCTTTTTTGTGATGTTTGTATTTTCTGACGCCCAACACGCGAAGCAAGGAATGTGTTTTTTCTAATTTGATAGATGCTTTTTATGTTTTTTTGTAAATTTTTGTTTGTCTTGAGATTGTAACACAGTGATGACTGCTGTAACCATATTATGACTATTTTACGATTATGTCTGTTTTGTTCACGCATCGTTGAAATAACAGTGAGAGGTTTCGCGCTATATAGATATAGGAGATGTGGTATGAGTGCCAATGAGACAACTCTCCATCCAACTTACAATTGATAAAAGTAAACCATTATAAGTCAAGGTACGGCCACTTCAGGAGTTTCATAGCCTATCAATATAAATAATGCTTTTCTGATCTTTATTATCAATTTATAATAAGATTTATTAATTTTTACCTGACTACATTTTTAACGTTATTACTGTTATGCTATGTTCATTGTTTTTCCTAGTACAAACATCAAAGTTGAGACATATAACAGTGAAAATGTGTCTTTATTTGTAATCAAATACATTTTTCTACTTGAGCATAAGATCAAACACATACTAAAGATGCATCTGCGGTGCACAAAGTAATGGTAGTTCCAAGAGAAAGTTTATGTACATACCTACCTTTGTTGCAATATCATACGTTACTATTTTGTCACACAATCTAAAACAAATATGTCTGTTCATTTAGCAACAGATTTGATAATTAATTTACATTTGACATACATTTATAACATCAAATCGTTGATTTATACAGGCAACATATCGCTAACAATAACTTTAAAGAAGTGCACAGGTTTCGTCATAAGTGTTATAAAAGTGGACTTTTTATGGCTCTATTTATGGTTTATTGACTGTGTGTCTATTTTTTTATAGGTGTAAAAAAATAATTAATGAGTGTTTAATGTGTTGATCTTTATTTATGACGCAGTTTTGTGAGTTATAGCTAACACTTTGCTAATTTTTCTATGAATGTAAGATGTAAAAAATATTTATTCTATAAATATAACAAAACCTTTTATCTATTGCATACTTCTTATACGTGTAATTTGCGTATTTATAAAAAAATGTTTCACTATTGATCTATTCAGACACGATTAGGGTTCATCAAATATATACAAAAATAAAAGCCTAGTACACACATGAGTAACTTTAGGAGTAAAGCAAGTCTATAATTAACTTTAAAATTTATTTGAGAAAAAACAAAGACAAAGAGTTCCAAATGACAAATTAAAAACGACAAAATTATTTCACTCGCGTAGTAGTATGAACCATACATGGATTTTTAAAAATTCTAAAGAACTTTAATTTCGGTCTGTTCTCTAAAATTTATTCTCACATAGCTTTTGATTTTATAACCCTGCATACCACTATTCCCCATGTGAAATAATAATTGTTTTGAATAGACATAGAACGACAAAATTTCTTTTTTGTGATGTTTGCATTTTCTGACGCCCAACACGCGAAGCAAGGAATGTGTTTTTCTAATTTGATAGATGCTTTTTATGTTTTTTTGTTAATGTTTGTTTGTCTTGAGATTGTAACACAGTGATGACTGCTGTAACCATATTATGACTATTTTACGATTATGTCTGTTTTGATCACGCATCTTTGAAATAACAGTGAGAGGTTTCGCACTATAAAACCAGATGCAATCCACCATTTTGTACATTATAAATTGTCTGTACAAAGTCAGGAATTTTCCTCGGAAATCAGTATTTTTGTGATTTTACTTTTTATGAACACAATAACATCCTTTACAAAGTCTACACATCAAAGGCGCTTTTCTTATAGTATCCTTATCAGAAAATACCCAGCAGGCACACAACGTTGATTTAACATTGAATCAATGTTTATTTTCTATGTTGAATCAATGTTGAATTATTATTAGATTTTGCAAATTTGTATCAACGTTGAAATCCTATGTTGAATCAACGTTGATGTTCAACATTGAATCTATATAGAATAATAGTTGCTTCAACATTGTTTCAACCAATAGCTTAATTTGAATTCAGATTGAATTCAGGGTGAATACAATACTAGTATTCAACACGGAATCAAAATTGGTTAGTGATTGTGTTCAACTGTGTTTCCACCTAAACTAATATGTTTCATTCATCCTGTATTTTCTTTGTCTTGCAGTCCATAATTTTATACTGTAGCAATGTTCAAGCTATTGTCTTCTCTAGGCGCTTAATATGCAAAACGCCATAGCAACATTCTGCCTCAGGAAACCTGATCCAATAACTGCTCCATTAGACCCAAGTTTGAAAAATAATCTCAAAACAAAATTGATTATCTTTAAATAAAGTCATTGTCTGGTTATATTTGACATGGTGTGTTCTTTAGTTCATTGTTGAAGACTGTATGGTAACGCAAAGATATATAAATAATGTTCTTTGGTTGATGGTTGTCTTGTTAACAATAGGTACAACAATAAAAACTTTTAATACAATGTAGATGCCATTGACTGCCAATTACTTGTAAAATATCAGTAATTTTCAATAATAAAACTGAGTGACCACATTCGTGTGATGAGAGCATGGCTTGACAATGATGATGATAACAACCAATCAACTGAATAACAAATATGGGTGTTGAGGGATATCCTACGAACCATAATTTAACCACCAAGATTTTTTTAACATTTAACAACATGCTTACAACAACACAAATTATCATCCAAGAGAATTATTGATTTCGAAAGCGCACAACCCTTAATACACAAATTTTGCTCAATGTCTATTTGAAATATCTGAGTGGTCAAAATATAAAACAAAGTTTGCTGTTCGGACACTTCCTATCCTATGTATTCTAATGTCCAACCACTGATTATAGAGAAATATTCAATACGATAAAATTAAAATAAATTTATTTATTAATACTGAAACTTTTTATTTATTAATAGTGAAACTTCAACTTCTTTTTTCTCACACCTTGTCTTTTTGGAGCCCGTTTTAGAAAGTTTATTGTTTTTTTCAGAAATTTGAATTGCTGTTCCGTGATTCCATCTAGGTCTTCATGATGACATCTACAAAATCAAAAGTTATAACATTGTAAAGTTGTATTCTGTTCAACACATTTAACTATTTTAACTTCATAATGATATTACTTTAAAGTATAAATAAAAAGCATAAGAACCGGTGAAAACTAAAGTAAATAACAGTTGTCCTTTGAAGTCTCAACTACATTTCCTTTTAAATAGACTAGAAGGACTTAGGTATAATCTGCAAAAAAATCCTAACTACTACATTTTAATTTGAACAAATTGAAGGTTTATCCACTTATGTCTTTTTCTGTATTACTTGTGCTGCGGCATGGATATCTGACTAATTGACATATTCGAGGATGGTAAAGGGAGGTTCTTAACACGGAAACATGTGAAATAAAAATAAAAAAAACCCACTGCACTGAAAATAAAAATTTGGATAAAGGAAGCACGAAAAATTAAATCATGAATATTATTAAGGAAAAAAGTACTAGAAGTTAATACTCAGTCGTTATTGGAGATCACACAGTCATGATAATGGACACGAAGACCCTGCAGTCACCTTTTCACTTCCGTTTGTTGCATCCGAATCGTGGAAAAGATTTCTATTATTTCAATATTTGGGGTGCGAAGTTCATGATTAATTAGTAATGCTTATATATACACTGCGATTGTTTTATGTGTTATTCTATAATCACCACAACAATTACTGATAAATCTACTAAATATTTTATTTAATGTGAATATCGTTTTCAATTTAAAAATAATTGTGATGTGTCAAATACTTCTTTTTTGACAATTCTGGTATCCACAACTACTGGGTTTTATATATTGTTTAGCCAACGTTGATTCGGTGTTGGTATTTCAACACAATGTCAATTCAACATTGAAACAATGTACTAATTTCAACGTTGCATTGTCAACGTTGAATCAATGTTGAATATTTGTTGATCAATGTATAACCTAAAATCAACAAAGATTCAACGTTGATTCAACAAAGTGTGCCTGCAGGGTACCTGTACCTAGAAGTTTCCTCGCTGCTCGTTTTTTTTTCGACACATGCGTATCCTGGTCCAAATTAAATCAGGCATAACGAATTTCGTGAATACTACACCATACGTATAACAGGTGCTACTAAAGTGGGTGTACCTATTTCCCCTATTGTCTTTAACAAATGGAAAGATTTAATTTTAGAATCTTGATAAATATGCTGCTTTCATAGAGATGTTTCAATAAATCACAAAAATGCTGTGATTGAAAAATTGATAGCTACTTTATCATTTTGATGTTAACTGAAGTATTTAATATCAGAAGCTAAAAAAATTACTGACATGAAAAGCATCAAAAGTGCATGCATGTTGTAACTTTTATTGACGCTTAAAATCTTTAGATACTCAAAACATTAATATTAGCATTATACAGAATATTTTGGAAATGAATAAATTATATGTTATACATGGACTTACGTTTTGCAAAAGTGCCCAAATAGTGGGAGATATTATGGAAATAATTGTGCAAATCGTGATACAAGCATAAAATTTGAAGGTTGACTTAACGATAATTAAAAAAACCCAGCTGCTGGCCATAAAATATTTTCATTTTTTTCAAGATGGCTACCGCTCATTTTGCAAATGGCGTCATATCACATTGGCCACATTTCGTAAATCCTTAGAAAGATGTGTAATAGGTATTACTCAAAGTGAGTTTTGGTAAAGGATAACTTATAGTTCCTAAATAACGATGAAACAATACATACATGACGAAAAAGTTACTTCCGGTTCCAAAATGGCGACAAAAACGTTGAAAATGGCTACATTTTGTAAACCCTTTAAAAGCTGTGTTATAGGTATAACTTAAAGTAAGTTTTGATAAAATGTAATTTATAGTTCCTAAAAACAATCCCTAATACTGCTAGAGCTGCAATCCCAAATTATATTGCATCTGTGTCAGTTCTACTTTTGTTGATGGTTATAAAAGAAAAGCTGGGAAGAATCCGTATCGAAATTGCAAAGAATATTTCACCTTGAGTAACAAAAGCATTTTTATTAGTCTCTAAAAAAGCCTTTCTGAACCATTCCGTTTTGTTGTCATCTTCACAGAGAAAACTATTCGAAACCCTTGGCGTTCTACCAGAACCATTATCGTCACGTCTAGAACCAGCACCTGCCTTTTCTCGGTCCAGCCTTTAAATTATTCATTTAGTAAACATCAAATACAATGTCTACTCTTCTCTTAAATTCTTATCAATGCAAGATTTTATGCAAGGCAGTATGCCATCATTTGAATAATCATCAAATATTTTTGCACTTGGTAGCCCTCCCACGATAAATGCGTCAGCATATGGATCATATGATGGAAAATCGCAAAATGTTTCATGCATATCCATTTGCAGCGATTTTTAAAATTACACTGTGTAAACTGACATCCTTAGACAAAGACAGAGAAGTCATTTGGTTTTCATGGATACAAAAATCTTCCTACTGTCTACTTTGACAAAAAATGAAAAATCTACAAAAGAGATTGCAATTACTTCTCATGTTCTTCAGGGTTTTTTTTCACAAAGACAATTCCAGTTTCATTTTACTGCTATAATAGGAAATAGTTCTTTTTTGTCTAGTTATAAAAATCCGATTCTCCGTCGTTTTGCATTTTTTTCAAAAAGATCTTCGTTTTGTTCGGACCCGATATCTTAGAATTTATTTACATATCTTACCTACCTCCCACTCAACAGTTTCCTTTAAAGAGTCAATTTTGTACAAACCTGACGACTGTTCTAGAAAAAAGTAAAATCAGAAAAAGGATTCCCAAACTCGATCATTTCTTTAGAAAGCCTTTGACGCTTTTTAAAGAAATGCTTTAGTGTTTTCGTAGAGTCTTCATGATGTCGATCATCTGTTTTAGAATGACTCAAACCACTAGAGGTTTCAAATTCGTCTTTAAGTCTACTTCCATCCATCCGTCTCAAAAAGATCTTTGGTGGCACCAAGATCGCCCTTCACAATTGCATTATTCTTTTTTTGTGCCTGATCAATTATGATATAAGAAAACAACTTGCTGGTCTTACGAAAAGCGAAATTACCATCTGCAAATTCCATTGCCAACTTGTGGGTGATGTTCGTGGACGGAAGCCATATCTTGGAGATAGACCGGTAACCATCAAGCTTAGTTTACGCATTCTTGACAAAAACAACACGGTATCATGCTTGATATGGACTGTTTGTGAGGTACGAAATCTGGCTAATAAAATGAGCGTAACACTGAAAGCACAAGAAGTTCTTAATTCATAAATGAACGACAGAAATCTTAATGTGGTCTAGATGACTCTCTTTCCTTACACCTGTCTATCAAGTACTCGAACGATACAGAGACATGACCTATATTTTCTGCGTTTATACATTAATTATTCAAGCAAAACATACACAGATATATGATGCGCATGTTTAGTCCTAGGTCCATTGAATATTACCTGAACAAAATATGACGTGCTAGGTGTTGAAATATTGGCTTCAGTGAGTGCACAAATCCATTCACTTCCATGAAATATATCACTCAGAATTTTAAAACAAGCCATTTCATTGTACTATCCACCAAACATAACGATACACGTATCTTCTCCGTAGAATTCATTATTCCAGCTTATGCTTGATCAATCCAACTGGATGGGGAAGTTTTTAAAACAGTGGCATCATAGAAGTTAAATTAACTTGAATAGAAGAGCATATATTTTTAGAGGAATGAAATGACGACGAAGATATGTTTACGAAATTCATTCTCTGTCAAATAAACTACGATTTACATCTGTGTGCCCAGGGTTGAGTTCAATATCGTACTAGCTACGTAGCGGATATGTAGCTGCTATCAATATCTGTGTAACAACTAATCTATAGATACACGTTCAAAAGTCAAAATCTACGTAGCACTACGTATCTGCTCTGATATTGAACGCAGCCCTGGTAGTGGGGTCAAATCTCTCTGTATGTCTATAAATACTTTATGCATGCGCAAAATTGATAAACGTATTTGTTTCATAATCTTTAAAAAGGTTATCAAAACAATTCATACTATCATTAAAAAGTCAAAAGCACTAAGTCAATAGTAAATATATCAAATGCTTATTGTTGATTTGTGTTATATTTTCGCGCATGGGCAAAATCTGAAAAGTCAAATATGTATTTCTATTAAATACGCCACATGGAAGGAATGTAGCCACCAAACCTGATAATATTTTTCACTAAAAGAAGGGTAAATATAAAGTTTTCCAGAAAAATAAGAATTTTCGAATTGAAACAGCAGCATTTTTTTTAAAAAGGCCGTCATCATCTAGAAAAAAACATTTTTTTTTTTTCGTCGCCAGCAGGTTTTTCTTAAAAAGTATATAATAGTAATGCTTCGTTCTAATTTTCATGCTTGTATCATCATTTGCACAATTCTCTCGATTTTGCTTGTTAATATCTTCCACTAAAATGAATGGGTTCAAATTTATGAATTGTCAGAACTTTAGTTATCAATTCAATCAGAGTTCTACTGATACATTATAACTAGTTTTTCTTGATATTTTCAGAACATTCTAAACGATATAAATGTTAATGACCCAGAATGCAAATTACACTAATAACAAGACAACAGAAACCTTAGGAGTTAAAACATGATTGATATTTGGTTTTATTCACTTTATTGATTATATCATCAGTTTGACCGCTATCAATAAGGTTTATAGATGGAGAAAGGAGCTGTTGAATACTAACAACTTTAGAATGTTTGAACTGTCAAAGTCAACTGTCAAGCTGTTAAAAATATCACCGAATTATGTCAGTCAATATTTTAATAGCACAAATGTAAAAAAAAATCAGTCACGTTTGCATCGTCTCCGTCATAACATTAATTTACGTCCTTCATTCAAAATTGGTTTTTAATAATGCGTTTTTACGATACGTTAAGCCATTTTTTTTTAATAAAACCTTTATTCTCTCATCGCCATTTCATAATCTGTTTTCGCAGTCAATTATATATATATATATATGTCCCTGTAAAGAAAGAAGTATATTTAGGTATGAATCATTTGAAATTCTAAGAATTTTTTTATCCGAGGCATCTAAAACCTTAGCCGTATTTGGCACAACTTTCTGGAAATGTAAGTCCTCAATGCTCTTCAACATTGTACTTGTTTTGGCTTTTCATCGAAGAGTCACTATTGAGCCCTTTGCAGACGAAACGCGCGTCTGGCGTATCATATAATAAGCATAGTACCTTTTGACACATATTTAAAGAAGAAACATACAAAGTTATATTATAACTTGAATAACAGGAACCTATCATTATTTTTTTTCTATTCAAATCTATCTTTATTTCGATTGAATCCATGAATTGGAATAATACTGTCTCATAGTCCAAAATATCAACGAAAGCATTTCTCTTTGTGCATCTCCGTGTTTATTCGATATTGTATATTGATAAATGGTTACTAAGTAATGATGAACGTTTTATGTCAAATATTAAAGAAAAATATTGATAATTAACGTCAAATGTTATCTTTTGTTTCGGTAAAGTGATTTTAAATTGCATCGTCAAAACGATTCTATTTATTTCAGTACAGATGTAGAAACATTGAAGGGACATAATGTAAACTCTTATCGGGCTTTTAAAATACGTGTTGCTTTTCAATGTGTGGATTCGTTCTATTGGGAAAAGACAAAAGAAAGTATGAAGATATGTGTAGAGGTGGCAAAATAATAGTAATTAGTGGTAAATCGATGTAATGTCCATATTATTTCCGACCATTTAGACAATGCAAACGATAAAAACATTACAGACGTGATGTGAATAATGACAAAAAACAAATGTGTTCAACTAGCTACAACTACTTACTATCAAGTGACAGATACGGACTTACTAACTGAAAACCATCTTTTGGATTTAATTTTTGATAAAAGAAAAAATAGAAAACATATTTTGGTTTTGTTAAATTGGTTAATTGAATTTCTTCTTTGTTTTCATTAGCATGTATTATTCGTCCATCTTGTACCACTTCCAAATAGATCGTTCTGACTCTCAGTTATACGATTATGGTGTTTGTTACATAGATTAAATGTTCAAAATGTAGATAAATACATAATCAAACTGTGTTGCATAATATTCTATATTTTCATAGGTTTCTGCTCGTGTTTCTTGTTTCATCGTAAATGTTTTTATTCAAAAACACTGACATCTACTTTTTTTCAAATGAACTTAACTGCCCGAGTATTCAAGATAAAAAAGAAATAAGAACAAATATAATACAAAACCAAAAGTACGAACTCATATTCTATTGAATAGCAAATGTAACCTTATTTGAATTTAGCTGTTCTTTAGAGATATCGTTTGGTCATAAAGTGCTCATCTTTTTGGAAATTTGTACATCCCTTGTGTTCACATGTCCAGTTTAAATGGCCTTTGAGAATGAATTTTATCAAAAATGGTTGATAAATAGAATTTCAACAACTAAAGATATCCTTTAACTAAGACGATCTGAACATGCTTTGTCTGTAGAATATTGAACTTATTCTTAGGAAAGATAAGACACATTTTTTTAATTCTCAATAGAACTCTTTTTATTAATCATGCAAATTTCGATTGCCTAATAAGAATTTTTTTTAATGTAAATAAATAAACTTTGCAATATTTCCTCAATACATATTTGTATTCATTCCCTATTTAATCAACTGGATCATTGCAAAACAGAAAATTCTATGGATTGTTGACGATATAAAATATCTTTTAATTAAAATTACTAGACTGTTTCCATTGAAGTTGTCATTCCGTTGTTAGGTTATAAGAATTCTACTTAATTTAGTATGAAAATATTTCTTAAAATTCTTTAAATCATATTCATTAAGCTGAAAAAATGAACTTATTTTGAAAACAACAAAAAATGCGATAATTTCGGACTGACTTTCAATGCAATAGTTTGTCTGACTTTTAAAAAGAATTCAAAGATATGTGCCCCAAAATGCTTTCTGAATAAAATCATACAGAATGAAGAATTGCACTACTGTGTGCGAACCATGCATTGCATTGTTTTATTAACATAATTAATCGTTGTGTAAGCATATGAATTTCATTTGATTCTGTTTTTTTTTTATTTATCCTGATATCAATGTCTGTCTGAACCTGCAGCACATTTGACCTAATCACATATTATTAGGTTTGTTGGTACACCTCATATACTTCCATAAGAAATAGTTTTAATTGTACCTTTAGTTGGATATAAGAAAAAGAGGGACAGTCAACTCATAAATCGAAAATAAACTGACAACGCCATGGCTAAAAATGAAAAAGACAAAGAGACAAACAATAGTACACATGACACATACATTGTAATATGAACTAAAGAATAAGCAACACAAACCCCACCAAAAACTGGGGGTGATCTCAGATGCTCCGGATTTGAAGCAGATCCTGTTCCACATGTGGCACCCGTCGTGTTGCTCATGTTATATGGTAAATACTCTAATTTTGTAGGTAACATTCATTTAAGGGAAGAGGATTGAAGTAACGACATAAGGAACATATCCTATGTCATTTGTGAAACAGTTATTCCATAACGGTCAACCAACTCGTAATGGCGTTCGTAAAATTTACAAACGAATCATTTCACCTTCACCATTTGGAATTCTTGATTTAATAGCTTCCTTGTGAACATCAAATCTTCATCAAGAAAATCATGATAGGAAATACAAGAAGATTTGGTGTGAATGCCAAAGAGACAACTCTCCATCGAAGTCATATTTTGTAAAAAAAAAAACATTTTAGGATCTTAATACGACCTTCAACACGGAGCCTTCGCCAACACCAAACAACAAGCTATAGATTGTTACACAAATACGTTTGTTATGCTGTTTTTTACTCTCCGTCCGTGACTGATAGCATCGACCATTCTTAGATACGATATCTTGTAGTATGTGGGCTTTGTAATGACATTACATTGTCTGCAATACTGCAACAAGGTTAATTGTTGTTTTGATATGGGTGTATCATAATTCTTTTTTTCATATCTATTGGTGTAAGTAGTTTATTAATAACTTTTAAAAAATACTTTACTTATTGCTTTAAGAATTTCCCCAGTTTTTAGATTTCCTGCCGTATGGTATAGAACAAGTTCAAACCTTACAGCCTTGTAACACATGATGTACCAGCATTAAATTCATTGACATTATTTTACTCATTGTCTTTAGACATTTCCGATTTTAGTATGTGGCTTTGGTATAGAACAAGTTCAAATCTTACAAACCTTGTAACATATGATGTATCAGCATTCAATTCATGACATTATTTTTTAGAAGACCTAATTAAATCATGCTGTCATATTTATGATACATTAACACCATAAAGTAATCTGTCTTATGTTTGGTTTTAGCTGTAGACAAGGTCGTTAGATGAGATCAAAATGAAACAAATAATTGAATTGAACATCAAGGTAAAAATGTCAAGAATATTTTTGTTTATACGACGAAATATAACGACCTTTCACGTTGGAATATAAAAAAAATAATGCAGTTCAGTTGTTTGACTTAGAAACAGAGAAAGTTCCGGACATTTAAGTACAACAAATGTATACACGGTATATACAATTAAAGTGATTGACAATATTGCAAAAATTCAGCATATTTCTTTTCACCATCATTGACATGATTGTCAGCAAGTGATGTACAGTTGTTGAAATCCAGGAATTCTAGCATCCAATGTAAGAGTGTCTTTTATCAACATACGCAGATAAATAATAGTTCATAAGCTTTATATTGTTATTAATGTCCTTTAAACTCCACTGTTTATTGTAACCATTCAACAACCAGTTCAAAATTTGTTTCCGAACGTTGTTGATTATTTTCGTATGTATTAGCCATCCAAATGATTAAATTGTTAATGAACTTCCAAATCTGGGTTGTTTTTTCCCAATATTTCTAAAACACCCTGTGTTGACGTTTCCAGTGGTTCTAATATAATTTGACAACATGGACTCATTAATATATTCTTATTGTTTTCAAAATTTTGTTACACGGTTGTTTTTTTGCGCCGAACATCTCTCGCTTTTACCTTAGACATTGTTGTAACAGTAAAACATAAAAACAAACTGTCAGCATCAGTTGAAAAGGACTTTACTAATGTTTGTAACTTATATAGTAAAATGTGTTGATAAAAAAAATACTCAATTCCAGGCCCCTTGTTTCCAAATAATTAATATCACCTATAATTGATAAGTTCCCGGTTCGACGGTGTCAAACAGAATGATTTTGAAGCAGAAAAACATTCACATGTTACTCAAAGGTACGTACGCATCCGTCTGATATTACGATGTTTATTCAATACATCATGCATTCCATCTTACGTGACATGGGAAATAACGGAACACTTGATCACTAGTAATGGTATAGTTCATTAAAATAATTTCATTCCTGTGAAACAAATATTTTTTGTTCCAATTTTGTTGCTTAATCCTGAAAATAGCATACAGCATCACAATGAAATAAGTTGGTTAAAAATTGCAAGGTAGTTTCTGGTGCTTGAATCCAAATTAAATTTAGTGGCACTGTTATCAGATTTAATTTAATTTGATTTACATCTGCGAGGTACTTTCAAGTGAATGATGTAAAACACTGTCACATTACCTTACATGTATCCTTATTCGCTATACATAAGTTCTAATAGTGATATTACCATTTGCAAAATTTCTATTCTTCTCAGTTAAATATTTAAAGTTGGAACGTTGGAAAAATTCATCTTACAAATACACACTATCATTTAGTCAATTGAATTGATGTTGTAATACCCTTCAAGGTTGATAAAAATGACAATTATGTTTTTTTTTAAAAAACGCTATTTGTTACTGTAAAAATGTCAAACAAACTAATTATCTTTTTCTGGATACTGAAGAATGGTCAAGTGCATTCATCGGGTTATGCATCAGTTTTGTTAAATCAAGTCAGTTACCTTTGAATACATTAAAATAGTTAAACATCACAGAATAAGTCTAGGAACTTGATACATCAAACTCCCATTTCGTATACATGAGACTAATTTACTAATATAAATAGAAGGTCAAAATAAAAAAAAGAACATTAAAACTAAAAATTTGGTGTCAAATAACGACAGACCTTTGTATGCCTGATAAAATGTAAAATATTTATAGACAAATTCATCAACAGCTGAAATTATATCGTAACCGAACCATGTTACTATGAGTTAATTTAATACTTGAATCTAAACACAAAACATAAACAAATTTAAAAAATCATGTTTCTATTTTAGTGATTTAATATTTATCAATTTAATATTAGTATGCAATTTATTCAAAAGTGTATGTGAATTTCCTAGAATTAAGTAAACCTAATTTCAAATGAAACGAAATAAGATTATTCTTTTTCGGAGATGGCGGAATTGGAAGTTGGAAAATGTGCTGACATACGACCCACGTGTGATGAAACTCTACTAAAAACGTACTGCTTAGACATTGAAGTCATATGAGGAATGTTCTAATTGTCATAATAAATTTCCTACACTTGAGTTTTAATCAGCAATCTTCTTCGTAAAAAGGATGTGAAGACCAGCTGCATCTCGAACAGTATGAGGCGTTCAATGAGGTACTAAAATAATTCTGTTATATTACATAATCTAATGTATCGATTGGTTAATCTTTTCTTTTTTTATTGTTACATGCCATAGCATTGAAGTGTATCTCCATATTAAGGACATGTTTAAGACTTAATTCAGAAATACTATCATTTAAAGATAAAGCAGCAATTTCTTTGTTATGAACAGAACAACATTTTTGTTCAATATATGTTTACTGTTTCGTTGAGGTTTTGCTTTTCTCATGGTATTTTCTTATTTATTGTTGCTTATTCCTTCTGTTTTTTTCATTATGAAGTATTTTAATAATTTGATGTAAACGGTAATTAAGTTTGACTGGTTTATAGATACCAGGATTAAATATTGTATTTACGCTAGACGCGCATTTCGTCTACAAAAGACTATTTATTGTTCTTCGTTATCTGAAGAAAAGTCAACTGCAATCATTGGTATATAAATTAGTATGCATACGATTTCGTTTTAAATCAATTGCAAGTAACCTTTAAATACAATTTTATAGGTAAAAACTCACAATATAAGTGGTATCTTTTAATACATTAAACTCGCGTTTCGTGTACATTAGACTAGTCAAAAAATAAAGTTAGAAGATCAAAATATAAAAAAAGCATTTTACATTTAGTGAAAAACTGTCAAAACTGTCAAAATAGACTGATTGTGAGTGTTTGATTTAATTGTTAAACATGAGCTACAATATTTTCCAAAAGAAGATTTTAGCTGCAAAATGTATCTAATTTACATATAGATGTTACTGTGTGTGACTGAAATATATGTAAACTGGTCATAATAGAAAGGTACCAGGATTCTAATGTAATACGCCAGACGCGCGTTTCATAATACTCATCAGTGACGCTCAGATCAAAATAGGTATAAAACCAAATAAGGACAAAGTTGAAGAGCATTCCAAAACTCGAAAAAGTTCTGCCAAATACGGCTAAGGTAATCTATGCCTGGGATACGAAAATCCTTAGTTTTTCGAAAAATTCAAAGTTTAATTAATAGGACAATTATAAAAATGACCATATAATTGATATTCACCGAAGTACTTATACTGCGCTATTGATACCCTCGGGACCGGAACGTCCACAAGCAGGGGCACCGACGCAGTGGTGTTTCTAGTTATCCAAGGTACAAGGATTATCATATAATACTAAATAAAACGCTTAAATAGTAATATAATATAATAAAATACATGTAAAATACAAAAACGCAACTGTACCCGTAGTTTAATGTTAACAAGATATGACACATGTCACATTGTTGTATTTCTGTATTGAAAATGACAGAATAAAGCTATTGGTGCATTTGTTATTAAATGCAACAAAATGTAATGATTATAATTACTATTTTTGCAATTACAATGACTGTGAAAAACACCGCTTTGATCGGGTTTCTTCCTTTCTGATAGATTTCCCCTATTTAAAACTTTCATGATCATCTACGTGCTATTATATGTACTACAAATTTTGTTAAGAATGCAAATTAATATGTGTCACCGAAGACAAACATCTTATATATTATGATCTCTTAAATTTAATTGAACATCTGTTTGTTACCTCAAACGTTAAATTATATTCAAGGCTCAATTAAGGTTATTCAGTTTACTTTTAAAAGGCAATGTATAGTTTTAAAAAGTTGAAAAGAATGCAAGAACTTGTAAACACCTTAATACCAATAGAACCATAATGTAAGGCTAAGCTGCATTTTTTTTTATTTGAACAACCTGTATAAAGCGATTAACAACTAGATATTGATACATCAGAAACTGAGTACCGATGAACATTGAAGATTATTTTATGGAGATACCTTATAACGCCGTCAAATATATTTGTTCATTTAAGAAGATTTAAATGTAAACTCTAGTTATGGCAGATTATGTATATTTTACTTTTCTGTCTTTCGTGTTTAAATTCTTGTTAAATTTCTGTATAACGGAGGAATGCCAGAAAATTGTACTTTTGAGTTCATCAAAATGGACAATACACCTACTAGTAATAATAAACAGATAAATGTCACAAATTACTTCCGGGATCCTACTATCCAATATGTGGAGGGAATAATAAAAGGTAATTACTTAAATCGTGGCATTAACTTGATTTTACACGACAGAATTAGAGTCGCAAAGACTTCTGAACAGTGGTCAAAATATAAACCTTGCATTCAAACCAGTCTCCGAACGACTGTCTATGCATCAGAAGTAGCTAATTTAACCGCACATCTCGTGATAATTGATCAAATAATTTGTCTTACTTAGTTGGCTGCAGGTGTAAACAACCCTAGAGAGATCAGATATTGCTTTGTTTATTCCCAAGCTTGACAACAAAGTGTTTGTACTTTATTGATCATTATTATTTGCTTAAGGAATGGTGGGCATGTTGCTTTGACACTTTTAATAATAACTGTATACATCACTTAAAAACTGAAAGTAGCCGAAAGGAAATATATATAAACAGAATAATGTCATTTTTATACTGACTTTATAATCAAGAATATCAAGCGAGCCCATAATGGCGTAATACTATTCGAATTAATGAATTGTGTATAGAAATAATTTTTATCGATAATTTGTTTTAAAAAATGTTTATTGATATTGGTTGATAATATGAAATAAAATGAATTAGTTGGTAAAACAACGAGTACAAAACATGTGATTGTTGTTCGGTTGTATGAATGATGTCGCGTGCCTTTCATTGATAATATGACGTGAATGGACATAAACACTCCACGTTCTGCACTGTTACATGTTTGTGACGATATTGCCTAATCTTTTCGAGTATCAGATCCTGTCCATGATATAGAAAAAGTATCAGGCAGTAAAATCAAACGGAAAATGTACAAAATTCAGACAAAGCAATGTTTTTCTTCATAATGCATGATCGCTCAATCCCTCCAAGCGGATGTTTCATTGTGCCCTCCGTGTCTCTTGTTTTTTTTTTTCTTCAAACAATTGTTTGGAAATACAGTTGAATTTTACGTATGAAATAGAAAAACATTCATGACACAAAGTCCGTTAATGCACAAATAAAAGACACACAAAAGGAAAGGAACAGCGATGATATTGTCGATCTTCATTTCAAAGTCACATTAAGGCCTGCAGTTTACGGAAACATAGTGTTCATACAAAAAAAAAAGAAATTTCGATGTAGGTTTTGAAAAAATAAAATAGTTAATAAATGTGATGCGTTGAAAGCGTTTTCTAAATGTACCTTCATCAAAACGTTATTTCTAAATATTAAAAGTCAAGAATGTATAAAGACTGAAGAATCGTTGTTTTCGAAATACATATACAACGAATAGACATATTCACCTGGATGTCGTCTTGCCTGAAGGAGTTTAAAACGTAGTTTCTAGATAATTCATAAAGAAGAGGTCAAACTGTTTTTCAAACAATAGTATACGTGTATAATACTTTTTTTATTTTTGTTATTCGATTTAAGTTCTTTTGATGATAAGGTGGGGAAGATTTGTTTAAAATGCGTCCAAATAGAAATACCAACGCTGATGCTTAGACACCTGGAAAAAGATTTTGGAAACATAAAACTTAAACAACGATTACCTACTGTATATAGGGAGCAATAGTTGGTAGTTGATATCATAGATATACATCCACTTTTATTTAAAAGTAGAAACAGTAAATTAAGCTTAACAATGTTTAGATTGTAAATGACGTTATAAACCATGTTATACATTTAATTTATTGACTTGTCGTTGTTAAATGTTATAATACGCACTGCCGAAATAAAATTGTTGGTCGTTGAAGTGTTTTCATAATAGAAGATTTTACAGTTTGTTTTCCCATTTCTACTTTTGTTGCATATATTTTAATCGAATCTTCGGTTAATTACATCTAATCCACGATCTAAGAAATACTCGATAAATATGATAGCAATTTCAACAGCTGCGAACACGAAATAATTACAAGCGATGACTCGAATGTGGAATTTGATATCAACGCAAAGTACACGTAATCGATATCTTGAAAAACGTGTTTGGTTAAAACAAAAAATAGCGCATATAGCAAACAATGTAAAACGTAAAGAAAAAGAGGTAAACATTGAATAATATTAAGACGATTGTATTTCATATAATTATTTGTTTTGTTTATTAATCGAAAAACATTGTTGGTACTTTTCCTAAGCAGTAAACGGCATATACTAGTGTCTTTTTTATGCCTTTGTTTCACCAAACGTGCTGAAAAAGCAAGAATTGAAATTCGGGATAGAAAAATAGTATATCAAAATATGTATGCTATCAGTTTGGCTACCATCTTTGATATAGTTATGCAATAGTTATAAGATCTGGTACATAAATTGCTATGTACCATGTTCACAAGTGATTGGGCAAAAAGTATTCAAAGATTGTGCAAAGGTATGATGTAGCCGTTGTCAGTAAGCTTAAAAGGGGATCTTGTTTCCATCAACACCAATAACGACCTGAAAATCACAGACATATTTGTGTGTAGATACAGGAAACAATGATAAGATGCATTACTGCTCGTAATATATAATCAAATATATTTTTTAAAGTTAAAGTTTTACGAATTTTTACTTATCAAGTCATTATTGAAATACAGACAAAAATATTGACAACAAAATTGTTTGTTTTACCAATTATTTTGAACCAAGATTCATCAGCTCCCATACTTTAGTTTGATACACTCTCTTTATTATGACTGATGGTTGCTCACGTGCAAGGAAATGAAAATTAAGGCATGAGAAATTCCTCTCCCTGGTTAAATGAATTTTAGATTCATATGATAATTCAATGCGATAGTCTTTCTTACTTTATCATATACACGTCTAGACACAAGTTAATAATACTTTGTCTTTCTTGAATATAATGCAATTTACTTAATTACGTTTACCAATGCCATTTTATTTAAAATATAACTTCCAGACTATACCAGATTACTCGAAACAAACATTATTTTAATTTTTATTACAAATTCTAATTACTTTTATACATTAATAAACTTTTAATATCTACTTGTGTTGGTTACTATATTTTATCATTAATAAAAACCAATTATCCTACATGTATATTTGCATTCGCTTTTATAGCTGATTTATGGGGAAGGCAACTTTGTCTTAGTAAACTTTAAACTTGATTTGTCAAGACTGTTTATTTGTAACAGCTGATGCGATTTAGGGAGCAGAATTTATACACAATAAAGGTCGAAGCACAAGACAATCCATAAGGATACATTTGTTTGCAATAGAGGAATTCAGGATTATTCTTAATGTTCTTTTCACAAAATCCAATTTATTTATATCGCTGTTTGTCGGTGTTAGACCATATTTTGAAAAGAGCGATCTTAATTAATTCAATGATTATATGAACTAGAAAATAGAATTATTGGAAATGAGAAAACTCCAGAGGTGACAAGATACGGTTGTAAGCAACTAAAGATGATTGAACTGCACTCGTAAATTATCTTAAATTCTCCCTCGGCCAGATTGACCGAATTTAAAGTATTTAATCTCTTAATTCAATAGGCTATAAACAATAAAAAAAAACACAGATATAGGATTAGTTGATCGCAGTAACATATTATTTTCTCTGCGATACACTATTTTATTTAACTTTGTTGTACAGATTTATTCTATTTAAAACACATTATAACAGTGTTCCTCTTTTGCATCGTTTCTTTTACCTGGCTAAAAATCCAACGCATGTTTCGTACAATAAACATAGACGCAACTGTATATATACCAATGTGACCAACTTCAATTTGACGTAACTGCGATCACCTTCGATACTAATACATATAAATGCCAAACTTTATAAAGTACCACTTAAATCCCACCCGTCAAAACTTAACCTTGCCTTATGCATCCAACATCAGATTTATAAATAGTACATACTGTTGCAGAACCAGTATCAAAACTAGTTACACTAGTTCCCATTTATAAATAATTACTACAAATAGCAAACTGGAAAAACCCAATTTCAAAACGAAATAAAATATTTAAAACAATACATCGGTCTTTTATAAAATAAATGTAACGCGTCTGGCGTACTAAATTATAATCCTGGTACCTTTGATAACTATTTGCACCACTGGGTCGATACTGGTGGGCGTTTCGTCCCCGAGGTATCACCAGCCAGTATTCAAAAACTTCGGTGTTGACATGAATATCAATAATGGGTCATTTTTTATAAATTTCCTGTTTACTAAACTTTGAATTTTGAAAAACTAAGGATTTTCTTATCCAAGGCATAATTACCTTAGCCGTTTTGGCATAACTTTTGGAATTTTGGATCAGTAATGCTCTTCAACTTTGTACTTGTTTGGCTTAATAAATATTTTGATATGAGCGTCACTGATGAGTCTTGTGCAGACGAAACGCGCGTCTGGCGTACTAAATTATAACCCTGGTACCTTTGATAACTATAAACCCATGAAACAATTGAAACGAAGAATACCCTATCATCAATCAACATTGACTTCATTTAAGAATCTACTTTAATCAAATAAAAAAATAAGTACGCACGTATGGTTCTATCAAGCGAAAAATCACAGCTGCAAAGCTTTAACATATCATCAACATTGCACAGCAGACACAATGACTGAAAAGGTCTTTATCCGATGTATTATGACGTATAGTGTGAAAACACGGATGCAAGGAAAACAGCATCAACTACCATAATACAAAATCATCGAATAAATTTAATGTCAAAATAGTTACACAACGGAAATATAGGACAAAAAGTCATTAAATGGGTTACCGATGATCTCAAGCAATGTAGATAAATCATAACATTTGATGTAATGTTTATGCCCTAATGTACAATGATACATTACTAACCAATTGTATATAGAGTAAATGTCTATATTACGTCCGCATCATGGGCACGTGATAGGTCTTTGATGCGTATGTGGATTCACTGAGATAATAAGATCGTTTACTGTTTGCTTTTATCTATTATTTGCTCTATAACGTCTAACCGTATAACCGAAAAAACACAAAATTAAAACATAACTATATTGTCCTGAAATTGAAGAGATATTGTTTCTATTTCCCTACGGTGACCTGTAGTTGTTAGTTTTGATGTAATTTTGATATTTGTATAGAGTTGTCTCAATGGCACCGTTGTATTTCTACAACTACAAATATAAACATGATAAAGCCATAATCATATTCATCCTAATTTAATTTTTTGTATAATGGTATTTGATTTGGCCTGTCAAATATTTTGATTATATGGCCTCTGCTTATTCTTATAAAGATGTATAGCGTACGAATTTATAAACATAGTTTCTTTTACTGAGTTTATGTACTCATCAACACATAATTTAGATCTGGACATTTTGGCAAAGGTTTCAATTAAAAGTATAAAAGATAAAAGAAAAGAATATGAAGAGCAGTGAAGGAAGTGAAGGAAACAGAAAGAGAGAATACAAATTAGCATTTCAAAAAAAACTGACAAAATCATAAAGAAAAATGAAAAGAAAAACACCACTCTACAATGAACGTCATAAAAAACTACAGAATGGGTCATTTTTAAACAAATATATATTAAACATTCAATTTTCAAATTAATCACTTAATGGACACATCGCATGCTCTGTGGTGCTAACATTGAAGCGAAAATCGTCTCCGTCTTTCGATATCTATAAAGTCTATAAAGTTATTTTTTTATGAGAGATGATTCAAAACGCTGATACACATCGTACATCCTTATATGTATTTCGTTCATTCAACATTTCACCAGAAGTCTTTCTATGCTACAAAAGATGGAAAGCATATTGAGGTCTTCAGGTTTGTCAAAGGCGGTTTGACAAATATATTTTATTTTGATTTGATACGAATATTCTTATTCGGGTACGAAATGTGTCAGTATTTGATTTATTTTATTGAGTGTCTTTGAATAAATAGCATTCAAATTGCTTCAACATGTTCAAATAAAGATTATCTTGTCAGAAAGGCATTGAATTGACATTGTTCTAAGAAAATAAAACAAATCTCAAGAATACAATTGCCTTGCTTTTTTTGCTTGTAATACACCGTTTGAAAACAAATTTTATTTTAAGGACTTCTAATTGAAGCTACTTCAATATTCGAGTTTAAAACGTTTACTGCCAAGTATACAGTCGAAACAAAATACAAATCCAACTTCAAACAATGACTAAAGGGACATGAAATAATGTGTTGTGTCAAACAATATGTTCTTCTTTGCATCTCGTTTGCAGTAAAGATTCATAAAAGTAAATTCATTTTATAGCCAATTACAAATTCTTGGAAGTTGTTTTTTTATTTCCATAGAAAAGAACCAACGGAGTGTTATGTGACTAAATTTCAAAGCTGGCTTGCTGTATGCAGTGGGTTTATGCAACTTAATTGAAATATTAATTCATAATTACACCGGAAATATTTTGCAATAAATATTTGAGACACAAAAAGTGCATGTTTGTGGTTTAGATTGCAATTATGATTAATGAAATTGGGAAATTAAATGTAGTTAACAAATCAATTCCATCTAATTGTTTTCGTGTCTTGTAATGATTATGTTGCCTTTTTATTAACCATATCAAAAGTGAATAAGCTTAAATAATTCAGAAAACGTAGTATCTGAGTCCATATCACAAGGCAACTTGTTTTATCTGGTGCCTTTTTGATCACAGACATTCTGTATTGAATATTTAAACAATCTGCAATTACAATTATAAAAAAACCCACATTTATTTTGATGTAAACCTCATGCACTTTATTTTGATAACTTAGATTTTGAAGCATGATGATTAAAAGAAAAAAGAGGAAAACAACGAGTAATTGTTCCAATAAAAGTACACGAAACAAACAATAAGTTTACATTATTATGTCTTTACACTTTTTATCATTAGTTCACCGAAAACATTAAAATTCATAAATTCGGAATTAATATCTCTTTGTATTTTTTTCTACATAAATATAATTCTGCATTTAATTCTTTTAATTAGTTATCAATGTTTCATAGATTTGTTCGCTTTACAATGACCCGCTACAGAACAAGAAAGATTTCATTAACACACATTCGGTGGACAAGAACCTCAAATGTTCAAAAAATCGTTGTATAAGTATGCATTCTATTGACTCGTGCTATATAAAAGGTAACCCACAATTTTTCCTTTAAAAATGTCCTGTACCAAGTCAGGAATATGGCCATTGTTATATTATAGTTCATTTCTGTGTGTGTTACAATTTAACGTTGCGTCGTTTGTTTTCTCTTATTTTTGAGTCTAAATTGACATTGCGATAAGACGTGTCACGGTACTTGTCTATCCCAAATTCATGTATTTGGTTTTGATGTTATATTTGTTATTCTCGTGGGATTTTGTCTGATGCTTGGTCCGTTTCTGTGTGTGTTACATTGTAGTGTTGTGTCGTTGTTCTCCTCTTATATTTTTTATGCGTTTCCCTCAGTTTTAGTTTGTTACCCCGATTTTGTTTTTTGTCCATTGATTTATGAGTTTGAACAGCGGTATACTACTGTTGCCTTTATTTTTTATATGTATTATCAGGTCTTTACTACTGTCGCATAAAGACTTATATTTTTTTAAAGGTAGATTGGCATCTTGTGTAATACATGCATACAAGGAAACGCATATATTCTATTGATGTGTTCACCTAATGGAACCACTGGTAACTAACAGTCGGTTTCTTTTAACTCTGGGGTCGATTGTAAAACCAATATTCCGAATTACATTTTTTGTCTGAAAAAATATAGTTGATTCATCAAAGGTTCATTCGTAATTTGGTGCTGTATCAGGAGGAAAATTAAATCAACAAGAATAGATTAAATGCGTCCGATAAACAACCAGCAGACGTATCAAACTAGATTTCAATCACTTCGTGTACTCAAAGCTTGAACGTTATGGCTTTCATTTTCTTATTTACTTTTTTCATAGATCCCTTCCCGATAAATTCGTTCAGATTGTTCTTTCATTTTGCTTTATATCAGTGTTCGAGGTGAGGGGAGAGTGTGGGGCACAAAACACGTATAACCTATTACAATTCATCATGTAACCATCTGAAGACAGAAGTTTGGTAATGATATTCAAATTTCCTAATATGTCTACTGCTTTGATGTTGAAGACGGTATGCTACTACGCAAGTTAAAGCAGTTTAAAATAGAAACAAACATAAAAACTGTATCTTATTGGTTTAGGTTAATTTGGGGGGGGGGGGGGGGGGTAAAAACGCACAAAAATACTCAGATATAAATGTTTCATTGTGAATATTACCTTCACAATTATACCTATCATTTTGAACATATATGTTGTCCTGCTATACATCAGAATACCGTATAGCGGGTTATTTTCGCGGGTGTAAAATTTCGCGATTTTCATTTTATAAGGTATACGAAATATTTTGGCGGTCATTATTTTTGCAAATTCAAAACTTTTATCAATACTTTTGCATGTGCAAAAAATTGAAGGAATTTATTTTGGCGATTTTGTTCTATCCGCGAAAATAGGCGAAAAATTACACCGCTCGAAAATTACCCGCTATCATTATATGGCTGACTGTCGTATCTTTATGCTGTACCATGTGTACGTAGATGTATTCAAAAGATGTTTGGACTAACAGGGTCGAATAAGGTTTCACTTATTATGAATACTGTTTTGTTCACTAAATCGTATACAACAGCTTAACATCTCAATCTATTCACTGTAAAAAACAAATAAAGTAGTTGTGTTATCAGAATTATAACATAAAACATAGGTTAGCATTGAACACTAATGTTTGAATGTTATTTTCCTCAGCTTCTACTATATTAATTGTTTGTGTTTAAATGCCATAAATGCCTCCAAAAGCAAATATAATATCATTTTATTTGTCTTAACAGTTCATGCCATTACATAACAATTCCACAATCTTTGATGTTTATTTTCAGCACTGTTGTATATCTAACGTGCAGTGAGTTTATAACCAATTATAATAACGACTAAATAGTTGTTATTTATTGATAACACATGACCATAATTTTTCATCAAATGTTACATATTAACGTTCGCTTAGAATTAAAAAAGAACATGATTACATTTGATGAACTCAAGGTATTTCTTAAAAGTGCAATTTTTCCTTTATAATACTTCACCCCAAAGAGAATAGAAATAGGAGGAAATATATCATTATATCATCATATAACTCGGGACAAAATTAAACGCTCGACTATATCATTCAAGGGAAATTATGCATATGTGTGCAACCAAGGATCTACCAATACATGTAGAAAGACATCAGCTATACCTCTATGACCCTTGCTATGATTTTTTTTTTTCAGATATCAGTTACATCGTTGAAGGATATATATTAACACTTCCATTCAAAGTTCGACACTCTAGGTTTAATATATCCAGTTGCCTTCGTTTCAATTAAATAGTTATATTTTATGTATTCGAAATTGGTAATTACATTTGATTTTTTGGGGGTTAATTTGTTATCGTGTGTCGTACGTTTAATCTTGCTGTTTGTTATTTTTTGTTATTATTTTACATTTATAAGGTGGAGCTGTTTATAGCTTTGGTAGAAATTGTACTCTTAATCGAATGTCGTTCGATGAAATACGTAACCTAACTATAACGCCATTTGGTGTCTGGTGGTCAAATGGTGCATTGCCAATCATATCAAATATATATTTTTTTTAATTGTTATTATCACTCACAATTTATCAGCTATTTTCATATCCCTTCAAACTGAATAAAACAGATTTCAGTGCAATACAGTGAAAAATATTTAGTCTTTATATTCATATTCGATACACTGATATCAAAAAAAGGTAAAAAAAAATATTGAGCAAGTTATATCTCGGATCTTTTCTCCACAGCACTATAGAAATAGCAGTCACTTAAAAATGAGGGGACGTTACACTTATATATGATATCGATAAAATAGATTTTAGTGTCGATTCACATAAAAATATATTCATTAATAAATGTATAAGACACTCATAATAAGTACAGGATAAACGTTGTATGTGGGGGGCTCGTTCTTCGTCTACAAAAGACATATCAGCGTCGCTCGAATGAAAAAAATTAAAGGCATAGTAAAGTACGAAGTTGATGCAATGTGGACTGCAAATTCTAAATATTTTGCCAAATACAGCTAATGTAATCTATTCCCGAAGTCTTAAATCCTTACATTTTCAAAACAAAATTGTATCGATTCGTCACCGAGAAAAATGTGTCGTTCAAGGAATGTTTCTAGAAAGCTGTTCTATAAGTTTAAAATGTATGCGAGTGTTTTTGTTAGCTCTATTTATTTTGGTTAGTTTGCATTTCACGGAATATGCGTACATCAGTTCTGTATGTATAGCAGATTGTTGTAAATTCATGTTTAGGTATATGTAAATATCAAACTAACAGATCAAACATACTAATTTTATATGAGATAACTTTCTCCTCTCTACAAAATTTTCAGATACTTGTAATATTTTTTCTCGTCATCAACAAAACAAAGCCTATTGACTTTCCGTAAATATTGAACAATTCAAACCATTAATGGGTTAACATTTCTTAATGTCAAATCTTTTATGTAACATTTATGCTTCAATTTTCAATAATCTGAACAAAACATTTGCATCCGAATTACGTCATTGCATACATGCCAATTTATATAAAGAAATCAGTGAAACGGGATTGTTTTAAACATTAGCTAATTCATTAGAATTCAGGGATTTTAGAGTGAATATCACCTAAAAAAACCATTGAATACATAACACGTTTAAAGATAACATATATGAATAATTGTCACAGTAACATTTTATTATGAGTCTCTGTCTTTTGATCAATGTTGTGAACCGTAACATTTACTATCCAACCAAGCCACATAGTTCGTATCATACTGTCAGGTGTCGCATATGTCGTAAAATAAAGAGATTTCATTGACATGTTGCATTACTTTCGCATACATGTTCCCGACATTATGGCAATCGTCTTTACAATATTATTCAATTGGCACATTTAATAAAATAAATCACCATTTACTATGCATTAGTATTTTAAAATGTTTTACGTTTTTTACTTACTATAATTTTTTCGAATGATTATTATTACTACTACGAAAGCAGTCTGGCGAATGATATATTACAATAAATAATAATAAAAGATGAAAGAAAAAACACAGGATTTATACAAACATATATCCATAAAACGTTTACATGGAGGGAATCAAAATCAACATTTTACAGCAGTACTGAAAGCTAGGTAATGAACACCGCAATTTCCGTGTTGCATAATAAATGTGGACTCATCTTCTTATCACGAGATAAATATATTGATTGAATCTAAAGTTGCCTTTAGATACGGGTATGAAGAGATAAAATGATAGAAATAAATTCCCATGATAGAAAATTATCTAAGAGTTTTTTAATCGGTTATAAGTTGTCATTAAATTTCATGGGATTTACCTCAGTCGATATGATATATTGTTATCCAGTTCTTTGGGATTTACTTTAATTCAGTTGCATATGTTGTCGTGTAATGTCATCGTTGTTTCTATAAAATGCTTATATAAACAAATCTATTTTTATTGAATAGTGTCTTTACAGAAAAATGTTATAAACAAAATTAATAGTTTGATTTATACAGCATGTTATCAAATACATTTGATTTCATAGTTTATCTATGAAGATATTTTCATTTGCTTGAGTGATTGATTTGTGATTGCTTTACGCCGCCTTAGTTGTGTCATCTGAATTATATTGTTAATGAATAAGTTATAGTGTATAGTACAAGGAAAACTATGTCGAATAATATTGTTATAATTCACGGTTTACAGAAATTATTTAGTAACTAAAAGATAAGTAAGGAACCAGGTCTAATTAACCCGCTTGGAAATCTCAACGTTGATGGATTTGGCTATTCATTTTATGTCGTGTTTGGTCCTACTGTCTCTCCTGGTTCTGAGTACTTACATGTACATAATTATTTCAAACTTTTATTTTTTTTACTTTAACATATTTAAGCGTCCTTCATCTAGTTATGTTAGTCTAGAAAAGCGCGTTGGGCGCAACTGCCTTATTGATTGCATTTTCAATTCAGGTTGCTTTTTAATCTATCAGTTAAACGTCATCATTTGCAATTTAATGAAACTACTTTATCATCCAGTTTGGAAGGTGCATAACAAAACAACGAAACGACCGATTGAAAATGCTATTAAATAAAACCTGCATGCAGATGTTACATTATCAATATAACCGTTTAGTCAAATCAATTTTCATATTTGAAATATTCTCTTCTTCCCGTCTGTTCAATCATCTACACAAGACATGAATAAAAAGATTTAAACATAAAACTTTTAAAAGAATTTATATTAACGGAAATATTGTCAACACTGTAAAACTATACATTTTCGTTGGTCACTTTTACGATTACTGCTACTGTTGTAAATGGGGTTTTTTTTCCGGTGAAGTCAGGTAACCGACTTAACCCTCTTGAATGAAAATCTCCCCAAAATACAGAAACACCAGTTGTTAATTGAAAATTACAAGACAATGCACCAGATCCCCTGGAGTAAGCAAACACCTAGTGAACATTCGCCATAACAACTTCGCGTGCTTAAAATCCTGTACGTCAATTTATGTGGCACAAACATTATATAATTGTTGTATAATACAAATCTGAAAACTAAATTTGTGGTTATGAGGATTAATATTTATTGACTCATTAAGATGTTTTAAGATCTGAGTTGGATGTAAAATTATACTAAGAACTGAATTCCCATGTTGAAGAATTCTAATTTGGTTAAACAGAATATAGCATTTAATCAGTTAGATATAATTCCATTTAGTACTATGGGATTTGTTCTAATTTGTTTTTGTTTTATTTCATCGCCGTTTCTAAACATCCTTAAGATAAATACATATCAGAACTTGAAAGATATCTTGATAATAGTAAGTGATATGTACTCTTACGGGAACCTATTGGAGGACATTTGAGTAAGTGTTATATCATAAGCATTGTCATGGAATAAGAGTGAAGGAACAATTGCATTATACGTTTTTATAACCATATTGATGAATTGCTGATGCTCAGGGCCAAACTGTTTTAAAACACAAACCTCGACAAGCATTGAGGAGCTAATAACACACAAATGTACCTAAGGTATAGCAAGTAATTACAAAGAAACAGAACTTTGCATGAGAAAAATATACTCTTTAATTTTAAAGGTTTTTCAAAAATAAAAAAAGTTTAATGTCTACCAAATAATATCTATGTTTCATGCAGTTGTCGGTTAATGTTTATACACACAAATCAAAATGGTTACAGTGAACTTTTAGTGTTCACTATTTTACACGTATAAATAAATTACGTATTTTGAAAATCACATGTGCTATGTGTCAATTCAAAATGTGGTAGTTTTTCATTTTAACAAAAAAATATTCCCATTTGTTAAATTCAACAATTTATTAAGGGAAAACAAATAATACAGAAAGGTCAATAAGACATAAACGAGGAAAACATCATCATTTATAAATAAATATAACAACTTCATCATCCAGTTTGACAAGTGTCTAATAAAACTGATAAAAGACCTAATATGGGAAATTCTGAAATAAAAACATGCATGCGAACACTGCTTCATGAGATGAATAGTGCATATACCGCTAATTCATATATATAATCTTATCACATTACCATGCATTTAATCAGTTCAATTGGTTAGAAATTATAAAAAATGAAATAATTCGCAACATTTAACAATGTAACAACTCAACATGATAAATGGTATTCGACAGATGCTATATTAACCTACAATAGACAAATCTTTAAAACAAGAAAAGATCAAGTAGAGCATGACATTTGAAAGCATGGAGAACTCTTAATCTTCTAAGATTCCTCCTGTTGATTCAGAAAATAGATTATTCCTGATCATTTTTGATTTTTTTAATAATCACTGACAACCTTTTGTCGACTTCTGTTTCTTTCTTATTTTGTTTGCTAGTTTTTGTTTCTTTTTCTATTCAGAAACTTTTATGTTTGTGCTTTTGAATAAACAAATGTCGCAACAGATACATATATCTGTTTTCTTAAAATTTGATATTTTTTTTTTTTTTTTGGCTTTACTTGTATAACATCAAATCGGTGATTTATAAAAGCACCATAAAACTAATCATAATGTTAGATAAATACAAAGCTTTCATGCTGAATGTTTTACAAGTAGAATACTTGCAATAGCTTTCTTTGTGGTTTATTGAGTGTTATCTTAGAGGTATACACATTAAGAAATGAGTGGTTTATTTGTTGAACTGTATTTATGACGCAGTTTTTTAGTTATAGCTTACACTTTTTTCATTATTTTGCTATGAATATAAGCTGTAAATATTTTTTTGTTGTTTTATTATTGAAATAAAACCTTTTATCTAGTTCATACTACTTATACGTATAATTTGACTTGTTATAAAATGGTTTCACTATTGATCTATCTAAATACTATTAGGATTTATCAAACACATATCGAAAGCATAAAACTATATACAAAACCAAAGGCTCGTACACACATGTGTTACTATATACATAATATAAGTAAAGCATGTTTATGAATAACTTTATTTTAGAAAAAAAAAGACATAGGCTTCAAATCAAAGATATAGTTTGAAAGTTTGGTGTACCAAAAGCGTTTCTCTTATTACATTGTAATATGATATCATCAGGAACTCTCATACCAATCCATACACATGTAATTCAAAGTCATTCTCTTTCTTTATATTATTCCATGAAGTTCAAAATTGAATCATGGAAATAAGATCACATAGCTCATAGAATATTATTATTCTTGAATAAAGCAATAACCAGTATATTAAAGTATTTTAATTGATAGGAATTGGTGGATGGTGGATGTCATGTTTTAACAACTTTGCACAAGAATATTATTTTGTATACAAAAAGGAGCACCACGTTTGGTGAAGTTGGTGTTGCTTGATCTCTAGGTTTCTATGTTGTGTCTTGTGTACGATCTCTGAGTTTGAAGATCTGTCTGGTATCTTTGGTCCCTATTTTGACGATTTATCTTTACTGATATTGATACTTGGTATAGGTTCTGAAATAATCTTCAATTAGTCAGTATATTTAACTATTTATAAATTTTTCTGGCAATCTTATTGCCATAAAATTGAATGTTCACTTGTACAAAAAATCACCGGTCCATGAATAAGAATAACATAATTTATAACTACAACAAAAGCAAACCTAAATACATATAGCAACGGATTTGATGCTCAGTATAATATATCCTTCATTCTTATCTTATGAGCAACACAACGGGTGCCACATGTGGATCAGTTTCTGTTTACCCTGCCAGAGAACCTGAGATCACACCCAGTTTTTGATGGGATGTGTGTTGCTTAGTTTTTTGTTTTCTGTACTATCATTTGTCCGTTTGTCTTTTTAGTTTTAGCCATGGTATCTTTGGTAAGTTTTTTTTTTTACACTTTTGCTAAACGCTAGTCCGACATTGTCCGAAGTGTAACATATAGTTCATTCATTTCTAAATATATATATATATATAAAATTGTATGTATAGTGATGATATTTATGGTTGTGTATAATATACAGATTGTATACTTCTATAAAAGTTAGAACATTCATGCACTTTTGATGCTTTTCAGGCCAGTTATTTTTATAGCATCTAAAATGAAATACTTCAATTAACATCAACATGGTTAAAGTGACGCTCGAATAAAAAAAAATGTTAAAAAGGTCAAATAAAGCAAAATTTCATAAAAGATTTGCTAAAAATGAATGGGTTTGAATTTATGAATTGTCAGAACGTTTGTAACCAATTGACTAAATACTTGCGACACATTTCTATAGATACATTATAATAGGTTTTTCTTGGTATATTCAAAACATATCCATATGATTTGAATGTTAAAGAAGACCTGTAATGTAAGTAACACCTATTTTATAACAACAAAACCTTAGGAGTTAAAATATGATTGTCATTTGGTTTTCTTCTAAATTTCTTCACTTCGGTGTAATATCATCATTTGACCATTATCAATTACGTTTCTGGATGTCGATAGGTGCTGTTGAATACTGATAACTGTCGAATGTTTGAAGTAGCATAGTCAAATGTCAAACAGTTCAATATATTACAGAATAATGTCAATGAATATTGTAACAGCACAAATAGCAAATATGTCAAGTATACATCATTTCCTTGCTAAAAGTAGTTTTCGTCTATTCAATAAAAATCGTTTTTGATTACGCAATATTACGATGTAGCGATATCTTAAGTAAAACGTTTTTGTAACAATTATTTAATCTTGCAATCATACATTTTATCCTTTTACTTCATGTTTCCATAGTCATTTGTATTCATACATGTCCCTGTAAAGAAAGAAGTGTATGTTTGGACAAATATTTGAAAAAGACAAATACAAAGTTATATAATAAACAAACTGACAGACATCTATCATAACTTTGTCTCCACTCTAATCTATTTCTATTCTGATAGGATTCATGAATTTGAAATGATAATGTCTTAAAGTCCAAAATTTCAAAGGAAAATGTCTCTTTGTGGATATCCATGTTTATTTAATACTTCATGGTAACTAAGTAATGTTGAACGTTTTCAGTCAAATATTAAAGATCAATTATTGATAATTGACGTCATATTGTTATCTATTGTTTCGGTAAAGAGATTTTAAATTGCATCGTCAAAACGATAATATCTATTGTAGTACAAAAGAGAAACATTGAAGAAACATTATATAAACTTCATCGGTCTTTTTGAATACTTGTTGCTTTTCAGTATTTGGATTCGTTCAATGGGAAAAAGACAAAAGAAAGTATGAAAATATGTGGAGAGGTGGCAAGATGATATTAATCAGTGGTAAACTGATCATGATATTGTGTCCATAGTATTTCCGACGATTTAGACAATGTACACGATTAGAACATAAAAACAACATGATGTGATTATTAACAAAAAAGATTTTTATTCAACAAGTTACAAGTATTTATTAATGAGTTACAGATACGGAAATGATAATTAAAAAACATCTTTTAGATTTGTTTTGTTGGTAAGGAAAATCGAAAATATAGTTACATTTTAATAAAATGGAAATATAAACTTCTAAAATTTCTCCTTTTTCATTGGCATGTTTTATTCATTCAATTTGTATCATATCCAAATCAATTGTTCTGACTTGCTGTTTCATTGTACATACATTCATGTTTAACTGTACTTCATAAAATTCTGCATTTCATAGGTTTCTGTTCGTATTTAATTTCATTGTCAAATGCTTTCGTTTAAAACACACCGGCATCAATTTAATGAAATACATTCAACTGCCAGTGTTTTAAATATAAAGAAAAAAGAAGAAAAAAAATATACAACGAAAACACGAATAGTACGAAATTGAAATGTATAATATTGTAAGGCAAAGTTGAATTTAGATGGACCAAATGATATTGAGGGACTCTTAATTAAAATTGTGAAACAATTGAAACACAAAAACCAACAGTATAACCTGTATAAAAATACGACAACCACCAATGAAGCACATCCACAAACAACACGCACTAAAACAAGTTTCTAACTTATAACAGGTGCATAAAAACGCATTGGGTTTCAACAGACGCCAACCTTCATCCTAATATGACACATGTATGGGTTTGAATGCCATGATAGAAAGAGTTTGACAAAGAACGTTTGATATACAGAATCTGAAATGCTATATATAGACATACACGATCTAAACTAAACAAGAACAACATATAAATTGTATACAGGACGTCATTAACCCTGTACTAGGGAAAGACGAGAAACATTTTTTTAATGAAAATCTATTAAAACTTTTCTTATCAATTATGCAAATCTAGTTTTATTTATAAGGAATGTAAGTTTTACTCCCATGTATGAAAATAAATTTTGCAATAGTTCCCCAACACTTATCTGTAATCATAACTTATTTAATCCAATGGATCATTATGTACCAGAAAGTGCTATGGCCTATTGACGCCATCTTATAAATTGTAATTAAAATTACTAGACCGTTCCTTTTAAAGTTGTCATTCCTTTATAAGGCTATACGAGTTCTACTTAATTGAGTATGAAAATATTTCTTTAAATTATTTAAATAATATTCATTCAGCTTAACAAATTAACTAGCTCGTAAAACACAAATTAATTTTCGATGCCATTCTATGCGATAAAAAGTAAAAAATCAACATATTTATTGTCCATGTCATCCGACAAAAAAACTTTTTTGGAATGAAGTTCAATGTAACAATTTGTCTGACTAATAAAGAATTCAAAGGCATATGCCCCGAAACGCTTTATGAATATAGTTATACAGAATGAATAATTGCACTCTTGTGTTCGAACCATACACTGTATCCTTTTATAAACATACTTATACGTGGTGTAAGCAAACAAATTTGATTTGATTATGTTTTCTGAATTTTTCTGGTACCATTGTTTGTCTGAATTTGGAGCACATTTAACCAATGTCATATTTAGCTTTCCATTGAATGACAAGAGGAAGACCACTTAAACAGAAAAACAAACGATACAATCTACATCAACAATTACATCGTATCTACTAATTCCTTAAAATAGTCGTCGAAGTGTAGGTGAAGGGACAGGGTGATTTTTATAAAAATTTTGAGAAGTGTGCATTATTTGATATAAAGAGATAAATGTTGTTGCATTACTGGTGAGGATAAATAAAAAAAACGTTTTTTTTTGTATTTCTTTTATTCCCAAAACCGTTACTGAGAGCATCTACAATTTGATTATACGGTATCTTGTAATATATGTGCGCCCCTCCATGACGTCACGTTGTCTGCAATGCTGTGACAAACATGAGAAGGCTAATCATTGTTTTAATCTGGGTGTATTATGATTTTTTTTTTCATATCCACTGCTGAAGGTTCTTAAAATCTATCAATAATTCATTATTTAACTCATGGCTTAAAAAAATCCTAAATTTTAGATGTCGTATGGTATCTAACTAGTTCAAATCTTATAGCCTTGTAATATTTGATGTACCAGCAATGAATTCTATGAAATGATTTTTTAAAAGACCTAATCATAACATGCTGTCATATTTCTGATAGAGTAAGACTACAAAGTGGTCTGTCTTCTGTTTGGTTTAAGCCGTTAGCAAGGTCGTTAAATGAGGCAAATGACTTGTAAAACAAATAGTTTAATTAAAAAACAAAGTTTAAATGTCAAAGATATATAGGTTTATTATAATTTTAGTTTCTTGTGTACAATTTGGAAATTAGTATGGCGTTCATTATCACTGCACTAGTATATATTTGTTTAGGGGCCAGCTGAAGGACGCCTCCGGGTGCGGGAATTTCTAGCTACATTGAAGACCTGTTGGTGACCTTCTGCCGTTGTTTTTTTCTATGGTCGGGTTGTTGTCTCTTTGGCACATACCCCATTTCCATTCTCAATTTTATTTTGATACGAAATCAATAACGACCTGACACTTTTGAATTAACAAAAAAAACAGTGCACTTGTGCCGAAATAAAAAAAATTTGGAACACGCCGGATGTTCAAGTATATACACTACATTAAGTAATTGGCAGTCTTACAAATATCAGCATCTTACCCTCACCACCATTGATCATGACATCCAGTGAAGCACAGATGTTGGTATTTATGATTCCCAGCATCCTGTGTAAGAGATCTTTTATCAACGTCAGCAGATTTCTATTAGTACATAAGCTTTGATATTGTTATAATTGCCTTATATAAACAATGGTACTACTGTTTAGTATTACCATTCACCAACCAGTCCTCAATTCGACTGTTCCCTTTCGATGTATGGCTCAATATCATCAGATTGTTGATAAACTTCATATTCTATTCAAGGATGGTTTTTTTCCAAGTATTTCTAGAATACCCTGTGATCACCTGTCCAGAAGTTATTACTTTCATTTTTCAACATGGAAATTATTGTTCTAGAATTCATAATTCAGGATTTGTTAACAAATATTTCCTCACACGGATGTTTCTTGGGTCCAACATCCCTCACCCTAACCACGTGTATCAATACATCATAAAAAATATCGTACAAAAGGACTTAACTAATCGGACCGATACGAAGAAGAAAAACATCTACCAGACATGTCTTCGTATGTTCACTGTACTGACAGCTAGTTCTTAGGTCAACTTAGATGTTAGAACTGTAATAATTACTTGATTTATCAACGCCGAGTTATCTAAAACCTGTTATATAAAATGTTACTGACAGAGGGAAAAACAACAAAAGTCAACAGGTCACCAGCAGTGGTATTGACCTAGCTGCAAATAAATGAAAATAACACAAATATTTAATGCTTAGGACTTTACCAAAATATTACTCATCAGAGTCCCTTAAAAATTAAAGACAATTCTGACATGACGTCCTTCAAATTCTTTGAGTACACAAATGTGTTAAAATATGAATATATTGTTTGGGCTGTTCCGATCGTACTCCCACGTCATATTCTTTTTTATGAATGAACTACCCGACGTCATAGGACGTTGACGTCAAAACATAGGCATTTGACAAGAAAATACACGCTTGTGAAACCGAAAACTAAAATGTGTTTTGTAAGCCGTTTTTTATACATATAAGACATGTAAGACATTTAAGTACAATTATAATTTAGATTCATCCAAACCTTTTTGATATGTAATTGGAAATAGTTTAAGCATGTCACTTCTTCAGTTTGCTCCGTTCTTTTACGTCAATTTAATGATAGTGCGTTTATTTCTGGAAACGGCAAATAATGCCTTCACTTAGAGCGCTTCGATCCAAAACAATTGCCGTATTTGTCCTATTAGAATCGAAATAATTCATGGGGGCCATGAATATATCGTGATTTTACCACGGGATGCTCTTTGCGCCGATATTTTACCCCTCTTTATCGTTCAGGGTAAAATATTTGTCATAAAGGGCCAACCCATGGTAAAATCACGATATATTCAAGCCCCCCATGAATTATTTCTTAATTAATGACAGGGATGTCTGAACACACACGAAGTAAGTAACTGTACCCTTTTTTATTTGGCCATTTTCGTTTAATTTCGGATAATGAGTTTGTATGTGCCTCTGGTGTCTTTCGCCCTCCTGTTATCACCGGGATTGTACCACATGAACAATGCATTGATTTCAGATGTGGATTAGGAATTGCTAATCAGTCTGAATATCTACAGGTTTTGTTGAATTCATGTTGTTCTTAAGTTTGTTTTTGTGTTAGCCTTTTTTGGTTTGTTTCAAGGTCGTGGTCAGTAAATCATCAATTTATCAGTTTGAATGACCCTGTGTGTTGCCTTCACCTTTCTTTAAAAATCGGTACACGGTGAAGATTGACAATGTAAAAATATTCACAATGCATTATAACTAGTGATAAGAGCAAGTAAAAGTAAAGTTAATAAATAGCGTTTTCAGTCAAAGATACAAATGTATGAATTAAGGTGGTACCCAACACTTTCACTCAAATTAATTTGGCTCGTTTAATTTTCATAAAATTTTGAAAAAGTATTTACTTTGACCCTTTTACAAAAATATAAAAAATTAAAATAATTTGAACCAAGCGTTTTATCAGAAAAATTACACTGGTTATATAGCAGTTTGACAAACACTAATTTTGATCATTGAGAAGCTTTATATTGCCTTCACAACGCAACGTAATTAAAACGTTTAGCTGATATTACAGAGTTATCTCCATGTAGTGTTAGGTACCACCTTAACACGTCTAAGATTGCAGATAACAAATTATATAATAAAAATTTTGATCAATTGGATAGAAAAACGCATATGACCCTGACAGAATAAAGCTCTTATCGTGCAAGTACATAAAAGCTGTGACAACTAAAATCGTGTTTTAATGTATAAGAACTTTTGATTTAAATAAGACATATGCAATAACGAAAACACTTTTAAGTTCGTATAAGAGTCAAAAATAACAACTAATAATGTATATATGTTTTCTATTTAATATCATTGACATGATTGATGGAGTATATGCAAAAGTTCTGTACCCTCAATATTTTGACCTCGAACATTGGACTAAAAAGTCAAATTAAATAATGCAAACAAAAAAATAACTCTCAAATAGCGGTTTTAAACCGCTATTTGAGAGTTATTTTTTTGTATGCATTATTCAAATCTATTAAGTTAGTAGATATAAAAACAACATTGCAAGCCCTTCACTAATACATATTTATTTATCTTAGAAGATTACATGAAAGTCATTGTTACTGAATGAAGTATAATGTAGTTAAACTCTAAATATGCCAATCGTATCGGGCTTGCATCAATCTTTAGATGTATATGTTACAACTCTAAGTTAACGATACTTACGTTATGTTATCTAATAAAGAGCTTTCGAAAATTGAAGGTGTATTGTTGGCCTTGACTTTTGGAATGATTTATGACTACTATAATACCGATAATTTTTTGAATAATTATTACAAGTAGAAGGAGACCTAAGTTGAGAGTGTTTGATATAGCAAATGAAAAAACATTAAAAAAATCTAAATGTTATCATTCAGTCATAAGTACCTGGTTTCGTACTTCCATAGCACACCAATCTACATGCAGGATTTTCTTCCTTCAAAATTATTTCTGCTCTAGATTGTCCTTCTTGAAAGGATCACTTTAAGTTATCAATGAAACAAGTCAGTTTATAAAACTAAGATCGTATATAAATCAGACCAAGATCAACTGGACGCCTGAGATATCCTCTTCACAATGAACCATTTCCATATCAAATAATTAATTTCAATTAACAAGATATGAGCAACTTAGATCAACCCGGTTTTTGGTGACAAAAATAGTCTTTGTTTCCTAGTCGTTTTGTGTTGTGTACTGTTGTTTGTCTCTTTGTCCTGTTTTGTCATGGTGTTGTTAGTTTTTTTGTCAACTGTGCTTTAGGTATTTTTCACTTATCTTTAACATTTGAGTCAAATGTAATAGAAACAAGCTGTTGAAATCAATTTTTTTATCTTCAGCCATCACCAAATTATACTTTATGACACATTCAAATGCATTGACCTCTAATTACTAGATCTAGAAATGGAGTATACATACACATTTAGCAGCACATCCTCTAATATACAAAACTAGAGTCCGTCATGCACATGAATACAAACTCACAAGCATGGTTAAACTTATAATCGGATGTACATGAATAGCTAAAAAAATATGTGTTTCCGTAGATTAGGTAATCGTCAGTTTCCTCTTATTATAAAGGTTTGCTGCCATGATGCAGTCAAGGACATTGAAAGTTAAACACTTACCAAGAAAAAAGTAAAACGTGTTTTTATTTTATTATAGATTTACTTGATAATAAGTAGACACAGCGCAATCCTTGACTTCAGCTATTATGCAAATTTTGGTATTATCAATAAATTATTGTCACGGTAACATAACGAATAATCCTTTCACATAGGTATATATGACCTAATCAATTGACAATAGTATTTAGATGTTACTTAAAGGTACATAAGCCAATATTTTTGAAGTCCATCTTTAACTGTTTAAAGAATAGTAGTCAGTACTTTAGAAAGATGTATAGTCGATCATTTTCATGATCCAGCTATGTAGCGTTCTTTATATAAAGTTTTGTGTAGTTTTGGTATCCAGTATAATGATGGTAAATTTTCTTCGTTTTATTTGATGTTGATACCAAAAGAAAGAAGGACAGAGTTTTGATTTCGTTAAATTTCATCTTTGGTAAATGATGTTAAGGAATATGTAGTATTACCAGTAGTTCTATTTAATTCCAAGCTCTGTTGTGAGACGGTGTGAATACTGGTTTTTGCATATGAAGACAATATTATTGGAGGCTTTATCTGCTGGAACAACGACGCATTTGTCATGCAAAGAGAATAAAGCATCCACAACATCTGAATTACTGAAAGGAAGTAGTTATTCCTGTGCTTATAGTTCATGGTAGTTTTTGAATGCGGTTTTGAATGCATGATCGAATAGCTTTGAACCATTCAGACAAAATGTCCAGTTCTGGTTCGTCTGGTTCAAGCTTTATCCAGGTTCAATCCACCATTTTCTATATTTAAAAATTCCTGTACCGAGTCAGGAATTGACAGTTGTTGATTCGTTTGATGTGTTTTATAATTTGATTTTGCCATTAGATTTTGGACTTTCCATTTTGAATTTTCCTCGGAGTTCAGTATTTTTGTGATTTTACTTTAAACTTGTTCTAAACAATAATAATTTCCCTCCAGAATAAACATGTAATAAAAGTGATTCACTACTGATGAAGATATATAGCCTTTATCTAGACTACAAAAACAGAAATCAAGGTACCATAGAAAAACAGGTTAACTGATCAGTATTTTAACTGTATCAAGACTGGATAGGTTATATATCATTCAATGGCTAATTTACATCAATAACAAGAAATTCATTTTGTTCCAAGAGATTTAATCAAAACATACAATTTACAGTTTATATCAATCAGTTGTTTTCCACTCGTTCAAAGTGTTTGAACTTTTGATATGCCATCTGCTCAGGCGCTTTCCGATTTGAATTTTCCTTTGAAATCGGATTTTTTTTAATATCCAGTTATTCAGATATTTGTCTTTCATGGAATTCATAAACCAAATTAATTGAGCATCCAAGATTGTCATTAATAACATAACAACATGACGAATACTCTCCATTCACCAACATGCAGTGCTAAAAGACTTTGTGGGACTAGCATATAAAATTGAGAATGGAAATGGGGAATGTGTCAAAGAGACAACAACCCGACCATAGAAAAAAACAACAGCAGAAGGTCACCAACAGGTCTTCAATGTAGCAAGAAATTCCCGCACCCGGAGGCGTCCTTCAACTGGCCCCTAAACAAATATATACTAGTTCGGTGATAATGAACGCCATACTAATTTCCAAATTGTACACAAGAAACTAAAATTAAAATAATACAAGACTAACAAAGGCCAGAGGCTCCTGACTTGGGACAGGCGCAAAATTGCGGCGGGGTTAAACATGTTTTTGAGATCTCAACCCTCCCCCTATACCTCTAGCCAATGTAGAAAAGTATACTTGTTTTTTTATAATCTTCAAGTCCTCCACCATACTCTTTAAGCATTTTTCATATACATGACATCTAATTTCTTAACATTGAGAATGGAAACCGGGAATGTGCCAAAGAGATATCAATCCGATCAAAGAAAAGAAAACAGCCAATAGCCTCTAATTGTTTTTTCCTAACAGCAAGAAGCCCCCACAACTGGGGGAAGGCCTCCATAATATTAAAGATAAACCAAAGACAGACAAGCCAACAAAGGCCGGAGGTCCGGGCTTGGCAAAAATATTTGGCTGGGTTTATCATGTTTTGTGAGATTGATTGTCATACAAGAGAGATGTTTAGCTAGCCATAAATCCAGATTTTATCCATCAGTTTCTGAATAATGAAATGCTTGTACCAATTAAGGAATTATGACAGTTGTAATCCATTCGTTTGACGCGTTTGAGCTTTTGATTTTGCCAATT
Source organism: Mytilus edulis (assembly GCA_019925275.1). Taxonomy (NCBI): domain Eukaryota; kingdom Metazoa; phylum Mollusca; class Bivalvia; order Mytilida; family Mytilidae; genus Mytilus; species Mytilus edulis. The sequence continues at coordinate 61,232,002 of CM034354.1, read as the reverse complement.
CAATAGGGACTTTCCTTTTTGAATTTTCCTCGGAGTTCAATATTTCTGTTATATTTTACTTTTTGATGTATTACATTGTACTAGACAATTAATGAAAAAGTTAAACCACAAAAAATACGTAGCTGCGAGGAAAATTCATAACGGAAAGCATGAAGTCCGATTTCGGGTGATTGATGTTCTCGCTGTACGGACTAATTGGTGGCCGTGAACTGTTTTCAGCTTTTGGGTCGGGTTGTTGTCTCTTTTGGCAAATTCACCATTTCTATTCTAAATTTTACTATACACATATTATTATTACATCGTATTAAATATTATGCTCTTAAACATTGTTTGCAAAAGAAAGAACAATAATTGCATTACAAGTCACAAAACCTATATTCAGATTATGTTAGGGGTTTGCACTAATAATACATGTACGACGGAATTTAGTGCAAAATATTTTAAATTCGGACGAGCATGGCGAGGAAGAATAAAAAAAAATAATGTCAGGTGTCGTCCTTCTTTTATACGATTTCAACTTCTGACTAGTTTGTATATAATTTTTTATTAAATATTTCTTTGTATTTAAGCGTAATGAATGTGTATGACAATTTCCGCACAAGTGTGTAATGTACACTGTTTATAGTTCTTGTATATATTTAAATGATAACATTGTACATCATTGATCAAGCATGACCAGAATCCTTTAAAAATTAATACGTCTTAACATTTTAAATGTTTACAATTTAAAAAGTAAGTTTTGTCGTTATATAATAGTATCTCTTCAAAGGATAAACAGTAAAATTTCTTACATGTTACAGGTAGGTTGTTTAATTATTGAAATGTGTAATATAATGATTAATTTGACATTTTATTGGTATAAATTATCATTCATATCAAACGTTTTACCTAAAAGGTGTGTACAGTGTTTCCTGTATGTAAGTATATGTATTGGTGTACACGTGTTATTCATTTTGTGTGTATTTTGCATGTCATAATGGTACAACAAAAGCTTATTTTTAATGAAATAGAGTTAGATTTTAGCGTTATTTTTTTTTACAGATAAAAATAAATGAAGTCAAAGCTTTAACCGTTATAATTAAACAGATGGAAAACTTGAATATCGCATATCAAAGTTAGAAAATATTTCAATTGTAATCATTATTTGTGTTTTCTTTCATCTCTGTATATGCTATTTTTAGTGTCATCCCAATCTCTCTAAGGGGTCCGTAGGCAACATTTCTGACCCTCATGTAGCAGTGTCACACCCAAATCCCTCATTCACGTAGAACTACCCTAAACTTCACGTTATATGTTGATAACTAGTAATTATACTTGAATATGCGTGAAATGTTTGCCGCTGGATGTTTATAAAGCAACCACCAATCAGTTAACACATAACTACCCACTTTTTGTTTTTAAATACCAGTCGTCAACCAAAATATTCGCATATACTAGTATGTTCTTCTCATATATTTTATGATAGTAGGATACTAAACCCCTAACGGGAGGGATGATGAAGACATAATCTTTCAATCAGTTTAATTGAGGTCTGGAGCTTGCATGTCAGTTAACTGCTAGTAGTCTGTTGTTATTTATGTATTATTGTCATTTTATTTTATTTTTTTTGGTTACATCTTCTGACATCGGACTCGGATTTCTCGTGAACTGAATTTTAATGTGCGTATTGTTATGCGTTTACTTTTTTACATTGGCTAGAGGTATAGGGGGAGGGTTGAGATCTCATAAACATGTTCAACACCGCCGCAATTTTGCGCATGTCCCAGTCAGGAGCCTCTGGCCTTTGTTAGCCTTGTATGATTTTTAATTTTAGTTTCTTGTGTATAATTCGGAGTTTAGTACCGTGTGGTGACAGTATAGTGCCTCCTCGTGCTTCATGGTTATGCTCTTAGAAAATACTACATTATGAAGTGTGTGTCCGAGCGAGAACTTCTCTATTTCGTTACTTTAGGAATATTTCATTAGCACTGTATTAGTATACATATTTTTAAGGGGCCAGCTGAAGAACACCTACGGGTGCAGGAGTTTCTCGCTACATTGAAGACCCATTGGTGGATTTCGGCTGTTGTCTGCTCTATGGTTGGGTTGTTGTTGCTTTGACACATTCCCCATTTCCTTTCTCAATTTTATGAGGCTACGTATGTATTAAGTTGTCCGTGTTGCATTATGTTGAAGTAAAAGTTGGAAGGTATTGAAATGGGAATCAGGGGGCGTCTTGCTTAACCCTCAAGCCAACAAAACTAATATAGTGAAAAAAAGTTAGTATGCAAGACATCGGTTTTGTCACACTTGTCAAATAACGGCCGGGTACGGATCTCAGAGAAAGTAGCTTTAAACTCTTATGAATCAATAAATGAAGACCTCGTATAAACCATTATTGAATAAAGCATTAGATTATAAAGCTTTGACTATAAATGAAATGATTAACTTATAACGAGGGTTAAAAAAATATAGTTATAGGTAAAATAGGAACGATAGTTTACAGGTGAAATATGCGTATATGAATACTGGTTTACTAAAACTTGAAATTTAAATGTGTTATTGTATATACAAGAAGAAGATTTACAAAAAATATTTCACTAGTCAATTGCCTTAACAAAGCACACAAAAAAAATTGTATGAAGTTATTCACAATAAAATTAATTTGAATGAAAAGGAGCTTTGAGATTTGAATTAATGAAATGTAGACGGTTACAAGGAAATTAAAGTTCACACAAAGTAAAACAAATAAAATATATAGTTAAAAAGAGGAATAACAAAGTAAAAAAATAAAGACTTTTGCTTAATAAAGGACACACAAAGTAAAAAATAAAGACGATTGTTAAATAAAGGACAAACAAAGTAAAAATATAAAGACTTTTGCTTAATAAAGGACAAACAAAGTAAAACAATAAATAATATTGTTAGATAAAGAACAATCAAAGTAAAACAATAAAGACTTTTGCTACATAAAGGACAATCAAAGTAAGAAAATAAAGACTATTTCTAAATAAAGGACAAATAAAGGACAAACAAAGTAAAACAATAAAGACTTTTTCTAAATAAAGAACAATCAAAGTAAAACAATAAAGACTTTTGCTTAATAAAGGACAATCAAAGTAATAAAATAAAGACTATTTCTAAATAAAGGACAAATAAAGGACAAACAAAGTAAAACAATAAAGACTTTTGCTAAATAAAGGACAATCAAAGTAAAACAATAAACACTATTGCCTAATAAAGGACAATCAAAGTAAAACAATAAAGACTATTTCTGAATAAAGGACAATCAAAGTAAAACAATAAACACTATTGCCTAATAAAGCAAAAACAAAGTAAAACAATAAAGAATTATGACAAAATAAATAAAGAATAGAGAAAAACAGTCTAAAAGGCTTGATTCGACGGTCTTCAATGGCATATCATGTTTAATGATGCTCCATCTGTTCACCAAGCAAACTGACTAATTTTATATTTATATTTTTCAGCATGATTCTGATGAACAGATATCTCCTCGTTATCATATTGTCGACTTATTCTCTTAGTGAAACATTATTACCAGGGGAGATAACTGTCGCTGCCTTATTCCAAATACAGAACGCAGTGAATAATAAATGTGATGGAATTTCTCCACTCTCTGTGAAAAGTCTAGAAGCTGTCAAATGGACTTTTAGGAAATTAAATGAAAACAACTACATTCCTGGAGTTTCTATTGGTAAGAACACTAGTCTAATAAAATGCTAATAAGTCTAAAACAACTAATATGAGTGTTTTCTATTACATCTGCAAAAAAATATGGTAGGTAAGTATGGATTTATTTTTATTCTACTATTTTGTTTTACATTGAGTCTTTGCATATGGGAGGGATATTCTGACTTATTGAAAATTGACCAAAAAAAACCTTCAGGGTACTAGGCTATTTATGAGATGAAAAAAACACCCAGGTAGGGTAAAGTAATAGGAAACACACATCTTTTTTATTTGGCCTAGCTGGGTAGAGATGATGACCATATGACAACCATACAATACGAACAATAAACACAATTAATCTTTAGGTCAAAAGGTTATAGAAAAAAAAATGGAACGATCTGAATGGATATGTCGAATTTTATGTTTAGCTATTTATTTACTTCTTCTTTTAGGCATTTTTGTTTATTCCGAAAAATCTTATTGTAGTCGCAATTAGAACTAAATAAAGGCAAAACTAGTATACACCTGTTCAAAAATCATAAATGGAATGAGAGAAAACAAATACGGGTTACAAAAAAACCCGGGAGAAACACATCAATCACATGAGGAAAACACGGGAACAACAGAAACACAAAAGTGCAAAGAAATCAATGGCAACGCAACATATAGAAACGAACCACTTGATAACGACTATCATCTTCCCGACTTGGTACTACAATTACACTTAATGATTAGCATAAGCCAGAAGTACACTAAAATAACCAAAAAACCCAGTAAGTAATTGACATAGGTAAATGTAACAGCTCTAAATGTACATAGGCCAACATTCAAGTGTTTTAAGTGTAGAGACTAACGTTATATCAATTGAAAGTGGTGGTGGATCCAGGGGTTCCGGTAGTTGGAACCCCCCTTTTTTAACGATCAATGCATTTGAATGGGGAAATGGGGTTAGCAACACCCCCCTTTATCCTGGTTTTTTTTAATGACTGGATCCGCCCTTGATTAATTAATAGCAATCAAAGTTATAGGTATATTCATTAACATAGAACAGTCTCCGGGACAAGTTTGCAATTCCGCTGAGTGCAAAAGTTGTCACCTTAATTTTTGGAGTTAAGTCAAAATGAAGTTGATAACATGGTTGGTATTGGTTCCCTGATATTTTTCCTAAAATGTTTTGGCTTTAGCACCACTGTTAAAAAAGTTATGCCCCTTTGGCAACACCCCCCTTTATCCTGTTTTTTTTAATGACTGGATCCGCCCCTGATTAATTAATAGCAATCAAAGTTATAGGTATATTCATCAACATACTAGGCAAAAGTACAGTGAATTATTAACATAGGTCAAAATTACAGTTATTAATAAACGTAGGCAACAAAGGTTACAACTACAATTTCTGATTAGCAAGGATCAAAATAAAAGTAAATTATCAACACAGGCCAGTAGTACTCTTAATGCGTTGTGAAGTTTTTAATTTTCTACGTTGTGTCGTGTTTTTTGTCTGTTTGTCTGTTTTCATTTAAAGCCATGGCTTTGTTAGTTTGTTTTTGATCTATGAATTTGACTGTCCATCTGGTATCTTTCGCCCCTCTTTTCGAGTGAAGGTGTGTTTTCACATAAACTTTCGCACGACTGGTGGTAGGTTTTCGGTAAACTCCACTAAAAAACCTCCTATTACTAGCTTTGCTTCTATTTATAGCTTTACTTCTATTTATATATAGCATTATTACTATTAAAAACCTTACTTATATGTATAGCTTTATTTCTATTTAAGGTCTAGAGGCTTACCCAACATGTGAGATGGTTGAAGAAGCCAGTGACAGGGCTGTTGATTTAATTTACAAAATCCGACAAGACAAACAAGACTCCTCCTTCACAGAGCCACCACTTGTATGTAAGTAGTTCTTTGCGGTAGGTTTGAGTAGGACGTAATTAAGCTGTTACGGTATATAGTATAAAAAAGAAGATGTGGTATGATTGCCAATGAGATAACTGTCCATAAGAGACCAAAATGACACAGACATTAATAACTATAGGTCACCGTATGGCTTTCAACAATGAGCAACGCCCATACCGCATAATCAGCTATAAAAGGCCCCGATAAGACAATGTAAAACGATTCAAACGAGAAAACCAACGGCCTTATTCATATAAAAAAAATGAACGAAAAACAAATATGTAATACATAAACAAACGACAACCACTGAACTACAGGCTCCTGACTTGGGACAGGTACATACATAAATAATGTGGCGGGAGTTAAACATGTTAGTGGGATCCCAACTCTCCCCGTAACATGGGACAGTGGTATAATAGTATAACATATAAGAACGAACTATAAAAATCAGTTGAAAAATGACTGGTTCCCACAGCCATTATACTTTTTTTTACTCATGCTGAAGAGTTCTCGCGTTTTCTTTAACGATGCTAGTTACATGTCTTTTTAAGTAAATATCAGTGTCATTTTTCTCGAAATTTTGTAGTTAAACATAACTAGACAGTTATCATAAAAAATAAGAATTCGTTGAATCTCTATTTTTGAAAATATAAAGGGACAACTTGCTCATGCTATCTTAACTCGTATTTACTTTGGAGATGTCCATTTTTGTCATAAAGACGGTGACGGGATTACAATTGATTGCGAGTGCACAGTCCTTTGCTAACCGTGACTAGCATTAAATTCCGTAAAAACAAATTGTAAAAATCAAATTGAAAAGGGATGGACTCACCACATCACCACAAAATACACCCAAAAAAAAACTTACAAAAAAGACAAAAGACAAATACGAAGCATTGATCTAAGAGTACTCTCAGTTTTTGAAATCTAGTCCTACGCTTGCTACACTCAAATCGTACATTGATATGTTTAGTTCATTAGTAGTACATGTAGTGTTCGTTCGCTGAACTTTTCTTTTTGTTTAGCAATATTGGTTTTTTTTTCTGATTTTTTCTTTATTGTCCGCTTTCTAAGTTTTTTTTTTAAATTTTCCCTGTATTTTTTTAGTTCTGTAAAATATATATCTTATTATTGATATTACTTTCAGCTCTGATCGGTCCCGGTTATAGTAGCGAAGTCCAGAAAACGTCAAACTTATTAAGTTCCCAAAGAGCAGACGATAGGTTATTACAAATTGGATTCTCCTCGACTGCTGCATCGCTAAGCAACACCAACATTTACAACAATTTCTTCAGAGTTGTTGCAAGTGATGCCGTACAAATCGAGGTAAATCTTTAAGTCAGGGTATATAGTAATGTAAAATTACGGAACATCTATATTACTGAAGGAAGATGCAGGTTTCCTTGAGCCGTATCGACTTTGAAACCCGTACAAAGTTGGAAATATATAGGATATATGACGTATAAATGTAGTGTTTTGTACTCCTTAATTTTGTCTTTGAAACAATCTTTTTCCTACGGAAAAGGCCAATTTATAAGAAAATAGCCCTATTCGGAGACCGTTATCGATCCGTGTCTTATACGCTTTCGTGCATGCTCAGTCCACGTACTGTCCTCCAAATTCAAAGACTCTTTTTAACACTTGCCCAATTGTGCCGAGATTATGCGAACATCTTCTAGTCTATCTTATTTTTTAAACATATTGTCCAAAGGACTATATTCTTGTTATTGACTTTTCGTTCCGGAGTTTATTTTTTTTCAACAGGTTGCTTACATTGCTTATAATTTAGTACGCCAGACGCGCTTTTCGTCTACATAAGACTCATCAGTGACGCTCATATCAAAATATGTATAAAGCCAAACAAGTACAATTTTGAAGAGCATTGAGGATCCAAAATTCCAAAAAGTTGCTATCATATACGATGATTATATTTCATGTTTTATTCAGGTTATGATTTCTTTGATGACAGAGCTAAAGTGGAACTATATTGCTATCATATACGATGATGATATATACGGAATAGAAGGCAAAGATGCATTGATGACAAGAGTGGCTAAAAGCTCGATATGTGTAGCAGCTTCGTTTGTTCTTCCGATTGGTGCGGTAAGCTTAATACAGGTCAGAGACATTCTTCAAAAGATTATTACAAACGGAGAGAGTCCAATAAGTGGAGTTGTTGTGTTAACCAGCGGTGCGCATGCGAATGCAATAGTTACAGCTGCATCCGCTTTAAAAGATACATTATCGGACCCAATTTCTTTCATCTTTTCGGAAGCCATAGGACTTTCCGATAGTTACTTTACTACTAATACAGGTGCTGTACTTAAAGCATCAAAAGGTGCATACGTTGTTTCTCCACCGCAGATTCGTGTAGATGAATTTGAAGATTACTGGCTTAATACCTTTCGGAATGTTTCGAGAGTTGTCGAAGAAACTAAAACTAATATTTGGTTAGAGAATGTCTATAAAGAATATTCGAGTTGTTCATCTTCACTATCAATGTGTTCAGAACTTAATTCCGAACAAATAGAGAAAGCTTCACAAATGTCCTCCTGGACAAGCTATGCAATCAAAGCCGCTTATGTCACAGCAAAGGTTTTAAAAAACGTTCACGACCACTTGTGTTCAGGACAACAAGGAATGTGCAGTAACATGAAAAGTCAATTATACAATAATAAGGGATCTCTGATAAAAGAAATGAATGGTTTGTCAGTTAATTTTAACACAGATTTTACGAATGTTCCAGAAGCATTAACTAATATTTCTCTTTATTTTAATGATACAAGTGATGCTCAGTTTACTGCAGGATTTCCTGATTATCAAGTTTATCAGTATAGAACATGTATATCGGACCCGTCTACATTCTGTTTTGAGAAGGTAAGAAATAAACTCTTCATAGATACCAAGATTAGAATTTTGTATTTGCGCCAAACGTGCGTTTCGTCTACGAAAGGCTCATCAGTGATGCTCGCAGGAAAAAAAATAATTAAAATACCAAATAAAGTACGAAGTTGAAGAGCATTGAGGACCATATATTCCTAAAATATTTGACAAATACAGATAAGGTATTATATTCCTTAAGTAGAAAAGATTGAAGCGATATCGAATGATAATACATACAGAGAAATGTTGATTATGATAAAAGAAAACGTCGTAACGAGGATGATTTTCTAGGCAGACAACTATACAATTTGTCTATGTCTAGCAGGTTTCTATCAGGCCTCACTCTAATTTGAAGCATTTTGGATATTTTCAGTCGTGCTGGTGATGTTAAAACAAGTGCATAGTACGCTGATATGCACTAGGATTGACTGGTATTCCTTTTGACATCGTATGCGGTGACATGTTTTAGAATCGCCTAATATTCCCTTTGACAAAGTACGGTGACATGTTTCTTATTTGCCTCATATTCCTTTGACATAATACAGTGACATGTTTCATAATAGCCTGATCTTTTTTTTGACATAGTACGGTTACATGTTTTGTGATTTATGGATATTTCTTTTGACATAGCACGGTGACATGGTCTATAATTCCGTGAATCCCTTTTACATTGTACGGTGACATCTTTTTATGATTGCCTGATTTTCCTTTTGACTTCGTACGCGGTCACATGTTTATTGATTGCCTGATATTTCTTTTGAAATAGTACAGTAGCATATTTTATAAATGTCTAATATTCCTGTTGACATAGTACGGTGACATGTTTTAGGATTGCTGGATATTCCTTTTGACATAGTACGGTGACATTGTTTATGAAAACCTGATAATTTGTTTTGACATACTACACGGTGCTGTGTTTTATAATTGCCCGATATTCATTTTGACGTAGTACGGTGACATATTTTATGATTTCCTGATTTTCTTTTGACACAGTACGTTGGTATGCTTTATGTTTGCCTCATATTTCTTCTGACATAGCACAGTGATATGTTTTATGATTGCCTAATATTCCTGTTGACAAAGTACGGTGACATGCTTTAAAAGTGCTTGCTATTTTTTTGACGAAGTACGTTGACATGTTTCATAATAGCCTGATCTTCTTTTTGACATAGTACGGTTACATGTTTTGTGATTTATAGATATTCCTTTTGACATAGCACGGTGACATGGTCTTTAATTCCGTGAATCCCTTTGACATTGTACGGTGACATCTTTTTATAATTGCCTGATATTCCTTTTGACATAGTACAGTAACATATTTTATAAATGTCTAATATTCCTGTTGACATAGTACGGTGACATGTTTTAGGATTGCTGGATATTCCTTTTGACATAGTAAGGTGACATTGTTTATGAAAATCTGATAATTCTTTATGTTTTATAATTGCCCGATATTCATTATGACGTAGTACGGTAATGTATTTTTATAATTGCCTGATATTCCTTTTGACATATTATAGTGATATATTTGATGATTGCCTGATATTGCTTTAGACAAAGTACGGTCGTATGCTTTAAAATTGCCTGATATTCCTTTTAACATAGTACGGTGACATGGTTTATGTATGCCTGATATTCCTTTTGACATACTAAAGTGACAAGTTTTATGATTGCCTGATAATCCTTTTGACATAGTACGGTGACATGTTTTATGATTGCCCGATAATTTTTTAACATAGTACGATGACATGTTTTGTAATTGCCTGATCTTCTTTTTGACATAGTACGGTAGCATGTTTTGTGATTGACGGATATTCCTTATGACATAGTACGGTGACATGGTTTATAACTCTGTGAATCCCTTTGACATAGTACGGTGACATCTTTTTATGATGGCCTGATATTCCTTTTAAATTCGTACGCGGTCACATGTTTTATGATTGCCTGATATTCCTGTTGACATAGTACGGTGACATGTTTTAGGATTGCTGGATATTCCTTTTGACATAGTACGGTGACATTGTTTATAAATACCTGATAATTATTTTTGACATTGTACACGGTGCTATGTTTTATAATTGCCCGATATTCATAATGACGTAGAACGATGACATATTGTATAATTGCCTGATATTTCTTTTAACATATTATAGTGATATATTTGATGATTGCCCGATATTCATTTAGACAAAGTACGATGGTATGCTTTAAAATTGCCTGATATTGCTTTTGACAAAGTACGGTGACATGTTTTATGATTGCTCTATAATTCTTTTGCATAGTACAATGACATGTTTTAGGATTGCCTGACCTTCTTTTGACATAGTACGGTAACATGTTTTGTGATTGACGGATATTCCTTTTGACATAGTACGGTGACATGGTTTATAATTCTGTGAATCCTTTTGACATAGTACGGTGACATGTTTTTTATGATGGCCTGATATTCCTTTTGAATTTGTACACGGTCACATGTTTTATGATTGCCTGATATTCCTGTTGACATAGTACGGTGACATGTTTTAGGATTGCTGGATATTCATTTTGGCATAGTACGGTGACATTATTTATGAAAAACTGATAATTCTTTTTGACATAGTACACGGTTGCTATGTTTTATAATTCCCCGATATTCATTATGACGTAGTACGGTAATGTATTTTTATAATTGCCTGATATTCCTTTTGACATATTATAGTGATATATTTGATGATTGCCTGATATCCCTTTAGACAAAGTACGATGGTATGCTTCAAGATTGCCTGATATTCCTTTTGACACAGTGCGATGACATGGTTTAGGATTGCCTAATATTCCTTGTTGACAAAGTACGGTGACATGTTTTATAATTGCCTGATCTTGTGACATAGTACGGTTACATGTTTTATGATTGCCTGATATTCCTTTTGACATAGTACGGTGATATATTATATGAATACCTGATATTTTTTTTGACAACGTACGGTTATGTGTGTTGTGTTTGACTGGTATTCCTTTTGACATAGTACGGTGACTTGTTTGATGATTTCCTGATATTCATTTTGACATAGTACGTTGATATAGTTTATTATTGCCTGATAATTCTTTTGACATAGTACGGTGACATTGTTTATTATTGCCTGATATTTCTTTTGACATAGTACGGTGACATTGTTTATTATTGCCTGATATTTCTTTTGACATAGTACGGTGACATGGTTTAGAATTGTCTGATATTTTTTTCGTTATCAGTTTTGTTTTGTTAATATTCGTTTTCAGTTGTAAGCTCTATGTACAATTTAAAAATGGATATGTTAAAGCAATTTGTATTTTATTTCTTATCGTTACACATTAGTAATGCAGTCACGCTCAATAAAGATATATCCATGTTCCTAAGTAGTAAGCAAACCAAATGACGAAGGAATAAGAATGGCGACTCTTTTTATATCAAAGCGCGTCTGATTGTACTGCATATCAACGACAACACAAATTTTGGGTCGAAATGGGAATAACACGTTCTATAATCTGGATTGTGTAAACACGTATACCATGAATAATAGACAAACAATTACACAAAATGTATTAAAAAAAAATAAAAAAAGAGAAAAAAAATAGGCCGCTAAAATATAGATAAAATACAATAATTGGCATGATATATACATTTGTAGACTATACTAGGCAAATAAAATATACGATAGAATACAATAATAAACCCGCCAAATACAGACCATTAATTATAGGGTTCAAGAAAACATTCAACTGGTTTATCTCACTCTATGAAATAAAATAAAAAGATATCGAAATAATAGAATACAAATCAATGTGTTACTACACGTATTTACTATATGAATGTCCGGATATTTTTCCATCTGGATTATCTTGTATCGTTTCTATTCAATTGTATATTTTAACTCTCTGTAGATCGGAACTTTTAACAACACTGAACTTATGATGGATACATCAAAGATAAGAGAGTATGATAACACGGGAAATGAACTTCTATGGCCAAATATTAACTATGCGCAGTGTAAAGAGTCAAGACGTTGCAGCTCATGTATCTTACAGGAAGTTTATGATAAAGTCTACTTCCGGGATGGCGATCTTATTGTTGCCGGTATAGTTCCAGTTAATGATGGTGGCACTGACGACCCATTAGCATGTGGGGTGATAAGGACGTCGAATGGGAATGAATTAGTTGAGGCCATGGAATATGCTGTTACCCTGATAAACAATAAAACAGCACCGTACGGACAACTGTTTCCGGGTAAATCTATTGGACTTTTAATTCTAAATAGTTGTGATCAGCCTTTACTCGCACAACATAAATTGCTGTCAATTTTGAACAACGGACTTTTATTGGATAATAAAACAAGTGTCAATGTAAAAAGCAAACTGCTTGGGTTAGCAGGTCCTTATTCAAGCAGTATAAGTGTCGCGGTTTCAAATGTGTTATCAAAGTTTGGGTACGTACAAGTAGCGTATGCGTCGACTGCTGTCGATTTAAGTGACCGGAATAAATACCCTTACTTCACCCGAGTCTCTACACCAGATAATAGACAAACTCAGGCTATGATGCGTATCATTAAACATTCAAAATACAACTCTGAATACATTCAATTCGTCTACAGTAAAGGCACATATGGCGAAGCCGGTCGTGACGCGCTCAGACAGGAAGCAGTAAAAGTGGAAGTATGTATTGCACAGGAAATAGAAGTTGATGACGGAGAAAATTTCAATCTTATTAAAGAGAAACTGCGGAAATATCCTTTTGCTAAAATTGTCATTTTGTTTCTTCGTTCCCACCAAGTAGAACCAATAACATCAGCACTTAACGACAATATTGAATATGGCGAATTCTTGTTTATAGGATCCGAAGCATGGGGGTTTAGGCCGAATGAGTTCTCAGATAAACCAAAACTGGTAGGTAGCATCATTTTGGCATTACAATTACCTACAAATAACAACTTCACCAACTATTTAAGAAATAAAGACGTTTTAACTGACAAAAATAATCCGTGGTTACTAGAATATATCGCTGCTAAATACAACTGTCATGTAGATACTAGTTTCGACAAGACATTTACTTCATCTTGTGGGTCAAATATAAAATTAGCAAGTTCTTCAACGTACGAACAGGAGATATGGACACCTTTTGTGCTTAGCGCAATGTTGGCACTACTTTCCGGAACTAGTGAAGCGTTTCAAGAGTTATGCGGATCTGCTTCTGCTACCTTGTGTGACCGATACTTACTTAATCCAAACACTGTTAGGAACAAAGTTATCAAACAGAAGCTTGATGTCGACGGAAGTGGAAATCTTGTCAGTTTGTTTGACGATAACGGTGATGGTAACGTAGGTTACACAATCTACAACTTACAACGCAATAAGAATGACGCAAATAAAATAGAGTACCAAAAAGTAAGTTTACTATGATAACTGAAGCACACAAAGTAGTTTAGCAAAAGGTTAGCTATAAATCATGTCAATGGCACAAATAAATTAGAGTATCGAAAGATGAGTTTATCATGTTAAAAATGGTAGTGTATGCTGCATAGTCTTGAAAGCGGAGTATGAAAAGCGCAGTTTAAGGATGTTCGGTTTCTTTACTGATTATCAGATTGTCCGGCTCCTCTGGTTTTATCCAGTTGGTGACTTTAAATTTTGAACCCTAACCCTTACTTTTCATTGTTTCGGTTAATAACATATAGTTTGAAAAGGGATTTTTAAAATCTTTTTATTATATGATAAAAAGATGAGAATGTCCTCTTTATGTTCTGTTATTTCAAGATCTAATATCGTTGAAATTAATGGGAGCTTACATCGTAATTTGGTGATAACCAAAAGTTATTTAAAGATTTCTCGAATTACCAGTCACGCAGATTGAACAGACTACCATTTCTTACTTGAGTGTAACTTTGAAATGGTTAGGTCTGTTGATTTTCGGCCATGTTTTGGTAAACTCCAAATTGCATGATTCTTACAAAGTGTGGTACTTCTCACTGTGATAGGTTTTACCATATGACATCTTTTACAGGTAGGGACTTATCCTTTAGATGGTTCAACTTTTGACCTGGATGTGAACAGAATAGTAGAACCAGAAGGAATAAATCTACCGTCTGTCTGTCCAAACGACAAGGCGTGTAGTACGTGTAAAACAACTGAATTTATTTCGACGCCACCCCCTGCTCTTGCCAGGTAAGTACGATCAGCACGTTTCTCACCCCAGGTTTTGGTAAGGTTCGTGCTGACAAGTCTATAGTGTGCTATGTTGTTGGGTTTTTTTTTACTGTTGTTTATCTAGTGGTCTTTCTTGTTAAGCCATGGCTTTGTCAGTTTGGGATTTTTTTCCTCTTGTGTAATACTACTAAGATTAGGAAATTTTATATAGGTCTTTATTTCTCAAATTTACAGCATTTTTCTTTTCTTTATTTTTGTCCATTATCCTTTATTAAATTCATTATGATACCATTCAATAATCTCTTCTTTATTTGTTAAACCAATTCATATCGTCATTCAATAAGTCACATGCTAATGTACTAATGCCTTCTAGTATCAGACATGTTACCTTCTTACTTCGACATTATTATGTATAACTTTGAGTATCTAACACCATTCTATCTCAGGTTATAGTTTCTTTTTGACATCTTCTTTATTCATGTTTTATGTAAATTATGTCATAGATCAACTTACTCGTTCGGGTGTATGTTTCCTTGTTTTTGTTGGATGTTATCTAATTGATATTTTAGGATACATCTACGCTGTATTTGTGCTATGAATAGTTTTTAGTCACATGGTTAATCCGGATAAAAATGTTCGTACCAATATTGCGATTACATATTTGCTTTGAAAACAATTTAGCATTTCTATTTATAGTGCACTATAATAAAAATAATTCTGACAATCACCACCTATTTGTTTGATATATCAAGAGATTGATAGTCATAAACATACATATTTAATTCAGTTGAGTATGTTCAGTAGCTGTCGTTTGATGATGTGGTTCATAAGTGTTTATCTTTTCTCGTTTTTCGTATAGATAAGGCTGTTGGTTATCCTGTTGGAATGATTTTACACTAGTCATTTGGGGCCCTTTATAGCTTGCTTTTCTTTATTTTTACAATTTGTGACTTAGATTGAGAGTTGTCTGATTGGCAATCATACTTCATCTTCTTATATCTATATTTAAATAATTTAATTTTGGATGTAACGCGTCTTCTGATTGGCTGACGTTATTTTGTAATGAGCCCATAGACATAATTTAGTCATGTGACCGTGACGTCATCAACGTTTTTTCATCGTTTTCTACGGTTTAAAATGAATTTTAGAATTTAATTATAAGAAATGACTGTACTATTGTTTCTGTCTATTTGAAATAACATAAAAAAAAGTGTTGCACACTGTTAAATTACCCGCTACGCGCGTTATTCAGTGTGCACCAAATTTTATGTTATTTCTTCATAGACAGAAAAAATATTACAGTCATTCCTTAAATATGTTTACTATATACTTCATTGTGTACTTTACAGTGGTGAAGAAGGCGGTACTGTTATAGCATTAGGAGTTGTTGTTGGAATCTTAGTGTTGATGCTAGTGGTTGCCATGGTTGCCCTGTTACTGTGTTATCGTAAAATGAAAGGTAAGGTTATCTAAGCCACTATCTAAAAAGTGTATAACTAAGATTAATTTGCCATGTTAATTTATTTTGAAAATAAATACAACCCATAAATTTGATGCTTATTTAGTAAGGTAAACTTACTTTATGTACCCACCTAAAATGTGTTTCGTTTGTGTGTGTTCAGGGGTGTGGCTATGTTGGGGTTATTTTTGTCGCTTTTATAGGGTATTGATTTTTTTTGTTTTTATGCCCCACCTACGATAGTAGAGGGGCATTATGTTTTCTGGTATGTGCGTCCTTCCGTCCGTCCATCCGTTCGTCCCACTTCAGGTTAAAGTTTTTGGTCAAGGTAGTTTTTGATGAAGCTGAAGTGCAATCAACTTGAAACTTAGAACACATGTTCCTTATGATATGATCTTTTTTATTTTAAAACAAAATTAAACTTTTGACCCCATTTTTATGGTCCACTGAACATAGAAATTAAAAGTGCGAGTTTCAGGTTAAAGTTTTTGGTCAAGGTAGTTTTTGATGAAGCTGAAGTCCAATCAACTTGAAACTTAGTATACATGTTCCCTTTTGGTTGATCTTTTTACTTTTAAGGCCAAATTAGATTTTTTACCCAATTTCACGGTCCATTGAACATGGAAAATGATAATGCGAGTGGGGCATCCGTGTACTTTGGACACATTCTTGTCTATTCATTATATGGTTTTATTGTTGCTTTTAGGGAGTACCTGATTTTTCATTCAATTTATTTATTTTCTTTCTTACTTATTCCCTTTTTATTATAGGCAAAACGGTAGAGGAGGATTATAATTACCTTAATGTAATTGGTGATCCGAACTATAGACACGTGGCAAATGTGACTAATCATAATCGTGAAGGTCGTAGTAACGGGGCATATTCTGTAGAGGACACCACAACTGATACTAGGGGTCCTCAAACACGAAATACCGAGTCCTATCTAAGTCCGAGTAGTATAACAAGAGATACCTATCTCATGCCTAATTACGAACAATCTAACGAAAGTGATACAGATCCTAAAAAGGTAGAGCTTGCATATGCCAGTAACTCTGAACCAGGGAGAGCCGACATGTCTTATATGAGTGAAACTGAGTTGAAAAATCTGGAAGGATCGAAAAGCAGTAAAGAGCTGACACGTGCTATACCATCCTTGCCAACTAGGCCTTCAGCCAATACACTGGAATATCCAGGATCTACTTTGCCATCAGGCGACAATACAGAAACTTCAGATTCATCTCCACCGCCTACTTCACATTCATCCAATGTCCATCATGTTACTCCTATACCACACAAATTAACTCAACAAACATCTAAAGTACAGAACTCACCACCACTAGCTCCATCACATACAAGACCTCAGCAGGTAGCAGTAGTGTCAGGTATTCCAAAGACATAAATTGAAATAAGATGTAAAGTGGAATGTTGGGTAAAACTGGAAATATAAGGACATTAACCATTGCGATCGTTTTGTGATATATTTTTATACATACATCAATTCGATGGTTTTGTGATATATTTTTTATACATGCAATATATGCATAATAACAATTGACTTATACATGTAGGAAGAAAACTTTTTGTTTTCCCAAAGAGTGAAATTACAAAAAATATGGATATCCAAGAAAAATTCAAAACGGAAATTCTCTTATCAAATGGCACAATTGAAAGCCCACACCCATTTAACAAAAAAAAAACTGCCATATACCTAAGTACAGGCATTTCCTAATGTAGAAAATGATTGATAAAATCTGGTTTAATAGCTAGCTTAACCTCCCACTTGAATGACAGTCGTTCATAAACCATTATATTGATAGCAGTTTTAACAAGTTCAATATTTCATAAATATTTTGAAAATGCTAAACACACAAGTTTTGTCTCTTCTTTGTTTCAATTCACTCAATCATCACCATGTTACATACTAGACGTAGCTATAGAACATGCTAAAATAGTTTATACCCCTACTAGATGTAGTTATATAACATGCTAAAATAACTTATACCCCTACTAGACGTATTTAAACAACATGCTCTAATAGCTTATACCCCTAATATACGTAGTTATACAACATGCTCAAATAGCTAACACCCCTACTAGATGTAGTTATATAACATGCTCAAATAGCTTATACCCCTACTAGACGTATTTAAACAACATGCTCAAATAGCTAACACCCCTACTAGACGTAGTTATATAACATGCTCTAATAGCTTATACCCCTACTAGACGTAGTTAAACAACATGCTCAAATAGCTTATATCTCTACTAGACGTAGTTATATAACATGCTTAATAAGCTAACACCCCTACTAGATGTAGTTATATAACATGTTCAAATAACTTATATCCCTACTAGACGTAGTTATATAACATGCTTAATAAGCTAACACTCCTACTAGACGTAGTTATATAACATGCTCAAATAGCTTATATCTACTAGACGTAGTTATATAACATGCTCTAATAGCTTATACCCCTACTCGACGTAGTTAAACAACATGCTCAAATAGCTTATACCCCTACTAGACGTAGTTATATAACATGCTTAATAAGCTAACACCCCTACTAGATGTAGTTATATAACATGTTAAAATAACTTATACCCCTACTAGACGTAGTTATATAACATGCTTAATAAGCTAACACCCCTTCTAGACGTAGTTATATAACATGCTCAAATAGCTTATACCCCTACTAGACGTAGTTATATAACATGCTCTAATAGCTTATACCCCTACTAGACGTAGTTAAACAACATGCTCAAATAGCTTCTACCCCTAATATACGTAGTTATACAACATGCTTAAATAGCTAACACCCCTACTAGATGTAGTTATATAACATGCTCTAATAGCTAATACCCCTACTAGACGTAGTTAAACAACATGCTCAAGTAGCTTATACCCCTACTAGACGTAGTTATACAGATGCTCCATAAGCTGACACCCCTACTAGATGTAGTTATATAACATGCCCTAATAGCTTATAACCCTATTACACGTATTTAAACAACATGCTCAAGTAACTTATACCCCTATTAATAGACGTAGTTATTCAACATGCTCAATAAGCTAACACCCCTACTAGACGTAGTTATATAACATGCTCTAATAGCTTATACCCCTACTAGACGTAGTTGTATAACATGCTCTAATAGCTTATACCCCTACTAGACGTAGTTATACAACATGCTCAAGTAGCTTATACCCCTAATAGACGTAGTTATACAACATGCTCAATAAGCTAACATCCCTACTAGACGTAGTTATACAACATGCTCAAATATCTTATTCCCTAACAGACGTAGTTATATAACATGCTCTAATAGCTTATACCCCTACTAGACGTATTTAAACAACATGCTCAAGTAGCTTATACCCCTAATTGAAGTAGTTATACCACATGCTCAATAAGCTAACACCCCTACTAGACGTAGTTATACAACATGCTCAAATGTCTTATTCCCTAACAGACGTAGTTATACAACATGCTCAAATAGCTTATTCCCTACCAGACATAGTTATATAACATGCTCTAATAGCTTATACCCCTATTAGACGTATTTAAACAACATGCTCAAGTAGCTTATACCCCTACCAGACGTAGTTATACAACATGCTCAATAAGCTAACACCCTACTAGACGTAGTTATATAACATGCTCTAATAGCTTATACCCCTACTAGATGTAGTTATACAACATGCTCAAATAGCTTATACCCTACCAGACGTAGTTGAACAACATGCTGAACTAGCTTATACCCTACTAGACGTAGTTATACAACATTCTCCAATAGTTCATACACCTCCTAGAAGTAGTTATACAACATACTGCAATAGTTCGTACACCTCTTAGACGTAGTTATAGAACATGCATCAATAGTTTATACCCCTACTAGACGTAGTTATAGGACATGCTCCAATAGTTTATACACCTACTGAAGTAGTTATAGATTACGAAACACTATAATAGCTTACGGGTGCCACATTTGGAGCAGGATCTGCTTACCCTTCCGGAGCACCTGAAATCATCCCCCATTTTTTGTGGGGTTTGTGTTGCTTAGTCTTTTGTTTTCTATGTTGTGTCAAACTTTTGTTGAAATTTTTGGTCATCAATGCTCTTCAACTTTGTACTTCTTTGGCATTTCAATTGTTTTGATATGGGCGTCACTAATTATATATATATATATAATTAGTGACGCCCATATCAAAACAAAACGCGTCTTGCGTATTAAATTATAATCCTGGTACCTTTGATAACTACTGCAATATTATTTGTCTGTTTGTCTTTTAATTTTTAGCCATGGCGTTGTCAGTTTGATTTTAATCAATCTACTCTGTAATCTTTCGTCTCTCATTTCTACCCCTACAAGACCAGGGAATACTACACGTCATTATAGAACATGCCCAAATAGTTTATTCCCCTAATGGACGCAGTTATAGAACACGAATCACTCCAATAGCTTATACTCCTACATGACTTGGGAATACTACAAGTCGTTATAGAACAGGAAACACTCAAATAAAGTATACCCCTACAAGACCAGGGAATACTACACGTCATTATAGAACATGCCAAAATAGTTTATTTCCCTACTGGACGCAGTTGAAGAACACGAATCACTCCAATAGCTTATACTCCTACATGACTACGGAATACCACAAGTCGTTATAGAACAGGAAACAATCAAATAGAGTATACCCCTACAAGACAAGTGAATACTGAACGTAGTTATAGAACAAGAAACACTCCAATAGCTTATACCCCTATAAGACTAGGGAATACTACATGTCGTTATAGAACAAGAAACACTCCAATAGCTTATACCAATACAAGATTAGGGAATGAAATTTCCAACTCAAATACAAGGCGTAGATCTCAAGAACAGTCAGAGTCAATCTACCAAAGACACCATGCATAATGATACAAAAGTGAACGGTATCATAAATAATGTGTCCGTCCCATATGCACACACCCTAAAAAAAGCATCATAAGTTGAATTACAACATAACAATTTGACAATATTTGAGCTGACAGCTGCTTTCTACAGAGACATAAAAGCAGTAGAAATTGCCAACAGAGTCATCTTACATGGACACTATTCGTTATGATACAATTATTATTGTATAATTGTTATGTGAGATGATAAGTCTTTCCCATATGCACTCAACCTAAAAATAAAAACATAACAAGCAAAATGGAAAAAATCAATTTGATTTACAACATGACAATTTGACAATCTTGAGCAGCTCACAGCTGCTTGCTACGAAGAAATCAAAGCAGTAGAAAATGCCAACACAAAAAAGGCGCAAGTTTCAAGAGCAGAGTCAATCTAACACGGACACTTTTAATAATGACACAATAACACACAGTATGATAAATGATAAGTCTGTTCCATATTCACTCAACCTAAAAATGTCAAGCATAATGGAAAAAATCAAATCGAAGTTGAATTACAACATGACAATTTGACAATACTTGAGCTCACAATTGCTTGCTACTAAGACATATAAGCAGTAGAAATTGCCAAATACAAGGCGTTAATCTCAATAACAGAGTCAATCTAGCATGGACACTTTAACCTTTAATTGAGGGAAACACATCAAATATATGAGGAACACAACGAAACAACAGAAACACAAAAAGGGAACAAAATAAACAAAAAAACGACAATGTAACACACACAGAAACGAACTATCAGATAACAATAGCACTATTCCTGACATCTTAAGAAAACAATGGTTGGTTGAACTTGCAAGTTTTGTAGCTAGACAAACCTGCCACTTGTACGGCAATGTTAAGTATAATACTAAAATGGCAACAGTATATGATATGACTACAACACAAACAAATGGAAAAACATTCACGACAGGGAAATACACAAATAGACAATACAATTAGAACATTACACATAGTTATTAAAGAAACCATACTTATCACATAATATGCTAGACGCGCGTTTTATCTACATAAGACTCATTGGCGATATGTCCAGGGGAAACAGTAAAGAAAGCAAAACAAAGATGACGAGCATTGATGATTCAAAATTTCAAAAATTGTGCCAAATACGGCTAAGCTTATCTGCCTGGGATAAGAACATCCTTAGTATTTAAAATAATTTATACGTTTGTAAACAGTAAATTCATAAAAAAAAATGACCATATAATTGATATACATGTCAACACTGAAGTTGTTAATATTCACAGAATCAAAACGACTATATTAAACAACCTAGATCAGCACATGAAAACAGTACAGCCAAACCACGCTTTGTATGTTATTTACACTTCAACATTAGCCTTTACTTTCTAAAATCAATATAACAAACACAAGTTTGGATACTGAATGGCGCAGTGACCACCTTTTAAATTTTATTTCTTATACAAAATGTATCTGATCTGCATGTTTAGTCCATCAAACTTAAATAATAAAAGTCCCATCAAAAACACAAGATGTCAGAATCTTGGACAATATGTTCTGCAACAAAATAATCTACAAAAAAATACAACACATTTAAATACTGTTCTGTATAAAACTTGAATACAAATATTTTGTATACAAAACAAAATGTAAATAAACTTCAACCTATATTTATATGACGTGCGCGTATGTGGTCACTACCCAGTCCTCGATAACTAAAAAACCGTGCAATCTACTTTTATACTGACCGCCAAACCGGTTAACGGCAATAGTATACAACTTACAAATGTTTACAAAATCTCCTTTATAAAATTAATGCGCAATCTTTCAAATACCTTCAACATACCGCACATAAATTCATTACGTGATTATGTTATAATACAGGATAACGATTACTATGCAATATGTCCTAATTGCAACACCTACTGCAACAATAACCCAGTGGAATGCTCCTCTGTATGTACTGGTTTTACTATACATGTTTGAATAAAAAACACTTGAGTCGTCAAAAAGTCCATACACATGTCGTGGCTGTGAACATATACAAGAGAAAAATGAAAGAGTCAAATCGTATTCAAAAACAATCGGAAGTAATCTGACAACACCATTTCTAAAAGAGAAGAAGACGAACAGACAAATAATAGTACACAAGACACAACATAGAAAACTAAAGACTAAGCAAAACGAACCCCATCAAAAACTGGGGGTACTCCGGAGGGATAAGCAGACAACACACAAGCCGACAACGCAAAAACAGACTACACACAACTCTAAAATATCTGAAACAGGGAAGCCTAATAGTACTCAAAGTGAGTAACTCCCAACATTAGGGGTGACAAAAAACTGTTTTAGGGAATGCTCAAACCCTAATCACCTGAAGCTTACCACAGCCATCACCAAACATCAACCATGCAGACTCATTAACAAATCTGTAGTAACTATGATAATATTATTTATCATATACTTATAGAAAATAATGGTATAATTGTACCCCATGATAAAACTTATTTGTGCATTCATTAATACATTAAATTTCAAGATTTGTCTTAGCCGTGTGATATGACTTTTGTTATCAACTGCTTCCGGTTATTATCGCATGCGTTGTGTACCGATATCGCATGACATTTTGACGGCAAATTTCTGAAAATAAACAGTACCTTAATAGTAAAACAGTTGGATAAAAAAAAAATTAGTAAACAGGAAAATATAGTATTTAAAAAAGCAAAACAAATATTACAACAAAAGCATTTTTGTCTAATTTTTAAAAATAGTTTTTGTCTTTATGTCTAGATCTTCTGTTGAAGTATATGATAAAAAGAACATAACATGCCATTTTTCATATCAGAACCATTATCAGCCCATGGTTAAAATCATCCTTCGAGCCTGTCGGCTCTCGGATTGATAAGGGGTCTGAAATGCCATGTAATAATCTATATATTTTAAATCGTCAACATCAAATTATTCGTCGAAACCAATTTACAATGGTGAATCCACATATAGGCCACACGTGATCAGACAGCAAATTCAAACAAAGTAAAGTTATGCTGGTATCCTACAACATATTTAATCTTACTTGAAAAAATGTCATGAAAAATGCGTTGACGACACAAATCCTATATCATCGTTACAGAGAACCCGATGTTTAACAGGTATTAGTGTGATATCTGTTTTTTACAAGCTTTATATTTAAAACCTCGTCATAGAAAAACAGATAGATGTATGCATATCAACCTTTAAAAAATGAGCTTTAAACTAAACCTTTATTGGGAATAAGTGTAAATATGCCCTTTGCGAAAGGTTGGATATGAATGCAAGCACAGCAAGGAATAAACGAAATATAAGAGACAAGATATTTTTAGTTTTTTATATAAGTTGATGTAGTTCAAATAACCATGATGTGACGTCTGGCAATGCTATTTTATTTTTTCTGCAACGCCTTCCTACGACGTCGTAGGGAGGCGTCCCAGAACAAAAAATAGCCTAGCCAGACATCATAATTATTTGGACTAATGTTAATGCTGTTTAACTTTGAACAATGGCCTGGTTCCAGCTGCTTACTCTGGCCTATGACCGGGTGATAATAAATATTCAGCAACACAGAATGTGTCCATTGCAGATAATTAAATTGTCCAAAGAAGGCAATACATGTGCCTCTTATAATAATAATAATAATTGAACCTTTTGAAGTTTCGCCGATTTCCTTGAATGTTTATTTTAAGAATATCCAATTAACGGTTCTACTATATGCGTATTTCAAACATTGGTTGTCAAGTTTACTATTAAAAACAATATTTTTAATAACTAATCCGATTTCAGACAATGAACAAACGGAAAACAGAAATTTGTTTTGTCAAAAGTAAACAAACACTTTTATTTATTACCTGTATACAATATAACACGAATCTGCGGATATCTGTATGTACTTAAATGGTTTTCTATATTTTCCTACCTCTAAGTGCTATCGAGATAAGTTATTCAACATTTCATTGTTATTAGATTTTGCCATGTGATTATGGACTTTCCGAATTGATTTTCCTCTGAGTTCAGTATTTTTGTGATTTTACTTTTTTTCAATGCAATTGGTTTTGAAATTCAAAATAGTTGATATATTTTTATTTGACATCTGTCTTTATTGTAGTTTTGCGGTAAGCCGAGGGAAAAAAGAAAAATCCTTGTCTAAAGAAAAACCGACCAAAGTAGACATTTTATAGACATTTAATTCTTTAGGAACTAATATCTACCAAAACGCTTTAATAAAACAAGTTGTTGTAGAAGGGTACACATTTGCCGATACACATTTTTCATTAGTTAATATTGGCAAGCAGGAATCTACTCATTAGAAGCGAGTTCGCTGGAGTCACAGACATCAAAAGATTGCTGTTACGGTTTAAATAACATATTTGACTCATATAACTCATTAACTAATACTGTATGCATGTCATTAAATCCCGACAATGTAGGTACATTTTAACAGTGGAAACCTCGATTAAATTTGTTCGGTGTTTAACCCTGGATATTTTAAACGCAGATCCAAATGTTGGACCTGATTTGGATATAACCGATAACAGGACAACTTAGTTACAATCAAAACTTAAACCAACAATAAATTGTGTAAAAATGTTTTACATGCAAGCGTGTATGATATAGGAAGATGTGGTATGAGTGCCAATGTGACAACTCTCCATCCAAGTCACAATTTATAGAGGTAAACAATTATAAGTCAAGGTATGGTCTTCAACACGGATCCTTTGATCACACCGAACAACAATCTATAAAGGGTCCAAACAAAATTACCAGTGTAAAAACATTCAAACGGGAAAACTAACAGTCTTATCTATATAAAACAACGAGAAATGAGAAGCACTTTCGAAGCACATCAAGAAAAGACAACTACTGAACATTTGATTCCCGACTCAGGACAGATGCAAACAATTGTAGTTGGTTTAAACGTTTTAATGATACCAAACATTCACCCTTATCTCAAAATATGGTGTAACACCACAACATAGAAATACACACTATATAATATAAATTGGAATGGCTCAACTCAATCAAAAGAGTTTGATCACAAATAACACAATGATGTGTCAAATATACCAATCATGCAATAGTGTGATCAATTTATATAACACTTATATAAAGCTTATAGCATCTATAGTTAGTCATACCTGTATTCTACAATTACAAATTTGAAATTATTCTTTAGATGCTGATTACAGCAAATGAGTTCCTGGCAGTTATCAAAGATTTAATAACAGATACAAAATAAGACCAATATGAATAATTGAAAATGATTTATTTTCAGTTGACAATTACCATGATAGTAAAATAAGCATATCAATTTGGAACATGTAGTTGGGTTAAATAAAGGCAACAGTAGTATACCGCTGTTCAAAACTCATAAATCCATGGACAAAAAACAAAATCGGGGTAACAAACTAATACCGAGGGAAACGCATTTAAATATAAGAGGAGAACAACGACATAACACTAAAATGTAACACACATAGACAAAATCCCACGAGAATAACAAATATAACATACATATATAACATCAAAACCAAATACATGAATTTGGGATAGACAAGTACCGTGACACGTCTTATCGCAATGTGAATTTACACTCAAAATAAGAGAAAACAAACGACACAATGTTATAATGTAATACACACAGAAACGAACTATATTATAACAATGGCCATATTCCTGACTTGGTACAGGGCATTTTTAAAGGAAAAAATGGTGGGTTGAACCTGGTTTTGTGGCATGTCAAACCTCGCACTTTTATGGCCATGTGAAATATAACATCAAAATGACAACACAGGACTACAATATAAATAAATTGGAGAACACAATTGACAAAGAATCACACGAACAACAGCCAATCACACGAACAAACGGAGGCAATTATATGATCATGTAGGATTGATTAAACGAGAAGAGATGCAATATTTCATAATTTGGTATATTGTGTTTCATCATAGTGAAGTTAACAGAATATGTCTTCAAACTCATTGCTTTATCGGTTAAAAAGAAATTGAAAAAGAAATTGCGATCATTCTATTTGTAAAAATTACATAACGAGATGTCCAAATTTCAATTCTAAAAGTTTGGTTTTGGTCAATTTACCATTTTGTTTGTAATTTATAAAGTTTTATAGTAAATAATAACTGGATATAACCACCTACTCCAAAAGAGGTAGTTGAAATTGAAATATAAATATAAAGTGCTTCAAAAGACAATTTAAAAGAACAAATCATTAAAATTATATTGAAATCATTTCTTCTAAAATGAATTAGTTCTACTTTTATGTTAACTCATTATTATATTTAGAGGTACCTAATACAATGATATATAATTGCACAAAACGTTTGCGTCCACAATTTTAAATGACTCATTTTGTTTCAGCGTTAACATGTGTTTTAATTCAATATGCGATTTGGAAACAAAAGTGTTTTCAATGATGTAAAGCATTAAATTCAAAGCATTTTCACTTCACACTAAAATATGTTTTACTTTCTGTCATTGGAATGTGAACACTACGACGGCTTCATATATATGTTGTCTGCTCTATGGTCGGGTTGTTGTCGCTTTGTCACATTCCCCATTTCCTTGTTAGTGTTTGTGTCATTTTGGTCTTTTGTGGTCTCATTGGCAATCATACCACATCTTCTTTTTTTATATACACGTATCCGAATTATCAGTAATACCATTTTTATATGGTATTCTGTTATTTGTGTGTAAATGCAAAAAAAAGTATTACAAATTGTTTTACTGGACAAAGTTTGGGTTATTTGTTTTCTTCTGTTCATTACATATATTAACTAGTTTTAATTTTGACCTGTCACATTTTTTTCTGAAGATGTTGATGATTACACATTTTGTAAACCAAAAGTGTCAACTCTAAAATAAGTAATTGTATACGGTCAACTAAGTTAAATAAGCAGATATAGGAAATCTACAAATCTCTATCAATTTTCTTCTAGTGCCTACGATTTATTAAAAGAAGGACGACAGATACTAGCTCAAACATCGAAAATAAACTGAAAACGCCATGACTTATAAATTTAAGAAAACGTTATTTATAGTGAACATAACATTCGCATTTGTTAATGTAACTATAGCAAATGACCTTATTGAAGATGATAATTTGAAAATAAATCATTATTAACCCTTTGATGTTTCGAAATGGTACCAATTAAGAAGTTAATTTGGTTTTAAATTAGAATAGAGGTTCCAAAAGAAGAAATGTAATGTTGTCTGGAAGTCATTTTTTTCCTTCCAATTAGTTTCGTATTTACGTATACATGTCCTCATTAGTTATACTTATTTCATATCTACTGTTCTTATTAAATATAAGCTGCATCAAATAGAAATCGACCTAATGCAAGTGCACTATACATGTATAAGACCTAAATATATTTTGGAAAATTCAAATGAGAAATAAAGTAGAAAGAAAAGTGACAAACATACATCACCATGTACACTTAGATGTTCGTAAGAACCGCAACCTCCTTTAAACTGCAACAGTTCTCACAGTCTTGAAAGCTACTAGAACGCACAATAACAGCAAATACTTGAATCATATGTTCCAAGACAATAACATAATTTAAAAAAACGGTTAAAAATCGCAGGTATATTCCGGATTTAGAAGACTCTCTTCGGGCTATATTCAAAATGATAACTGACCTACCTGTAGGTAGCTACCTTAAAAAGGTCGATTCAACACACCTTCCAAGTTAAATCAGATTAACAGTTAATTTCACATCATCATTGGACCAAGGTTCTAATTCGTTTTTCAACGAAAATCTCGATATCTTTAGAAGTGATCTTTCGGAACAATTTCTTAGTAGACTAATGGAAATGTGTGAGGAGCACCATAATAGCATGCTATCCAGCATACCCAACTTGCTTGAAGAAACTGAGCGGCAGTTAGGTCGTGGAAACTCAGAAGAAGGCGCACTTCTGATAAGGTTGACATACCTAGAAAAGGAAAAGAAAGAGATATCGAATGAACGATATATGAGGGCTATTAGAAACATGTCTACACCAAGTACCGAGAAACCGGAAACTGAAGCAAATACTCTATCCAAACTAGAGGATGAGTTACGAGAGTTAAGAGGCTTCATTGAACCATCCCATCGAGAACGATGCAGACGTCGTTTTAATCGTGGAAGGGGAAGGGGGAGAAGATTTCCCTCCGTTTAAGTATTAAATAGTATCAAACAATATTTAAATGACTAATGCATAACTTTTATCGGAATATATATGATTTAACTGAACTGTGCAGCATCAGATAAGTCATTGGAAGATGATAAAACATTTAGCGTGTACCTATACACTTCGTTAGTGATGTTTCTTGACAAACAGCTGTAGAGTTTGTAAATAAAAGTGTAATATCTTATCAGTTCTTGAGTTACGCTTAATTTATAGAAAATTGATAGAGCAGAACACAGAAGGTTAGTTTAACATTAATTATGCGTACAATAAACTCAACAATCTGACCTTAGATAAATTCAGTTACTTCCTAGCAGACCGTGCATTCAAAATATTGTGAGGAATGCTTTAGCTGTTAAAATTGATATGCCGTGTAATCGAATTAAGACATGCGCGTTACATTGACCTGTGCATGAACTGTCGCAAGTCTTGCCTTCCTCTGATAATAATACATTATAATTATTAAATGCAATGGTTATTATCGACTAAATTTGAAAAACATCTTTACCGAAAGGTAAAAGGGTTGATTAATTATGTCAATTTCATGTTAAAGTTATTATAGCTACATAATACAGGGAAAGTGAATGTAAAAACCAAAACGCCACTGATTCTTTAGTGAGAGGAATAAGTTTATAATAACGTGCTGAGATTTGCAAAACAAGGATGTATGGTTTTTGAGTGTCTGATAAATTTTAAAGTCAAATTGTCAAAATACATCTGGTATACGTGTCAGTTTATAAAGCAATGAATGGTGATTGGTTGCAATGTCTAGGAGGGATGTTCTTTTCTTCCCCTTATTTATTTTCCTAATGAGTAACTGATATATGATTTGTTGGTGAGTTCATACAGGCTTGATAAAGAATCAATACTACATCAAGAAATGAATTGCATACTGCCTTCTGGCGATTTCCTCCCATCTGTAAGCATGGCTAACAGACACTTTAAAGGAGCGAAAAAACAAAACAAAAAAAGGCTATCATGAAAAAGGCCTTCTATCAGAACAATAGAAATATAAAGATTCGCTCTCTCAAGAGGAAATAATCAATTGAAAAAGCACCTGAATATGTTAAAATATTCACCAATGAAAAAATAATAGTCGATGAGATTTTGTTACTCAGTAAAGGATTAAAAGATATACCGTCTCCCTCGACGAAATTTGCAAAATCTGGTATTTCATCAGATTTCAATGAATTTGCAAGAAAACTAAGATGTAAATATCATTTTGACAATGGTGATATTTCAAAACGACATTCCTTTTTAACAAAATTCAGATATGAACCGGAACTTGCAAAGAATGACATTGAGACATATATATTCAAAACTAAGATTGAGATAGATAATATAACAATTAAAAAAGCATACGATAATCTCACTACGTTGGAAAGAAAGGCAATTTCTTCCCCGAAACGAAACGAAAAAAAAGTTATTCGAAAAGCAGATAAAAATAACACCACAGTGATCTGGGATAAAACAGAATATACAAATGAAGGTCTGAAGCAATTGAGTAGTGCTACTCCCTTCAAGGAAATAGCAAAATTAAACATAATAAAGACCAACCAGAAAATCACTACTATTATCTTTGAAATGCATAGAAAAGGGGTCATGGATGAAATCACGTTTAAATATCTTTCTACTAAGCGAGATCTCAAACCAGGAAGGTTGTTTTTTCTGACTTAATTGCACAAATTGATCCAGAACAAATAAATAGGGTTCAACAAAATCCTACGCTGTATAAAAATGTCAGAATTAAAATTTTTACATATTATGACGTAATTGTGACGTCATCAAGTAAAACTCTTTTATCTTTCTTGAATATATGCATTTCTTAACATTATGTGCCAATTTGAAATAGATATCAAGCATTTATTTTTTTGGGGACTAATCCAGGCCTTAATGCCCCTACTCCTTTCTAAAAATTAGAATTAATGGCTTACTGTAGTATCTTAAAGATATACATATAAATTGGTATAACCCATCAAATCATCTTTAATGATTTTTAACTGCCACGGCGTTTCCAATCTTTTTTCGACGCATGCGTTTGAATGTTTCTTTGGTATCTTTCATCTCTCTTTTAGACAATATATATAAGTATAACACCAGCTATGGCCAATCAGTGTGTTACATTTCATTTTTTGCTTAATTGAGTAAATATGATTAGTTTAAAGATCGACTAGACACGATGTTTCCTGATTTTCCCTCGTTTTATATATCTTTACTTGGAAAATAAGCATCTGATACTAGCAATTTGTTTTAAAACATTATAACTGAAGTTTTCTGTAAAGTGTATATAAGAACGGTTATTTTTTTATCTGTCCAATAAAGGGAGCAGTAGTATATCGCTGATCAATAGTCATAAAACATAGTCTCAACTCTTCTGTCATACTGTACCTAACCTTCACATTGCTATCTTCTAGAACACATATGTTTACATTCAAAGGAGGTCGTTGGAAGATTGAAAATTGAAATCAGCAGATACGATCTTAATTCATTATTCTAACAGTTTGACAAATCTTGATGGGAAATGATCGTCAAATCATCAGCAAAACAAAATATTAAGACAAAAATGCTTATTTATACGCTCAGTTTTCTATCTTGTTTTTAATGTGCTGTATTTAAGCTGTTTGTCTTTTTCGTTTTTTGTCATGGCGTTGTCAGTTTATTTTTTACGTATGAGTTTACAAATGTCGCTTTGTTATCGTCCGACTCCCTTCTCAAAAAAATATCTAGATATTTATAGATTCTTAATCCGTGTATCGGACATGGGAAATGAAAAACCAAAGACTTGATTTGATAGTGCAATGCAACAATTGAACTGAAAAATTAGAGACAATCGAACACGCAACCTCTCTATTTTGTGTTAGTTCATCATACCACAGGACTAGTGGCGAATCTCCTTCCTCAACCACAGTTTGAATGATGCGTCGTTGAACAGATTACATCAAAACGTGTTAATTAAGTCAATTAGGGTCTTAGTAGCAAAATGTTCATAAATAGTATTTCGTATAATAAGAACAATTAAAATAATAATGATTTGTTAAGAAATTCATAGACATGAACAGTCACAAATCGACTCAACTATAAGAGGGAAACTACAGAACAACAGAAACTCTGAACTGCAACAAAAACAAACGACCCAAAAAAAAAAAAAAAAAACACAACATCATCGAAACGGACCATTTTATAACTACTGCCAAAGTGGACATTTCAGAATTTAAAAATGATTGGTTTAACTTATCTTTATGGCTAGACAAATCTACTACTAAAAGAATAAAACTTATTCATTGAGATCAAATTATTTTTACTTATTGAAATGATATTACCTTTGTGCTATTGAATTTTTAACTACCTATTTTGAAGAATATGGTACACTTCAACTTATCGTTTTGAGAATGATA
The DNA here is from genome assembly GCA_019925275.1 of Mytilus edulis. Taxonomy (NCBI): domain Eukaryota; kingdom Metazoa; phylum Mollusca; class Bivalvia; order Mytilida; family Mytilidae; genus Mytilus; species Mytilus edulis. Next base: position 61,199,410 of record CM034354.1, on the reverse strand, counting down.
ATATAAATTATTCAAACAGAAGAACAGTACCTCGGCGTGGTCTAAGCTTTGGTATTTTTGTTTTGATAAACTTATTTTGTTTTGAATTTGACACATTATGCTTATATAACTGAAATTTGTAAATCTCAGAATATTAAGGCTTCAATCATTTGATGCAGTTGATATTTCAATTGTTTATTACAAAACTGAGTTAAAAAATAATGCATGAAATTGAAAATATAATTGAAAATTCAATACGATGAGACACAAAACGTACCGAATTATACATTATCCTAAAATTTCCAACCTTTATTACCGATTAACAGTTCTAAATTGATGTGCTAGTTTAGTTATCATGGCAATTTCCTAAGAAAATAAACAATTTGTAATTGTTGATTTTGAGTTGACTTTTAATCTTATATTGAAGTAAAGGTTGTGTTTTCGGAACTTATTTTAAATTAACAGCTTTTGAAGATCAAATAATTTTGTGATTGAAAAAAATCGAAATGACTATTCAGGCAATGATTTTTTAACATCACTGCATGCACAACCACGGACAATTTGTTATTTGTTGAAAATTTGAATTATTGGTGCACATAAACAACGAAATCCACAAAAATTGGTATTTAAGGAATAATGATAAATCTACAGAAACAGGTGTACACTGCGATTTCAAAAGTTACTTAGGATATGTAAATTGCATCGTTGATTCATAAAAAGACTCACGACTCTTCTTCGCATTGATCTACGCATTTTGCAAAAGGTTAACCTGGCACTGCTTATCATCTAAGACAAAGACAAGATTTTATTCCTGCTGTTGGGTACGAATAGTATTGATAACACGTTTGATTTCTCGAAAAACTGAGTCATGTATGTGGGCTGCTTTTCATATTATTATGGATTGCTTGGTTGTTCTTTTACTTTACAATCTGTAAGACAAAATTAAGCACATATTTCAAACTAAATAAGTTATCAAAGCTCACTGTACGGATATTTTCTGGTGGAAAAAAAAATATAAAATGCGCTTAAAACGCAGTAAGAACTATCTTTCAATAAAAGTAAAAAGGCTTAAGACACAAAATTTGTATTTGAATTCGAAGTCAAATACAAATTAACAACACCATATTGAAAACATAAACACAAACCAAACAAACAAGTCTTCATATCAAAACATTAAAAAATAGAGTGACCAGGCCAACATGAGCCCCGTAAAAGAAATAATTAACTTTTTTGCTCAAACACTTTTATCTTATTTCTATAAGGTCATTGTTTGAATTCAGACTCGTGCTTTATTTCAACTGTTTTGATCTGAGCGTCACTGGTGAGTCTTATGTTGACGAAACGCGCGTCTGGCGTATTAAATTATAATCCTTGTCTTTGATAACTATTGTATAATTTCACAGAAATTGGGTTTTAAATTTTTGTATCCAAGAAATACTTTTTTTATGATCGAAATCCATATAAGGAAGTACTATCTACATGTTGAATCATCTGTCATTAGCAAGAACTTGTAAAATACTGTGATTTGGAGGCAATTTTCTTTTCAAAGTTGAATGAAGGCAACAGTAGTATACCACTTTATATCGATTGTTAAATTTCTATTTTGTCTTCACTCACTATGAATGACTAGAAACTTACTTAGTTGGTTATACGGTTAAACGTTATCATAGTTAAAGTGCAAATATCAGATAAAATCATGCCATTACCAGTCTTAATATCTCGGTGAATCCACAGTCGCATTAAAAACCTATTACTTGCCCATGATGCCGACGAATAGGCATTCATTCTATAAACAATTAGTTAGTAATGTAGTATTGTACATTAGGGCATAAACATTTGATAAAATTTTATGATTTATTTGTATTTGTTTGTGATAATGGCTAATCCGTTTAATGACTTTTTGTCCTATATTTCCGTTAACTAACTATTTTGACATTGAATTTATTCTTTGGTTTGGTATAATGGTAGTTCATGCTGTTTTCTTTGCATTCTTTAGCACATAATACATCGTTATACAGCGGATAAAGACCTTTTCCTTCATTATTTCTGCAGTGCAATTATGCTTATATGTTTTAAAGTTGCATCTGTGGTTTGTCGCTAAATGGGCCAATACTTCCGTATGTTTTTGTAATTTGATTAAAGCAGATGTACATGTATGGAATGAAGTATTTTGTTCTCAATATGACTACATCTATTGGGAGTGGAATTTTAAAATACATCTTAAGTTTGTTGTTGATCGAATGATAGGTTGAGATGTTGCGTATAAGTCAATACATATACCTTACTAAGATCAAAATCGAAAAGTGGAGATTTCCATAATAATACACCAAGGTCTAATAGACTCAAAATGTAAAAATATATGGAGCACATTCGAAAAAATATCCATTAACACTTATCTTTGCAACGGAAAATAAACATTAATATAGTTATCGTTGCCTTAAAGAGGTCCATGACACAAACTTTTATCTTTTATTTCTTTCATTAGTATTAGGCAAAAGGACTTTGAAGATCTTACAATAAAAATCAGTTCTGTACTCAACATTTGAACAAAACAATGTTGTTGAAGCTAGCTTAAACAAGGTCAAATCAATGTATTATACGTTGATGTTTTAGGTATGCAGATGAGCACTCAAATATCGGTCTATATATAATTAGTAAGGGGCCAGCTGAAATCCGCCTCCAGTTTCGTGATGTTTCCGCTGTGTTGAAGATACAGTGGTTACCTTAAACTGTTTTATGCTCTTTTGTTGAGTTGTTTTGACACACTCCCTTTCCATTCTCATTTTACTTTGTTCATTATTGTATATTTGCGTTTGTCTTCCAGGTTCCAAATTCTAATATGACGTTCTTCTTAATCTTTGGGTACACAGCCATGTTCTAATTCAAATAGAACATGGGCTGCACGTGATTGACGTTACAATTGAAATGTGAATTTTGAACAACGCCAGAGATCAAAATGGACATTTTGGTTGGTGTTGCTCGCTAATAAATTAAATAAAAACATTCTAAAAGTAAGTTTAAATGTTTCTGTTCTTTTTATATTGATAATTTCTGATTTTCTATAACGTTTTTGGTTCATGAAATCAAAATGGCGACATTCCGAGCGTCTACTATAGGTCCGCTTCGAAGTGAAAAAGTTCAAATATTCCTATCAGAATCGAAATAATTCTATCCTGCCATGCTCTATGCTCATTTTAACATGGGTGAACATTATATTTGTAAACATTTAATACCTCGCTAACGCTCGGTGTTAAGATATTAACAAATATAACGCCTACCCATGTTAAAATGAGCATAGAGCATGGCAGGATAGAATTATTTCTTAATTTGAACAAATAGGTTTAATACTATTGACTGTGTTAATTGTGAACAAAGAAACACATGATACAATAACGCATTATTAAACAACACCAGAAGTATTTAAATTGTTATCAATTCGTGAAATCTAGTATTGTTTGTCTTCCTGTATAAATATGATGTGACATACTTGTAAGCTACGTACAATAGGTCATAGCTGCAAAATAAATTCATATACGTGTGTTGTAGGTTAGTAACACTATTTACGATTTCTATACAGCTCTTTGTAATGCCTTCTTGTGAGTGAATTTATTTTCGTAGAAATCTAAAGCTACGATATTAAAATATGTTAAACTTTCCATTATATTATGTGTAAAAAAACTAACGTTTTATGCAGGTTATTTTGAATGAAATAAAGTAAATTTACAAGTGATTGGCTTCTCACAGAACATAATTACATATTTAGTCAACATTTTATTTTTTTGTAAAACACAATCATAAAACAATTATGATTTTCTTTTCCCTTTTGACACATCTGGTAGTTGTAAGTTAGGTGAACATTATATTTGTAAACATTTAATACCTCGCTAATGCTCGGTATTAAGATATTAACAAATATAACGCCTATCCATGTTAAAATGAGCATAGAGCATGGCAGGATAGAATTATTTCTTAATTTGAACAAATAGGTTTAATACTATTGACTGTGTTAATTGTGAACAAAGAAACACATGATACAATAACGCATTATTAAACAACACCAGAAGTTTTTAAATTGTTATCAATTCGTGAAATCTAGTATTGTTTGTCTTCCTGTATAAATATGATGTGACATACTTGTAAGCTAAGTACAATAGGTCATAGCTGCAAAATAAATTCATATACGTGTGTTGTAGGTTAGTAACACTATTTACGATTTCTATACAGCTCTTTTTAATGCCTTATTGTGAGTGAATATACTTTCGTAGAAATCTAAAGCTACGATATGAAAATATGTTAAACTTTCCATTATATTATGTGTAAAAAAACTAACGTTTTATGCAGATTATTTTGAATGAAATAAAGTAAATTTACAAGTGATTGGCTTCTCACAGAACATAATTACATATTTAGTCAACATTTTATTTTTTTGTAAAACATAATCATAAAACAGTTATTATTTTCTTTTTCCCTTTTGACACATCTGGTAGTTGTAAGTTTAAACGTTTTTTGTAACGTTTGTTAATGTATTTGCATTGCACAATTATCTATTAGAGTTTGGGCATTTCTTTGAGATAATAGGAATTTTTATAACTGCGTGCATTTGTGTTTTAGAATTAAACAAGAATTCCATTCAATTACTGTGATAATTTGATGTACATTTAACATAGTATGTAAGTATGTGTGTCACGTTTAGCTGAAATATAACATAAGTTTATACAATTCATACAAGCCATTAACAAGGAATAAAACAGTTAGATATACTTATACATCAAAAACATTTTCGATCTAAAAAATAATGATCTGATTCGAACAATTTCCCAAATGGATAACCAATGTTAAACATAGTATGTAAACACCAGGTATGATTCATATTTTTTCCTAAGGATACCCAAACCTTTCAACCACACATTTTTTTAAGTAAGTACTATCAATCACCAAACACTGTCTTTTTTTGGAGCATTTATCAGATTGTTTATCAATCAAATACATTGTTAGCTCATTTTTGATAATTTATTTGTATGTTTTTTTTTTTAAATATTAGTCAATAATGTTGTATTTCTATGATGTATGTTTGTAGTATTGATTGCAGGATTCGATTTAATGTCACTATAACCAAATGAACCATTTAGATCATTTTCGATCGCTGACTAACTTTTGCCAATAAAATGGAACTATCAATTATTGTCTTAAGAGTGGCAGCTTGACCTGCTTATTGAAAAAGTCAGAAAGTGACAGTTTGTCCCCGTTAAAATAGTCAAGCGTTTGATTTTATCAGGATTCACGGATTACCGACTTCCTTAAATTAGCATTGGTGTTCGGTGTTTTCAAATCATTTGTTCGACATAGGTTGAAAACTGTTTGTTGAATTGTAAAACTATTATCAAATATTATTGTAAAAAAATATTCAGGCCGCATGACATACCTTTTTACAAATACCCCTCAGTTGGTGCTTTCGGGATCAAAATTTAGTAGAACAAATATGTAGTACATTTGATAGGTTTTTTGGCCTGCTCATCTATTCATTTTTTATTGATTGCATTGAATTTCTGATAAACTACAAGTTATTTTGCGTTGTTTGCGACAGAAAATGTGTTTAATTCCTTTGTGTGTTTCGTGTTAAAAATGAGAAAACGAATTTACATGGTTTGATGGTAAATAAAAGTCTAATATCTAATTCTGAAATCTTTTAAAAGTCGTCATTTATGAAAACTTTCTATGCGTTTGTTCCATCGAAATCATTTTTTTTCAGCAGTGATAGAAAATCTTAGGACAAGATAAAAATGTAGTTGGTGCTTTGATCATTTGGAAATAGCAGACACAAAAAACATTATCAACTTAGAACTAAAAAAATGTCTCATCGTTTAGGTTTGTTTTCTGTAGTTTTATAACCTGATCCATCTGTATCTCTTTGTATATTAGTATACAATAAAGTGCAGTATATTGTAGTTCTGATAGGTTGTTATCAGACATATTTTTTTCGTATATTGTTTTATCGTGTGACAGAGTTTCCCTTTCAATCGTTCTAAATTGTTTCAAAACCATTTATATCTCCCTATACGCTATACATTTTGATCATTTTGGAAGGCCGGTTCGATTTATTTAGTTGATCACATCCTCGGCGTGTGGACTCTGGTAGATATTTAACTCATTTCGCAATCAAACCATTTTGATAGAGAAAATAGTTCATGGACTATCTTTCAGAAAAATATCTAGACACGATCACTTTTAAATTATTTTGAACAACATCAACTACAGCAATTTGAATAAATTTTATTCTTTGAAATAAACATACAAAACAATTCTGAATCCAGGTATTGGAAATAATACGGATTTTTTTTTTTGCTTCATCTTTGCTAGTATTTATGGTTAAGTGTTCCTGAGGTCGTTTCGATTGATACAAAATACATTTTAGAAAAGACAAAGTTGATGTTTACTAAAACAAAGTAACCATCTCCATATATCAATTATAAAAGCAAATACAATAATGGAGGATAATTGGGTTTTTAGTGGTGGTTAAATATAGTTAAAAGCAAAAATGGATACTAGGAAGTTTATTTATGGATAAAAGCAATTAAAGCATGTAATGAAATTCCTAATTATTTTTTAAAAGTAATCTTGTAAAGTCTGGAAGTAATATTTTAAACTAAATTGCCTGAACTAAGGGTTAATTGTGATATATTGAAGAAAGACAAGGCATTATTAACTTTTGTCTAGACTGTGAATATATAGTATAAAGAAAGACTATCGCATTAAATTATAAAATGAAACTAAATCTGATTGAAGAAAGTTGTGGTATTCGTCATTCATTAACCTTAATTTGCACCTACACGTGGACAGCCATCAATAATACAAAATAAAAGAGTTCGACTAAATTGAGGTATGGTAGATGATCAATCTGTATTCAAAATATTTGGTGATACATGCAATTTTATTTAGGTATAAAGATTATCGGCAAGATAAAGACCACCTAATAAAATTGGTATTCTTTGTGTTGTATCAATACTGGTCAAAATACATTAAACACATGTATATCAAGTGCAGTTTAGTGTAGAAATTGTTTTTACATATATTTCTACATTACAGTGTTAAGATAATAATGACCGATATATCAGTAGGATATTTATAAAGACGATATTATCAAAATGCAAAACATTGGCATTTTCGCCATTGCGTTGTCATTGTTTAACTATATTAAAAAAAGACTTGATCTAAAAACATTGTCATTTAAGCGGATCTAGCATCTTTTGTTTAACTATATATATATCTAAAATGATAGCCCGACTGTAACCATGCATATTTTGTTTTTTTCTTTTCTGAAATTCAAGTCCTGCCTTTTCGTATAAAAAGGAGATGTGGTATGATTGCTAAGACAACTTTCCACAAAAGACCAAAATGTCACCGAAATTAACAGATATAAGTCACCATACATTTTGCGAGACAAAGACATAAAACAAGTCTCCAGGTTTATATATACAAGAAGTTGTGGTATGAGTGCCAATGTGACAACACTCAATCCAAGTCACAAATTCAACTAGTATAGGTTAAAGTATGTCCTTCAACCTTACAGCAAGCTACAACGGGACCCATATATGAATATTTTATACCATTCAAACAGGAAAACCAATGGTCTGTTCTAAAAACGAAAAAAGAAAAACACGTATGAACCACATCAACAAACGACAATCATTGACCATCTGGTTTCTTATATAGGACAGGTGCAAAATAAAAATGCAGTGGATTTAAACGTTTATAAATTTTCTTTTGTAATTATTCGATACAAAGATATTTAGAAGACAAAGTGAAGAACATTGGTTTTATATCTTTTTCGTAACAAGTTAATCTGAAAATACGTCCAAATGTAAAGACTCATTTTTCGTGCTAAAGCACGTTGAGTAAGATATTGGAAACTGCAACATACCTGAAACAAAGGTGTAACACAACAACATGGAAAGACACACTATGAAGTTATATTGAATATAATTATCTTAAACATGTACTATTCAACGTATCTTTTTTTGTCTGTTTACATGATTAGCACTTAGTAACATGTTTTGCTCTAGCTAAACACGTTTTTATCAATGTCTTCAGTAAATGCATTAAAAGATATTAAAATATATACAATACAATTAGGACTATCAAATTTCCCATAACTAAAGCCTTTCAAAATCACACATTTCATTTCGGTACTGCGTGTTGTGACGTTTAAACAACGATAAGTTAATGAAATAAATGTATATCATGATATATGTCGTAATTCATTCAAAACGTTAGTTACCTTAATATTTACTTTAGTGGTACATTTATATGATATCAACTGACATTAATTGCTCCTTATATACAGTACTTAATTGTTAAATCAGTTTCATGTTTCCAATATCTTACTCAACGTGCCTTAGCACGAAAATAGAGTCTTTACATTTGGATGCATTTTCAGATTAACTTGTTACTAAAAAGATTTAAAACCAATGTTCTTCACTTTATCTTCTATATATCTTTATATCGAATAGCTCAAAAAAAAAATTTATAAACGTAAATTACTTTGCACATTTTGATCTTACTGCCGGCTGCTTTATCATTGACAGAACCTGATACTCGACAATATTAGGCAATGACAGCAAATTACAGTGCAGTACGTAAAGTGTTTATGTCCATTCACGTCAAATTAGCAATGAAAAGCACGCAATTTCATTCATTGAACACTACAACCACAACGTTTTTCTACGCATACACGTTGTTTTACGTATTATTTTAGTGCATACGTTCATGTGTATTATCCACCAATATGAAAAAGGACAAATTATCGATAATAAGTATAACGGCATTTGTCTATACTGAACTCATCAACTTGAATATTGGTTTGCTATAGAATAATCGATTGATATTATAGCGGATAAAGTCAGAATTAAAAACAAAATTGCCATTATCCTAAGTACATATATTCCTTTAGACTACTTTTTAGTTCTTTCGTAATATTTGAATCTATCATGAAAAGTGTCAAAGCAACACGACCACCATTCCTTATGTAAATAAAAATGATAAATAAAAGTACAAACACTTTATTGTCAAGCTGGGAATAGACAAAGCAATGTCTGTTCTCTCTAGAGTGGTTTACACCTGCAGCCAACATAGGCAGACAAATTAATTTATACATAATAACGAAATGTGTGGTTAAATTAGATACTTCTGATGCATAGACAGTCGTTTGGAGACTGGTCTGACTGTTATGTATATATTATGACCACTGTTCAGAAGTCTTTGCGACTCTATTATTGTCGTGAAAAATCAAATTAATCCCTTAATTTAAATAATTACCTTTTATGATTCCCTCCACAGATTGTATAGTCGGATTCCGGAAGTAACTTGAGACATTTATCTGTTTATTATTACTAGTAAGTGTGTTGTCCACTTTGATGAAATCAAAAGTACAATTATCTGGCAGTCCTTTGTTATACTAGAATTTAACAAGAATTCAAACACGAAAGACAGAAAAGTAATATATACATGATCTACAATAATACCGAACCGTCTTACATTGAGTTAATTGAATCCTTGATTCCTTGAAAAAACAAAACATATACAACTTAAAAAAAGGTTTCTATTTTAGTGATTTAATATTTATCAATCTAATATCAATATTCAATTATATTCAAAAGTGTATGCGAATTTCCTAGAATTAACTAGACCTAATACAAATGAAACGAAATAAAAATTATTCTTTTTCAGAGATGAAGAAATTCGAATTTGACAATATCCTGACTCAACACCTACGTGTCAACTCTACTAAAAAATGCTTAGAAATTGATGTCATATGATAAATGTCCTATTTGAAATACAAAATTTCCTACACTTGAGATTTAATCGCAATCTCCTACGTAAAAAGGATGCGAAGACCAGCCGAGACTCGAAAATTTTAGGCTTCCAATGGGTACTATAACACATAATTTAATGTACGCATTGTTTACACTTTTCTTTTTGTCTGTTACATACCACAGGATTGAAGATTATCTTCATTTACAATCTGATAAGGACTTTTTTTAGAAATTCTATCATTTCAAAATGAAAACAGAAAATTCTTGTTTACATGCAGAGCAACAATTTTGTGTAATATAAGTTTACTGGTTTTTCTTTTTCTTTTGTTGCTTATTCGTACTATTTCATTATAAAGCATTTAAATTATTTTATTCTCGCAGTTTTTGAGGATTATTTTTTTGGCTTGAATTGTTACATTTATTTATTATTTCCGTTTCATTTTGATGAGTAATGTACGCATTTGTGTGAACTAGTTACAATTGAAAAATACGAATAGACAATAAAAGTATGACCGAACAAATAAAGTTAATCTGACATTTAATATTCCATGCTACAACACTTTATGCTAATATCAAAATTTTTCAATACCATGATGTTTATAATTTTTTGGTATTTGAACATCGAAAAAATACTTTTTTTGACAATGAACAATTCAGCATTGATGTGTAAGGCGGAAGTGAAAACATTTTGTTAATTACAGTGTAGAAACATTTCCGTTAACTGTTCAGATTTGAAGTCTATTAACTAAGATGATTCCTGCCTACGCGACGTGACATACTGATGAAGACTTTTCCGACATTAGGCTTAACTTTATAGTTCTATTCGTGCGTCTCTATCTTTATTTAGACGAGACAATTGCATTACAAATGTAACATTGATAAAATAACCCTCCTCCATTTCGTAAAATAAAAAGAAATTAAAATACTATTTTTAAGACATTTCAAATCAAACGTTTTTAAAGCTAAAATGCATTAAATGACTTGATAAACAGTATTATATCGCCTAGTTCATATATATATATATATATATATATATATATAAGTACGTCTGAGTCAGTGACAACTCTACAACAGATGTATCCATCGGATCGCCATCAATGATGGTGATACATGGCTGTGTACATAATGTATATACAACTCGTCTAAACATCAACCCAACAATGATAGATCTGTAAATTTGCTTTCGCAAATTTTTGGTTCTTCCCTCGCCGGGATTCGAACCCATGCTACTGTGATATCGTGACACCAAATCGCCTGCACTGCAGCCGTCCCGCTAGACCACACGACCACCTGGGCTCTCAAAAAAAGAACTTTCGCTGGCCGTGTGTTACCTTTCCACGTCAGTTTTAATCTAGCGGCGTACTGCAGTACATGATATATAAGGCATGAAGATGTTATGGTTACAGATCAGCTAAATTATCTATAGTAAAGGATCCTACAAATTAATGTAATATACAGTCACAGAAAATAATTATATTTATAAGTACGTCTGAGTCAGTGACAACTCTACAACAGATGTATCCATCGGATCGGCATCAATGATGGTGATACATGGCTGTGTACATAATGTATATACAACTCGTCTAAACATCAACCCAACAATGTTAGATCTGTAAATTTGCTTTCGCAAATTTTTGGTTCTTCCCTCGCCGGGATTCGAACCCATGCTACTGTGATATCGTGACACCAAATCGCCTGCACTGCAGCCGTCCCGCTAGACCACACGACCACCTGGGCTCTCAAAAAAAGAACTTTCGCTGGCCGTGTGTTACCTTTCCACGTCAGTTTTAATCTAGCGGCGTACTGCAGTACATGATATATAAGGCATGAAGATGTTATGGTTACAGATCAGCTAAATTATCTATAGTAAAGGATCCTACAAATTAATGTAATATACAGTCACAGAAAATAATTATATTTATAAGTACGTCTGAGTCAGTGACAACTCTACACGGCCAGCGAAAGTTCTTTTTTTGAGAGCCCAGGTGGTCGTGTGGTCTAGCGGGACGGCTGCAGTGCAGGCGATTTGGTGTCACGATATCACAGTAGCATGGGTTCGAATCCCGGCGAGGGAAGAACCAAAAATTTGCGAAAGCAAATTTACAGATCTAACATTGTTGGGTTGATGTTTAGACGAGTTGTATATACATTATGTACACAGCCATGTATCACCATCATTGATGGCGATCCGATGGATACATCTGTTGTAGAGTTGTCACTGACTCAGACGTACTTATAAATATAATTATTTTCTGTGACTGTATATTACATTAATTTGTAGGATCCTTTACTATACATAATTTAGCTGATCTGTAACCATAACATCTTCATGCCTTATATATCATGTACTGCAGTACGCCGCTAGATTAAAACTGACGTGGAAAGGTAACACACGGCCAGCGAAAGTTCTTTTTTTGAGAGCCCAGGTGGTCGTGTGGTCTAGCGGGACGGCTGCAGTGCAGGCGATTTGGTGTCACGATATCACAGTAGCATGGGTTCGAATCCCGGCGAGGGAAGAACCAAAAATTTGCGAAAGCAAATTTACAGATCTAACATTGTTGGGTTGATGTTTAGACGAGTTGTATATACATTATGTACACAGCCATGTATCACCATCATTGATGGCGATCCGATGGATACATCTGTTGTAGAGTTGTCACTGACTCAGACGTACTTATAAATATAATTATTTTCTGTGACTGTATATTACATTAATTTGTAGGATCCTTTACTATAGATAATTTAGCTGATCTGTAACCATAACATCTTCATGCCTTATATATCATGTACTGCAGTACGCCGCTAGATTAAAACTGACGTGGAAAGGTAACACACGGCCAGCGAAAGTTCTTTTTTTGAGAGCCCAGGTGGTCGTGTGGTCTAGCGGGACGGCTGCAGTGCAGGCGATTTGGTGTCACGATATCACAGTAGCATGGGTTCGAATCCCGGCGAGGGAAGAACCAAAAATTTGCGAAAGCAAATTTACAGATCTAACATTGTTGGGTTGATGTTTAGACGAGTTGTATATATATATATATATATATATTAGCGGGACGGCTGCAGTGCAGGCGATTTGGTGTCACGATATCACAGTAGCATGGGTTCGAATCCCGGCGAGGGAAGAACCAAAAATTTGCGAAAGCAAATTTACAGATCTAACATTGTTGGGTTGATGTTTAGACGAGTTGTATATACATTATGTACACAGCCATGTATCACCATCATTGATGGCGATCCGATGGATACATCTGTTGTTGGGTTGTCACTGACTCAGACGTACTTATGAATATAATTATTTTCTGTGACTGTATCTTACATTAATTTGTAGGATCCTTTACTATAGATAATTTAGCTGATCTGTAACAATAACATCTTCATGCCTTATATATCATGTACTGTAGTACGCCGCTAGATTAAAACTGACGTGGAAAGGTAACACATGCCCACCGAAAGCTCTTTTTTTAGAGCCCAGGTGGTCGTGTGGTCTAGCGGGACGGCTGCAGTGCAGGCGATTTGGTGTCACGATATCACAGAAGCATGGGTTCGAATCCCGGCGAGGGAAGAACCAAAAATTTGCGAAAGCAAATTTACAGATCTAACATTGTTGGGTTGATGTTTAGACGAGTTGTATATATATATATATATATATATATATAACCTTTGTTGCTTCTGAAATTTGAATATGAAGAGGTACACTAATCTGTCGAGTTGCTTGCATCGGTCGCTTATAAGACATTAGTTTGTCGGACATCTTGAGCAAGATAAAGCTGCAAATGCACTCATACCAGACGCAGCTACTAGTAATAGATTAAATCTTGCATCTAGACTTACATTGACATCTATTTTTGTTTTTTTAAATATTGGGAAATTATTCTATTATATAATGATGAAAATTGTAGATTAATTTGTAGCGATACCTAAAAACTTCGAACGCACACGCATTTGCATACACAAAAATCAAATTGAAACTCTTAATAGCGTTTATGTAAAAAAAAAAAAAAAAAAATTCATTTCAATCATACCTTGAAGGTGAATACAACATAAATTTTAATTGACCAATTAAAGTGTGAAATCATAAAATTAATATGTCCAATGTTCCAACGTTAAAACATTTAACCGAAAAAAATAAGAACTTATGTTTAGAAAATAAGGATACATGTAAGGTAATGTGACAGTATTTTACATCATTTAATAAACTTAAATTTTATGTATACGCCAGACGCGCGTTTCGTCTACAAAAGACTCATCAGTGACGCTCAATTGATAGTATATCGCAAATCTCAATCAAATCTAATTAAATCAGATAACACTAATTTTTTATTCAAGCCAAGTTTAAAGAAGGGCTATAATAAAAATATCAAAGCTTATGCACTATGACTTATCTGCGTATGTTGATAAAAGACTTTCTACAATCATGTCAATGGTGGTTAAAGAAATATGCTTATCGTTTGCAATATTGTCAATCACGTTAATGTAGTGTATATACCATGTATACATTTGTTGTACTTAAATATCCGGAAATGTCCCTGTTTTTAACTTAAGTCAACACAACTGAACTGCATTGTTTTTTTTTTTTATATATTCCAACGTGACAGGTCGTTATGTTGCGTTGTATAAAAAAAATATCTTTGACATTTTTACCTTGTTGTTCAATTCATTAAATACAAATTTCAATAGAATTGAGAATTGAAATGGGTAATAGTCTGATCTCATCTAATCACCTTGTCTACGGCTTAGACCAAACATAAGGCAGATTCCTTTATGGTGTTAATGTATCATAAATATGACAGCTTGCTTTAATTAGGTCTTCTAAAAAATAATGTCAATGCATTCAATGCTGATACATCATATGTTACAAGGCTGTAAGGTTTGAACTTGTTCTTTACCATATGATAGGAAATCTAAAATCTTGGAAATGTCTTAAGAGGCAATGTCAGAGAGCACCAGGCAGGACTGTTCAACTAAAAAAAAATAATTTGGACAAAAATATATTTTACCCTTTCAGTATAACATACTGACTGGGAATATATAATTTTTTTTTTATTTTTTGTGAATTTGACTTTTTTTTTTTGAAATTCAATATAAGCGCTCAAACTGCGAATTTTCATTGAAATGTATGGGGGAAAAGCCAGTTTCTAACCGTTTTCAATGATCAATCATAGGAGAAAAACAGCAATTATGACTAAACGACCTATATGGAAGTCTAGTACTATGTTGGTGTAAAAAATAATGAAAATAAAATTTTTGGTATTTTTTTGATTTTTTTCAAAAAATAAGGTAAAAAAATGCTAAAATAAGGAAAATTGAGAAAATTGAGAGATGCCAGTTTCTAATCGTTTGCAATGATCCATCATTGGAGAAAAACAGCCCTTATGATTAAACTACCTATATGGAAGTTTAGAACTATGTTGGTGTAAAAAATAATGAAAATAAAATTTTTGGTATCTTTTTGATTTTTTTCAAAAAGTAAGGTAAAAAAATGCTAAAATAAGGAAAATTGGGAATTGCCAGTTTCTAACCGTTTTCAATGATTCATCATTGGAGAAAAACAGCCTTTATGACTTAACTATCTATATGGAAGTCTAGTACTATGTTGGTGTAAAAAATAATGAGAATAAAATTTTTGGTATCTTTTTGATTTTTTCAAGAAATAAGGTAAAACAAATGCTAAAATAGGGAAAATTGAGAAAATTTGAGAAAAGCCGTTTTTTGACCGTTTTCAATTATCCATCACCAGAGGAAAACAACACTTATGACTTAACTACTGATATGGAAGTCTAGTACTAAGTTGGTTTAAAAAAACAATGAAAGTACAATTTTTGGTATCTTTTTTACTCTTTTTCAAACAATTCATTAAAAAAATGCAAAAAATAAGGAAAATTGTAATATTGAGAAAATTATGCTTTGGCAAACCAACATGGTATTACATGGATTAAGTTGCAAAATACCATAAACTTTTGCATCTTTATTGTATTTATTATGTTTTAGTGATAGTTTTTGATGAAAAAAATTAAAGAAAAAAAGTTGTAGTCTTGTCGCCACTTTGTTCCTTTGGTTGCCATAGGCATAGCAACCATAAAATGTACACTATTCATTTCCTGTAGGCCTTTTTTGTACAAATTTTCACCATGAAAGTACTTAGTTGGAAGATGCAAGACAATTCTCATTGAATTGGCAATTAGATCATAAGTCAATGCCACAGATACCTACAATACAATTTTTGCTGTACTTTGACCTTTGACCTCAAAGTAAAAAGATGACTTTTGTTTACAATTTTGTGTCGGGAGCATGATCTGTTTGCCCTTTGACAAAATCTTTTGATATTAGGAACATGTTTGCAGCACCTCAAGACAATCTGTTGTGTTCAAAGGACCATCATCCCCAAATTTATCCAAAACTTCCTTTTGGGGTATTGAACCATGTGAACCTTATAACAAAATGTCATAGAAACCCATTAATTTAAACTAAAGTTATTGTCCGGAAACCAATGTGTCTTCAGACAACAACAATGACGACATCATACCATTTTACATTCCCAAAAATTGTTTGCGGTCGAAAATAATAAATGATTAGATCCTCATTTCTCAACCTTATATATTCTTAACTCCCAACTGGCATGACCATCATGACCATGGATCTTGTCCATTTATATATTTTTTTTGGGGGGAAGGATTTCAAATCAAGGACGGACACCACATGAATACGTATATAAATATGATATGCAGAGTGGTTTAGTTCTTTATTGAAGGCTGTACCTATTACTATAAACTTTTACATTGTATGGTCTCTTAATGGAGAGTTGTCTGATTACATTTATGCAGAGGCGTATTTAGGGGGGCGCAGGGGGCTTATAAAGGGAATCACTGAAGCGTGACTGGAGCGGGCCCCCTTAGGTCAGTTGGTGGGCCCCCTCTTATGAAAATTTCTGGATCCGCCACTGTTATACTACATCTTCTGATTTTTATTGTGTTCCATAGCAGTTTCTTCAAAACCTTTGGAAATAGAAGCACCGTTTATCTTCATCACTTGGTTTGTATAAAAGTCAGAATATAACAACAGAGAATTTTTACCATACGTCACAATGATTATGGCATAAAGAGAACTATGATAGGTACATGTAGCCGTAAAATTGGCAATCATATCAAATCTCCTTTGTTAATAAGAAGGATAACTGGGCCTGATTAAATGTTACATATACTTAGCTACAGTGTTAACATAACAATTAGTTTATCATGTTTATTAATTCAATCCATAAATTTTGATCAAGATTCAAATGCATGTACTGCACAAAACAAAAAATAACAAGGGCATACTACATTGATACTTATATTAAAGTTTTTTTTTTTTTGGTGTACATATTTCTAAATAGCACAGAAATGTTAACACAATTATTTAAAAAAAATACATTTTTTGACTTATCACTTCCTTTTAACAGATTTGTTTTAATATAAATTGATCCCATTTTCTGTTACTCTGTAATAATTTGGAACTTATTTTATCAACACATATACATCTTTTTAGAAATTCATATAAACCCTTGCTTAACATAAATGACATGTATAAATATTTGCCTATAAACACATGAAACATGATAAATATCTAAATAGTTTCAAAAATATTTGAAATATTCTTTCAGACACCCAGTAATATTTTAAAAGATAAAGATCCATAAACAACCAAGTTGATATTCTTAAAATTGTCCTCTATCAAAATTGTCATTTTCAACATTGAGGTCTCTCAATTACTGAAGTAACTTCCAAAATATTACCAAAAGTCAAACATATACAGACACCTTGGTCTATGTGAATATTAAACAAAGGACACAGATGGATTTATGACAAAATTGTGTCTTGGTGATGGGGATGTGTTTGTAGATCTTACTTTTCTAAACATTCTTGCTGCTTACAATTATCTCTATCTATAATGAACTTGGCCCAATAGCTTCAGAGGAGAATGTTAATGAAAATTTACCAATTTTACGAAAATTGTTAAAAATTGACTAAAAAAGGCAATAACTCCTTAGGAACGACATCAAAAGATTCAATGAAGGATAAAAAACTTAATTCACAGTTTTTAAACTGAACCCCCCCCCCCCCACCCACCCCCCTCTTAACTTAATTAGAGAAAAATTGATTAACCCATATGGATATATGTAAAAATCAATGTCGGATAACCAAATATTGCTGCAGTTCAACCCCCACCCCAAACTATTTGAATTAAGTTTTTTTTTATCTTACATTGATCTTTTGATGTCGTCCCTTATTCGGTCAATTGACCATTTTGGTCATGTTGACCTTTTTGTAGATCTTACTTTACTGAACATTTTTGCTGTCTACAGTTTATCTCTATCTATAATGATATTCAAGATAATAACCCAAACCAGCAAAATTCCCTTAAAATTACCAATTCAGGGGCAGCAACCTAACAACTGGTTGTCCGATTCATCTGAAAATTTCAGGGCAGGTAGATTTTGACCTGATAAACAATTTAAGCCCTTTGTCAGATTTGCTTTAAATGCTTTGGTTTTTGAGTTATAAGCCAAAAACTGCATTTTACCCCTATGTTCTATTTTTGGCCGTGGTGGCCATCTTGGTTGGTATGCCGGGTCACCGGACACAATTTTTAAACAAAATACTCCAATGAAGATTGTGGCCAAGTTTGTTTTAATTTAGTTTCAGAGGAATAAGTTTTTCTAAAAGATTACTAAGATTTATGAAAAATGGTTAAAAATTGATTATAAAGGGCAATAACTCCTTAGGGGGTCAATTGACCATTTTGGTCATGTTGACTTATTTGTATATTTTACTTTGCTGAACATTTTAGCTGTTTACAGTTTATCTCTATCTATAATAACATTCAAGAAAATAACCAAAAACAGCAAAATTTCCTTAAAATTACCAATTCAAGGGCAGCAACCTAACAACAGGTTGTCTGATTCATCTGAAAATTTCAGGGCATATAGATGTTGACCTGATAAACAATTTTATCTATGTCAGATTTGCTCTAAATGCTTTGGTTTTTGAGTTATAAGCCAAAAACTGCATTTTACCCCTATGTTCTATTTTTAGCCGTGGCGGCCATCTTGGTTGATATGCCGGGTCATCGGACACAATTTTTAAACTAGATACCCTAATGATGATTGTGGCTTAGTTTGGTTAAATTTGGTGCAGTAGTTTCAGAGAAGAAGATTTTTGTAAAAGTTTACAGACGACGGACGACGACGGACGCCAAGTGATGAGAAAAGCTCACTTGGTTCGTTGGGCCAGGTGAGCTAAAAAACTTAATAGGTATTGAAATGTTTTGTTGGTCACTTTGAGTCTCCCAAACTGGTTACAGTTTCATGTGTGTTTTTCTTTAAGCTCAGTCACCTGAAAAAAATGAAGGAATAGTCAAGCTACATATGTATACATTTATACATCAGTTTTTTGCTTGAAAATGTTTTAAATTAATTATATTAAATAAGATGAGTTTTATTATTATATGCATGTATTCAAGTACACATATTTGAAGTTGAATATAATTTTTTAGAAGATTTCACATTCAGGACTTCATATACATTTGTAGTGAGAGATTAAAACCCTTCTTGCATATCTGGTCATCTTAAAATGTTTAACAATTCATTTGTTATGCATTCTTATTCTGATTTACATTATGTACTGATGTAATGTCTAGTATATTTACAGGATTTAAGATTTCACATACATTGTACTTTATCTCATAGGGTACTTTATCTAAATAAAGAACCTATAAAAGATAAACATGTATAAAATGTACTTTAAGCGATACTGGTACTCACTTTTGAATTTTCATATTAATGCAGTAGGTTAACTTCAAAATCAAGTTGATCAATTTCTCTAATTATAGCTATAGGCTCCTCTATATGTAAGTCTGTCATCTGATGTATCTTTTATCTGTTTGAAGAAATAACAGATTATAAGGTGATCAATTACATGTATTCTTTGAATTGAATTTGGAAAATTGTATTTAAAATCAAATTAGTTATCTTAAGAACCAGTGGAAAATATATAATGAGCTGTTAGCATCTTACTACATTAAAACATTAAAACATTCAAAGTTACAAGACTTTTAGTATGATTAATTCTTTTTCTAAATGGACAGGTTAATGTATGAAATGATCTTAATGAACACTTTAAAGCAGAAAGGTAAATTGTGATTAACTTATTACTAAACAAGTTTACTTGATATATTTGAGTCAAATTAACCTTATATGCTATGCGCTTCAGGATCACACATGTACATGTACAAATGTATCTAAATTATAATGACAAGATCTCAAAATGAGCTATTTTTAAAAAAAAAATTTCGGTTTTGAACTAAATGTTAAAAGTTTGAAATCCTTGCAATTGGATCATGTATAAATCATATGTCTAGATTTAGTTTCTAAGGACACGAAGGACAATAAACAACAAATTTATGAAGCAAAAGCATTGCCGTCCCAAACGATCCCATCTAAATAGTGGATTAAGAATCTAATTATCTTAAGATTTGATAAACAAGTTTTATTTTTGTAATAAAATATAAATATATATCATGTATATGCAAGCATGATAACCACTTTTCGATATATGTGTGTCTTTCATATGTCATAAAATATAGGTACACTGTATATGTAGCAATCAAAATTACAGAAAATTTAAATTTGACGTTCCTGATTTTTAACTCATTAAGCTTACTGTTTACATGTATATCTGACATAAACATATACATGTATATGACTATCCTGATAACTGTAGGATTGTCTTTTCTTTTATAAATTGTGACTTGGATGGAGAGTTGTATCATTGACACTCATACCAAATCTTTTTATACATTTATCTATTCTACATGTACATGCAAATGTATTCAATTGTAGTTGCATTTTGCTTACATGTACATTCATTTTGGCACATGAACATACATTACTCATGAGATGTACATATTAATGATAAGCATAATAAATAAGGTGACAGACATGTATGGTCTGTTGTGTATATGGAGGATAGTTGCACATGTGATTTTCTCATTGGCAATCATTATGATCATAACCAAATCTTCTTTTTTTTTGTAACTTTTGAGTCTGATATAGTTTTTTTTTTTTTTATTTTAAATTATTATCCTATTCAAATAATGTTTGAACATGATGAATAAAATTGTATAAAATTGCTTTCAGCACAGATCATATATTTGCAGAGAATAATTTCACATTGTAACTAAAAATATGGGGGAGAGGGGGGATTTATTAAAATTATTGAACGAGCCACATGATTTATCCGAGAAGTAATTTTAAACTTCCATAATTTAAACTATTACCTGTTCCATCTGGTATAACTGTCGCAAAGAATTCTTTTATACACTATAACTATCATTTGCTTCAAAGTGATCCGCCTTTCCAGTTTTCAAGATGCCCAAAATTATGGCATTTAGATCTTTCTTTGCTTTTGGTGTCCATGATATACCATGTACTGTTTTAAGGTGGGAGAAAACTGTATGATTTCCAGCATTTGTCCAGCTGAATCATCAAAAACTACTCACGGATGGCTTTAAATTCCTCATATTCCACATTTCCAGCAAATAATACAATAATTTCAGTCTTATAAATAATCCTCATTCCTGTACAGAATTTGTAACTGCCTCCGTCTGGAAGTGATCACCCGTACATGTATGCAACAATCTCCTGGTGAGGGAAATACGTTTCCCAACACCACAAAATTATGTAGTTTTATCAAATCTTATCAAAATGTTCAATTATGTATAAAAACATACAACAGAAGTTCATTTTACTGTCCAAACATTACCAGCTGATTACAACCTTTATCGGTTTTAAAATTGAAGAGCATCACTTTTGGTATGTCTAAACACCAAAAAGTCGAAAATAAACTGCTGTTTCCTGACAGTTTACTGCATTAGAACATTTACATATCAACAGATACCAGAGATGTTATTATCATTTCCTGCTGTATTCATGGTCATCTTTTAGAATATATATCAATTGTTATATTGTAGGCTGTTTTTGTTGAGAAATTAATACCCCTATTTCCCTATATAAGCAGTCAAATTTACTGAAAAATCAAATTCATTTTTTTATACATAATAACCCAATATGACTTTTAAAAACGTCATTTACCAACAAAACAAGGTGCATACAATACAAAAACACATTTATCTCAAAAAGGTTGTTGAACAAAATTTCTAACTTCTGCCTGGTTTTCTCTGGCATTGCCTCTTAAAAGGCAATAAGTAAAATAATGTCAATGAGTTCAATGCTGGTACGTCATATGTTACAAGGCTGTAAGATTTGAACTTGTTCTTTACCATATGATAGGAAATCTAAAATCTTGGAAATGTGTCTTAAAAGGCAATAAGTAAAATAATGTCAATGAGTTCAATGCTGGTACATCATATGTTACAAGGCTGTAAGATTTGAACTTGTTCTATACCATATGATAGGAAATCAAAAATCTGGAAATTTTCTTAAGGCAATGAGTAATATAATGTCAATGAATTTAATGCTGGTACATCATACGAATTGTCGATGCTATCAGTCACGGACGAATAGTAAAAAACAGCATAACAAACGTACTTCTCGACAATTTATATCTTGTTGTTTGGTGTTGGCTAATGCTCCGTGTTGAAGGTCGTATTTTGACCTAAAATTGTTTACTTCTACTAATTGGGACTTACATGTAGAGTTGTTTGATTGGCATCAATAACATATCTTCTTATATCTGAGTAGAGATACAATCGAAACTATTTCGTATCGAAGTATGCGGTATACCAAAAAGCTCAATATGTGGTTTGGTCAACGTGCACCAAGATCAGAAGGACAATGATATCAAATTTATTTGCCTACACTACATAGAAGTCTGTTAATAAATCAATGCAATATATATATTGTTCATAAGTGTCTGGTTTATTTTTTTAAATAGATTCGACGTTGGTTTTCCATTCCTTATGGTTTTCCATTAGTAATTCTTTGGCCCTGTTAGTTGCAGTTTGGTGTGAGTTTGTTTGTCTGTTTATCTTTTTCATTTTTAGCCATGGCGTTGTTAGTTTATTTTCGATTCATTACTTTGACTGTCCCTCTGGTATCTAACGTCCCTATTTTTCTTATATCCAACTATAGATTGCACTTTGTAAATACAGCTTTTTATCAAACCACGCCTCTTTTGGGGGGGGGGGATTTAGAATATTTATAGATAATTTATTTTGTTTACATACTGGTTCCCAGTTCTGATCTGTAGTTTGCACCTAATAGAGACATAACTTAGGAATGTTACCAGTAAATATATATGTGAATATCGTTTATTTTGAAATCTGTGGTAACCCTAGAGTCGAGGCAGGGGTGGTTAAGAAATTTAGTAATAGTTTAAACTCTTAGAAGTTCGGGCATATAACCGTTGAAAATATGCCGCACAGCCCTATATTTTGATCTTTGGAAAAAAATAGAAGTGCATCTGAACTTCCCATTCAAGGATATCTTTTTTTACAAAATTTCATAGTAAAAGTGGTACAGTTTAAGCCGTAAAGGGAGTTCCTATTGGAAAATGCATTGTCAATATAAATAAAAATGCAACCTATAGGTACAATTAAAACTATTTCTTATCCAAGTATATGAGGTGTACCAACAAACCTAATAATATATGAGTAGGTCCAATTCGCTGCAAGTTTAGACGGACATTGCTATCAGGATAAATAAAAAAAAAACAGAATCAAAAACGTTATTCATGTAAAACAATGCAATATATGGTTCCCACACAGTAGTGCATTCTGTATGATTATTTTCAGAAAGCATTTTGGGGCACATGTTCTTAAATTTTTCATATAAGTCAGACAAGTCAAGTTATTGCATTGAAATTCAGTCCGAAACAGTTTCTTTTCGTTCAGATGATTTTGACAACGGATGTTTTTATTTATTATTTACATATCGCCAAGAATGACATCGCAAATTATTTTGTTTTCAAAATATGTTAATTTGTTCAGCCTAATGAATATCATTACAGTATTTTAAGACATATTTTCATACTCAATTATTAAGAATTCTTACAACCTTACAAAAGAATCACACCTTCAATGGAAACAGTCTAGTAATTCTTATTAGAATATATAATATATCGTCAACAAGCCATAGAATGTTTTGTTATACAATGGTCCATTTGATTAAATAAGTTATGAATACATATAAGTATTGAATGAAATTTTGCAAAGTTAATGTCTATACATTAGAATAATTTCGTATAAGGCGGTCGAAATTTGCATGATTAATAAACAAGAAGAATTCTATTGAAATTTAAAAAAAATGTTTCAGATCTTTCCTAAGAATAGGTTCAAGATACTACAAAGTTAACAATATATATGTTAAACATGTTCTCAGTTTATGCATATCTTAATCGTAAGAAACTCTGCATATTAACCATTCCTGTAAAATTCATTATAAAAAGCCATCCAACCCGGACATGTGAACACCAGGGATGTACAAATATTCGGAAATCCGAGAACCATTTGACCTAAAGACTCATTCATAAATTCATATAAGGTTAACTATGATTTCTATACAAATTAGTACTTTTGCATTTGTCTTCTTTTACTTATTTCTTTTTATCTTGTAAACACGGGCAGTTTAGTTCATTTGAGAAAGATAGATGTCAGTGTTCTTTGAATAAAAACATTTACGATGAAACAAGAACCACGAGCAGAAACCTATGAAAATATAGAATATTATGCAATACAGTTTGATTATGTATTTATCTACATTTTGGACATTTAATCTATGTAACAAACACTAAAATCGTATAACTGAGAGTCAGAACGATCTATTTGGAAGTGGTACAAGATGGACGAATAATACATGCTAATGAAAACAAAGAAGAAATTCAATTAACCAACTAAACAAAACCAGAATATGTTTTCTATTTTTCCTAACCGAAAACAAAAATTTAATCCAAAAGATGGTTTTCAGTTAGTATGTCCGTATCTGTTACTCGATAGTAAGTAGTTTTAGCTAGTTGAACAAATTTGTTTTTTTGTCATTATTCACATCAAGTTTATTATGTTCTTATCGTTTGCATTGTCTAAATTGTTGGAAATATTATGGACATTACATCAGTTTACCACTGATTACTATTATTTTGCAAACTCTGCACATATTTCATACTTTCCTTTGTCTTTTTCCCATAGTACGAATTCAAATATTGAAAAGCAACACGTATTTCAAAAGCCCGGTAGAGTTTACACTATGTTCCTTCGATGTTTTCACATTTGTACTGAAATAGAAAGTATCGTTTTGACGATGCAATTGAAAATCACTTTACCGAAACAATAGATAAACATTTGACGTTAATTATCAATAATTTTTCTTTATTATTTGACTAACAACGTTCATTAATACTAAGAAACCATTTATCAATATTCAATATCCAATAAACACGGAGATGCACAAAGAGAATACTTTCTTTGATATTTTGGACTATGAGACATTATCATTCAAATTCATGGATTCAATCAAAATAGAAATAGAGTTGAATAGAAATAAAATCATGATAGATTCCTGTTATTTTAGTTATTATATAACTTTGTATGTATCTTCTTTCAATATTTGACCAAATAGTTATCAAAGGTACGTGGCTTATAAAATGATTCGCCACACGCATGTTGCATCTGCCAGGGACTCAGCAGTGACTCGCAGATCAAAATAAAAAGAAAGCTAAAACAAGTACAAAGTTGAAGAGCATTGAGAACTCACAATTCCAAAAAGTTGTGCCAAATATTGCTAAGGTTTTATATGCCTCGGATAAGAAAATCCTTAGAATTTCAAATAATTCATACTTAATTATATAAATATACTTCTTTCTTTACAGGGACATATATGAATACAAATGTTTACGAACGCATAAAACAGACTATGAAAGGGACGATGAGGTGATTGAATTATTATTAAAAAGAAATGGCGAAAATATCGTAATATCGCATTATAAAAAACCCATTTTGAATGAAGGACGCAATTAAATGTTATGACGGACACGATGTAAACATGACTGATTTCTTTGACATTTGTGCTGTTAAAATATTGACTGACATAATTCGGTGATATTTTGAACCGCGTGACATTTGACTCTGACACTTCAAACATTCTAAAATTGGGTGTATACAACAGCGCATTTCTACATCTAGAAACCTAAATTGATAGCGGTCAAAATGATTATGTAATCAATAAAGTGAATAAAACAAATATCAATCATGTTTTAACTCCTTAGGTTTCAGTTGTCTTGTTATTAGTGTAACTTGCATTCTGGACCTTCATTGACATTTACATCATTTAGAATGTTCTGAATATATCAAGAAAAACTAGTTATAATGTATCAATAGAAATGTGAATTGATTACTAAAGTTCTGACAATGTATTAAATTGAACCCATTCATTTTTTGCATTTTTGCAAAACGTAAGTCCAAAGTGATTCATTTCTAAAATCTTCTGTATAATGCTTATATTTATGTTTGAGTATCTAAAGATATATTAAAGCTTCAATAAAAGTTACATGTATGCACTTTTGATGCTTTTCATGTCAGTCATTTTTGGAGCTTTTGAAATTAAATACTTCAGTTAACATCAGAATGATATAGCAGCTATCAATTTATTAATCACAACTTTTTTTGTGACTAATTGAAACATGTCTATGAAAGCAGCATATTTATTAAGATTCTAAAAATTATGTTTTTCCAATTGTTAAAGACAATAGGGGAAATAGGTAAACCCACTTTAGTCGCACCTGTTATAATTATGGTGTAGTATTCACGAATTTCGTTATGCCTAATTCAATTTGGACCAGGATACGCATATTGCACTTAAAGAAAACGAACAGCGAGGAAAATTCTAGGTACAGGTATTTTCTGATAAGGATACTAAAGAAAAGTGCCTTTGATGCATCGACTTTTTCTAGGATGTTATTGTGTTCATAGAAAGTAAAATCACAAAAATACTGATCTCCGAGGCAAAATTCAAAACGGAAATCTCTGATCAAATAGAAAAATCAAAGGATAAAACACATCAAACGAATGGACAACAACTGTCATAATTTTGACTTGGTACAGGCAATTTCAAATGATGAAAAAAGTGAAATGAACCTTGTTTTATAGCGCGAAACATCTCACTTTGATGACAGTCGCATCAATTTCAATTCTTTTTACAACGACAGACATAATCGCTAAAATAGTAAAAATATTGTTACAGCAGTCATCACTGTGTTACAATCTCAAGACAAACAAACATATACAAAAACACAAAAAGCATCTATCAAATTAAAAAACAAATTCCTTGTTTCGTGTGTTGGGCGTCAGAAAATGCAAACGTCATCAAATAAAATTCTGTTCAAAACAAAATAATTTTACATTGGGAATGGTGGTATGCAGCGTAATAAAATCGTAAGTTATTTTAGAATTAATTTCAGAAAACAGACCGAGATTAAATATTTTCCAGCAGTTTTTTTTTTTAGAATTTTTAAGAATCCATATATGGTTAATACTACGCGAGTGAAATAATTTTGTCGTTTGTCATTTTTTATTTGTAAGTCTTGGCTTGGGTTTTTTTCTAAAATAAATTTTAAAGTTAATTATAAACTTGCTTTACTTATAAAGTTACGCATGTGTGTACTGGGCTTTTGTTTTTGTATATAGTTTGGATGAACCATAATCTGAATAGATTAATAATGATATATTTTTATAACTACGCAAATACACGTATAAGAAGTATGAACTAGATAAAAGGTTTTGTTTTATATAGAATAAACATCTTACATTCATAGAAAAAATGATCAAAGTGTTAGCTATAACTAACAAAACTGCGTCATACATAAAGATCAGCAAATTAAATACTCATTACTTAATTTTTTACACCTATAAAAAGTTAGGCACAGAGTCAATAAACCATAAATTAAGCTATAAAAAGTATTCCAATTTTATAACACTTGGGATGAAACATGTTTACTTCTTTTGAGTTATTGTTAGGGATATGTTGCCTTTATAGATCAACAATTTGATGTAAAGTGTAAAATTAATTATCAAATCTATTGCTAAATGAACATGTCTTAGATTGTTTGACGAAATAGTAACGTATAATATAGCAACAGAGATAGTTGTGTATGTTGACTTTTCGCTTGATACTGTTATTACTTTGTGCCCGCAGATATATCTTAAGTATGTGTTTGTTCTTAGGCTCAATTAGAAAAATGTCGTTGATAACTACTATAGACACATTGTCACTGTTATATGTCTTAATTTTGATTTGTATACTGGGAAAAACAATGACCAAAGCATAACAGTGATAACGTTAAAGATGTAGTAGGGTAAACATTAATAAATCTGAAATTATGAATTGATAATATAGATTAGAACAGCATCATTCATATTGAAAGGCTATGCAACTCCTGAAATGGCCGTCACTTGACCTCTAATGGTTTACTTTTATAAATTGTAACTTGGATGGAGAGTTGTCTCATTGGCACTCATACCACATCTTCATATATCTATAAAGTAGTTTATATCTTTTTATTTTGTAGTGTTAAACGAATACCATAAGAAAAGGAGATATCATGTTTATTTTCATTCCTTTTGAAAACTAATTGCGTATATTTCTCTTTTTTCGTAGAAGAACATTGACGATTTGGATTTCTCTTAAATTCCATTAATTAAAATCTGGTGTAACAATGTAGATTTTATTAAGATATTTAGGTTCTATCCCCCTCTTGTTAGGCTGAGAAGAATGTGACGTCATCGTTAGGTCACTTTTTACACGTGTTTTTGCATTTATATGTCTGTGGTGTTCAATAACATTTGAAGTATCGAATGTTTACTAAAATCTATACGCAGTTTTACATTGTTGACGGCCACACGGTGACAGAAAGCTATGTCTATGTAATTGTTTCTCTATTGGATAATTTTGTCATTTGTATTTATACTATTTATTCTGGGTAAAAATGTACACATTTCTTGTTAAGCGTTATAATTGTAAAATTGTTCAGAAAACAAAAAGAAATGAAGACATTAGAAAATAATGACGTTTGTATTTGTTTTTCAATATAAAAAAGTGTTTGAACACTAATCACAGTAATTAAACGGAATTCTTGCTTAATTCTAAAACACAAATGCATGCAATGATAGAACTTCCTATTGTTTTATAGAAATTTCCAAATTCAAATAGATAATTGTGCAATGCAAATACATTAACCAACGTTGCAATAAACATTAAAACTAACAACTACCAGATGTGACAAAAGGAAAACATTAAACAATAATAGTTTCATGAATGTGTTCTACAAAAAATTGGAATGTTGAAAAACTGTGTCATTAAGTTCAATGAGTTAGAAAGCATTTGTAGGTGTGTTTTATTCGAAATAACCTGCATAATACGTTATTGTTTATTTCACACAATATAATGAAATGTTTAACACGTTTTATTACTGTAGTTTTAGAAATCTACAAAAGTATATTCACTCATTAAAAGGCACATATAAATCGTAAATAGTCAGAAAAGGGTTACTTACTTTTAACACACCGATATGGGAAATTGTTTTGCAGCTATGATCTATTGGACTTAGCTTACAAGTATGCCAGTTCATATTTATACCACGAAGACAAATAACAATTAAAATATTTCTGCTGTTTTTTAATGATGCGTTATTTTATCATGTGTTTCTTTGTTGACAATTAACACAGTCAATAGTATTTAACCTTTTTGTTAAAAATTTGGAACCTGAAAGACAAACGCAATCTAATATTCTTTTAGCAACAAACTTAATATGTATTTTA
The DNA here is from genome assembly GCA_019925275.1 of Mytilus edulis. Classification (NCBI taxonomy): domain Eukaryota; kingdom Metazoa; phylum Mollusca; class Bivalvia; order Mytilida; family Mytilidae; genus Mytilus; species Mytilus edulis. Next base: position 61,169,825 of record CM034354.1, on the reverse strand, counting down.
TTTTCAAATTACACTCACAATAGATGTACTTATATTGAGAGCAAATTGCATAAATCAACATTGACTTCATTCCAATATCTACTTTCATCAAATAAAAAAGCGGCTACGAAATTATGGTTCCATTTAGCTACAATTCACAGCTGCAAAGCTTTAACATATTAACAGCATTGCACAGCAGACACAATGACTGAAAATGTCTTCTTCCGCAGTACTATGACGTACAATGTGCTAACACGGATTCAAAGAAAACAGCATCAACTACCAATATACAAAACCATAGAATAAATTATGTGTCAAAATAGTTTGTTAACGGAAATATAGGACAAAAAGTCATTAAACGGGTTACCAAATATCTCAAGCAATACAGAAAAATCATAACATTTGATGGAATGTTTATGCCCTAATGTACAATATTACATTATCTACTAATTTCATATAGAGTAAATGCCTATTACGTCCGTATCATGAGCAAGTGATAGGTATTTAATGCGTCTGTGATTACACAGAGATAATAAGACCGTTAATGGCATGCTTTTATCTAATAGTTGTACTATAACAATGTTAACGTATAAACGTATAACCAACTAAGTAAGTTTCTATTCATTTATAATGAGTTAAAACAACATTGAAATTTAAGAATCGATACAATTGAGAACGGAGATAAGAACTTAAAAAATAATCTAGACTGTATTGAACTGAAACTTTATTATTAATCAAAATATCATTTTAGTACATCCCTTTATCGAATCGCATGTGGTAAATGATCACTAGACCAAAAATTTAGTGTAAATGAAATTAACATAACAAAAGAACGATTTGATGTACGATAAAATTGAAACTGCTTAACAAATACAGGTAGCCTTTGTAAGAAATAAATAAAGATAAAACAAATACTTTATTCAAATAATTATATATGGTGAGAGGTATAGATATATAGATCGATAATGATTGCATGTTCATGTACATTTGTAAAAGGATAGATAACATTTATAAAGGTAGATGTTAATAATTTATAGTGGGAGGTTTTTTTTTCTCATTTGCTTTTTTCTCGACAAATGAGACTGTTAAAATCTGGGCCCCCTTAGTTGCTGAGGGTTGATGTAACAGGTGATTATTAATAAAATATGTTTCATTAAAAAAAAAGATATTATTTTTGTTTTCGATTGAATTGAAGAGAATTTATTTTCCTTTTTATTCAGCGAACGCAGAACAATATCTATATGGATTAAAAAAAATATTTAATTTGAGTAGGTCTATGGTCATTCATAATAAGTCAAAAACAAACGGCTTCCAGTTGGAATCATTAGGGACACTTTGCAAACCCAATAACATATTAAAAAATATAAGATTCGGTATGATTGCCAATGAGAGAACTGTCCACAATAGACCAACATGACAATGTTAACTTTGGAAAGATAATTGCCTCAAAATCTCAGTATTTTGCATGTTATTACTAATGGTAGATGATGAAACATGTAGATAGAACATCCTTTTATGTATTTTGATCATTAAAATTTTTATCAGGAGTATTTCAAGGATACAGCAAATTATAAACGAACTTCTGTGATACTTTACAAATGCATTTTAACCCATATATCTTTCATTTGATAGGACTGCTGTAATCCTTAAGAAATGTGTCAGTTTTTGTTTATTGGTTTTAAATCAGTGTTTTTGAAGAAATGACATACAAAGTCCTCAAAGGCATTGATACAAATACGGAGAGTCCTGAGAGAACAGTATTGAACTGATATTGTTCTATGAATGATAACTATTTCTAAGGAAAACAATTGTCTTTCTCTTTCTCGGCTCTAATTGAACTTTTTGAAATCGTTTGAAGTATGACTGATTTCAATGAATACTTATTTTAAGGATTTCCAATTGCAACTTTTTTAATGGGCGATTTGAAAACGTTCATTGTCAAGTGTACAGTTGAAATAAAATACAAATCTGACTTCAAACAATGACTTAATGGATATAAATTAAAGTGTTCGGGTAAAGAGATACATTATTTCTGTTTGATGGGGCTCCTGTTGGCCTGGTCACTCTTCAGCTTTTTTCATGATTTGATTTGTAGTCTTTTTGTTGTTTTATGTGTCTTATATTGTGTTGTGAATTGGTCTTTGACTTCGATAACAAGTACAAATTCTGTGCTTTAACCTTTTTGTTTTACTTTCATTGAAAGATAGTTCTTATTGCGTTCGAAGCGCATTTAAGATTAGTTTTTTTCCAACAGAAAATATCCGTTCAATGAGCTTTGATTTCTTCGTGTACTTTGGTATATGTGCTTACTTTTGTCCACAAGATTGCAAAGTAAAAGCACAATCAAACAATCAATCAGGACATAACTTTAGTGAGAAATTAAACGTGTTATCAATACTATTCATACCCAACAGCAGGAATAAAATCAGGTGTCATGCATGCTAACTAGTGCCAGATCCACTTATTGCAAAATACAAGAAAAGTCGCGATTTTCTTGATGTCTCAATGATGCAAATTACATATCCTAAGTAACTATAGAAATCGTAGTGTAAACCTGTTACTGTGGATTTGTCATTTTCATTATTCCTTGGATTTAATTTTTCCTGGATTTCGTGGTTCAAGTGCACAACGAATTTAGATGTTCAACGAATTACAAATTTTCTATAGGCTGTGCATGCAGAGATTTTCAAAACTACGATATCAAATATTTACTAAAAGTCAAGATTTTCTAAATCCACGAACATTGATTACCACGACATTAAATGAATCCACAGTACTTGAATTATAGTAACGTCGGTCGGTAGGAGTATCAGCAAAACGTATCCGACATATATAAATCAGAAATCTGGTTTCAAATAACATGGGGACAACCTGACATATATCTAACAAGGAAAACAATCCATGTGTAAGACCTGCTCCATTGTTTGGCAAAATCATTTAAGAATGATTAAACGTTTCCTTCGTCGGAATGGTTAGAATAAGTTAAAGGAGCTACATGTACATATAACTGTGTTGTTGTACCTTCATTTTAAGTTCAGTGGGATATATACGAAAACGGAATCTTAAAATGTTGGTTTATCCTATACGTCCTCTCAAATAAAAGATGTTCATTACAACCAAATAGTCTTTAAATCCATGCAAAAGAATTGTTGTGCAAATATGAATGCTACACGCATGATAAAGATATGTTTTAGAACCACAATGTGGGTTCTCTAACACTGGAGTCCGAATGTTCTGCTACACGTATTGACAACATTGTTTCAAAACCACGATGTGTGTTCTCTAACACTGGAGTACGAATGTTCTGCTACACGTTTTGACAAATAAAGAACTAGTCAATTTGATTATTTCTACTATCAAAATGTATGCCATATATTCTTCAATCCCTGTCAAAAACACATTTTCATAAATTCCAATATAGTATTAAATTGATACATGTAATCAATAACTCAAAGCTCATTAACAATACCAGATAGTGATAAGGTATGCCAGACATGCATTTAATCCAGATTTTCTCTCTTAAAACAGCTTTTCTTATATCAATATTATAACGTAGTTGATTAGAATTAAAGATCGGAAGTTCCTAAATGTAATGCAAAATTTTTATAGGATCATTTATGCCTGATAGTAGATAAAGCATTATAGAACTCCATAGAAAAGTACACCCGCGACACAACGACAAACAATGGAATGCTTTGCAATGTTATCACTAAATTACAATACGTTAGTAATATAAAAAAGAAGATGTGGTATGATTGCCACTGAGACAACTGTCAAATTTAAACGAGAAAACTAACGGCCTGATTTATATAAAAAAAAAATAACGAAAAACAAATATGTAACACATAAACAAACGACAACCACTGAATTACAGGCTCCTGACTTGGAACAGGCACATACATAAATAATGTGGCGGGGTTAAACACGTTAGCGGGATCCCAACCCTCCCCTTAACCTGGGACAGTGGTATAACAGTACAACATAAGAACGAACTATAAAAATCAGTTGAAAAAGCTTAACTCATCAGATGGACAAAAATACAAGTGGGCGTTCACTTTTGTAATTATACATATGTCTGTCTTAGAATAAGTTTCGTTCCACCTTTCTTGAAACAAAATTTGGTACATTTTTTTACACATATGAATGAATAAAGCTTAACAGGTACTGTTCAATTCTAAACTATCAGGGTAGATCGTCTTTTCCGTACTTTTTGGAGAAAAAATGCTGTTTTATTCAAGTTTCTAGTAAACAATGTTAAAGAATCATTGCCTGTCATTTTATTTTGCAATCACAAACACAAAAAAAAGTCTAATCAAACTGAATAATTAAAAATGATTTATTTCTAGTTTGAAATTGCCATGATAACTAAATAAGCATGTCAATTTAGAACCTGGTATTCGGTAATTATGGTAATATCGAAGAAAATTAAAGGATTTTGTACAATTGTTTAACTCGGTGATAATGCAATCTTTCGTAATTCGGTATATTGTGTTTTTATCATATTGAATTGTGTGAAATATCTCTTTAAACTCTATGCATACTTGGTAAACTCAGTTTTTTATTTCAAAATTGAAATATTAACTGCATTATCTGCATTATCTGTAGCTAAAACATTCTGTTACATACATACTTCAATCATAAAAGTACAATTAGTCATATATAAAACAAAACAAATTTATAGAAAAAAATAATCAAAACTTAGAATACGCCGAAGTACAAAAATTACTATTATGTTTCTGTAATTTCCATTATCATTTTAACACAGATAAGTTTAGATTAACAATAGTATTTGTAGAGAAGCACAAATGTTATATTCATTCAAACAAGAGAAATAATTGGATATACATGAATTAGTTTTGCACTTTTGGAAGGTCTGTCTAGTCATAAAGTAAGTTCAACTGACCATTTTTCCTAAAATATTCTATGTGAAAGTTTCTATGATATAGCCCCGTCCCTTCTGGTGTATTTTGGAGTTTGGTTGTGTAGCAGTTCAGTGTTTCAGTGTTTCGGTTTTCACCCGCAAAGTTGAAAGGGATTAATATAAGTTTCAAAACTTGTTACCCAAACCACTATAGGAATAAATATGTTTAAAACTTAAACTAGTCGATGTGTATCCATTGGTTTTGGTTTTTAACCCGGATTTTTTTCACTTTAATCGTTTTTGTGACTATTTATGTCTATGAATTTCTTGAATAATCATTGTTTCTTCATTGTCCTAATCATACGATTTTTCAATGTCCTCATCATACGAAATACAGTTTATGAACATCTTGCTAAGAAGACATTTTGAATGATTTATCTAACATATCAGATTCAATGTTTACTATATATGTTTAGATATATCTAGCAACTGATATCACCCCTAGTTTTTGGTGGGGTTCGTGTTGTTTATTCTTTAGTTTTCTATGTTGTGTCATGTGTTCTATTGTTTTTCTGTTTGTCTTTTTCATTTTTAGCCATGGCGTTGTCAGTTTGTTTTAGATTTATGAGTTTGACTGTCCCTTTGGTATCTTTCGTCCCTCTTTTAAACTTTGGTTGCAAGAATATTATGTGCCTCACACAAAATAGGTTTTAAAAGATTTTGATATGTTTAAGTTTTTGTCTTTTTTTAAGCCCATGAACCTCTTTTTATTTGACTTAAAATACATAAGGTTCCAGTGTACTCGATGAAAGAGTTCGTAAAAATGCTGTATCTATTTATCCACGGATGTTTTAATTGTATATGTATAATAACGGTAATTCTGTTTTCTCGATAAATGTTGACGTTTACACACAAGATGTAAAAACTAAACTTTAAACTATGCCACTACTTCTTTGAGGCGTTCACATAAGTAAATCATAAAATGTAGAAATTGCTTATAACTGCCTTTTGGTGCAAAAAAGTCGTTAATAATTTTCAAGACATCGTAATTTAAATTAAACATAAAATTGTCATTCGGAAATATATCTTTAGTAAACGTTTCCATTCCAGATAATTTAAAAATACATCATTATTAAACCGTGAGTTAATAATGTAATAATTAAAGACGTTTATTTGGTCATTAATTAGTATAGATGATTCATCATACAAATTATGATGTTTTCTGCAAATCTGTATCTATCAGTCAATTTAGTTTTGAGATAAGGTATATGCCGAATAACGGCAATGATGTTTTCTTGATAAATGTTCACGATCAACAATATGTAAAACTAAGGGGTCAACTCTACCATAACTAAGTACTCAAAAAGATATGTTTATAAACATTACTTTCTCCATATTTGTGAGCGAATATTATATCTACTGTTTTGATAAAGTCTCATACATTCCAATAAAAATATCAAGTTTTGAAATGATGTTGTACAAGTGTCTTATGTAAAATGTTACTAGCTATGAGATGCTGCTCCTAAAATTTAAAAAAAAAGTGACCAAAATTATACACTTTTAGCTTTCTGAAATCATCAAATATAATAAGAGACGCTTTTACTTGTTAATTTATGTGAAAATCATTTATATCTAACGTCACAGGGAAAAAATGAGGTCGCAAGTTTTCTATAATACATCATTCTTATGTCTTTACTGTAATTGGCTATTAACATACTGAACATTATTTACAACATTGCGGTAAATTAACTTCAAAGATCATGGATTGTTTTGTATAATGGTATGCACTATTAAGATAACTAAATTAATATTATTTTGCTTTTTAGAATAATTAAAAGCATTTAAACGTGATGGATTTAAGCCGCAGTAAATATCACAAAACATTAAAGTGCAATTCTATTATATATGTGCAAGGCAACATTCTACATACGAACTAAATTTTTTTTTCAATATTGTCGTTTTTTACATTGTACGCTGTCGTTTAGGATTTGAACAAAAATAAATATTTCATTATTATTTAAAGCTTTTTCAAAGGAGTAGGTCCGATAAGGACCGATTTTGGCCTCAAATTTCAGGTTCATCTGCCGAAAAGATTTTGACCACTTTTTAAACACTTAAGTGTCTATTTTATTTGAATTAATTAGTTTATGTGAAAGATTTTAACAGATTTAGTCATTAAAAACGATCCGATTCAAGCTCAAATATGAAAAATCTACCTAATATGCCGAAAAATGTCACTTTTCAGATGGTTTTTGGTAAAAATGAAAGTGGCCGCATCCGTGTTCATCCTCAACCTTTATTTATGTTATGTATTATCATAAAATACAACTTACATTTCAATATTAAGGATAAACACGAATGTGGCCACTTTCGTTTTACACGAAAACCGTCTAAAATTTAACTAAAATGCTAGAATTATGAGGATTTCAGTAATTTAGCATGACTTAATGGTGCTAGTACCGGATATATGTGCATTGTATTGTATTGTCAAAATCAGCCCATATTTATGTAACAGAAGCATTCTACTGTCCAATAAATAACTAAAGGTTTACATTTTAACAATTTTGTAAAACTGCTATATTTTGGGGCCAAAAAGGGGTCTTACTGAACCTACTCCTTTACATGAAACATCCTTTTTTTGTTTTGTTTTGGTATGTAACATAATCTGTCAATAAAGTGGATACATCACGTAAATTTGGTAGATTTATTAATAATGGTACATGTAACAATGGCAACAAAAGTCAAAATATGAATTGATTTGAACATACTATTTAAAAATATGTTTTGACGATTCTTATGATGCTCATTCCAAGCTGTCGTAATTACAAAACATTTTATAAGTTTTCAATCGTTTAATATTTTTAAATGATTGAAAATGAATAAAACGAAACTAGTAACAGACAAATCAAACTTTAAGAAAGAATTAAAAGTGAGCGAAACATGTTTATTTAAAATCATGCCACTTCCAACCCATATTTCTTTAAATACAAATATATCTATCCTTGATATAGACATGTATTTGTCTTTGAGGATAATAATTTGAAGGAAAGGCGCAAGTAATTAACACAGAGTTTGGACCAATTGAAAACTGCATTGTACTTTGTTAAAACTTAATACCAAAAGGTTGAGTAACAATGTCTCCCTAAAATATTAGATACTAATGTCCTTAGTCTAAATATCAATTCAAAAAAGGAAATTAGAAAAAGTGAAGGAAAAGTCTAGACGGAAAGTCACTGTTCAATTAGCGATATCATTTTTTTATTATAAAATGTAAAAAAGGTGAACGATACAACAAGGAGGTTTAAACTCATATAACTAAAAAAATATAGTGACAATGCCATGACAAAAAATGAAAAAAGACTAATGATGGTCAGATGATACATACACCGTAAAGATATGACAGTCAGCCATTTATTCTAACTATAGAAGGAAAACATAACTGTTGTAATCGTAAGTTTAGTTGTGAAGGAAATGTTCATTCATTATGAACATTTCATTTGCGAGTATTGTTGTCTTTACCGAGATACAGCCCTTAGGTGGTGTAAACTTCCCACTGACACCATACACCATTACACAATACACCCTGTGCCATTACACCATACACGGTACACCTTTGCACCATACAACTTTACACATGATATTTTCACCATCCTAAATAACCTTAATTGCAATTTCATTTTTAAAAAAGCGTGCGTCTACAAATTAATTTATTTATTTAAAAAACGATTTTTTTTTCACAATTATATACAAATGCCATTTATGTACAGACATAACAAAAGACATAAATTCTGAAAATGCAAGTATTGTTTAGTTTAATAAACTTTTATAATTACATTAAGTTCATGTCTTTGTCTTTATTTCTCCATTGTTTAATACTATGAACTGTAGTTATAAAAAAAATTTAAGGAGGTTTTTGGCCACATTATTTTCTTTCTTTCTCTTCATTGTAACTGAGGATTTTTTAAATATTCATTATGAAATATTTTGCAATTAAAAATGCATCAGATAACACGAAGTTCTGTACGAAACAGACCCAGATATCCGCTTCCGAAAATCGTAAAGCTTTTTACACGTGTGAAATGGTTTACTACAAGGCACCATGAGCGTTAGAAGACATGAAATCAATTAAAAAGAACTGATCAGTTTTAAAACATATTCATTTTGCAAGTTCATAAGTGCTGCATTTTAAACCACAAATGCTTAGTTTTAATATTAATTGCAAAATGGTTCTGGTTTTATTATGAATTAATATGTCAACTTCAGACAGATCTAAAATGTATATAACCGACTTTTAGTCAGTGATTTAAATTAAATGTACCGCATCCTATGTTCTTATTTTAGTACATTCAATAAACCTTCAAGCATTTGTACTGGCTTTAGTGTCAAATAATGGTTTTGAATCTTCACTATAAAAAGATGCCAAGAAGCATATATCTTTTTAGCACGACATCGATAAAAGATTTGTGTTGCACTCAAATAAACTACTTTTACACTTTAGTGATACACTAATTAAATATATCGTGAGGAGTTGTAATCTTATTTAGTCATAAATGTATATTTTCATTTTTGCAATCAATTATTCCATTTTTGATAACATGTATATATAAAATACAATAAATTTTCCAATTTTATATTCATACATGTATTATGTGAAAATAGCAATGTCTTGTTTTGGCATTTCGCTTGCATACCTAGCTATAAAAAAATATTAAATGACCTAAGGTAGCTTCCTTCTAATTTCAATTTAGTATGTACAAATACAAATTTCGTGAATTCGTGAATTGTTTGCTCGAAACTTGGAAATACGATTTCGTGCATTAATATTTCGTAGCCTTCAAACTGATGAAATTTGTAATTCGTTGTTTTAATTAGCTGAAATCTTGAAATGTTTTGGAAAAAAAGTTATATAAGTATCTGTTCCCTGTGTTTGTTTTTAATTATTTTGCTAAGAGGAAGTTCGGAGCCCAAGAGGAACAGTCTGGATAATTTCTGAAAATTAGTCTGTTAATTCGTATACCTGAATATGTTAATTTATTTGAACCCACTACCTTCAGCAGCTGCTGGACAGCCCAGTTGTACTAGCTTTCCTTACCTGCGAGTTATGTTGCAAGTTAAGGGAGGCTGAGGTCTTACGAGCATGTGAGTGCGCATGGTAATGTATTTTGCCAGTTTTTGTTATACCTTATATACCAATCGATGATAAAACCTATCAAGTTTTCTTTGTGTCAACATTTTAAAAACGTATCAGTTTTAATCATGAAATAATTAATCATTCCGGTCGCTATTAAAAGGGTCAAATAATCTTTCAATTGTTATAAAAGCTGCATGTTTTACTGACTTCCTAACGACAGCCTTAAATGCAAAATTAATAGTTATGTTACCATAAATTGTCCTACTGCATAGATGATAAATGTACTTTAATGTTGCGTGCTATTTTCTTTGGATTCAATTCGTAATGTGAAAACTATTTATTATTCTAAAAAAAACTATATAATATTGCAATTGTTATCTAGTAGTTCGGGTCGTTACACAAAAATACCATGATCTTTGATGTTTATTAAAGAAATGTTGTTTATAACATACAGCGAGTAAAAACGTTATTATAATTACAAGTATGCAATTCTTATTACTTAAAACTTTCAATTTCCATGTAATGTAACCTATACATGATGTTCGTCTAGACTTAGAACGTTACTTGTTAAACATGTTAAACTTTAATGAATTATCAGCAGAAACTCACTATTAATGAATCCAAATTGATATGATTGTTAATTTTCTTTTAAATGAATTTTAGACAACACAACTTTATAAATTGTATATGTCCGAAGTCCGTTTCGGGATTTTCCTTCATCAGGAATGCTCAGCAAACAATTTGAGGCCAAGTTGTTCAGATATTGTAGATTTATAGGCATTATGTATGGGTTATTTGATTCAAAGTATGCACACAGTTAATAATTTTATGTCATGCTCAATATCAGAACACGTACTATCGAATGTTAAGAACAAAATAGAGATTAACATATTTATATTCAGAACACTATGTCATCTATTTTCATATAATTTGAAAGTCATTACATTCAGCGCAATTGAAAAAAAGGTTTTTTTTTACTGCTAAGCTTCATATTAATAACAGCAAAATATCTTGTATAGCAGTCTTGTCAAACACAGTTTGATAACTTAAACTTTATAAAGGTCTTTTAAATATTTTATCCAAACAGTAGATATGATTTCGAATGAATACTGAGGATATTTTTACTAAGATACGATATAATCTGATAGATTATTGCAGACTTACAGACAACATTACATTTCTTCTTATGGAACATCTATTCTAATTAAAAACCCAATTAACCTCTATATTGGTAACATTTCGAGAAATCAAACGGTAAATACTGATTTATTTTCAAATTATCATCTTCAATGAGGACATTTGCTATAGTTATATTTCCAAATGAGAATGTTATGTTCAACATAGATAATGATCTCTTAAAAATTGTTTATGTACCGTAAGCACTGGAACATGTATGACAAATGAAAGAGATTTGAATATTTCGGGTTTGTTTTTTGTTTTTTTTTTTTTTGCTTTTTTAATTTAAATTGACAGTAAACACATACTAATCTTAGTGATGACACTTTTGTTGTCAAATTGGGTTATCATTGACATTTTAGAAGAAATTTTGTTCCATAATGTCCTGTATAAGAATTCGTGTGATGCCTTGTTTGCATTAACACACTGATAACAGAATAACATCAGACAATACTATTCCTAATAATTAGGATACGCGTTTGATTATTAATGAGACAAATATTCATCAGTGACAAAAGGGCGAAAATATTCACAGATACATATCACAAGATTGCCTTCGACAAGGAAAACAAAAAAAACCGACTTAGTCTCATACCAATAAACAACCAATGGAGCAAAAGTTAGTGTGTGTATCTCAACATTTCCCCAGTGTTCATATTTTTATATGTATAAATATGAACCCGTCGTAGTGTTCAAATTCAAATGAAAGAATGTCATCATCTTTTGAGGTGAAGTGAAAATGTTTTGAATTGAATGCTTTACGTCGTTGAATTTTATTTTTTCCCAAATCGCATATTGACGTTAAACAAATGTAAATGTTCAAACTAAATGAGTTATTTAAAATTGTGGAAGAACGATTTGTGATCAATCTTATTTATCGTAGTATGTCCCTCAAATTCTAATAATGACAAAAGTAGAACTAATTCATGTTAGCAGAAATTATTTAACAATTTAATGAATTGTACTTTTAAATTTGATTTTGAAGCACTTTATTTATATTTCGAAACAATTTCAACTACCTCTTTTGGAAAAGATAAGTTTTTAATAATACAATAATGTTACAAAAGAAATGCAAAATTGACAAAAATGAACATTAAAAATTGAAATTTGGACATCTCGTTATAAAATTACCGCAATTCACATTTCAATTTCTTTCAAGCAATGAGTTTGAAGAAATGTTTGGTTTTACTTAACTATGATGGAACACAATATACCAAATTACGAAATATTGCATCATTTCTCGTTAAAATAATTCTACATAATCCTATAAGATCCTCCATTTTAACCCAATAACAGGTTCCAAATTGATATGCTTATTTAATTATCATGGTAGTTGTCAGCTGAAAATAAATTGAAAAAAAATCATATTCGTCTCATTTTTTATCTATTATAAAATCTTTGATATTTGCCAGGAATTCATTTGCTTTCATAACCAGCATCAGCATCTAAAGAATAATAAACTTATTTTAAATTTGTAATTGTAGAATATAACTTACTATAGGTGTACTAATATTAAACGGGGTATTACACCGAATTAAGTAAACAGTGGGTTTCCAATGTTAAAATGGAATGAATTGTCATGATTCAGTAACAGGTGTTTAACATTAGTTTTACAGTTACGACAACTATATTATTTAAACGGTAACAGGAATCTTTTTATAGGTGTTACTCCAGCGAACTCGCTTCTTATAAGTTGATTTTTTCTTGTCAATATAACTACGACCGGTGCAGTATGTGTATAGGCAAATGTATACATATCTACAACAACTTGTTGTATTAAAGCTACAAGTATTTTGTAGAGATTGTTTTTCTACATAAGAAAAAAGTAAAATCACATAAATATTGAACTCTTAGGAAAATCTAATCGAAAAGTTCATAATCACATGGCAAAATCAAATGACAATACACATCAAAAACGAATGGACAAGAACTGTCATATTCTTGACTTGGTACAGGCATTTTCAAATGTAGAAAATGGTGGGTTAAACCTGGTTTTATAGCGCTAAACCTCTCACTTTGATGACAGTCTCACCAAATTCCGTTATATTTACAATGATGCATGAACAGACATAATAAATAAAATAGTCAAAATATGGGTACAGCTGTCAAATGCCTGTACTAAATCAGAAATATGCGTTTCTTTCTTCTTGTTTTTTTATGGTTTTTCTTTTGAAAAGGATTGTTCTTCCTTTTCACTTAGCTAATGGCGAAACCACAATAAAGACAAACGTCAAATAAAAACAGATACATCTTTTCAAGAAATATTGCAAGGAAATGTTCTGATTAAATAACACATCTAGATAGATCTAAGTGGGCAGAAAATATAGAATACCATTTGAGTACATACGCAGATCCTGTACGTGCCATATTGTATCATAAATAGAAGTGTGTTTTACTCTTGACAACACAAAATTCTGTTTTTCAATTATTTCATTGTTTGAAGTCGGATTAATAATTAAAAATGCTATTTCAATTGTAAACTTGACAATAAACGTTTGAAATTCGCATATGGTAGTACCATTAATTGGATATTCCTAAAATAAACATTCCTTGAAATCATTTATTCTTCAAAAGGTTTGACGAGAGCAAATGCAATAAAGTCAATTGTTTTCTTCAGAAATTGTTATCATCATTTGAACAATTACGATGCAATGCGTTTCTTTGTGTCTATGCTTTTGAAGACCTAGTTTTCATTTACACAAATACAGGCAACAGAAGTATACCGCTGTTTGAAATTCCTAAATCTATTGAGAAAAAAAAATATTCCGGGTTACAAACTAAAACTGAGGAAACACATCAAATATAAGAGCTCTCAAAGTTATCAAGGTTGATATTGACATATGTCTGGTTTTACAGATTACAATCGTCTGATAAAAATATCGGAATTTGTGTCAAAACGCTTAAATTTGCTTTCTTTTTCTACAAACCAGTACAAAGAAATATGCTTTTGGTGAAAATGTTTACTGCAAGAAAGCCTCATGATCAGGGGAAGCTAACATGTAATACATTAATTTTGAATTTGCTCTCATAAACAATAAATTGAAAACTAAAAATTAGAAGAGAAGTCGATTTTCTTTTCAATTTCTCTTGATTTTTTCCATGCAGTACGTTAAAGTGTTTAACATTTGATGCTCATGATTATATCAGTCACTTTTCGATTTCTGATTTTTTATTCTATACTTGTTTACCTCAAACGTTGAATAACTACGAATTAATGTATTGCTTCATACTTGATATAGTCGCCGTAACGATAGTTATCAAAGGTACCAGGATTATAACGAATCAGATCATATATATGTTTTTTGTGTATTTGATTTTTAAAAAAAATTAGTTAAGATATCAGGTTCATGAATTTGCAATTGATACGTTTAAATGAACACTTTGGTTTTATAGACGTTTTTATTATTGATAACAAAATGATATCACATAGTAGTACACAATGTATACATGTATACGATTTGTCTTGTACATGACGTATAGTTTTAATAATATAATTGGCCTTGTGGGATAGTAAGAGAATATAAGAAATCAAGAATGTGTCCATAGTACACGAATACCCCATTCGCTCTATCATTTTCTATGTTCAGTGGAAATTTGGATAAAACCCCGAATTTGTAATTAAAATTAGGAAGATCATATCAAAGAGAACATATGTATAAAGTGTCAAGTTGATTGGACTCCAACTTCATCCAAAAACGACCTTGTCCAATCGCTTTATCCTCAAGCAGAACAGACGGACAAATAAAGAACGGACGAACTGGACGATCGGACAAACAAACGGACGCACAGACCAGAAACATAATGCCCCTCTACTATCGTAGGTGGAGCAAAAAATTACAAAAGCAATTTCATGTATACAGATCAATAGTAAGTGTGTCAATCGTGTTCCTTAAAAATTATAAAAAGGTTCATACTCTGACTTGATAGTTGAGGACACACAGTACATGTTTACAGAAATATGGAAAACAGTTATAGAAAAGTTGTCTCAAAACCATTGCCAAAGATCGGAATTTTTTTGTCTATTTTTTTTAAATATAGCATTAAGACAAAATTAAACAATAGTATGATCTTTAAGATGAACGATGTGTTTACATCAACAAATGTCTTTCAATGATATGTAAAACAGCAGTGCAATTGAAACACATTTTTGACGTTACCAAAGATCAGAAGAGTGAATTGAATTGTCTTTTCACATGTAGCAGATTTAATTTAATATATTTTACTTCATCCTCAAAAATTCCTGCGAATTATTTTCCATACTGCCGATTAATTATGTTGTTTTTTTTTACACCAAGCTGTCAATTAAGATTCTTCTTTATATTATAAAGAATTTGCTCTTGTTTTTATGCCCCACCTACGATAGTAGAGGGGCATTATGTTTTCTGGTCTGTGCGTCCGTTCGTCCGTTCGTTCGTCCGTCTGTCCCGCTTAAGGTTAAAGTTTTTGGTCGAGGTAGTTTTTGATGAAGTTGAAGTCCAATCGACTTCGAACTTGGTACACATGTTCCCTATGATATGATCTTTCTAATTTTAATGCCAAATTACAGATTTTACCCCAATTTCACGGTCCACTGAACATAGAAAATGATAGTACGAGTGGGGCATTCGTGTACTGAGGACACATTCTTGTTCAATGAAAGTTAATTAAGAATCGAGAAAAAATTTCAAAAAATGTCGATTAAACAATAATATTGTAGTTTAATTTTTAGATTACAGAACAATAAATTGATGTCATATTATCCAAGCAATAAAATGTTAATCAGTGTATGGCAAAATTAACTTCCAATTCAGGAATACCTGGAAGATTTGTTTTTGAACTGACCTACAAACTGAAAAACAACAGCTGTTATACATCCTATTCAAACTTCCAGTTATCAAAATCTTTGCTCAATTGTTTAAATACATTCATAATACATTGCATATCCTTTTCGATTTTTTTTATTTAATTGATTATCTGTCAGGCAATCAAGTTCTTTAATACCACAATACGGTTTTTTGTCGTGTTTTTTTTTTTATTCAGCAATTTTATCAATAAAAAAAAGATGCAAAAATACATACGGTAGTCATTGTATGTACTTTTACTGTAACTATTCCAAAATAATGTAGAAATAATGTAAGGAAATTATAAGAGTTGTATAACATATTGGATGTTTCATGCTTCGTCATATAGTATAGTAATATTGTGATAAAGAATGAGTTGAAGTCTATTCCTTTAAATAATAACGTCCTACTTTGAAAATAAACAGCAATGTTATCTTCGATATTACAAGAAAAGAAGAAAGTCTTTATATTAAAGAAAATAAGATGAAGACGTGGTAGGATCGCCAACGAGACAACGATTTGACTTTTTTGGCTCTTGGTAATGAGTTTGTAGATTTTATTCTATCATTTTTGATTTTCCAATTTCCCGCATTGTTTTCAATATATTATATCTTAGTTACTACCAATTTTTTTCCCCGTTTTTATAGTGAGTGCATAAAGGTCAGACCTATTTTAGATAAGAGATATAGTTTCATGTGGATCACAATTTCCTGTTTACGTCACCCGCCGTAGGATAAATATTGTTTTTTTGAAAAAAGACAGTTATTTCCTGAAAATAAAAATGTTGTTTTTGAAATAGCGACTGTATACGTGAACTTCCATAACACTGAACATGTTTTTTTAAACAAAATTAATACCTAGCTATAGAAAAGAATCAAACATTTTTTTTTATCATACAGAATGGAAATATATGCTATAGCATGATATTTAAATTACTCAATGTCACAGAATTTGGTGGATAATAAAGAAAATAGGTAACTAAATAGGCAAAAGATCTTCCTCAGTTTAAACAATACAATACCATTAAATATTTATATGAAATGTAAACTTCTTCTTGACTTCAGTAAAAACAAACACAAACACCAATTTCATGCTTTTCCTTTATCAACTCTCACGAGAAACGTTCAAAGCCGGATATGAGAAAGCCAATTACTAGAACAGTTAAAGAGCTATGTATCCAAGCAAAAATAACTACTTAGGATTAATTTGGCTAAGCGAAGTTAAGCTTCCTTTTTTTTTTCTTTTTTGGTTTGTTTATAACAGAGTTTGCTTTAAAAAAATTCGGTTATCGGTTACACTGAAAATATAAAATAAAAGGGATATACGGTAACGACAGTAACATTGGAAATAACAGATAAAATCATATCGTCATCTCTAGTATTATATCACCTCAAAAACCTATCACGTGACCATGATGCGGAAGTAAACTAATTATTTTGACATTGAATTAATGTATGGTTTTATATAATGGTAGTTGATGATGTATTCTAAGCATTCGTATAAGAACATTACACTTGATTATACAGCGGATAAAATATTGTCAGTCAATGTTTCTGATCAGTGATTCTGCTACTCTTGGTAATAGTTGACAGGAATTTTTCGTTTTAACGATCCATACTTCCGTTTTTCATTTTAAATGGATTTATAATGCTCCCGAAGATGAATTTTCAAAATAATTTTTATGACACACTAGACATTTTGTGTTGTTTTTTTTTATCAGGTACCATATATATATTAATCTTTTGACATTACTGACATACGTACTTTTACAAATTAAAATTATTAACAAAATATGTAAACAAAGTAAATAATTTATATGATCTATATATACATTACTTTTACGTTTATATGTCAAAATAAAATGCAGTTTGTTTGATAAACTAACTCGTATTAAAATAATCAACATGACATGACACTTTAATAAACATACATAATTTTGAACCTGTCCTAAGTCAGGAATCTGATATTCAGTAGTTGTCGTTTGTTGATGTGGTTCATAAGTGCTTCTCCTTTCTCGTTTTTTTTTATGTAGATTAGATCGTTGTTTTTTGTTTTTTTTTCGTTTGGATAGTTTTGCACTAGTAATGTTTGGAACCCTTTATAGCTTGCTGTGCGGTGTAAGCCAAGGCTCTGTATGGAAGATCGTATCCTGACCTATAATGGTTTACTTTTAAAAATTGTTTCTTCGATGGAGAGTTGTGACCTAGCATAGGCGGGTCCAGGGAAAAAGGGGGATATATAACATGCATCATCTAGCAAATTAAACAATAATGCCGCTGATAAACATATGTACAGTTTTATTTATGTGTTGTATAAATAAACCCGCCCCCAAATCACCCATGCATAAACATCTGTACATGTTGTTCGGGATCTTTTAAATAAAATTAAATATTATATATGTATTATAAAACAATTAGTTCAAACTTCAGTGCACCAGATTCGTTTTTCGCCATTTTTCGCTAATTTTTAAAAGTTCCCTGTCAGTGATGCTTGAGGCCTAAATATTTGAAATTCAAATTTTATCTAAAATTTGATGAGACGATAAAACCGAAATGGTTAAAAGGCATCATTGAATTGTCAAAGCTGTTTAGAGTTAATGTATTCCGTATGTCAGGAACAGTCTATAACATGTATGATATACTATAAATAATAGACTGACCCTGTATACTTTTTTTATATACTAGTACACTGCATATATAGAAATAATCATAATAATGTAGGCGACAAGTACTCGAGATAAATAGTGGCGGATCCAAAACTTTTCATAAGGGGGCATCATTTTCAGAAGTCTCAGCCCCTACCCTGGATCCGCCTATGGGAAATAATAATAATACAAAAATCGTTTACACATAATTGCTTTCAAAGTAGGGAACAACAAGCGTGACATGATTTATTCTGGCAGTGCTGTCGAAAGATCTTATAACATAAGCTGGAATATGCTACGAAACTTTAAGATCTGGGATTTCACAGGGATACAACTGTATGACCGGCAGAAGGATTTTTTTCTGTCGAGGACAGAATATACATTCTGATCTTTTTCTTATAAAAGGCTCGTTTATTGCCTTCTTTGGACACAACAATTATCTGAAATGGACGCATTCTGTCTTGTCATAGGCAAGATTAACCAGCTTGAACCAGGTCATTTTTTAAATGTTAAACAGCATCAACATTAGTCCAAATAATCTGGCAAGGCTATTTTTTGTTCTGGGACGCCTCCCTGCGACGTCGTAGGAAGGCGTCCCAAAAAATAATAAAATAGTCTTGACAGACGTCACATCATGATTATTTGGACTACATCAACTTTGTCTCGATCTTTTATATTGTCTTTATAGTAAGATGTTTTCAAATATTTTTTATATTTTTACATGCTTAAAAATGGAATTAAAAAATAATATGTAACTAAAGTCGTTTATCTCAATGTCTCAATCTTATTAAAAATATAAAAATGATATACATCATCAAAATTAAATGTTGTTAGCAATGCAATGTGTCCTGCATCTGTAGCAATAGCGCGGATACGATCAAATGCTAATCCCTTTAATTTCGGTCCCCACTTACAAACATGCAAACATAAGTACTGAGTCGTATAATTATGTCATGTCCTCTGGTTTCTAATACGCCTTTAAGGTCCATGATTGATGGATACAAGTTAGAAGTATGTGTTTGAATACTCTGAACCTAAGTGGATCAATTTCCCCATTGTCAACATACGACTACCAAAAAATAAGATACATGTATAGAACACAGCTGGCCCCTAACAAATATATACTAGTCCAGTGATAATGAACGCCATACTAATTTCCAAATTGTACACAAGAAACTAAAATTAAAATAATACAAGACTAACAAAGGCCAGAGGCTCCTGACTTGGGACAGGCGCAAAAATGCGGCGGGGTTAAACATGTTTGTGAGATCTCAACCCTCCCCCTATACCTCTAACCAATGTAGAAAAGTAAACGCATAACAATACGCACATTAAAATGTCAGCAATATTGGAAAACAATGACCTCAAAATTTTGTTCGCATGAATTTATAGTGACAGTATATCCTCTTTTTATTCAAAGTATTGAATCGTAAACAAATATCAGTAGTTTTCATACTTCAGACTGAGTTGTATAATAAAATCTTTTGACCGCATCAACCAAAACTGACCATATTTGCTTTTTTTTATGTGAGTCTATATAGTTGCACAGTACTTCAGTTATATTTTTTTTTACTGTAGTATATATAAATAACTGCAAGATTGGAAATTGAACAAACATCAGTTGTTTTCATACCTCAGACTGACTCATGTAACAAAAATATGTGTCTGCATGAATCAAAACTGACCATATTTGACAGCATCAACCAACTCTGACCATATATAACTGCATCAGCCAAAACTGATCATTTTGCTTTTTTTAATTAATGTAAAAATGCGTGAAGCGGGTTTTTTAATAGTGTGCACCACATTTTTTATGTTATTTCGAATAGACAGAAAAACATGATAAGTCATTTCTTATAATCTAATTCTAAATTCCATTTTAAACCTTGCCAAACCATGAAAAAACGTTGATGACATTACGGTCACATGACTAACTTATGTCTATGGGCGCTGAAAACACAATAACGACAGGAGGCCCGTTACATCCAAACTTAAATTATTAAATAATGAACCGTCACAAAAAGTGACTTTTTAAGTCAGTAGTTCATGATGGTTTTTTTTTAAACAAAACTATTTAACGGCATCATCCAACACTCACATCACTGATTCATATACTTTATTTTAAAATGAAAAGTACATGTATGAGAAGTTCTCTTCGTGGAAAGGTATATACTGACTATACTGTTAATATAATTTGAAGAAGGAAAATGATTGGTTTTGTTTGTAGCCTTACGTCCAGTGGCAAATATTTCATTCATGTTCAGATCGAGTATATTTTTCTGACGTTCCAGACTCCCAGATATTATTCATTATCGTTATGGATAAGTTTGGCAACGAGATAATGCAAATCTGAGACCTCAGTGCAAATGTACATAGTTTTCTTGCGTTTAACAACACTGTGTTCATTACTATGATATACCATAATTCATCCACTGTACAATTTTCGTTTGAACATTTGTCAAAACAGAATCTTAAATCATGAATGTAAATCCAAGGCAAACAAGGTAAATTAAGATTAAATTTACTTGAATTAAATGCAGAGTTATATTGACGAAGAGACTGTTAAAAACGGGGAACGAAGAAACGTAAACAATGATGTTTCAGTTTGCAATCTCATAAAAATATTTCTCCGATGAGTTGGATAACCTCCTATCCACTTCGATATTTGTACATGTAACTTTTGATCAGTAAAAAATATAGAAACATCTGCTATTATATATAGTAAAGTAATTGGAACTGATTTTTTGTTCTAAATTCTAAATTGCCCTTTCTGCAGTGACGTCATTTAGAACTGTTCTACAGTCCTGACTGATTTAGTCAGTTCTGCTGACAGTTCTACGGTTAGAACTGATTTGGTCAGTTCTACCTAGAACAGTTTTAGACAGTTCTACCCTAGAACTGATCCTGACAGTTCTACCTAGAACTGATTTAGTCAGTTCTACCTAGAACTGATCCTGACAGTTCTACCTAGAACAGTTCTAGGGTAGAACTGTTCTAGCTAGAACTGTTCTAGGACAGGTTAGAACAGTTCTATGACAGAATATTCTGACAGTTCTAATGAGAGGTTAGAAGTGATCTCCACTGTAGGTGTATTTTCACTGATATTAACATCTTTACACAATTGACTATAATTAAACACAAATTTCCGGGTAGATTTCTTGTAAATATAACAAATAAGAGGTAACTCAGTATTGTCAAAATATCCAGGAATTTGTTCTTTAACAGAATGGTCGTTAAATATACCGGCAATATTTACAAAATCAAAGCCTTTATTGACATACTTAATTTTAATAAAATGTTTTTATGATCTTCAGGGCGATCAATTTTGGGAAATAATTTAGAATAACAATATGCCATGATAATTTGAACAATTTCATACTTAGGACTGCTATATGAAATTGTGTTGCAATCCTCCAAAATTTTATTTAACTTATTAACCGGTAACGAACAGAGTTTTGTTAACAGATAATGTCTGCCGTTGTTTTTTGAAATAGAAATCAGGTCCGAAATATTGGTATGATTGGCCCGAAATTTTCTTTGATTGCGATTTGTTCTACGACCGTGAGAACGTTTTTTACGAACAGTTTTAGAAACTATATCCAAAATGTTAACGGAATTGGTTCTAGATATATTACCAATTCCCATGATATTATCATTTAGACCGAGAGGGTAAACGTCTGTAATTTTTTAATCCAATTTAATTCAATTATTTTCCGTGATCGTACAAACTTTGAATGCGATTCACCAGGCTGCTTATTTACTACTTCTAAAGGTTGAACTGCTAAATATTTAAAAGGATGGTTGTGCTTCTTAAGGTGCTGGTAAATGATACTTTTGAATTTATTGGGTCTTTTAAAACGATACAGATGTTCTTGAGTGCGTTTAGATAAATATCGTCTAGTTTCTCCTACGTACTGAATACCACACCCCGGTTTGAGTAAATAAATAATACTGTTTGTTTTTCAAGTTATATCAGTTTCAAAATTTAAAGAAAATGTGCGACCATTAAACGTGGACCTTACTGTATTGTTGGTGGAAAGACGGGGACATGTAAGTCATTTTTTGGCATGACACTTATCGATAGAAGGGTAACCACGATTTTTATTGTTAAAAATGTTAGCGATGTTAGTATTTTTAGATAACCGATTTTGAAGATTGAGACGTGTAGATACCCTTTGAACAATTTTAGTATTTAGTAATTTTCCATTTCTAAGCTTCATAATTGTTTTGTTAGTGAATTATATAATAAAGGAGCAAAGATTGGCGTCCAGAATATGAACCAGCATACAATAATTTAAGTTATATAAAATGGATAAAATACATAAATTAAGACTGATTTGTGCATCAGAAAAGTATATAATTTAACAAGAAAATAGATATAGTTTAGTATATAGTCATATTTAAATTGAAAGATCAAAAATAATGTCATACAATTGGGAAACCTCCAAGTCAAATAGACAAAATGATCTTTCTGCTTTAAAATGAATTATTAATAAGGAAACATTTTTTTCTCAGAATATGATCACCATTCTTTGATAGAAAGTCATTGAATTTTCATTTCAATATAATGAAGTATTTTTAAGATGCTTGGGTAGCAATTTGAATAGAGAGAACATAATTTTATTAATAAAACATCTTCATTCTATACATTTATTGCCAAAGGGTAGCTTGTTTGAATCTAACCTACTTTACACAGTTCTCAAACGAGAGCTTACATTGGAGGTATATTTATATTCGGTTATAGCTATATTAGCAGGGTTTATTTTTTTTTCTTAGGTATAACCTCAATTTACTCAATTTTCTTTGTAATATATATACTAGTAGTAACATGGATATCGTTTTTAGGGGCCTTTATAGTTTGTTGTTCAGTATGAGCCAATGCTCCGTGTAGAAGACCGTACTTTGGCCTATGATGGTTTACATTTACGAATAGTGACTTAGATGGAGAGTTTTCTTATTGGCACTCATACCACATCTTCTTATATTATTCTGCTCATTATTAGTCAATGATATGATATAATTATTCAAGCATTTTACTTTGCAATGACTACAAAGGTGATAAATTTTAATCTGTACAGCCTCCTCCATTAATAACTACTGTTTCCTTTGAATCTTAAATAAGAAATAAGGTAAAACAAATGTTTGCGTTATAACGCAAATATTTATAACGCAAAGGTTTGCGTTATAACGCAAAGGTTGTTACTTTTTAGGTTTGCGTTATAACGCAAAAATAGGAAGAAAAATTAAAAAAAAAATGTGTGGCGCTAATACGCTTCCGTACCCTTTGGTGGCTTTGACAAATTCATCATTTCTATTCTCAATTTTAAAAAATTAAATCCTGTAAAATATTATGCTCTTAAACATTGTTTGCAAAAGATAAGAACTATTGCATTACTAGTCACAAAACTTTTATTAGTTTAAACATATTTATTTATAGTGGATTGTGAAACAAGTTTTGCAACTTATAGTAATCCCTTTCCACTTTGCGGGTGCGAGTGCTGCCTTGTAGCGGCATTACCTTGCTCTTTTTCGAAATCTACAAGGGTGTCTTTAACGTGCAAGAGATATGGCTCCCTCTTAACACGGGTCAGCCATTTGTCGTCATATTCCGACGGACTATCATCGTTTCCTCAAGACCATACTCGCAAATGGTGTCAAGGGAGAGCCGAAAATTCAGTCCCTGAAATTTTCATCCCAGACGAGAATCGAACCAGAAACCTTTGTATTAGTAGTCCGATGCGCTAACCACTACACCACAGCTCTCTAAAAACCTGCATTAAGATTATGTTAGAGTTTTGCCCTAATAACACGCAGGAATTTAGTACAAAATATTATAAATGCAGACGACCATGGCGAGGGAGAATTGAAAAAGTATTAATGTCGGGTGTCGCCCTCCTTTTTATAAAATTCCACTTTCTGACTAGGTTGTATTTTTTTCTTTTGAATATTCCTTTGTATTTAAGCATAATTGTTATCTAAATCGGAGGTGTTTTACAACTTCCGCACATGTGTTTAATGTACACTGTTTACAGTTCATATATATCATGCATATATTCTAATGATAAAGAAGCATTGTACATCATTGATCAAGCATGACCACAATCCTTTTGAAAATTAATACGTCTTAAACATTTTCAATGTTTACATTTACAAAAATAAGTTTTGTTATTATAATAGTATCTCCTTAAAGGATAAACAGTAAAATTTCTTACATGTTACAGGTAGGTTGTTTCATTATTAAAATGTGTAATATAATAATTCATTTGACATTTTATTGGTACAAATTATCATTTTAATTTGATGTCAAATGTTTTACCTAAAAGGTGTGTACAGTGTTTCCTATATGTAAGTACATGTATGTGTATTGGTGTACACGTGTTATTCATTTTGTGTGTATCTTGCATGTCCTTATGGTACAAACAAAGCTTATTTTTAATGAAGTTAGATTTTTGCGTTATTTTTTTGAAAGATAAATATAAAAGTCAAAGTTTTAACCATTATAATTAAATACATGTATATTGAAAACTTGAATATCGCATATTGAAATTACAAATAAAATTGTAAATGGAAATGGGGAATGTGTGCAAAAGACAACAACCCGACCATGGAACAGACGAACAGACAACACCAGAAGGTCACCAACAGGTCTAAAATATTTCAGTATTTTGTTTTCTTTCATCTCTGTATATGCTATTTTTATTGTTATCCCAATCTCTATAAGGGGTCCGTAGGCAACATTTCTGACCCTCATGTAGCAGTGTCACCCCAAATCCCTCGTTCGCGTAGAACTACCCTAAAACCTCACGTTATATTTTGTTAACTAATTATTATACTTGAATATGCGTGAAATATATGCCACTGAACGTTTATAAACAACCATTAATACGTTGTTACGTAACTACCCACTTTTTTTTAGCAGTGTACATTGTATAAGGTAAAGGATTATTGTGATAAAATTTAAAACAACACAACAACTTTGAAGTCCATACTTGAATATGCGTGAAATGTTTGTCACTGGACGTTTATAAACAAGCACCAATACGTTGTAACGTAACTACCCACTTTTGTATTTTTATGGCAGTGTATAAGGTAAAGGGTTATTGTGATACAATTTAAAACAACACAGAACAACTTTTAAGTCCATACTTGAATATGCGTGAAATGTTTGTCACTGGACGTTTATAGACAAGCACCAATACATTGTAACGTAACTACCCACTTTTGTTATGGCAGTGTATAAGGTAAAGGGTTATTGTGATAAAATACAAAACAACACAGAACAACTGTGAAATCTATACTGAATATGCATGAAATATTTGTCACTGGACGTTCATAAAGCAACCACCAATCAGTCAACACGTAACTACCCACTTTTTGTTTTTAAATACCAGTGTACGAGGTGAAAGGTTATTGTGATAAAAAAAAAAACAACACATAAAAACTGTGAAGTCCGTACACCAAAATATTCGCATATACTAGTATGATGCTACCGATTTATTAAGTTGTCCATGTTGCATTATGTTGAAATAAAAGTTGGAAGGTATCAAAACTAAAATCAGAGGACGCCTTTCTCAACCCACAAGCCAACACAATACATAAGGAGAAAAAAGGTTAGTTCACTCCGTTCAATATTAAGTAAGACATCGGTTTTGTCACACTTGTCAAAAAAAAGCCGTGTACCGAACTCGGAGAAAATAGCTGTGAACAGTTAAAAATCAATAAATGAACACGACCTCGTATAGACCTCGTATAGACCATCATTGAATTATAAAGCTTTGACTATAAATGAAATGTTTAACTAACAAAATATATAATGAGGGTTCACAAAATATAGTTATAGGTAAAATAGGAACGATCGTTTACAGGTAAAATATGCTAAAATGAATACGGGTTTACTAAAACTTGAAATTGTAAATGTTTTATTCTATATAAAGGATAAGATTTGCAAATGTTCATTTAACTAGTCAATTACCATAACAAAGCACACAAAAACAATTATAATATGAAGTTATTCAAAATAAAATAAATTTGAATGAAAAAAGAGCCTTGAGATTTGATTTGATAAAATGTAGACGGTTACAAGGAAATAAAGTATTTGAAGGATGTACTTTCAGTCTTTTTATATATCATATAATTCTATTTTATTTAATTATTTAATTTTTTGGGGGAAAGGGGAGGGGTGGGTAGGAGACAAATTATGAAAATATTAAGCCATTTTAGGAAGTCATATCAATAAAATACCAAGGACACTAACATACATCAGAGTTCATAGGTGAGGGTCTGTGTGGATTTTTTTTATTGAACGAGTAATAATAATTGTGCTAAATAAAAGACAAGAAATTAAAAAAAGAAGAATATTGTTAAATAAAGTACACACAAAGTAAAACAAATAAAGAATATTGTTAAAAAGAGGACTAACAAAGTAAAAAAATAAGGAATATTGCTTAATAAAGGACAAACAAAATAAAACAAGAAAAACTTTTTGCTAAAAAAAGGACACAAAAAGTAAGAAAATAAACATTATGCTAAATAAAGGACAAACAACGAAAAAAATAAAGAATAGTGTTAGATAAAGGACAAACAAAGTAAAACAATAAAAAATATTATTAGATAAAGGACAAACAAAGTAAAACAATAAAGAATATTGTTTGATATAGGACAAATTAAGTAATAAAATAAAGAATATTTTGACAAAATTAATAAAGAATAGAGAAAAAAGTCTTAAAGGCCTTGATTCGACGGTCTTCAATGTCATATCATGTGTAATGGTGATCAGTCTTTTCACCAAGCAAACTGACTAATTTTATATTTATATTTTTCAGAATGATTCTGATGAACAGATATCTCCTCGTTATCATATTGTCGACTTATGCTCTTAGTGAAACATTATTACCAGGGGAGATAACTGTCGCTGCCTTATTCCAAATACAGAATGCGGTTAATAATAAATGTGATGGAATTTCTCCACTCTCGGTAAAAAGTCTAGAAGCTGTCAAATGGACTTTTAGGAAATTAAATGAAAACAACTATATTCCTGGGGTTTCTATTGGTAAGAACACTATTAAAATGCTAATAAGGCTAAAAACAAATAATATGAGTGTTTTCTATTACATCTGCGAAAAATGTGGTAGGTAAGTAGGGGTCTAATTTTATTAAGTCTCCCAAACAAAGTTTGGAGACTTATTGTTTTTGCTCAGTTCTTATTATTTTTCTTCTTCTTCTTCTTCTTCTTCTTCTTCTTCTTCTTCTTCTTCTTCTTCTTCTTCTTCTTCTTTTTCTTCTTCTTCTTCTTCTTCTTCTTCTTCTTCTTCTTCTTCTTCTTCTTCTTCTTCTTCTTCCGCCACTTTAAAAAAATTTTCTTCTTCTTCTTCTTCTTCTTCTTCTTCTTCTTCTTCTTCTTCTTCTTCTTCTTCTTCTTCTTCTTCTTCTTCTTCTTCCGCCACTTTAAAAAATGAGCTTGTCCGCAGCGTTTTTCCAAAACCGCTTGTCAGATTGACTTAGAATTTCATAAAATGGTAGACTAATATGTCTAGGTAAGCCATCAATCTTTCGTTTGTGCATTGGGGTCTATTAAGGGGTATTTTGGGGGGTAGAAAGGAGGAAGGGGTTTACTATAGAACCCTATGGGATTTTATTTTCTAAAATTTTCAAATGAATATAACTTGAAAACTGTAACTGATAGATACATGCAGTCTTCAGAATTGATTATAGGACAATAAAACAAATCACATAAAATATAGGGGGAGTCCCTGGGAGTTCATCCCCACCCCCTTCAATTTGAGAATATGCTTATATTTTGTAAACGGTCCAGATTCCCACCCCTAAACCATATATATTCTTGAATGGGACGATAAAACAAATCAAATGAAATTAATGGAAGGTCCCAGGGGGTCATCCCCACCCCAGTCAATTTGAGAATGTGCTATTATCTTGTAAACGGTCCAGATCCCACCCCTAAACTACATATATTCTTGTAGGGGACAATACTACAAATGAAATTAAATCAAATGAACATGGGACCATATGAATGGCGAGTTATGGGAGCTTTGTTTGGGAGACATCAGCATCCTGTTACAATTACTTCTTGTTTTACTATTTTGTTTTACATTGAGTCTATGCATATGGGAGGGATATTCTGACTTAAACAGTGCTTATTGAAAATTGACAAAAACAAATCTGAAGGGTACTAGGCTATTTATGAGATGAAAAAAAAATAGGTAGGACAAATTAAAGTAATAGGAAACGCACATCTTTTTTATTTGGCATAGCTGGGAAGAGATGATGACCATATGACAATCATACAATACGAACAATAAACACAATTAATCTTTAGGTCAAAAGGTTATACAAAAAAATGAAACGATCTGAATGGATATGTCGAATTTTATGTTTAGCTATTTAATTACTTCTTCTTTTAGGCATTTTTGTATATTCCGGAAAGTCTTATTGTAGTCGCAGTTAGAACTGAATAAAGGCAAAACTGAACCCTCTTTCCTTAACGATCAATGCATTTGAATGGGGAAATGGGGTTGGCAAGACCCCCCCCCCCCTCCCCCTGCCCCACCTTTATCCTGTTTTTTTTTAAATAACTGGATCCGCCCCTGATTAATTAATAGCAATCAAAGTCATAGGTATATTCATCAACATAGGGAAACGTACAGTGAATTATTAACATAGGTCAAAATTACAGTTATTAATAAACGTAGGCAACATAGCCATAGGTCACAACTACAATTTCTGATTAGCAAAGATCAGAATAAAAGTTAATTATCAACACAGGTCAATAGTACTCTTAATGCGTTGTGAAGTCTTCGATTTTCTACGTTGTTTCGTGTTTATTATTTTTTGTCTGTTTGTCTGTTTATTTAAAGCAATGACTTTGTCAGTTTTTGATCTATGAGTTTGACTGTCCCTCAATTATCTTTTGCCCCTCTTTTAGAGTGTAGGTGTGTTTTCACATAAACTTTCGCACGTTTGGTGGTAGGTTTTCGGTAAACTCTACTAAAACAACTCCTATTATTAGCTTTACTTCTATTTATAGCTTTACTACTATTTATATAGCATTATAACTATTAAAAACCTTACTTATATGTATAACTTTACTTCTATTTAAGGTCTAGAGGCTTACCCAACATGTGAGATGGTTGAAGAAGCCAGCGACAGGGCTGTTGATTTAATTTACAAAATCCGACAAGACAAACAAGACTCCTCCTTCACAGAGCCACCACTTGTATGTAAGTAGTTCTTTGCGGTAGGTTTGAGTAGGACGTAATTAAGCTGTTATGGTATATAATATAAAAAAAAAGAAGATGTGGTATGATTGTCAATGAGATAACTGTCCACAAGAGACCAAAATGACACAGACATTAATAACTATAGGTCGCCGTATGGCTTTCAACAATGAGCAAAGCCCATACCGCATAGTCAGCTATAAAAGGCCCCGATAAGACAATGTAAAACGATTCAAACGAGAAAACCAACGGCCTTATTCATATAAAAAAAATGAACGAAAAACAAATATGTAATACATAAACAAACGACAACCACTGAACTACAGGCTCCTGACTTGGAACAGGTACATACATAAATAATGTGGCGGGAGTTAAACATGTTAGTGGGATCCCAACTCTCCCCGTAACATGGGACAGTGGTATAATAGTATAACATATAAGAACGAACTATAAAAATCAGTTGAAAAATGACTGGTTCCCATAGCCATTATACTTTTTTTTACTCATGCTGAAGAGTTCTCGCGTTTTCTTTAACGATGCTAGTTACATGTCTTTTTAAGTAAATATCAGTGTCATTTTTCTAGAAATTTTGTAGTTAAACATAACTAGACAGTTATCATAAAAAATAAGAATTCGTTGAATCTCTATTTTTGAAAATATAAAGGGACAACTTGCTCATGCTATCTTAACTCGTATTTACTTTGGAGATGTCCATTTTTGTCATAAAGACGGTGACGGGATTACAATTGATTGCGAGTGCACAGTCCTTTGCTAACCGTGACTAGCATTAAATTCCTTAAAAACAAATTGTAAAAATCAAATTGAAAAGGGATGGACTCACCACATCACCACAAAATACACCAAAAAAAAAACTTACAAAAAAGACAAAAGACAAATACGAAGCATTGATCTAAGAGTACTCTCAGTTTTTGAAATCTAGTCCTACGCTTGCTACACTCAAATCGTACATTGATATGTTTAGTTCATTAGTAGTACATGTAGTGTTCGTTCGCTGAACTTTTCTTTTTGTTTAGCAATATTGGTTTTTTTTCTGATTTTTTCTTTATTGTCCGCTTTCTAAGTTTGTTTTTTTAAATTTTCCCTGTATTTTTTTAGTTCTGTAAAATATATATCTTCTTTAATTATTGATATTACTTTCAGCTCTGATCGGTCCCGGTTATAGTAGCGAAGTCCAGAAAACGTCAAACTTATTAAGTTCCCAAAGAGCAGACGATAGGTTATTACAAATTGGATTCTCCTCGACTGCTGCATCGCTCAGCAACACCAACATTTACAACAATTTCTTCAGAGTTGTTGCAAGTGATGCCGTACAAATCGAGGTAAATCTTTAAGTCAGGGTATATAGTAATGTAAAATTACGGAACATCTATATTACTGAAGGAAGATTCAGGTTTCCTTGAGCCGTATCGACTTTGAAACCCGTACAAAGTTGGAAATATATAGGATATATGACGTATAAATGTAGTGTTTTGTACTCCTTAATTTTGTCTTTGAAACAATCTTTTTCCTACGGAAAAGGCCAATTTATAAGAAAAAAGCCCTATTCGGAGACCGTTATCGATCCGTGTCTTATACGCTTTCGTGCATGCTCAGTCCACGTACTGTCCTCCAAATTCAAAGACTCTTTTTAACACTTGCCCAATTGTGCCGAGATTATGCGAACATCTTCTAGTCTATCTTATTTTTAAAACATATTGTCCAAAGGACTATATTCTTGTTATTGACTTTTCGTTCCGGAGTTTATTATTTTTCAACAGGTTGCTTACATTGCTTATAATTTAGTACGCCAGACGCGCTTTTCGTCTACATAAGACTCATCAGTGACGCTCATATCAAAATATGTATAAAGCCAAACAAGTACAATTTTGAAGAGCATTGAGGATCCAAAATTCCAAAAAGTTGCTATCATATACGATGATTATATTTCATGTTTTATTCAGGTTATGATTTCTTTGATGACAGAGCTAAAGTGGAACTATATTGCTATCATATACGATGATGATATATACGGAATAGAAGGCAAAGATGCATTGATGACAAGAGTGGCTAAAAGCTCGATATGTGTAGCAGCTTCGTTTGTTCTTCCGATTGGTGCGGTAAGCTTAATACAGGTCAGAGACATTCTTCAAAAGATTATTACAAACGGAGAGAGTCCAATAAGTGGAGTTGTTGTGTTAACCAGCGGTGCGCATGCGAATGCAATAGTTACAGCTGCATCCGCTTTAAAAGATACATTATCGGACCCAATTTCTTTCATCTTTTCGGAAGCCATAGGACTTTCCGATAGTTACTTTACTACTAATACAGGTGCTGTACTTAAAGCATCAAAAGGTGCATACGTTGTTTCTCCACCGCAGATTCGTGTAGATGAATTTGAAGATTACTGGCTTAATACCTTTCGGAATGTTTCGAGAGTTGTCGAAGAAACTAAAACTAATATTTGGTTAGAGAATGTCTATAAAGAATATTCGAGTTGTTCATCTTCACTATCAATGTGTTCAGAACTTAATTCCGAACAAATAGAGAAAGCTTCACAAATGTCCTCCTGGACAAGCTATGCAATCAAAGCCGCTTATGTCACAGCAAAGGTTTTAAAAAACGTTCACGACCACTTGTGTTCAGGACAACAAGGAATGTGCAGTAACATGAAAAGTCAATTGTACAATAATAAGGGATCTCTGATAAAAGAAATGAATGGTTTGTCAGTTAATTTTAACACAGATTTTACGAATGTTCCAGAAGCATTAACTAATATTTCTCTTTATTTTAATGATACAAGTGATGCTCAGTTTACTGCAGGATTTCCTGATTATCAAGTTTATCAGTATAGAACATGTATATCGGACCCGTCTACATTCTGTTTTGAGAAGGTAAGAAATAAACTCATCATAGATACCAAGATTAGAATTTTGTATTTGCGCCAAACGTGCGTTTCGTCTACGAAAGGCTCATCAGTGATGTTCGCAGGAAAAAAAATAATTAAAATACCAAATAAAGTACGAAGTTGAAGAGCATTGAGGACCATATATTCCTAAAATATTTGACAAATACAGATAAGGTATTATATTCCTTAGGTAGAAAAGATTGAAGCGATATCGAATGATAATACATACAGAGAAATGTTGATTATGATAAAAGAAAACGTCGTAACGAGGATGATTTTCTAGGCAGACAACTATACAATGTGTCTATGCCTAGCAGGTTTCTATCAGGCCTCACTCTAATTTGAAGCATTTTGGATATTTTCAGTCGTACTGGTGATGTTAAAACAAGTGCATAGTACGCTGATATGCACTAGGATTGACTGGTATTCCTTTTGACATCGTATGCGGTGACATGTTTTAGAATCGCCTAATATTCCCTTTGACAAAGTACGGTGACATGTTTCTTATTTGCCTCATATTCCTTTTGACATAATACAGTGACATGTTTCATAATAGCCTGATCTTTTTTTTGACATAGTACGGTTACATGTTTTGTGATTTATGGATATTTCTTTTGACATAGCACGGTGACATGGTCTATAATTCCGTGAATCCCTTTTACATTGTACGGTGACATCTTTTTATGATTGCCTGATTTTCCTTTTGACTTCGTACGCGGTCACATGTTTATTGATTGCCTGATATTTCTTTTGAAATAGTACAGTAGCATATTTTATAAATGTCTAATATTCCTGTTGACATAGTACGGTGACATGTTTTAGGATTGCTGGATATTCCTTTTGACATAGTACGGTGACATTGTTTATGAAAACCTGATAATTTTTTTTGACATACTACACGGTGCTGTGTTTTATAATTGCCCGATATTCATTATGACGTAGTACGGTGACATATTTTATGATTTCCTGATTTTCTTTTGACACAGTACGTTGGTATGCTTTATGTTTGCCTCATATTTCTTCTGACATAGCACAGTGATAGGTTTTATGATTGCCTAATATTCCTGTTGACAAAGTACGGTGACATGCTTTAAAAGTGCTTGCTATTTTTTTGACGAAGTACGTTGACATGTTTCATAATAGCCTGATATTCTTTTTGACATAGTACGGTTACATGTTTTGTGATTTATAGATATTCCTTTTGACATAGCACGGTGACATGGTCTTCAATTCCGTGAATCCCTTTGACATTGTACGGTGACATCTTTTTATAATTGCCTGATATTCCTTTTGACATAGTACAGTAACATATTTTATAAATGTCTAATATTCCTGTTGACATAGTACGGTGACATGTTTTAGGATTGCTGGATATTCCTTTTGACATAGTACGGTGACATTGTTTATGAAAATCTGATAATTCTTTATGTTTTATAATTGTCCGATATTCATTATGACGTAGTACGGTAATGTATTTTTATAATTGCCTGATACATGTATTCCTTTTGACATATTATAGTGATATATTTGATGATTGCCTGATATTGCTTTAGACAAAGTACGATGGTATGCTTTAAAATTGCCTGATATTCCTTTTGACATAGTAAGGTGACATGGTTTATGTTTGCCTGATATTCCTTTTGACATACTAAAGTGACAAGTTTTATGATTGCCTGATAATCTTTTTGACATAGTACGGTGACATGTATTATGATTGCCCGATAATTTTTTCACATAGTACGATGACATGTTTTGTAATTGCTTGATCTTCTTTTTGACATAGTACGGTAACATGTTTTGTGCTTGACGGATATTCCTTATGACATAGTACGGTGGCATGGTTTATAATTCTCTGAATCCCTTTGACATAGTACGGTGACATCTTTTTATGATGGCCTGATATTCCTTTTAAATTTGTACGCGGTCACATGTTTTATGATTGCCTGATATTCCTGTTGACATAGTACGGTGACATGTTTTAGGATTGCTGGATATTCCTTTTGACATAGTACGGTGACATTGTTTATAAATACCTGATAATTATTTTTGACATTGTACACGGTGCTATGTTTTATAATTGCCCGATATTCATTATGACGTAGAACGATGACATATTGTATAATTGCCTGATATTCCTTTTAACATATTATGGTGTTATATTTGATGAGTGCCCGATATTCATTTAGACAAAGTACGGTGGTATGCTTTAAAATTGCCTGATATTCCTTTTAACATAGTACGATGACATGTTTTATGATTGCTCGATAATTCTTTTGCATAGTACGATGACATGTTTTAGGATTGCCTGATCTTCTTTTGACATAGTACGGTAACATGTTTTGTGATTGACGGATATTCCTTTTGACATAGTACGGTGACATGGTTTATAATTCTGTGAATCCTTTTGACATAGTACGGTGACATGTTTTTTATGATGGTCTGATATTCCTTTTGAATTTGTACACGGTCACATGTTTTATGATTGCCTGATATTCCTGTTGACATAGTACGGTGACATGTTTTAGGATTGCTGGATATTCCTTTTGGCATAGTACGGTGACATTGTTTATGAAAACCTGATAATTCTTTTTGACATAGTACACGGTACTATGTTTTATAATTGCCCGATATTCACTATGACGTAGTACGGTAATATATTTTATAATTGCCTGATATTCCTTTTGACATATTATAGTGATATATTTGATGATTGCCTGATATTCCTTTTGACACATAACGATGACATGGTTTAGGATTGCCTGATATTCCTTGTTGACAAAGTACGGTGACATGTTTTATAATTGCCTGATAAATCTTGTGACATTGTACGGTGACATGTTTTATGATTGCCTGAAATTCCTTTTGACATAGAACGGTGATATATTATATGAATAACTGATATTTTTTTGACAACGTACGGTGATATGTATTGTGTTTGCCTGGTATTCCTTTTGACATAATACGGTGACTTGTTTAATGATTTCCTGATATTCATTTTGACATAGTACGATGACATGGTTTAGAATTGTCTGATATTTCTTTCGATATCAGTTTTGTTTTGTTAATATTCGTTTTCAGTTGTAAGCTCTATGTACAATTTGAAAATGGATATGTTAAAGCAATTTGCATTTTATTTCTCATCGTTACACATTAGTAATGCAATCACGCTCAAAAAAGATATATCCATGTTTCTAAGTAGTTAGCAAACCAAATGACGAAGCAATAAGAATGGCGACTCTTTTTATATTAAAGCGCGTCTGATTGTACTGCATATCAACGACAAAACAAATCATGGGTCGAAATGGGAATAACACGTTCTATAATCTGGATTGTGTAAACACGTATACCATGAATAATAGACAAACAATTACACAAAATGTATTAAAAAAAATAAAAAAAGAGAAAAAATAGGCCGCTAAAATATAGATAAAATACAATAATTGGCATGATAAATACATTTGTAGACTATACTAGGCAAATAAAATATACGATAGAATACAATAATAAACCCACCAAATACAGACCATTAATTAAAGGGTTCAAGAAAATATTCAACTGGTCTATCTCACTCTTTGAAATAAAAAAGAAAGATATCGAAATAATAGAATACAAATCAATGTGTTACTACACGTATTTACTTCAACTATATGAATGTCCGGATATTTTTCCTTCTGGATTATCTTGTATCGTTTCTATTCAATGGTATATTTTAACTCTCTGTAGATTGGAACTTTTAATAACACTGAACTTATGATGGATACATCAAAGATAAGAGAGTATGATAACACGGGAAATGAACTTCTATGGCCAAATATTAACTATGCGCAGTGTAAAGAGTCAAGACGTTGCAGCTCATGTATCTTACAGGAAGTTTATGATAAAGTCTACTTCCGGGATGGCGATCTTATTGTTGCCGGTATAGTTCCAGTTAATGATGGTGGCACTGACGACCCATTAGCATGTGGGGTGATAAGGACGTCGAATGGGAATGAATTAGTTGAGGCCATGGAATATGCTGTTACCCTGATAAACAATAAAACAGCACCGTACGGACAACTGTTTCCGGGTAAATCTATTGGACTTTTAATTCTAAATAGTTGTGATCAGCCTTTACTCGCACAACATAAATTGCTGTCAATTTTGAACAACGGACTTTTATTGGATAATAAAACAAGTGTCAATGTAAAAAGCAAACTGCTTGGATTAGCAGGTCCTTATTCAAGCAGTATAAGTGTCGCGGTTTCAAATGTGTTATCAAAGTTTGGGTACGTACAAGTAGCGTATGCGTCGACTGCTGTCGATTTAAGTGACCGGAATAAATACCCTTACTTCACCCGAGTCTCTACACCAGATAATAGACAAACTCAGGCTATGATGCGTATCATTAAACATTCAAAATACAACTCTGAATACATTCAATTCGTCTACAGTAAAGGCACATATGGCGAAGCCGGTCGTGACGCGCTCAGACAGGAAGCAGTAAAAGCGGAAGTATGTATTGCACAGGAAATAGAAGTTGATGACGGAGAAAATTTCAATCTTATTAAAGAGAAACTGCGGAAATATCCATTTGCTAAAATTGTCATTTTGTTTCTTCGTTCCCACCAAGTAGAACCAATAACATCAGCACTTAACGACAATATTGAATATGGCGAATTCTTGTTTATAGGATCCGAAGCAGGGGGGTTTAGGCCGAATGAGTTCTCAGATAAACCAAAACTGGTAGGTAGCATCATTTTGGCATTACAATTACCTACAAATAACAACTTCACCAACTATTTAAGAAATAAAGACGTTTTAACTGACAAAAATAATCCGTGGTTACTAGAATATATCGCTGCTAAATACAACTGTCATGTAGATACTAGTTTCGATAAGACATTTACTTCATCTTGTGGGTCAAATATAAAATTAGCAAGTTCTTCAACGTACGAACAGGAGATATGGACACCTTTTGTGCTTAGCGCAATGTTGGCACTACTTTCCGGAACTAGTGAAGCGTTTCAAGAGTTATGCGGATCCGCTTCTGCTACCTTGTGTGACCGATACTTACTTAATCCAAACACTGTTAGGAACAAAGTTATCAAACAGAAGCTTGATGTCGACGGAAGTGGAAATCTTGTCAGCTTGTTTGACGATAACGGTGATGGTAACGTAGGTTACACAATCTACAACTTACAACGCAATAAGAATGACGCAAATAAAATAGAGTACCAAAAAGTAAGTTTACTATGATAACTGAAGCACACAAAGTAGTTTAGCAAAAGGTTAGCTATAAATCATGTCAATGGCACAAATAAATTAGAGTATCGAACGATGAGTTTATCATGTTAAAAGTGGTAGTGTATGCTGCATAGTCTTGAATGCGGAGTATGAAAAGCGCAGTTTAAGGATGTTCGGTTTCTTTACTGATTATCAGATTGTCCGGCTCCTCTGGTTTTATCCAGTTGGTGACTTTAAATTTTGAACCCCAACCCTTACTTTTCATTGTATCGGTTAATAACATATAGTTTGAAAAGGGATTTTTAAAATCTTTTTATTATATGATAAATAGATCAGAATGTCCTCTTTATGTTCTGTTATTTCAAGATCTAATATTGTTGAAATTAATGGGAGCTTACATCGTAATTTGTTGATAAACCAAAAGATATTTAAAGATTTCCCGAATTACCAGTCACGCAAATTCAAGAGACCATTTCTAACTTGAGTGTAACTTTGAACTGGTTAGGTCTGCTGGTTTTTCTGCCATGTTTTGGTGAACTCCAAATTGCATGATTTTTACAAAGTGTGGTACTTCTCACTGTGATACGTTTTACCATGTATACATATATAAAATCTTATAGGTAGGAACTTATCCTTTAGATGGTTTAACTTTTGACCTGGATGTGAACAGAATAGTAGAACCAGAAGGAATAAATCTGCCGTCTGTCTGTCCAAACGACAAGGCGTGTATTATGTGTAAAACAACTGGAATTGATTCGACGCTATCCCTGCTCTTGCCAGGTAAATATTCAATAGATATGCAGTCTGTCTGTCTAAACGACAAGGCGTGTAGTATGTGTAAAGCAACTGAATTTATTTCGACGCCATCCCCTGCTCTTGCCAGGTAAGTACGATCAGCACGTTTCTCACCCCAGGTTTTGGTGAGGTTCGTGCTGACAAGTCTATAGTGTGCTATATTGTTGTTTTGTTTTACTTTTGTTTATCTAGTGGTCTTTCTTGTTAAGCCATGGCTTTGTCAGTTTGGGATTGTTTTCCTCTTGTGTAATACTACAAAGATTAGGTAATTTTATATACAGTGTAGGTCTTTATTTCTCAAATTTACGGCATTTTTCTTTTCTTTATTTTTGTCCATTATCCTTTATTAAATTCATTATGATACCATTCAATAATCTCTTCTTTACTTGTTAAACCAATTCATATCGTCATTCAATAAGTCACATGCTAATGTACTATCGCCTTCTAGTATCAGACATGTTACCTTCTTACTTCTAACAACAACATTATTATGTATAACTTTGAGGATCTAACACCATTCTGTCTCAGGTTATAGTTTCTTTTTGACATCTTCTTTATTCATGTTTTATGTAAATTATGTCACAGATCAAACTTACCCGTTCAGTGTATGTTTACTTGTTTTTGTTTTGATGTCATCTAATTGATATTCTAATGCAATTATTTTGTAACAATTGTTCTGATTGGATAACAGCAAGCGTAAAATTCTCAATCTCCTTGTCTGTAACTAAGGAAGCCGACATTTTGAATTTCGGAATGTATTGACATGTTATTTCTACAATAATAAACAAAAAACTCACTTGTTGCGCCTAAAAATCTTCTTTTTATCAAATTGTATTTCATTCTGAAGCGGCAAGACGTCCGCAAAGCTTCAAATACAATACAGTTATCTCTTAATTGTAGGATACATCTACGCTATATTTATGCTCTGAAAGTTTATAGTCACATGGTTAATCCGGATAAAAGTATTGTTCGTACCCATATCGCGATCACATATTTGTTTTGAAAAAAAAATTGAAAACAATTTAGCATTTCTACTTATAGTGCACTATAATAAAGATAATTTTGACAAGCACCACCGATTTGTTTGACATATCGAGAGATTGATAGTCATAAACAGACATATTTAATTCAGTTTAGTATGTTCAGTAGCTGTCGTTTGATGATGTGGTTCATAAGTGTTTATCTTTTCTCGTTTTTCATATAGATGAGGCTTTTGGTTATCCTGTTGGAATGATTTTACACTAGTTATTGTGGGGCCCTTTATAGCTTGATTTTCGGTGTGAGCTAAGGCTCTGTGTTGATGACCTTACTTTGACCTATAATGGTTTATTTTACAAATTGTGACTTAGATTGAGAGTTGTTTGATTGGCAATCATACTTCATCTTCTTATATCTATATTTAAGTAATTAAATTTTGGATGTAACGCGTCTTCTGATTGGCTGACGTTATTTTGTTATGAGCCCATAGACATAATTTAGTCATGTGACCGTGACGTCATCAACGTTTTTTCATGGTTTTCTACGGTTCAAAATGGAATTTAGAATTAAATTATAAGAAATCACTGTAATATTTTTCTGTCTATTCGAAATAACATAAAAAATGTGGTGCACACTGTTAAATAACCCGCTACGCTACGTGCGTTATTCAGTGTGCACCAAATTTTTTATGTTATTTCTTCATAGACAGAAGAAATATTACAGTCATTCCTTAAATATGTTTACTATATACTTCATTTTGTACTTTACAGTGATGAAGAAGGCGGTACTGTTATAGCATTAGGAGTTGTTGTCGGAATCTTAGTGTTGATGCTAGTGGTTGCCATGGTTGCCCTGTTATTGTGTTATCGTAAAATGAAAGGTAAGGTTAATATCAAAGCAGCTATATGAAAAAGTGTTTGCGGTTTCCTAGGTTTCATTTTAATTAAATTTGGCGCTAAGATTTATTTGCCATGTTAATTTATTTTGAAAATAAATACAATCCATAAATTTGATGCTTATTTAGTAAGGTAAACTTACTTTATGTACCCACCTAAAATGTGTTTCGTTTGTTTGTGTGCAGGGGTGTGGCTATGTTGGGGTTATTTTTGTCGCTTTTATGGGGTGTTGATTTTTTTTTTTTTATTCAGTTTATGGTTTTATTGTTGCTTTTAGGGAGTGCCTGATTTTATATTTAATTCATTTTCTTTCTTACTTATTCCCTTTTTATTATAGGCGAAACGGTAGATGAGGATTATAATTACCTCAATGTAATTGGTGATCCGAACTATAGACACGTGGCAAATGTGACTAATCATAATCGTGAAGGTCGTAGTAACGGTTCATATTGTGTAGAGGACACCACAACTGATACTAGGGGTCCTCCACCACGAAAGACCGAGTCCTATCTAAGTCCGAGTAGTATAACAAGAGATACCTATCTCATGCCTAATGACGAACAATCTAACAAAAGTGATACAGATCTTAAAAAGGTAGAGCTTGCATATGCCAGTAACTCTGAACCAGGGAGAGCCGACATGTCTTATATGAGTGAAACTGAGTTGAAAAATCTGGAAGGATCGATAAGCAGTAAAGAGCTAACACGTGCTATACCAGCCTTACCAACTAGGCCTTCAGCCAATACATTGGAATATCCAGGACATATTTTGCCAGCAGGCGACAATACAGAAACTTCAGATTCATCTCCACCGCCTACTTCACATGCATCCAATGTCCACCAAGTTACTCCTATACCACACAAAGTAACACAACAAACATCAAAAGTACAGAACTCACCACCGCTAGCTCCATCACATACAAGACCTCAGCAGGTAGCAGTAGTGTCAGGTATTCCAAAGACATAAATCGAGATAAGATGTAAAGTGGAATGTTGGGTATAACTGGAAATATAAGGACATTAACCATTGCGTTAGTTTTGTGATATATTATTATACATACATCAATTCGATGGTTTTGTGATATATTTTTATACATGCAATAAATGCATAACAACAATTGACTTATAGGAAGACAACTTTTAGTTTATCCAGAGAGTGAAATTGCAAAAAATATCGAAATCGAAGGAAAATTCCAACGAAAATTCTCTTATCAAATGGCACAATTGAAAGCCCGCGCCCATTAAACAAAACAAAACAACTGTCATATTCCAGACTAAGTACAGGCATTTCCTTATGTATAAAATGGTTGATAAAATCTAGTTTAATAGCTAGCTAAACCTCCCACTTGAATGACAGTCGTTCATAAACCTTTATATTGCTAGCAGTTTTAACAAGTTCAATATATTCATAAATATTTTGAAAATGCTGAACACAGCAGTTTTGTCTCTGCTATGTTTCAATTCACTCAATCATCACCATGTCACATACTAGACATAGCTATAGAACATGCTAAAATAGCTTATACCCCTACTATATGTAGTTATATAACATGCTCAAATAACTTATACCCCTACTACACGTATTTAAACCACATGCTCAAATAGCTTATACCCCTACTAAACGTAGTTATATAACATGCTCAAATAGCTTATACCCCTAATAGACGTAGTTATACAACATGCTCAATATGCTAACACCCCTACCAGGCGTAGTTGTACAACATGCTGAAATAGCTTATACCCCTACCAGATGTAGTTGTACAACATGCTGAAATAGCTTATACCCCTACCAGACATAGTTATACAACATGCTCCAATAGCCTATACCCCTACTACACGTATTTAAACAACATGCTCAAATAGCTTATACTCCTAATAAACGTAGTTATATAACACGCTCAAATAGCTTATACCCCTAATAGACGTAGTTATACAACATGCTCAATATGCTTATACCCCTACTAAACGTAGTTATATAACATGTTCAAATAGCTTATACCCCTAATAGACGTAGTTATACAACATGCTCAATATGCTAACATCCCTACCAGACGTAGTTGTACAACATGCTGAAATAGCTTATACCCTTACCAGACGTAGTTGTATAACATGCTGAAATAGCTTATACCCCTATCAGACATAGTTATACAACATGCTCCAATAGCCTATACCCCTACTAGACGTACTTATACAACATGCTCCAATAGTTCATACACCTCCTAGACGAAGTTATACAACATACTCCAATAGTTCATACACCTCTTTACACCTCTTAGACGTAGTTATAGAACATGCATCAATAGTTTATAGCCCTACTAGACGTAGTTATAGAACATGCTACAATAGCTAATACACCTACTGAAGTAGTTATAGATTACGAAACACTCTAATTGCTTACGGGTGCCACATGTGGAGCAGGATATGCTTACCCTTCCGGAGCACCTGAGATCATCCCCAAATTTTGTGGGGTTTGTGTTGCTTAGTCTTGTTTTCTATGTTGTGTCAAACTTTTGTTGAAATTTTTGGTCATCAATGCTCTTCAACATTGTACTTCTTTGGCATTTCAATTGTTTTGATATGGGCAACACTAATTATATATATATATATACAATTACTGGCGCCCATATCAAAACAAAACGCGTCTTGCGTATTAAATTATAATCCTGGTACCTTTGATTACTACTGCACTAATATTTGTCTGTTTATTTTTAGCCATGGCGTTGTCAGTTTAATTTCAATCAATTCCACTCTATAATCTTTCGTCTCTCATTTCTACCCCTACAAGACCAGGGAATACTAGACGTCATTATAGAACACGCACAAATAGTTTATTTCCCTACTGGACGCAGTTAAAGAACACGAATTACTCCAATAGCTTATACTCCTACATGACTAGGGAATACTACAAGTCGTTATAGAACAGGAAACACTCAAATAGAGTATACCCCTACAAGACCAGTGAATACTGAACGTAGTTATAGAACAAGAAACACTCCAATAGCTTATACCAATACAAGACTAGGGAATGAAATTTCAAACTCAGATACAAGGCGTAGATCTCAAGAACAGTCAGAGTCAATCTAACAAAGACACCATGCATAATGATACAAAAGTGAACGGTATGATAAATCGTGTGTCCGTCCCATATGCATACACCCTAAAAAAAAAAGCATCATAAGTTGAATTACAACATAACAATTTGACAATACTTGAGCTGACAGCTGCTTTCTACAAAGGCATACATTTAAAAGCAGTAGAAATTGCCAACATAGTCATCTTACATGGACACTTTTCGTTATGATACAATTATTATTGTATAATCGTTATGTGAGATGATAAGTCTTTCCCATATGCACTCAACCTAAAAATAAAAACATAACAAGCGAAATGGAAAAAATTAATTTGATTTACAATATGACAATTTGACAATCTTGAGCAGCTCACAGCTGCTTGCTACGAAGAAATCAAAGCAGTAGAAAATGCCAACACAAAAAAGGCGCAAGTTTCAAGAGCAGAGTCAATCTAACACGGATACTTTTAATAATGACACAATAACACACATTATGATAAATGATAAGTCAGTTCCATATTCACTCAACCTAAAAATGTCAAGCATAATGGAAAAAATCAAATCGAAGTTGAATTACAACATGACAATTTGACAATACTTGAGCTTGCTACTAAGACATATAAGCAGTAGAAATTGCCAAATACAAGGCGTCAATCTCAATAAAAGAGTCAATCTAGCATGGACACTTTAAACTTTAATTGAGGGAAACACATCAAATATATGAGGAAAACAACGAAACAACAGAAACACAAAAAGGGAACAAAATAAACAAAAAAACAACAATGTAACACACACAGAAACGAAATATCAGATAACAATAGCACTATTCCTGACATCTTAAGAAAACAATGGTTGGTTGAACTTGCAAGTTTTGTA
Source organism: Mytilus edulis (assembly GCA_019925275.1). Lineage (NCBI taxonomy): Eukaryota > Metazoa > Mollusca > Bivalvia > Mytilida > Mytilidae > Mytilus > Mytilus edulis. The sequence continues at coordinate 61,125,241 of CM034354.1, read as the reverse complement.
GCTAGACAAACCTCCCACTTGTACGGCAATTTTAAGTATAATACTAAAATGGCAACAGTATATGATATGACTACAACACAAACAAATGGAAGAACATTCAGGACAGGGAAATACACAAATAGACAATACAATTAGAACATTACGATATGCACATAGTTATTAAAGAAACCATACTTATCACATAATATGCTAGACGCGCGTTTTATCTACATAAGACTCATTAGCGATATCTCCAGGGGAAACAGTAAAGAAAGCAAAACAAACATGACGAGCATTGATGATTCAAAATTTCATAAATTGTGCCAAATACGGCTAAGCTTATCTGCCTGGGATAAGAAAATCCCTAGTATTTAAAATAATTTATACGTTTGCAAACAGTAAATTTATAAAAAAAAAAATGACCATATAATTGATATACATGTCAACACTGAAGTTGTTAATAACCACAGAATCAAAACGACTATATTAAACAACCTAGATCAGCACATGAAAACAACACAGCCAAACCACGCTTTGTATGTTATTTACACTTCAATTCATTACGTGATTATGTTATAATACAGGATAACGATTACTATGCAATATGTCCTAATTGCAACAACTACTGCAGCAACAACCCAGTGGAATGCTCCTCTGTATGTACTGGTTTTACTATACATGTTTGAATAAAAAACACTTGAGTCATAAAAGAACCCATACACATGTCGTGGCTGCGAACGTATACAAGAGAAAGATGAAAGAGTCAAATCGTATTCAAAAACAATCGAAAATAAATTGACAACACCATTTCTAAAAGAGAAGAAGACGATCATACAAATAATAGTACACACGACACAACATAGAAAACTAAAGACTAAGCAAAACAAACCCCATCAAAAACTTTGGTTACTCCGGAAGGATAAACAGACAACACACAAGCCGACAACACAAAAGCAGACAACACACAACTCTAAAATATCTGAAACAGGGAAGCCTAATAGTACTCAAAGTGAGCAACTCCCAACATTAGGGGTGACGAAAAACTGTTTTAGGGAATGCTCGAACCCTTATCATCTGAAGCATGTGCCTCTTATAATAATAATAATAGTTGAACCTTTTGAAGTTTCGCTGATTTCAATAACAGTTTATTTTAAGAATATGCAATTAACGGTTCTACTATATGCGTATTTCAAACACTGGTTGTCAAGTTTACTATTAAAACCAATATATTTAATAACTAATCCGATTTCAGACAATGAACAAACGGAAAACAGAAATTTGATTTGTCAAAAGTAAAAAACACTTATATTTATTACATGTATACAATATAACACGAATCTGCGGATATCTGTATGTACCTAAATGGTTTTCTATATTTTCTTAGTGCTATCTAGATAAGTTATTCAACATTTCATTGTTATTTGATATTGTCATATGATTATGGACTTTCCGAATTGATTTTACTCTGAGTTTGGTATTTTTGTGATTTTTCTTTTTTTCAATGCAATTGGTTTTGAAATTCAAAATATTTTTATTTGACATCTGTCTTTATTGTGGTTTTGCGATAAGCCGAGGGAAAAGATAGAAAAATCCTTGTCAAAAGAAAAACCGATCAAAATAGAAATGTTATAGACATTTAATGCTTTAGGAACTATTATCTACCAAAAAGCTTTAATAAAACAAGTTGTTGTAGAAGGGTACACATTTGCCGATACACATTATTCATTGGTTGATGTGATATTGGCAAGCAGGAATTTACTAATTAGAAACGAGTTCGATGGATTCACAGGGATAAACAGATGGCTGTTACGGTTTAAATAACATATTTGACTCATATAACTCATTAACTAATACTGTACGCATGTCACTAAATCACGAAAATATAGGTCCATTTTAACATTGGAAACCCTCGATTCAATTTGATCGGTGTTTAAACCGGGATATTGTAAACGTAGATCTAAATGTTGGACCTGATTTGGATATAAACGATAACAGGACAACTTAGTTACAATCAAAACTTAAACCAACAATAATTTGTGTAAAAATGTTTTACATGCAAGCGTGTATGATATAGGAAGATGTGGTATGAGTGCCAATGTGACAACTCTCCATCTAAGTCACAATTTATAGAGGTAAACCATTCTAAGTCAAGGTATGGTCTTCAACACGGATCCTTTGTCACACCGAACAACAATAAAGGGTCTAAACAAAATTACCAGTGTAAAAACATTCAAACGGGAAAACCAACGGTCTAATCTATATAAAACAACGAGAAATGAGAAACACTTTCGAAGCACATCAAGAAAAGACAACTACTGAAAATTCGATTCCCGACTCAGGACAGATGCAAACAATTGTAGTGGGTTAAAACGTTTTAATGGTACCAAACATTCACCCTTATCTGAAAATATAGTGTAACACCACAACATAGAAATACACACTATAACATATAAATTGGAATGGCTCAACTCAATCAAAAGAGTTTGATCACAATAACACAATGATGTCTCAAATATTATTATATTATTATTATATACGTTTTTGGCGTATTAAATTGTAAACCTGATGCTTTTTGTTATTCATTAATCATGTGTTTCTTTGTCTAATACGTTTTCCTATTTATTTGTATTGTAGTCCTGTAATATTATGTTGTCATTTCTATGTTATATTTAACATTGCCATTAAAGTGCGAGGTTTGGCATGCCACAAAACCAGGTTCAACCCACCATGTTTTCCTTTAAAAATGTCCTGTACCAAGTCAGGAATATGGCTATTGTTATATTATAGTTCGTTTCTGTGTGTGTTACAATTTAACGTTGCGTCGTTTGTTTTCTCTTATTTTTGAGTGTAAATTGACATTGCGATAAGACGTGTCACGGTACTTGTCTATCCCAAATTCATGTATTTGGTTTTAATGTTATATTTGTTTTTCTCGTGGGATTTTGTCTGATGCTGGGACGTTTCTGTGTGTGTTAGTTACATTGTAATGTTGTTTCGTTGTTCTCCTCTTATATTTATGCGTTTCCCTCAGTTTAAGTTTGTTACCCCGATTTTGTTTTTTGTCCATGGATTTATGAGTTTGAACAGCGGTATACTACTGTTGCCTTTAATTATATACCAATCATGCAATATAGTGTGCTCAATTTCTATAACACCAATATAAAACTTATAACACCATTAGTAAGTCAAACTGGTATTCTACAATTACAAATTTGAAATTATTCTTTAGATGCTGATTACAGCAAATGAATTCCTGGCAGTTATCAAGGATTTAATAACAGATAAAACATAAGACCAATATGAATAATAGAAAATGATTTATTTTCAGTTGACAATTACCATGATAGTGAAATAAGCATATCAATTTGAACATGTAATTGGGTAAAAACGGAGGCATTTATATGATTATATAGGATTGATTATACGAGAAGAGATGCAATATTTCATAATTTGGTATATTGTGTTTCATCAAAGTGAAGTTAACAAAATATGTCTTCAAACTCATTGCTTTATCGGTTAAAAGAAATTGAAAAAGAAATTGCGATAATTCTATTTGTAAAAATTACATAACGAGATGTCCAAATTTCAATTCTAAAAGTTTGGTTTTGGTCAATTTACCATTTTGTTTGTAATTTATAAAGTTTTATAGTAAATAATAACTGGAGATAACCACTTACTCCAAAAGAGGTAGTTGAAATTAAGATATAAATATAAAGTGCTTCAAAAGAAAATTTAAAAGTACAAATCATTAAAATTATATTGAAATCATTTCTGCTAAATTGGATTAGTTCTACTTTTATGTTAACTCATTATTAGATTTAGAGGTACCTAATAAAATGATATAAAATTGCACAAAACTTTGCTTCCACAATTTTAAATGACTAATTTTGTTTCAGCGTTAAAATGTGTTTTTAGTCAATATGCGATTTGGAAACAAAGGTGTTTTCAATGATGTAAAGCATTAAATGCAAGGTATTTTCACTTCACACTAAAATATGTTTTACTTTCTGTCATTGGAATGTGAACACTACGACGGCTTCATATATATCCATTATATAAAACGTGAACACAAGGAAAACGTTGAGATACGCCCATAAGCCCTTATTTCACTGTTTCTATATTTGTATTAGACTGTTTCATATACATGTATTTATTTCATTTTCCTTTACGGCGAAAGTTGTTTTCTTTGTCATAGGCAGTCTGGTGATATGTAGCTGTTACAGCGGATTCAATTGAGTGGGTAGCAAAAGGTAATATCTTTGGTTAGCTTGCTTGTTAGCTGAACCGTGAAGTCATTGTTAGGTAAGGTAAACTACCCTACTTTAAGAATAGAATAGTTCTACAGAAGACCACTCTATCTGCCTGTTGGACTATGGTACACTGAAAGCAGGGTAGTAAATCAGATCTTCTAATGACTTCACGGTTCAGCTAACAAGCAAGCTAACCAAAGTTATTACCTTTTGCTACACACTCAATGGAATCCGCTGTAATATTCTAATCCTTTTGTCACGGATGGATAGTTGTCTAATTTGTAATCATACACGTATCCGAATTATCAGCAATACCATTTGCATATGGTTTTCTGTTATTGGTGTGTAAATGCAAAAGAAAAAGTATTACAAAATATTTTACGGAAAAAGTTTGGGTTATTTGTTTTCTTCTATTCATTACATCCATTAAATAGTTTTAATTTTGACCTGTCACATTTTTTCTGAAGATGTTGATGTTGTAAACCAAAAGTGTCAACTCTAAAATTAGTACTTGTATACGGTCAACTAAGTTAAATAAGCAGATATAAGAAATCTACAAATATCTATCAATTGTCTTCTAGTGCCTACGATTTATTAAAAAAAAGGGCGACAGATACTAGCTCAAACATAGAAAATAAACTGAAAACGCCATGACTTATCTTTTTTAAGAAATCGTTATTTATAGTAAACATAACATTCGTATTTGTTAATGTAACTATAGCAAATGATCTCATTGAAGATGATAATTTGAAAATAAATCATTATTAACCTTTTGATGTTTCGAAATGGTACCAATTAAGAAGTTAATTTGGTTTTAAATTAGAGTAAAGGTTCCAAAATAAGAAATGTAATGTTTTCTGGAAGTCTATATCTTTCCTTCCAATTAGTTTCGTATTTACGTATACATGTCCTCACTATTCATACTTATTTCATATCTACTGTTCTTATTAAATATAAGCTGAGTCAGATATTAATCGACCTAATGCAAGTGCACTATACATGTACTTGAATAAGATCTAAATATATTTTGGAAAATTCAAATGAGAAATAAAGTATTAAGAAAAGTGAGGAAAATACATCACCATGTACACTTAGATGTTGTAAGAACCGCAACCTACTTTAAACTGAAACAGTTCTCACAGTTTTGAAAGCTACTACAACGCACAATAACACCAAATACTTCAACGGTATGTTCCTAGACAATAAGATAATTTTTAAAAAAAAACGTAAAAATCGCAGGTGTATTCCGGATTTAAGACTCTCTTTGGGCTGTATTCAAAATGATAGCTGACCAACGTGTTTGTCGTTTGTTGACGTGGTTCATAAGTATTTCTCGTTTCTCGTATTTTATATAGATTAGACCGTATGTTTTCATGTTAGAGTTGTTATACACTAGCAGTTTTCGGGCCGATGTACCGACAGAAAAGCTCTATAAATTAAATGAGTTCAAAGGTACGAAATAAAAATCCACAAAACACATTTTCTTCAGGAATCCACGACATAATGTGTACATACTTAAATAAAATGAGAACAAATCTATAATAGGTCAGTTTAGCAAAATACTCCTTTCTAAAAATTAGAATTATTGGCTTACTGTAGTATCGTAAAGATGTACATATATGTTGGTGTAACCCATCAAATCATCTTTAATGTTTTTTAACTGCCACGGCGTTTCTAATCTTGTTTCGACGCATGCGTTTGAATGTTTCTTTGGTATCTTTCATCTCTCTTTTAGACAATATATATAAGTATAACACCAGCTATGGCCAATCAGTGTGTTACATTTCATGTTTTGCTTAATTGAGTCAATATGATAGGTTTAAACATCAACTAGACACAATGTTTCCTGATTTTCCCTCGTTTTATATATCTTTACTGGGAAATGGCATATGATACTAGTAATTTGTTTTAAAACATTATAACTGAAGTTTTCTGTAAAGTGTATCGAAGAACGGTTATTTTTTATCTGTCCAATAAAGGGAGCAGTAGTATATCTCTGATCAATAGTCATAAAACATAAAGTCTCAACTCTTCTGTCATACTGTACCTAACCTTCACATTGCTATCTTCTAGAACACATATGTTTACATTCAAAGGAGGTCGTTGGAAGATTGAAAATTGAAATCAGCAGATACTATCTTAATTCATTATTCTAACAGTTTGACAAATCTTGATGGGAAATGATCGTCAAATCATCAGCAAAACAAAATATTAAGACAAAAATGCTTATTTATACGCTCAGTTTTCTATCTTGTTTTTAATGTGCTGTATTTAAGCTGTTTGTCTTTTTCGTTTTTTGTCATGGCGTTGTCAGTTTATTTTTTACGTATGAGTTTACAAATGTCGCTTTGTTATCGTTCGACTCCCTTCTCAAAAAAATATCTAGATATTTATAAAATCTTAATCCGCGTATCGGACATGGGAAATGAAAAACCAAAGACTTGATTTGATAGTGCAATGAAACAATTGAACTGAAAAATTAGAGACAATCGAACACGCAACCTCTCTATTTTGTGTTAGTTCATCATACCACAGGACTAGTGGCGAATCTCCTTCCTCAACCACAGTTTGAATGATGCGTCGTTGAACAGATTACATCAAAACTGTTAAATAAGTCAATTAAGGTCTTAGTAGCAAAATGTTCATAAATAGTATTTCGTATAATAAGAACAATTAAAATAATAATGATTTGTTAAGAAATTCATAGACATGAACAGTCACAAATCGACTTAACTTATCAACTATAAGAGGGAAACTACAGAACAACAGAAACTCTGAACTGCAACAAAAACAAACGACCCAAAACAAAAACAAAAAAACACAACAACATCGAAACGGACCATTTTATAACTACTGCCAAAGTGGACATTTCAGAATTTAAAAATGATTGGTTTAACTTATCTTTATGGCTAGACAAATCTACTACTAAAAGAATAAAACTTATTCATTGAGATCAAATTATTTTTACTTATTGAAATGATATTACCTTTGTGCTATTGAATTTTTAACTACCTATTTTGAAGAATATGGTACACTTCAACTTATCGTTTTGAGAATGATAATATAAATTATTCAAACAGAAGAACAGTACCTCGGCGTGTCTAAGCTTTGGTATTTTTGTTTTGATAAACTTTTTTTGTTTTGAATTTGACACATTATGCTTATATAACTGAAATTTGTAAATCTCAGAATATTAAGGCTTCAATCATTTGATGCAGTTGATATTTCAATTGTTTATTACAAAACTGAGTTAAAAAAAAATGCATGAAATTGAAAATATAATTGAAAATTCAATACGATGAGACAAAACGTACCGAATTATACATTATCCTAAAATTTCCAACCTTTATTACCGATTAACAGTTCTAAATTGATGTGCTAGTTTAGTTATCATGGCAATTTCCTAAGAAAATAAACAATTTGTAATTGTTGATTTTAGTTGACTTTTAATCTTATATTGAAGTAGAGGTTGTGTTTTCGGAACTTATTTTAAATTAACAGCTTTTGAAGATCAAATAATTTTGTGATTGAAAAAAATCGAAATGACTATGCAGGCAATGATTTTTTAACATCACTGCATGCACAATCACGGACAATTTGTTATTTGTTGAAAATTTGAATTATTGGTGCACATAAACAACGAAATCCACAAAAATTGGTATTTAAGGAATAATGATAAATCTACAGAAACAGGTGTACCTGCGATTAAAGTTCTTAGGATATGTAAATTGCATCGTTGATTCATAAAAAGACTCACGACTCTTCTTCGCATTGATCTACGCATTTTGCAAAAGGTTAACCTGGCACTGCTTATCATCTTAGACAAAGACAAGATTTTATTCCTGCTGTTGGGTACGAATAGTATTGATAACACGTTTGATTTCTCGAAAAACTGAGTCATGTATGTGGGCTGCTTTTCATATTATTATGGATTGCTTGGTTGTTCTTTTACTTTACAATCTGTAAGACAAAATTAAGCACATATTTCAAACTAAATAAGTTATCAAAGCTCACTGTACGGATATTTTCTGGTGGAAAAAAAAATCTAAAATGCGCTTAAAACGCAGTAAGAACTATCTTTCAATAAAAGTAAAAAGGCTTAAGACACAAAATTTGTATTTGAATTCGAAGTCAAATACAAATTAACAACACCATATTGAAAACATAAACACAAACCAAACAAACAAGTCTTCATATCAAAACATTAAAAAATAGAGTGACCAGGCCAACATGAGCCCCGTAAAAGAAATAATTAACTTTTTTGCTCAAACACTTTTATCTTATTTCTATAAGGTCATTGTTTGAATTCAGACTCGTGCTTTATTTCAACTGTTTTGATCTGAGCGTCACTGATGAGTCTTATGTTGACGAAACGCGCGTCTGGCGTATTAATTATAATCCTTGTACCTTTGATAACTATTGTATAATTTCACAGAAATTGGGTTTTAAATTTTTGTATCCAAGAAATACTTTTTTTATGATCGAAATCCATAAAAGGAAGTACTATCTACATGTTGAATCATCTGTCATTAGCAGGAACTTGTAAAATACTGTGATTTGGAGGCAATTTTCTTTTCAAAGTTGAATGAAGGCAACAGAAGTATACCACTTTATATCGATTGTTAAATTTCTATTTTGTCTTACTCAGTATGAATGACTAGAAACTTACTTAGTTGGTTATACGGTTAAACGTTATCATAGTTAAAGTGCAAATATCAGATAAAATCATGCCATTACCAGTCTTAATATCTCGGTGAATCCACAGTCGCATTAAAAACCTATTACTTGCCATGATGCCGACGAATAGGCATTCATTCTATAAACAATTAGTTAGTAATGTAGTATTGTACATTAGGGCATAAACATTTGATAAAATGTTATGATTTATTTGTATTTGTTTGTGATAATGGCTAATCCGTTTAATGACTTTTTGTCCTATATTTCCGTTAACTAACTATTTTGACATTGAATTTATTCTTTGGTTTGGTATAATGGTAGTTCATGCTGTTTTCTTTGCATTCTTTAGCACATAATACATCGTTATACAGCGGATAAAGACCTTTTCCTTCATATTCTGCAGTGCAAATTATGCTTATATGTTTTAAAGTTGCCTCTGTGGTTTGTCGCTAAATGGGCCCATACTTCCGTATGTTTTTATAATTTGATTCAAGCAGATGTACATGTATGGAATGAAGTATTTTGTTCTCAATATGACTACATCTATTGGGAGTGGAATTTTAAAATACATCTTAAGTTTGTTGTTGATCGAATGATAGGTTGAGATGTTGCGTATAAGTCAATACATATACCTTACTAAGATCAAAATCGAAAAGTGGAGATTTCCATAATAATACATAAGAGTTTACAAAAACACCCAGGTTAGTAGACTCCAAATATAGAAATGTATGGAGCACATTCGAAAAAACTGTAAATAAACACTCATCTTTGCAACGGAAAATAAACATTATATAGTTATCGTGACAACATGCCTTAAAGAGGTTCATTACACAAACTTTTTATCTTTTATTTCTTTCATTAGTGTTAGACAAAAGGACTTTGAAGATCATACAATAAAAATCAGTTCTGTTCTCAACATTTGAACCAAAAAATGTTGATGAAGCTAGCTAAAACAAGGTCAAATCAATGTATTATACGTTGATGTTTTAGGTACAAATGTATACAGATGAGCACTCAAATATCGGTCTTATATAATTAATAAGGGGCCAACTGAAATCCGCCTCCAGTTTCGTGATTTACTTGCTGTGTTGAAGATACAGTGGTGACCTTATGCTGTTTTATGCTCTTATGTTGAGTTGTTTTCATTTTGACACATTCCCTTTCCATTCTCATTTTACTTATTCATTATTCATTTGACACACTCCTTTTCATTCCATTTACTTTGTTCATTATTCATTTTGACACACTCCCTTTCATTCTCATTTACTTTGTTCATTATTCATTTGACACACTCCCTTTTCATTCTCATTTTACTTGTTCATATGTCTGCTTTGTTTCCCAGGTTCCAATTTTGAACAAATAGGTTTAATACTATCGACTGTGTTAAATGTGAACAAAGAAACACATGATACAATAACGCAATATTGAACAACACCAGAAGTATTTAAATTGTTATCAATTCGTAAAATCTAGTATTGTTTGTCTTCCTGTATAAATATGATGTTACATACTTGTAAGCTAAGTACTTTACGTCATAGCTGCACAATAAATTCATATATTTGTGTTAAAAGTTAATAACGCCATTTACGATTTCTATGTAGCTCTTTTAAATGCATTTTAGTGAGTGAATACACTTTCGTATAAATCTAAAGCTACGATAACAAATATGTTAAACTTTTCATTATATTATGTGTAAAAAAACTAACGTTTTATGCAGGTTATTTTGAATGAAATAAAGTAATTTACAAGTGATTGGCTTCTCACAGAACTTAATGACATATTTAGTCAACATTTTATTTTTATGTAAAACACAATCATAAAACAATTATGATTTTCTTTTTCCCTTTTGACACATCTGGTAGTTGTAAGTTTTAACGTTTTTTGTAACGTTTGTTAAATTTGTATGCATTGCACAATTATCTATTAGAGTTTTGAGCATTTCTTTGAGATAGTAGGAATTTCTATAATTACGTGCATTTGTGTTTTAGAATTAAACAAGAATTCCATACAATTACTGTGATAATTTGATGTACATTTAACATATTATATAATTAGTGTGTCACGTTTAGCTGAAATATAACATAAATTTAAACAATCCGTACAAGCCATTTACAAGGAATAAAACAGTTAGATATACTTTAAATCAAAAACATTTTCGATCTAAAATATATAATTATCTGATTCGAACAATTTCCCAAATGGATAACCAATGTTAAACATAGTATAAAAACACCAGGTATGATTCATATTTTTTTTCTAAGGATACCCAAACCTTTCAACCAAACGTTTTTTATCAAGTAAGTACTATAAACCACAAAACACTGTCTTTGTTGGGGCATTTATCAGATTGTTTATCAATCAAATACATTGTTGGCCCAATTTTTTTTATTTATCTGTATGTTTTTTGAAAATATTAGTCAATAATGTTGTATTTCTATGATGTATGTTTTGTAGTATTGATTGCAGGATTCGATTTAATGTCACTATAACCAAATGAACCATTTAGATCATTTTCGATCGCTGACTAACTTTTGCCATTAAAATGGAACTATCAATTATTGTCTTAAGAGTGGCAGCTTGACCTGCTTATTGAAAAAGTCAGAAAGTGACAGTTTGTCCCCGTTAAAATAGTCAAGCGTTTGATTTTATCAGGATTCACGGATTACCGACTTCCTTAAATTAGCATTGGTGTTCGGTGTTTTCAAATCATTTGTTCGACATAGGTTGAAACTATTTGTTGAATTGTAAAACTATTATCAAATATTATTGTAAAAAAATATTCAGGCCGCATGACATACCTTTTTACAAATACCCCTCAGTTGGTGCTTTCGGGATCAAATTTTAGTAGAACAAATATGTAGTACATTTGATAGGTTTTTGGCCTGCTCATCTATTCATTTTGTATTGATTGCATTGAATTTCTGATAAACTACAAGTTATTTTGCGTTGTTTGCGACAGAAAATGTTTTAATTCCTTTGTGTGTTTCGTGTTAAAAATGAGAAAACGAATTTACATGGTTTGATGGTAAATAAAAGTCTAATATCTAATTCTGAAATCTTTTAAAAGTCGTCATTTATGAAAACTTTCTATGCGTTTGTTCCATCGAAATCATTTTTTTTCAGCAGTGATAGAAAATCTTAGGACAAGATAAAAATGTAGTTGGTGCTTTGATCATTTGGAAATAGCAGACACAAAAACATTATCAACTTAGAACTAAAAAATGTCTCATCGTTTAGGTTTGTTTTCTGTAGTTTTATAACCTGATCCATCTGTATCTCTTTGTATATTAGTATACAATAAAGTGCAGTATATTGTAGTTCTGATAGGTTGTTATCAGACATATTTGTTTTCGTATAATGTTTTATCGTGTGACAGAGTTTCCCTTTCAATCGTTCTAAATTGTTTCAAAACCATTTATATCTCCCTATACGCTATACATTTTGATCATTTTTGAAGGCCGGTTCGATTTTATTTAGTTGATCACATCCTCGGCGTGTGGACTTTGGTAGATATTTAACTCATTTCGCAATCAAACCATTTTGATAGAGAAAATAGTTCATGGACTATCTTTCAGAAAAATATCTAGACACGATCACTTTTAAATTATTTTGAACAACATCAACTACAGCAATTTGAATAAATTTTATTCTTTGAAATAAACATACAAAACAATTCTGAATCCAGGTATTGGAAATAATACGGATTTTTTTTTTTGCTTCATCTTTGCTAGTATTCATGGTTAAGTGTTCCTGAGGTCGTTTCGATTGATACAAAATACATTTTAGAAAAGACAAATTTTATGTTTACTAAAACAAAGTAACCATCGCCATTATCAATTATAAAAGCAAATACAATAATGGAGGATAATTGGGATTTTTAGTGATGGTTAAATATAGTTAAAAGCAAAAATGGATACTAGGAAGTTTATTTATGGATAAAAGCAATTAAAGCGTGTAATGAAATTCCTAGTTATTTTTTAAAAGTAATCTTGTAAAGTCTGGAAGTAATATTTTAAACAAAATTGCTGAACTAAGGGTTAATTGCGTATAATTGAAGAAAGACAAGGCATTATTAACTTTTGTCTAGACTGTGAATATATAGTATAAAGAAAGACTATCGCATTAAAATTATTAAAATGAAAACCTTATTCATAATCTGATTTAAATTTTGAAATGGGTGTTGGTTATCTTTATCGTCATTTCCTATTTACCGTTAAGTTTGTAGCAACCGGGATACAAACGTTGGACACGTGCACATCAATAATACAAAATAAAAGAGTTCGACTAAATTGAGGTATGGTAGATGATCAATCTTATTCAAAATATTTGGTGATACATGCAATTTTATTTAGGTATAAAGATTATCTGGCAAGATAAAGACCACCTAATAAAATTGGTATTCTTTGTGTTGTATCAATACTGGTCAAAATACATTAAACACATGTATATCAAGTGCAGTTTAGTGTAGAAATTGTTTTTACATATATTTCTACATTACAGTGTTTAAGATAATAATGACCGATATATCAGTAGGATATTTATATAGACGATATTATCAAAATGCAAAACATTGGCACTTTTCGCCATTGCGTTGTCATTGTTTAACTATATTAAAAAAAGACTTGATCTAATTTATTAAGCGAATCTAGCATCTTTTGTTTAACTATATATATATATATCTAAAATGATAGCCCGACTGTAACCATGCATATTTTGTTTTTTTCTTTTCTGAAATTCAAGTCCTGCCTTTTTATAAAAAAGGAGATGTGGTTTGATTGCTAAGACAACTTTCCACAAAAGACCAAAATGGCGCCGAAATTAACAGATATAAGTCACCGTTAATTTTGCGAGACAAAGAATAAAACAAGTCTCCAGGTTTATATATACAAGAAGTTGTGTATGAGTGCCAATGTGACAACTCTCCAATCAAGTCACAAATTCAATTAGTATAGGTAAAGTGGTCCTTCAACCTTACAACAAGCTACAAGCGGGCCCATATATGAATATTTTATACCATTCAAACAGGAAAACCAATGGTCTGTTCTAAAAACGAAAAAAGAGAAACACTTATGAACCACATCAACAAACGACAATCATTGACATCTGGTTTCTTACATAGGACAGGTGCAAAATAAAAATCGCAGTGGATTTAAACGTTTGTAAATTTTCTTTTGTAGTTATTCGATACAAAGATATTTAAAAGACAAAGTGAAGAACATTGGTTTTATATCTTTTTCGTAACAAGTTAATCTGAAAATGCGTCCAAATGTAAAACTCATTTTGCGTGCTAAAGCACGTTGAGTAAGATTTTGGAAACTGCAAATACCTGAAACAAAGGTGTAACACAACAACATGGAACGATACACTATAAGTAATATTGAATATAATTATCTTAAAATTACTATTTAACGTATCTTTTTTTGTCTGCTTACATGATTAGCACTTAGTAACATGTTTTGCTTTAGCTAAACACGTTTTTATCAATGTCTTCAGTAAATGCATTAAAAATATTAAAATATATGCAATAAAATTAGGACTATCAAATTTCCTATAACTAAAGCATTTCAAAATCACACATTTCATTTCGGTACTGCGTGTTGTGACGTTTAAACAACGATAAGTTAATGAAATAAATGTATATCATGATATAGTCGTAATTCAGTCAAAACGTTAGTTACCTTAATCTTCATTTTTTTCTTTAGTGGTACATTTATATGACATCAACTGCCATTAATTGCTCCTTATATACAGTACTTAATTGTAAATCAGTTTCATGTTTCCAGTATCTTATTCAACGTGCTTAGCACGAAAATAGAGTCTTTAACATTTGGACGCATTTTCAGATTAACTTGTTACTAAAAAGATTTAAAACCAATGTTCTTCACTTTATCTTCTATATATCTTTATATCGAATAGCTCAAAAAGAAAATTTATAAACGTAAATTACTTTGCACATTTTGATCTTACTGTCGGCTGCTTTATCATATGACAGGACCTGATACTCGACAATATTAGGCAATGACAGCAAATTACAGTGCAGTACGTAAAGTGTTTATGTCCATTCACGTCAAATTAGCAATGAAAAGCACGCAATTTCATTCATTCAACACTACAACCACAACGTTTTTCTACGCGTACACGTTGTTTTACGTATTATTTTAGTGCATACGTTCATGTGTATTATCAACCAATATGAAAAAGGACAAACTTATCGATGATAAGTATAACGGCATTTGTCTATACTGAACTCATCAACTTGAATATTGGCTCGCTATAGAATACTCGATTGATATTATATCGGATAAAGTCAGAATTAAAAACAAAATTGCCATTATTCTAAGTACATATATTCCTTTAGACTACTGTTTAGTTCTTTCGTAATATTTGAATCTATCATGAAAAGTGTCAAAGCAACACGACCACCATTCCTTATGTAAATAAAAATGATAAATAAAAGTACAAACACTTTATTATCAAGCTGGGAATAGACAAAGCAATGTCTGTTATCTCTAGGGTAGTTTACACCTGCAGCCAACATAGGCAGACAAATTAATGTATACATAATAACGAAATGTGTGGTTAAATGAGATACTTCTAATGCATAGACAGTCGTTTGGAGACTGGTCTGACTGTTATGTATATATTATGACCACTGTTCAGAAGTCTTTGCGACTCTATTATTGTCGTGAAAAATCAAATTAATCCCTTAATTTAAATAATTACCTTTTATGATTCCCTCCACAGATTGTATAGTCGGATCCCGGAAGTAACTTGAGACATTTATCTGTTTATTATTACTAGTAAGTGTGTTGTCCACTTTGATGAAATCAAAAGTACAATTATCTGACTGTCTTTTGTTATACTAAAATTTAACAAGAATTCAAACACGAAAGACAGAAAAGTAATATATACATGATCTACAATAATATCGAACCGTCTTACAATGAGTTAATTGAATCCTTGATTCCATGAAAAAAACAAAACATATACAACTTAAAAAAAAGGTTTCTATTTTACTGATTTAATATTTATCAATCTAATATCAATATTCAATTATATTCAAAAGTGTATGCGAATTTCCTAGAATTAACTAGACCTAATACAAATGAAACGAAATAAAAATTATTCTTTTTCAGAGATGAAAAAATTCGAATTTGACAATGTGCTGACTCAACACCTACGTGTCAACTCTACTAAAAAATGTACTGCTTAGATTTTGATGTCATATGATAAATGTCCTATTTGAAATACAAAATTTCCTACACTTGAGATTTAATCAGCAATCTTCTTCGTAAAAAGGATGCGAAGACCAGCCGAGACTCGAACATTTGAGGCTTCCAATGGGTACTATAACACATAATTTAATGTACGCATTGTTTACACTTTTCTTTTTGTCTGTAACATACCACAGGATTGAAGATTATCTTCATTTACAATCTGATAAGGACTTTTTTTCAGAAATTCTATCATTTCAAAATGAAAACAGAAAATTCTTGTTTACATGCAGAGCA
Organism: Mytilus edulis; assembly: GCA_019925275.1. Classification (NCBI taxonomy): domain Eukaryota; kingdom Metazoa; phylum Mollusca; class Bivalvia; order Mytilida; family Mytilidae; genus Mytilus; species Mytilus edulis. The sequence goes on along the minus strand of CM034354.1, from coordinate 61,108,824 downwards.
ACAATTTTGTGTAATATTAGTTTACTGGTTTTTCTTTTACTTTTGTTGCTTATTCGTACTATTTTATTATAAGGCATTTAAATTATTTTATTCTCGCAGTTTTTGAAAATGAAAACAGAAAATTCTTGTTTACATGCAGAGCAACACTTTTGAGTAATATAAGTTTACTGGTTTTTCTTTTACTTTTGTTGCTTATTCGTACTATTTTATTATAAAGCATTTAAATTATTTTATTCTCGCAGTTTTTGAGGATTATTTTTTTGGCTTGAATTGTTACATTTATTTATTATTTCCGTTTCAATTTGATGAGTAATGTACGCATTCGTGTGAACTAGTTACAATTGAAAAATACGAATAGACAATAAAAGTATGACCGAACAAATAAAGTTAATCTGACATTTAATATTTCATGCTACAACACTTTATGCTCATATCAAAATTTTTCAATACCATGATGTTTATAATTTTTTGGTATTTGAACATCGAAAAAATACTTTTTTTGACAATGACCAATTCAGCATTGATGTGTAAGGCGGAAGTGAAAACATTTTGTCAATTACAGTGTAGAAACATTTCCCTTAACTTTTCAGATTTGAAGTCTATTAACTAAGGTGATTCCTGCCTACGCGACGTGACATACTGATGAAGACTTTTCCGACATTAGGCTTAACTTTATAGTTCTATTTGTGCGTCTCTATCTTTATTTAGACGAGACAATTGCATTACAAATGTAACATTGATAAAATAACCCTCCTCCATTTCGTAAAAAAAAAGAAATTAAAATGCTATTTTTAAGACATTTCAAATCAAACTTTTTTAAAGCTAAGTTATAGATAATGCATATTTTAAGGTTTTTCTTGTCGTAGAACACACCGAGGGGTGTCAGGATTGATCAAATGAAAGACCGACCGGAGGGAGGTCTTTCATTGGACAATCCTGATACCCGAGGTGTGTTCTATATGTATGACTTATATACCGTAAAAAAATATTAATTTTATAAAGATTTGTAAAATTTAGTATCCTATTTTACCGACAACACTTACGTGGGATATTCTTTTCTAATGCGTTCAGGTTTTAATACGCCATGCGGCTCTATTAGAATGTGAAATAAAACTCACTAAATAATTTAGATATAAAACCTTTTAAAAATTATTATCCATACACAATAACAATATTACTGTAACTGCATGAATTAAGACATTAATGTATTGTTACCATCCGATAACGGTGTATGAAAAATACAAGACACATTGTAAGTAGTTTATTGTACCACTTAGCTTATGGAAAAGGGGAGGGGTATGTTTTTTTTCTATTTGTTATGTTATTTCTATCGCGGAAAAGTGGTTATTTTTTTAACAATTTTAGTTGAATCGAATGAAAATTTCAGAAAGATTGTCTTTTGAATAGCAATACATTTTATTAAAAGATAATCAGGATATAAGTATATACCCTCCGCACCCGACCCTTTCGTGAGTTACGTTAATGTTATTCAATAGAATATAAGATTATCTTATTAGTTGATCATTTAAAAGAGTAAAAAGTATACATAAATTTTAAAAAGTTAAGAACTGACACGAAGACGAATACAAATACATGTAGGTCACAGTATGATTTCCTATTCAGTGTGTATCGTTCTGAACATGCATGAAATATTTGCCACTGGACGTTAAGCAAGCAACCAAAAATCAACCTATTCAGTTTGACTCAATAAGATTTTCAAAATCTTACACACGAATATGTTAAATCTGGATTTATTTTATGAAAGTCTACATTAAAATTCATCTGACATATATGATAATGTTTCTTTATTGTAGCGATAAATTAACAAAACTTCACGTACTTCACGATATTTGTTTCTAAAATTAAAATGCTGGACTACAATGACGGTTTCTTTTTCACCTATCATCGATTGAACTTAAAAAGATAAATTTTCAAATCGGCAACAAAAAATATTAGACGAATAAAGTTTTGAAGTAAATCATAGATTGCATGTTTATCAAGGAAAATAATGACCTCACACAGGTCATTATTTTATGTCTTTGAGCATATATGATTGAAACATGGTATCGTCCGGGTTGATTCTGAAAAAGAATGACCTGTTGTTCTGAAAGAAAATAACTCCATATAGGTATATAAAATGCATTGAATGACTTGATAAACAGCATTATATCGCCTAATTCATATATATATATATATATAAAAGGTAAAAAAAGTGATGCATTGAACCCGTTATTAACTTTTAATAATTTATATATATATATATATATATATAACCTTTGTTGCTCCTGAAATTTGAATATGAAGAGGTACACTAATCTGTCGAATTGCTTGCATCGGTCGCTTATAAGACATTAGGTTGTCGGACATCTTGAGCAAGATAAAGCTGCAAATGCACTCATACCAGACGCAGCTACTAGTAATAGATTAAATCTTGCATCTAAACTTACATTGACATCTATTTTTGTTTTTTTTAAATATTGGGAAATTATTCTATTATATAATGATGAAAAATTATAGATTATTTTGTAGCGATACCTAAAAACGTCGAACGCATACGCATTTGCATACACAAAAATCTTAATAGCGTTTATGTAAAAAAAAAACAACAAAAAAACAAAAAAAACAAAAAAACAAGAAAAAATATTAATAATACCTTGAAGGTGAATACAACATAAATTTTAATTGACTAAATAAGGTGTGAATCATAAAATTAATATGTGCAATGTTCCAACGTTAAAACTTATGTTTAGCAAATAAGGATACATGTAAGGTAATGTGACAGTATTTTACATCATTCAATAAACTCAACATAGATACCAGGACTAAATTTTATATATAGGCCAGACGCGCGTTTCGTCTACAAAAGACTCATCAGTGACGCTCAATTGATAGTATATCGCAGATCTCAATCAAATTTAATAAAATCAGATAACACTTCATTTGAATTCAAGCCAAATTTAAAGAAGGGCTATAATAAAAATATCAAAGCTTATGCACTATGACATGTATAACTTATCTGCGTATGTTGATAAAAGACTTTCTACAATCATGTCAATGGTGGTTAAGGAAATATGCTGATCGTTTGCAATATTGTCAATCACGTTAATGTAGTGTATATACCATGTATACATCTGTTTTAAAATTAAGTCAACACAACTGAACTGCATTGGGGTTTTTTTATATTCCAACGTGACAGGTCGTTATATTGCGTTGTATAAAAAAAATATCTTTGACATTTTTACCTTGTTGTTCAATTCATTAAATACAAATTTCAATAAAATTGAGAATTGAAATGGGTAATAGTCTGATCTCATCTAATCACTTTGTCTACGGCTAAGACCAAACATAAGGCAGATTACTTTATGGTGTTAATGTATCATATATATGACAGCTTGCTTTAATTAGGTCTTCTAAAAATAGTGGCAATGAACTCAATGATGATTCATCATATGTTACAAGGCTGTAAGATTTGAACTTGTTCTATACCATATGATAGGAAATCTAAAATCTGGAAATTTTCTTAAGGCAATGAGTAATATAATGTCAATGAATTTAATGCTGGTACATCATATGTTACAAGTCTGTAAGGTTTGAACTTGTTCTATACCATACGGCAGGAAATCTAAAAGCTGGGGAAATTCTTAAAGCAATAAATAAAGTATTAGGGTATTAATAAACTACATTCAGCAATATATATGAAAAAAAGAATCATGATACATTTAAGGAATGACTGTAATATTTATTCTGTCTATGAAGAAATAACATAAAAAATTTGGTGCACACTGAATAACGCGCGTAGCGGGTTATTTAACAGTGTGCACCACATTTTTTATGTTATTTCGAATAGACAGAAAAAATATTACAGTCATTTCTTATAATTTAATTCTAAATTTCATTTTAAACCGTAGAAAACCATGAAAAAACGTTGATGACGTCACGGTCATATGACTAAATTATGTCTATGGGCTCATAACAAAATAACGTCAGCCAATCAGAAGACGCGTTACATCCAAAATTAAATTATACACCCATATCAAAACAACAATTTGCTTTGTTGCAGTATTGCAGACAATGCAATGCCATGACAAAGCCCTCATACTACAATATATCGTATCTACGAATGGTCGATGCTATCAGTAACGAACGGAGAATAAAAAACAGCATAACAAACGTACTTCTCGACAACTTATAACCTGTTGTTTGGTGTTGGCTAATGCTCTGTTTTGAAGGTCGTATTTTGACCTAAAATTGTTTACTTTTACAAATTGGGACTTAGCTGTAGAGTTGTTTGATTGGCATTCATAACATATCTTTTTATATCTGAGTAGAGATACAATTGAAACTATTTCGTATCGAAGTATGCGGTATACCAAAAAGCTCAATATGTGATTTGGTCAACGTGCACCAGATCGATATCAGAATGACAATGATATCGGGTATCATTAGAAATACCAAATCAAATCAAATTTATTTGCTTACACTACATACAAGTCTGTTAATAAATTAATGCAATATAAAAGTGTCTGGTTTATTTTTTTACATAGATTCGACGTTTGTTTTCCTTTCCTTATGGGTTTCTATTAGTAATTGTTGGGCCCTATTAGTTGCAGTTTGGTGTGAGTTTGTTTGTCTGTTTATCTTTTTCATTTTTAGCCATGGAGTTTTCAGTTTATTTTCGATTTATAAGTTTGACTGTTCCTCTGGTATCTATCATCACTATTTTCTTATATGCAACTATATGTTGCACTTTGTAAATACAGCTGTGTCTCAAACCACGCCTCTTTTAGGGAGATTTAGAATATTCATAGATAATTAATTTTGTTTACATACTGGTTCCCAGTTCTGATCTGTAGTTTGCATCTCATAGAGACATAACTTAGGAATGTTACCAGTAAATATATATGTGAATATCGTTTATTTTGAAATCTGTGGTAACCCTACAGTCGAGGCAGGGGTGGTTAAGAAATTAAGTGTTAATTTAAACTCTTAGAAGTTGGGGGCATTTAACCGTTTAAAATATACCGCGCAGCCCTATATTTTGACCTGAAAAAATAGAAGTGCATCTGAACTTCCCATTCAAGGATATATTTTTTTTCTCAAAATTTCATAGTAAAAATGGTACAGTTTAAGCCGTAAAAAGAGTTCCCATGGAAAAATGCATTGTCAATATAAACAGAAATGCAACCTATAGGTACAATTAAATCTATTTCTTATCGAAGTATATGAGGTGTACCAACAAACCTAATAATATATGAGTATATCAAATTTGCTGCAAGTTTCGACGGACATTGCTATTAGGATAAATGAAAAAACAAAATCAAACGATATTCATGTAAAACAATGCAATATATGGTTCGCACAGAGTAGTGCAATTATTCATTCTGTATGATTGTTTTCAGAAAGCATTTTGGGGCACATGTCCTTGAATTCTGCATATAAGTCAGACAAGTTATTGCATCGAAATTCAGTCCGAAACAGTTTCTTTTCGTTCAGATGATTTTGACAACGGATGTTTTTATTTATTATTTACATATCGCCAAGAATGACATCGCAAATCATTTTGTTTTCAAAATATGTTAATTTGTTCAGCTTAATGAATATCATTACAGTATTTTAAGACATGTTTTCATACTCCATTAATAGGAATTCTTACAACCTTACAAAATAATCACACCTTCAATGGAAACAGTCTAGTAATTCTAATTAGAATATATAATATATCGTCAACAAGCCATAGAATGTTTTGTTATACAATGGTCCATTTGATTAAATAAGTTATGAATACATATCAGTATTAAATGAAATATTGCAAAGTTAATGTCTCTACATAAGAATAATTTCGTATAAGGCAGTCGACATTTGCATGATTAATAAACAAGAAGAATTCTATTGAAATTTAAAAAATGTTTCTGATCTCTCCCCAGAATAGGTTCAAGATACTACAAACAATATATATGTTAAACATGTTCTCAGTTTATGCATATCTTTATCGTTAGAAATTCTGTATAGTAACCATTCCTTTAAAATTTATTATAAAAAGCCATCAAACCCGGACATGTGAACACCAGGGATGTACAAATATAGACCGAGAACCATTTGACCTAAAGACTCATTCATAAATTCATATAAGGTTAACTCTGATTTCAATACATATGAGTACTTTTGCATTTGTGTGGGTTTTTTTTTTTTCTTATTTCTTTTTATCTTGAAAACACGGGCAGTTAAATTCATTTGAGAAAGATAGATGTCAGTGTTCTTTGAATAAAAGCACTTACGATGAAACAAGAGACACGAGCAGAAACCTATGAAAATATAGAATATTATGCAATATAGTTTGAATATGTATTTATTTACTTATGAACATTTAAGCTACGTAACAAACACTAAAATCGGATAACTGAGAGTCAAAACGATCTATTTGGAAGAGGTACAAAATTGACGAATAATACATGCTATTGAAAATAAAGAAGAAATTCAATTAACTAACTAAACAAAACCAGAATATGTTTTCTATTTTTCCTAACCGAAAACAAAAAATTAATCCAAAAGATGGTTTTCAGTTAGTATGTCCGTATATGTTACTCGATAGTAAGTAGTTTTAGCTAGTTGAACAAATTTGTTTTTTTGTCGTTATTCACATCAAGTTTGTTATGTTCTTATCGTTTGCATTGTCTAATTTGTCGGAAATATTATGGACATTACATCAGTTTAACACTGATTACTATTATTTTGCCACCTCTGCAAATATTTTCATACTTTCCTTTGTCTTTTCCCCATAGAACAAATTCAAATATTGAAAAGCAACACGTATTTTAAAAGCCCGATAGAGTTTACATTATGTTCCGTCGATGTTTTTACATTTGTACTGAAATATAAAGTATCGTTTTGACGATGCAATATAAAATCACTTTACCGAAACAATAGATAAACATTTGACGTTAATTATCAATAATGTTTCTTTATTCTTTGACTGACAATGTTCATTATTACTAAGTAACCATTTATCAATATTCAATATCGAATAAACACAGAGATGCACAAAGAGAAATTACTTTGTGCATTATTGTAAATCTGCGTTTGTCTTCCAGGTTCGAAAATTGAACAAAAAGGTTAAATACTATTGACTGTGTTAATTGTGAACAAAGAAACACATGATAAAATAACGAATCATTAAACAACAGTAGAAATATTTAAATTGTTATTTGTCTTCGTGGTATAAATGTGAATTGACATACTTGTAAGCTAAGTACAATAGATCATACTTGCAAAACAAATGTCCATATCGGTGTGTTAAAAGTAAGTAACCCTGTTCTGACTATTTACGATTTATATGTGCCTTTTAACGAGCGAATATACTTTCGTAGATTTCTAAAACTACAATAACAAAAACGTGTTAAACATTTCATTATATTGTGTGAAATAAACATTAACGTCTTATGCAGGTTATTTCGAAAGAAATAAAGCACACATACAAATGCTTTCTTACTCATCGAACTTAATGACATAGTTATTCAACACTCTATGTTTTTGTACAACACATTCATGAAACAATTATTGTTTTATTTTTTCCTTTTGTCACATCTGGCTATTTATCTATTTGAATTTGGAAATTTCTATAAGACAGTAGGAAATTCTATCATTGCATGCATTTGTGTTTTAGAATTAAACAAGAATTCCGTTTAATTACTGTGATGAGTGTTCAAACATTTTTTATTTATATTGAAAAACAAATGCACACGTCATTATTTTCTAATGTCTTCATTTTTTTTTCTGCACAACTTTATAATTATAACGCTTAACAAGAAATGTGTACATTTTTAGACAGAATGAATATTATAAATACAAATGACACAATTATCCACTAGAGAAACAATAACATAGAAGCAATTGAGAACGGAGATAAGAACTTAAAAAATTAAATCTAAACTGTATTGAACTGAAACTTTATTATTAATCAAGATATAATTTTATTACATCCCTTTTAATAAAGATAAAACAAATACCTTATTCAAATAATTATATATGGTGAGAGGTATATATATATATATTTTAAACTGACGTGGAAAGGTAACACATGCCCACCGAAAGCTCTTTTATTGAGAGCCCAGGTGGTCGTGTGGTCTAGCGGGACGGCTGCAGTGCAGGCGATTTGGTGTCACGATATCACAGTAGCATGGGTTCGAATCCCGGCGAGGGAAGAACAAAAAATTTGCGAAAGCAAATGTACAGATCTAACATTGTTGGGTTGATGTTTAGACGAGTTGTATATACATTATGTACACAGCCATGTATCACCATCATTGATGGCGATCCGATGGATACATCTGTTGTAGGGTTGTCAATGACTCAGACGTACTTATATATATAGATATATAGATCGATAATGATTGCATGTAGATGTTAATAATTTATAGTTGGAGGTTTTTTTCTCATTTGCTTTTTCCCCGACTAATGAGACCCCTTTAGTTGCTTTCCTGGGCAACTGAGGGTTGATGTAACAGGTGATTATTAATAAAATATGTTTCATATTAAAACAAAATATATTATTTTTGTTTTCGATTGAATTGAAGAGAATTTATTTTCCTTTTTATCCAGCGAACGCAGAAACATGATCTATGTGGAGTAAAAAAAATATTTAATTTGAGTAGGTCTCTGGTTATTCATAATGACTTAAAAACAAACGGCTTCCAGTTTGAATCATTAAGGACACTTTGCAAACTCAATAATATAAAAAAAAAAAAGATTTGGTATGATTGCCAATGAGACAACTGTCCACAAGAGACCAAAATGACAATGTTAACTTTGGAAAGAAAATTGCCTCAAAATCTCAGTATTTTGCATGTCATTACTAATGGTAGATGATGAAACATGTAGATAGTACATCCTTTTATGTATTTTGATCATTAAAAAACGTTTATCAGGAGTATTTCAAGGATACAGCAAATTATAAACGAACTTCTGTGATGCTTTACAAATGCGTTTTAACCCAAATATCTTCCATTTGATAGGACTACTGTAATCCTTAAAGAAAAGAAATGTGTCAGTTTTTCTTATTGGTTTTAAATCAGTGTTTTTGACGAAACGACATACAAAGTCCTCAAAGGCATTGATACAAATACGGAGAGTCCTGATAGAACAGTATTGAACTGATATTGTTCTATGAATGATATTATTTCTAAAGAAAACAATTGTCTTTCTCTTCATCGGCTCTAATTGAACGTTTTGAAATCGTTTGAAGTATGACTGGTTTTAATGAATACTTATTTTTAAGGATTTCCAATTGCAACTTTTTCAATGGGCAATTTGCAAACGTTGATTGTCAAGTGTACAGTTGAAACAAAATACAAATCTGACTTTCAACAATGACTTAATGAATATAAAATAAAGTGTTCGGGTAAAGAGATACATTATTTCTGTTTGATGGGGCTCATGTTGACCTGGTCACGCCTTAGATTGTTTCATGATTTGATATGTAGACTTGTCTTTTTGTTGTTTTATGTGTCTTATATTGTGTTGTGAATTTGTCTTTAACTTCGATAACAAATACAAATTTGGTGTCTTAACCTTTTTGTTTTACCTTCATTGAAGGATAGTTCTTAATGCGTTTTAATCGCATTTAAGGTTAGATTTTTTCCAACAGAAAACATCCGTTCAGTGAGATTTGATTTTTTCGTGTAGTTTGGTATATGTGCTTTTTTTTTGTCTCACAGATTGCAAAGTAAAAGTACAATCAAACAATCAATAATCATACAGGACATAACTTTAGTGAGAAATCAAACGTGTTATCAATACTATTCATACTCAACAACAGGAATACAATCAGGTGTCATGCAAGGTAACTAGTGCCAGATCCACTTATTGCAAAATACAAGAAGAGTCGCGAGATTCTAGATGTCTCAATGAGGCAAATGACATATCCTAAGTAATTGTAGAAATCGTAGTGTATACCTGTTACTGTGGATTTATCATTTTCATTATTCCTTGGATATAATTTTTCGTGGATTTCGTGGTTCAAGTGCACAACGAATTCAGATGTTCAACGAATTTCAAGTTTATAGGCTGTGCATGCAGAGTTTTTCAAAACTACGAAATCAGATATTTACTAAAGTTCAAGATTTTCTAAATCCAGGAAAATTGATTACCACGAAATTAAATGAATCCACAGTACTTGAATTATAGTAACGTCGGTAGGAGTATCAACAAAACGTATCCGACACATATAAATTAGAAATCTGGTTTCAAATAATTTGAAGGACAACCTGGCATATCTTTAACAAGGAAAACAATCCATTTGTAAGACCTGCTCCATTGTTTGCCAAAATCATTTAAGAATAATTAAACGTTTCTTTCGTCGAAATGGTTAGAATAAGTTATAGGAGCTACATGTGCATATAACTGTATTGTTGTACCTTCATTCTAAGTTCAGTGGGATGTATACTAAAACGAATTCTTAAAATGATTGTTTACCCTATACGTTAACGTGTATATTTAGGATGTTGTACTCTCACATAAAAGATGTTCATTACAACCAAATAGACTTCACATTCATGCAAAAGAATTGTTGTGCAAATACTAATGCTACACGCATGATAAAGATATGTTTTAAAACCACGATGTGTCTTCTCTAACATTGAAGTCCGACTGTTCTACTACACGTATTGACAAAATTGTTTTAAACCATGATGTGTGTTCTCAAACACTGGAGTTCGAATGTTCTGCTACACGTTTTGACAAATAAAGAACTAGTCAATTTGATTATTTCTACTATCAAAATGTATGCCATATATTCTTCAACCCCTGTCAAAAACACATTTTCATAAATTCCAATATAGTATTAAATTGATACATGTAATCAATAACTCAAGCTCATTAACGATACCAGATAGTGATAAGGTATGCCAGACATGCGTTAATCCAGACTCGTGATTTTCTCTCTTATAACAGCTTTTTTATATCAATATATAACGTAGTTGATAAGAATTAAAGATAAAAAATTCCTAAATGTAATGCAAAATTTTTATAGGATCATTTATGTCTGATAGTAGATAAAGCATTAAAGAATTCATAGAAAAGTACACCAGCGACACAACGACAAACAATGGAATGATTTGCAATGTTATCACTCAATTACAATACGTTCGTAATATAAAAAAGAAGATGTGTATGATTGCAATGAGACAACTGTCCACAAGAGACCAATAATGCACAGACATTAACAACTATAGGTCACCGTATGGCCTTCAACAATGAGCAAAGCCTATACCACATAGTCAGCTATAAAAGCCGATAAGACAACGTAAAACAAAACAAACGAGAAAACACGCCTGATTATATAAAAAAAATACGAAAACAAACATGTAACACATAAACAAACGACAACCACTGATTACAGCTCCTGACATGAACAGCACATACAAATAATGTGGCGGTTAAACACGTTAGCGGGATCCAACCTCCTTAACCTGGACAGTGGTATAACAGTACAACATAAGAACGAACTATAAAAATCAGTTGAAAAGCTTACTCATCAGATGACAAAAATACAGTGGCGTACACTTTTGTAATTATACATATGTCTGTCTTAGAATAAGTTTCGTTCACTTCCTTGAAACAAAATTTGGTACATTTTTTACACAAATGAATGAAAAGCTAACAGGTACTGTTCTTTCTAACTATCAGGTAGATCGTTTTTTTTGTACTTTTTGGAGAAAAAATGCTGTTTTATTCAAGTTTCTAGTAAACAATGTTAAGAATCATTGCCTGTCATTTTTATTTTGCAATCACAAACACAAAAAAAGTCTAATCAAACTGAATAATTAAAAATCATTTATTTCTAGTTTGAAATTGCCATGATAACTAAATAGGCATATCAATTTAGAACCTGGTATTCGGTAATTATGGTAATAATCGAGAAAATTTCAAGGATTTTGTACAATTGTTTAACTCGTGATAAGGCAATCTCTCGTAATTCGGTATATTGTGTGTTTTATCATATTGAATTGTGTGAAATATCTCTTTAAACTCTATGCATAATTGGTAAACTCAGTTTTTTATTACAAAATTGAAATATTAACTGCATTATCTGCATTATCTGTAGCTGAAACATTCTGTTACATACATACTTCAATCATAAAAGTACAATTAGTCATATATAAAACAAAACAAATTTAAAGACAAAAAAATCAAAGCTTAGAAGTACAAAAATTACTATGATTATGTTTCTGTAATTTCATTATCATTTTAACACAGATAGTTTAGATTAACCATAGTATTCAACTATATTCAATCAAACAAGAGAAATAATTGGATATACATGGATTAGTTTTGCTCTTTGGAAAGTCTGTCTAGCCATAAAATAAGTTCAACTTACAATTTTTTCCTAAAATATCCTATTTGGAGGTTTGTATGATATAGCCCCGTCCCTTCAAGTGTATGTTGTCGTTTGGTTGTGTAGCAGTTCAGTGTTTTTCTGTGTTTCGGTTTTCATCCGCAAAGTTGAAAGGCATTTATATAAGTTGCAAAACTTGTTACCAAATCCACAATAGGAATAAATATGTTTAAAACTAAAACTAGTCGATGTGTATCCCTGGTTTTGGTTTGTAACTCGGATTTTTTTCACTTTAATCGTTTTTGTGACTATTTATGTCTTTGAATTTCTTGAATAATCATTGTTTCTTCAATGTCCTAATCATACGGATTTTCAATGTCCTCATCATACGAAATACCGTTTATGAACATCTTGCTAACGAGACCTTTTGAATGATTTATCTAACATGTCAGATTCAAACTATACATGTTTGAATATATCAGTTAAACTTTGGTTGCAAGAATATTTTGTGCCTCACACAAAATAGATTTAAAAAGTTATGGGTTTTTTTTAAGCCCATGAACCTTTTTCTATTTAACTTAAATACATAAGGTTCCAGTGTACCTGATGAAGGGGTTCGTAAAAATACTGTATTTATTTATCCACGGATTTGTTAATTGTATATGTATAATAACGTTAATTCTGTTTTCTCAATAAATGTTGACGTTTACACACCAGATGTAAAACTATAACTGTAAACTATACCATTACTTCTTGGATGCGTTCACATAAGCAAAATCACAAAATGTAGAAATTGCTTATAACTGCCTTTTGGTGCAAAGGAGCCCGTTAATAATTTTCAAGACATCGTAATTTAAATTAAACTAAAATTGTCATTTGGAAATATATCTTTAGTGAACGTTTCCATTCCGATAATTTAAAAATACATCATTAATAAACCGTGAGTTAATAATGTAATAATGAAAGACGTTTATTTGGTCATTAATTAGTATAGATGATTCATCATACAAATTATGATGTTTTCTGCAAATCTGTATCTATCAGTCAGTTAAGTTTTGAGATAAGGTATATACCTAATAACGGCAATGATGTTTTCTTGATAAATGTTCACGATCAACAATATGTAAAACTAAGGGGTCAACTCTACCATAACTAAGTACTCAAAAAGATATGTTTATAAACATTACTTTCTCCATATTTGTGAGCGAATTATATCTACTATTTTGATAAAGTCTCATACATTCCAATAAAAATATCAAGTTTTGAAATGATGTTGTACAAGTGTCTTATGTAAAATGTTACTAGCTATGAGATGCTGCTCCTAAAATTTAGAAAAAGTGACCAAAATTATACACTTTTAGCTTTCTGAATTCATCAAATATAATAAGAGACGCTTTACTTGTTATTTTATGTGAAAATCATTTATATCTAACGTCACAGGGAAAAAATGAGGTCGCACGTTTTCTATAAAACATCATTCTTATGTCGTTAATGTAATTGACTATTAACTTACTGAAAATTATTTACAACATTGAGGTTAATTAACTTCAAAGATCATGGATTGTTTTGTATAATGGTATACACTATTAAGATAACTAAATTAATATTATTTTGCTTTTTAGAATAATTAAAAGCATTTAAACGTGATGGATTTAAGCCGCAGAAAATATCACGAAACATTAAAGTGCAATTATATTATATATGTGCAAGGCAACATTCTACATACGAACTAAAATTTTTTTCAATATTGTCGTTTTTTTACATTTTACGCTGTCGTTTAGGATTTGAAAAAAAAGAAATATTTCATTATAATTCAAAGCTTTTTCAAATTTAAATAAAACATCCCTTTTTAGTTCTGTTTTGATTTTTAACCTAATCTGTCAATAAAGTGGATACATCACGTAAATTTGGTAGATTTATTAATATTGATATCAAAGTCAAAATATGAATTGATATGAACATACTATTTAAAAATATGTTTTGACGATGCTTATGACGCTCATTCCAAGCTGTCGTAATTACAAAACAGAGTAAAACGAAACTAGTAACAGACAAATCAAACTTTAGGAAGAATTAAAAGTGAGCGAAACATGTTTATTTAAAATCATGCCACTTCCTACCCACTTTTCTTTAAATACAAACATATATATCCTTGATATAGACATGTATTTGTCTTTGAGTATAATAATTCAAAGGAAAGGCGCAAGTAATTAACACAGAGTTTGGACTAATGGAAAACAGCATTGTACTCTGTTAAACCTTAATACAAAGAAGTTGAGTAACAATGTCTCCCTAAAATATTAGATACTAATGTCCTTAGCCTAAATATCAATTCAAAAAGGGAAATTAGAAAAAGTAAAAAATACCGAACTCCGAGGAAAAGTCAAGACGGAAAGTCATTGTTAAATTGGCGATATCATTTTTTGATATAAAACTTTAAAAAAAAAAAAAAAAAAAAAGATATAATGACAATGCCATGACAAAAATTGAAAAAGACTAATGATGATCAGATGATACATACACCGTAAAGATAATACAGTCAGCCATTTATTCTAACTATAACAGGAGTGTTGGTGTCTTAAACCGAGATACAATCCTTAGGTGGTGTAAACTTCCCACTAACACCATACACCATTACACAATACACCCTGTGCCATTACACCATACACGGTACACCTTTGCACCATACACTTTACACATGATATCTTCACCATTCTTAATAACCTTAATTGCAATTTCATTTTTAAAAAGCGTGCGGCTACAAATTAATTTATTTATTTAAAAAACGATTTTTTTTTCACAATAATATACAAATGCCATTTATGTACAAACATAACAAAAGACATAAATTCTGAAAATGCAAATATCGTTTAGTTTCATAAACTTTTATAATTACATTAAGTTCATTTCTTTGTCTTTATTCTTCCATTGTTTAATACTATGAACTGTAATTATAAAAATAAATTTAAGGAGGTTTTCAGCCACATTATTTTCTTTCTTTCTCTTCATTGTAATTGAGGATTTTTTAAATGTTCATTATAAAATATTTTCCAATTAAAATGCATCAGATAACACAAAGTGCTGTATGAAACAGGTCCAGATATCCGCTTCCGAAAATCGTAAAGCTTTTTACACGTTTGAAATGGTTTACTACAAGGCACCATGAGCGTTAGAAGACATGAAATCAATAAAAAGGAACTGATCAGTTTTAAAACACATTAATTTTGCAAGTTTATAAGTACTGCATTTTAAACCACAAATGCTTAGTTTTAATATTAATTGCAAAATAGTTCTGGTTTTATTGTGAATTAATATGTCAACTTCAGACAGATTAAGTTGTATAAAACAAGCAAATTTTTACTTTTAGTCAGTGATTTAAATTGAATGTACCGCATCATATTCTTATTTAAGTACATTCAATAAACCTTCAAGCATTTGTACTGGCTTTAGTGTCAAATAATGGTTTTGAATCTTCACTATAAAAAGATGCCAAGAAGCACATATCTTTTGATGTTTTATTATCCTTTTAACTTTTATCGACACCGATTAAAGATTTGTGCTGCACTCAAATAAACTACTTTTACACTAATTAAATATATCGTGAGGAGTTGTAATCTTATTTAGTCATAAAGTATATTTTCATTTTTGCAATCAATTATTCCATTTTCAATAACATGTATTATATAATATACAAGATATTTTCCAATTTTACATTCATATTATGTTGAAATAGCAATGTTTTGACATTTCGGTTGCATACCTCCTAGCTATAAAAAAATTATAAAATGGCCTACTGTAGCTTCCTTCTAATTTCAATTTAGTATGTACAAATACAAATTTCGTGAATTCGTGAATTGTTTGCTCGAAACTTGGAAATATTATTTCGTGCATTATTATTTCGTAGCTTTCAAACTGATGAAATTTGTAAAGCGTTGTTTTAATTCGCTGAAATCTTAAAATCTCTTGGAATAATAATAAAAAAGTTATATACGTATATGTTCCCTGTGTTTGTTTTTAGTTATTTTGCTAAGAAGTAGTTCGGAGCCCAAGAGGAACAGTCTTGATAATTTCTGAAAAGTAGGCTGTTAATTTGTATACCTGAATATGTTAATTCATTTGAACCCACTAGCTTAAGCATCTGCTGGACAGCCAAGTTGTACTAGCTTTCCGTACCTGCGAGTTATGTTGCAAGTTAAGGGAGGCTGAGATCTTACGAGTATGTGAGTGCGTATGGTAATGTATTTTTGCCATTTTTCGTTATACCTTATATACCAATCGTTGATAAAACCTATCAAGTTTTCTTTGTGTCAACATTTTAAAAACGTATCAGTTTTAATCATGAAATTATTAATCATTCAGGCTGCTATTAAAAGGGTCAACTAATCTTTCAATTGTTATAAAAGCTGCATGTTTTACTGACTTCCTAACGACAGCCTTAAATGCAAAATTAACAGTTATGTAACCATAAATCGTCCTACAGCATAGTAGATAAATGTACTTTAATGTTGCGTGCTATTTTCTTTGGATTCAATCGTAATGTGAAAATACCATTAATTATTCTAAAAAGATATATATTTTTGCAATTGTTATCTTGTAGTTCAGGTCGTTACACAAACAATACCATGAACTTTGATGTTTATTAAAGAAATGTTGTTTATAACGAACAGCGAGTAAAAACGTTATTATAATTACAAGAATGCAACTCTTATTACTTAAAAACTTTCAATTTCCATGTAACGTAACATATACATGATATTCGTCTACACTTAGAACGTTACTTGTAAACATGTTAAACTTTGATGAATTAACAGCAGAAACTCACTATTAATGAATCCAAATTGATATGGTTGTTAATTTTCTTTTAAATGAATTTTAGACAACACACATTTATAAATTGTATATTTCCGAAGCCATTTTCTGGATTTTCCGTCATCAGGAATGCTCAAAGCGGACAATTGAAAGCTCAAGATATTGTAGATTTGAAGGTATATTGTATGTGGTATTTGTTTAAAAGTATGCACCAAGTTAATAATTCTATGTCATTCTTAATATCCGAAGATGTGCTATCGAATATCAAGAACAAGATAGAGATTAACATATTCTTATTCAGAACAATATGTCATCTATTTTCATATCCTTTCAAACTTAACACATTATAAAAAAAGGTTTTTTTTAATGCTAAGCTACATATTAATGACAGCAAAATATCTTGTATGGCAGTCTTGTCAAACACTGTTTGATAACTTAAACTATATAAAGGTCTTTTAAATATTTTATCCAAACAGTAGATATTATTTCGAATGAATACTGAGGATATGTTTACTAAGATACGATATAATCTGATAGATAATTGCAGACTTACAGACAACATTACATTTCTTCTTATGGAACATCTATTCTAATTAAAAACCCAATTAACTTCTATATTGGTAACATTTCGAGAAATCAAACGGCTAATACTGATTTATTTTCAAATTATCATCTTCAATGAGGACATTTGCTATAGTTATATTTCCAAATGAGAATGTTATGTTTAACAAAGATAATGATCTCTTAAAAATTGTTTATGTACCGTAGGCACTGGAACATGTATGACAAATTAAAAAAAGATTACGGGTTTGGTTTTTGTTTTTGTTTTTTGTTTTTGGTTTATTTAATTTAAATTGACAGTAGACACATACTAATGTTAGAGATCACACTTTTGTTTTACAAATTGGGTTATCATTGACATTTTTAGAAGAAATTTTGTTCCATAATGTCCTGTATAAGAATTTGTGTGATGCCTTGTTTGCATTAACACACTGATGACAGAAAAACATCAGACAATACTATTCCTAATAATTAGGATACACGTTTGATTAATAATTAGACAAATATTCATCAGTGACAAAAGGGCGAAAATATTCACAGATACATATCACAAGATTGCCTTCGACAAGGAAAACAAACACAAAAACACCATCGGCCTGACTTAGTCTAATACCAATAAACAACCAATGGAGCAAAAGTAAGTGTGTATCTCAACATTTCCCCAGTGTTCATATTTTTAAATGTATAAATATGAACCCGTCGTAGTGTTCAAATTCAAATGAAAGAAAGTCATCATCTTTTGAGGTGAAGTGAAAATGTTTTGAATTGAATGCTTTACGTCGTTGAATTTTATTTTTTCCCAAATCGCATATTGACGTTAAACAAATGTAAATGTTCAAACTAAATGAGTTATTTAAAATTGTGGAAGAACGATTTGTGATCAATCTTATTTTATCGTAGTATGTCCCTCAAATTCTAATAATGACAAAAGTAGAACTAATTCATGTTAGCAGAAATTATTTAACAATTTAATGAATTGTACTTTTAAATTTGATTTTGAAGCACTTTATTTATATTTCGAAACAATTTCAACTACCTCTTTTGGAAAAGATGAGTTTTTAATAATACAATAATGTTACAAAAGAAATGCAAAATTCACAAAAATGAACATTAAAAATTGAAATTTGGACATCTCGTTATAAAATTACCGCAATTCACATTTCAATTTCTTTCAAGCAATGAGTTTGAAGAAATGTTTGGTTTTACTTAACTATGATGGAACACAATATACCAAATTACGAAATATTGCATCATTTCTCGTTAAATTAATTCTACATAATCCTATAATTGCCTCCATTTTAACCCAATAACAGGTTCCAAATTGATATGCTTATTTAATTATCATGGTAGTTGTCAGCTGAAAATAAATTGAAAAAAAATCATATTGGTCTGATTTTTTATCTGTTATAAAATCTTTGATATTTGCCAGGAATTCATTTGCTTTCATAACCAGCATCAGCATCTAAAGAATAATAAACTTATTTAAAATTTGTAATTGTAGAATATAACTTACTATAGGTGTACTAATATTAAACGGGGTATAACACCGAATTAAGTAAACAGCGGTTTTCCAATGTTAACATGGAATGAATTGTCATGATTCAGTAACAGGTGTTTAACATTAGTTTTACAGATACCACTACGATATTATTTAAACGGTAACAGGAATCTTTGTATAGGTGTTACTCCAGCGAACTCGCTTCTTATAAGTTGTTTTTTCTTGCCAATATTACTACGACCGGTGCAATATGTGTATAGGCAAATGTATACATATCTACAACAACTTGTTGTATTAAAACTACAAGTATTTTGTAGAGATAGTGTTTCTACATAGAAAAAAGTAAAATCACAAAAATACTGAACTCTTAGGAAAATCTAATCGAAAAATCATAATCACATGGCAAAATCAAATGACAATACACATCAAAAACGAATGGACAAGAACTGTCATATTCTTGACTTGGTACAGGCATTTTCAAATGTAAAAAATGGTGGATTAAACCTGGTTTTATAGCGCTAAACCTCTCACTTTGATGACAGTCTCACCAAATTCCGTTATATTTACAATGATGCATGAACAGACATAATAAATAAAATAGTCAAAATATGGGTACAGCTGTCAAATGCCTGTACCAAATCAGAAATATGCGTTTCTTTCTTCTAGTTTTTTTTATGGTTTTTCTTTTGAAAAGGATTGTTCTTTCTTTTCACTTAGCTAATGGCGAAACCACAATAAAGACAAACGTCAAATAAAAACAGATACATCTTTTCAAGAAATATTGCACGGAAATGTTCTGATTAAATAACACATCTAGATAGATCTAAGTGGGCAGAAAATATAGAATACCATTTGAGTACATACGCAGATCCTGTACGTGCCATATTGTATCATAAATAAAAATTCTGTTTTTCAATTATTTCATTGTTTGAAGTCGGATTAATAATTACAAATGCTATTTCAATTGTAAACTTGACAATAAACGTTTGAAATTCGCATATGGTAGTACCATTAATTGGATATTCCTAAAATAAACATTCATTGAAATCGTTTATTCTTCAAAAGGTTCGACGAGAGCAAATGCAATAAGATCAATTGTTTTCTTCAGAAATTGTTATCATCATTTGAACAATTGCGATGCAATGCGTTTCTTTGTGTCGATGCTTTTGAAGACCTAGTTTTCATTTACACAAATACAGGCAACAGAAGTATACCGCTGTTTGAAATTCCTAAATCTATTGAGAAACAAAAATCCGGGTTACAAACTAAAACTGAGGAAACACATCAAATATACGAGCTCTCAAAGTTATCATGGTTGATATTGACATATTTCTGGTTTTAAAGATTACAATCGTCTGATAAAAGTATCGGAATTTGTGTCAAAGCGCTAGAATTTGCTTTCTTTTTCAACAAACCAGTACAAAGAAATATGCTTTTGGTGAAAATGTTTACTGCATGAAAGCCTCATGATCAGGGGAAGCTAACATGTAATACATTAATTTTGAATTTGCTCTCATACAATAAATTGAAAACTAATTAGAAGAGAAGCCGATTTTCTTTTCAATTTCTCTTGCTTTTTTCCATGCAGTACTTTATAGTGTTTAACATTTGATGTTCATGATTATATCAGTCACTTTTCGATTTTTGATTCTTTATTCTATAGTTGTTTACCTCAAACGTTGAATAACTACGAATTAATGTATTGTTTCATACTTGATAAAGTCGCCGTAATGATAGTTATCAAAGGTACCAGGATTATAACGAATCAGATCATATATATGTTTTTTTGTGTATTTGATTTTAAAAAAAATCAGTTAAGATATCAGGTTCATGAATTTGCAATGAATACGTCTAAATGAACACTTTGGTTTTATAGACGTTTTTATTATTGATAACAAAATGATATCACATAGTAGTACACAATGCATACATGTATACGATTTGTCTTGTACATGACGTATAGTTTTAATAATATAATTGGCCTTGTGGGATAGTAAGAGAATATAAGAAATGAAGAATGTGTCCATAGTACACGAATGCTCCATTCGCTCTATCATTTTATATGTTCAGTGGACCGTGAAATTGGGATAAAACCCCGAATTTGTAATTAAAATTAGGAAGATCATATCAAAGGGAACATATGTATAAAGTGTCAAGTTGATTGGACTCCAACTTCATCCAAAAACGACCTTGTCCAATCGCTTTAACCTGAAGCGGAACAGACGGACAAATAAACGGACGCACAGACCAGAAACATAATGCCCCTCTTCTATCGTAAGTGGAGCATAAAATTACAAAAGCAATTTCATGTATATAGATCAATAGTATGTGTGTCAATCGTGTTCCTTAAAAATTATAAAAAGGTTCATACTCTGACTTGATAGTTGAGGACACACAATATATGTTTACATAAATATGGAAAACAGTTATAGAAAAGTTGTCTCAAAACCATTGCCAAAGATCGGATTTTTTTGTCTATTTTTTTTAAATATAGCATTAAGACAAAATTAAACAATAGTATGATCTTTAAGATGAACGATGTGTTTACATCAACAAATGTATTTCAAAGATATGTAAAACATCAGTGCAATTGAAACACATTTTTGACGTTACCAAAGATCAGAACAGTGAATTTAATTGTCTTTTCACATGTAGCAGATTTAATTTAATATGTTTTACTTCATCCTGAAAAATTCCTGCGAATTATTTTCCATACTGCCGATTAATTATGTTGGTTTTTTTTTACACCAAGCTGTCAATTAAGATTCTTCTTTATATCATGTATATTATAAAGAATTTGCTCTTGTTTTTCAATGAAAGTTAATTAAGAATCGAGAAAAAATTTCAAAACATGTCGATTAAACAATAATATTGTGGTTTAATTTTTAGACTACAGAACAATAAATTGATGTCATATTATCCAAGCAATAACATGTTAATCAGTGTATGGCAAAATTAACTTACAATTCAGGAATACCTGGAAGATATGTTTTTGAACTGACCTACAAACTGAAAAACAACAGCTGTTATACAACCTATTCAAACTTCCAGTTATAAAATCTTTGCTCAATCGTTTAAATACATTCAGCATTACGCACATAATACATTGGATATCCTTTTCGATTTGATTTATTTAATTGATTATCTTTCAGGCAATCAAGTTCTTTAATACCACAATACGGTTTTTTGTCGTGTTTTTTTTTTTTTTTTCTATTCAGCAATTTTATCAATAAATCGCGACAAAAAAAGATGCAAAAATATATACGGTAATCATTGTATGTACTTTTACTGTAACTATTCCAAAATAATGTAGAAATAATGTAAGGAAATTATAAGAGTTGTATAACATATTGGATGTTTCATGCTTCGTCATATAGTATAGTAATATTGTGATAAACAGGTCAGGAATAACCACCAATTGGTGGATTATACCTCAATTGACGTATAATCCACCAATTGACGTATAACGACATAGACCAATTGGTGTATAGTTCTTTGTTTTTCAAATCAAATTATTCCACCAAAATGGAGCATTGTTTTCTTAAAACCATATTATGGTTTGAAAACTTGTCAAACATTCCTAGTTTAGTATAGTCACATAACATATTGCAGTTAATCAATAATTGTATTTGCAGTTTCTTCTATTGTTGTCTTGTCAATTCTTGATTGATAAATTAACCACTAATCACCTGGCAATGGACATCAATACTGTGTGCAGTCATGTGATCATGAGTACAACTCCACAGGTGAATGAAGCTCTTTGTTAATACCCGACTTTCATTATCAAAAGTCAATCATGGTCAATAGTACAAATGTTTCAACAAAAGAATTGTTGTACACATGCATTCTTAAGAGATGCAGCAGGCTTTGACAAAACTGAAACTTTCAGAGGACTCAATAAGGGTCATAAAATAGATTGTAAGTTGCAAAATCATGCTCCTATCTCATACTAGCATTTTATTACAAAAAACCTGCATTATACGTCAATTGGTCTATACCCATATATGTCAATTGGTGGATTATACGTCAATTGAGGTATAATCCACCAATTGGTGGTTATTCCTGACCTGATAAAGAATGAGTTGAAGTCTATTCCTTTAAATGATAACGTCCTACTTTGAAAATAAACAGCAATGTTATCTTCGATATTACAAGAAAAGAAGAAAGTCTTTATATTAAAGAAAATAAGATGAAGACGTGGTAGGATCGCCAACGAGACAATGATTTGACTTTTTTGGCTCTTGGTAATGAGGTTGTAAATTCTATTCTATCATTTTTGATTTTCCAATTTCCCGCATTGTTTTCAATATATTATATCTTAGTTACTACCATTTTTTTCCCCGTTTTTATAGTGAGTGCATAAAGGTCAGACCTATTTTAGATGAGAGATACAGTTTCATGTGGATCACAATTTCCTGTTTACGTCACCCGCCGTCGAATAAATATTGTTTTCCGAAATAAGACAGCTATTTCCTGAGAAAAAAAAAATGTTGTTATTGAAATAACGACTGTATACGTGAACTTCCATAACACTGAACATGTTTTTTTAAACAAAATTAATACCTAGCTATAGAAAAAAAAAAAACATTTTTTTTATCATACAGAATGGAAATATATGCTGTAGCATGATATTTATATTACTCAATCATGTCAATGTCACAGAATTTGTTGGATAATAAAGAAAATAGGTAACTAAATAGGCAAAAGATCTTCCTCAGTTTAAACAATACAATACCATTAAATATTTATATGAAATGTAAACTTCTTCTTTGACTTCAGTAAAAACAAACACAAACACCAATTTCATGCTTTTTCGTTATCAACTCTCACGAGAAACGTTCAAAACCGGATATGAGAAAGCCAATTACTAGAACAGTTAAAGAGCTATGTATCCAAGCAAAAATAACTATTTAGGATTTATTTGGCTAAGCGAATTTAAGCTTCATTTTTTTTTTTTTTGGTTTGTTTATAACAGAGTTTGCTTTAAAAAATTCTGTTATCGGTTACACTGAAAATATAATATAAAAGGGATATACGGTAACGACAGTAACACTGGAAATAACAGATAAAATCATATCGTCATCTCTAGTATTATCAGTGAATGCACAGACACACCGCAGACACGTGACCATAATGCGGAAGTAAACTAACTATTTTGACATTGAATTTATGTATGGTTTTATATAATGGTAGTTGATGATGTATTCTAAGCATTCGTATAAGAACATTACACTTGATTACACATCGGATAAAATATTGTCAGTCTATGTTTCTGATCAGTGATTCTGCTACTCTTGGTAATAGTTGACAGGCATTTTTCGCTTTAACGATCCATACTTCCGTTTTTCATTTTAAATGGATTTATAATGTTCCCTAAGATGAATTTTCAAAATAATTTTTATGACACACTAAACATTTTGTGTTTTTTTTATCAGGTACCATATATATATTAATCTTTTGACATAACTAACATACGTACTTTTACAAATTAAAATTATTAACAAAATATGTAAACAAAGTAAATAATTTATATGATCTATATATACATTACTTTTACGTTTATATGTCAAAATAAAATGCAGTTTGTTTGATAAACTAACTCGTATTAAAATAATCAACATATCATGACACTTTAATAAACATACATAATTTTGCACCTGTCCTAAGTCAGGAATCTGATATTCAGTAGTTGTCGTTTGTTGATGTGGTTCATAAGTGCTTCTCCTTTCTCGTTTTTTTTTATATATAGTTAGATCGTTGTTTTTTTGGTTTGAATAGTTTTGCACTAGTAATGTTTGGAACCCTTTATAGCTTGCTGTGCGGTGTGAGCCACGGCTCTGTATTGAAGACCGTATCCTGACCTATAATGGTTTACTATTAAAAATTGTTACTTCGGTTGTGACCTGGCATAGGCGGATCCAGGGAAAAAAGGGGGGTTTAAACATGAATCATCTCGCAAATTTAACAATAATGCCGGTGATAAACATATGTACAGTTTTATGTATGTGTTGTATAAATAACCCTGGCCCCCAAATCACCCATGCATTAACGTATTTACATGTTGTTCGGGATCTTTTGAATAAAATTAAATATTATATATGTATTATAAAACAATTAGTTCAAACTTCAGTGCACCAGATTGGTTTTTCGCCATTTTTCGCCAATTTTTAAAAGTTCCCTGTCAGTGATGCTCGAGGCCTCAATATTTGAAATTCAAACCTTATCTAAAATTTGATCAGACGATAAAACCGAAATGGTTAAAAGGCATCATTGAATTGTCAAAGCCGTTTATAGTTAATGTATTCCGTATGTCAGGAACAGTCTATAACATGTATAATATACTATAAATAATAGACTGTCCCTGTATACTCTTTTTATATACTAGTACACTGCATATATACAAATAATCATAATAATGTAGGCGACAAGTACTCGAGGTAAATAGTGGCGGATCCAAAACTTTTCATAAGGGGACATCCTTTTCAGAACTCTCAGCCCCTACCCTGTATCCGCCTATGGCAAATAATAATAATAATACAAAAATCGTTTACACATAATTGCTTTCAAGGTAGGGAACAACAAGCGTGACATGATTTATTCTGGCAGTGCTGTCGAAAGATCTTATAACATAAGCTGGAATATGCTACGAAACTTTAAGATCACGGATTTCATAGGGATATGACCGGCAGAAGGATTTTTTTCTGTCGAGGACAGAATATACATTCTGATCTTTTTCTGATGAAAGGCTCGTTTATTGCCTTCTTTGGACACAACAATTATCTGAAATGGACGCATTCTGTCTTGTCATAGGCAAGATTAACCAGCTTGAACCAGGCTATTTTTTTAATGTTAAACAGCATCAACATTAGTCCAAATAATTAAAGTGTCTGGCAAGGCTATTTATTGTTCTGGGACGCCTCCCTGCGACGTCGTAGGAAGGCGTCCCAAAACATAATAAAATAGCCTTGCCAGACGTCACATCATGATTATTTGGACTACATCAACTTTGGCTCGATCTTTTATATTGTATTTAAAGTAAGATGTTTTCAAATATTTTTATATTTTTACATGCTTAAAAATGGAATTAAAAAATAATGTGTAACTAAAATCGTTTATTTCAATGTTTCAATCTTATTAAAAATATAAAAATGATATACATCATCAAATTAAATGTTGATAGCAATTCAATGTGTCCTGCATCTGTAGCAATAGCGCGGATACGATCAAATGCTAATCCCTTTAATTTCGGTCCCCACTTACAAACATGCAAACATAAGTACTGAGTTGTATAATTATGTCATGTCCTCTGGTTTCTAATACGACTTTAAGGTCCATGATTGATGAATACAAGTTAGAAGTATGTATTTGTGTACTCTGAACCTAAGTGGATCAATTTCCCCATTGTCAACATACGACTACCAAAAAATAAGATACATGTATAGAACACAAAAACTAAATAAAAAGAAATTGAAAACAAAATTTAGAAATCGATTTTGGGACTTGATTGGGCAGGTCGAGTTTTAATTTCTCAATAATAAACTTTATCTAACTTGAATTATATAGCATGATTTGATTAGTAGCAAGGATATTCCGTTAGCTGTACTGAGTGATATATTTAGGGCATATCATTGTTCTCGGCTTAAACACTCACGTTTGTTGAAATATTTATGTTGTACAAATGGTTAGACGAGCAGTTTAATATGACCTTTGTAAGCAGTAGTGGATCAGATGTTATCTGTTGATGTAGTTCTAGTAATATTTCCTGCATAACGTTGTTATATATACTCCAAGTTGCATCCTACATTGTTCAGATACTTTTGTCATAGCATAGGAATTGGAACCATGACTGCTCGAACCAGATCAGATTTGTTTTGTCAATTGAAATACGGTCAATGTCTATGTATTTTAATGATGTCTTGGTTTTTGCTTCCACCTTCAGTTTTTGTTCCTAATAGCTGTACACGGTACTTTTATCAAGGTTTTTCCAAGTAGATTTTCCCGGTTGATTTCGTATGTATGGGAAGTTTGATTTAATTGCAAGTTGGCGGTATGCAAGCTGATGTTCAATAGAGTCGTTGTTTCTGACAACATTACTAAATGTGGTGAATATCCTCTTATGTATTTCTGTCTTGATAGGTGGTAAGCCGAGTAGCAGGTAGCTGACAGTCAGTTCCTTTGTCTTGTAGACGATGTACAAATGTAGTTGTTTTAGCAGCAGCTTGATGAGTTAGATCTTAAGCTGTCAATATTATGTATTCAAGCCCATATGTTAGACGAGGAACAATGTATATACGTATCAGGTGAAGTGAGACACACGGGATAAGGACATAATAAGCACGGTGTATTCATTTTCCCATTATATCATAGGTTCCTACAAACAATGTTTTTGTATAAGAATATAGAAATATCTTGTCTCTTATATTTCGTTTATTCCTTGCTGTGCTTGCATTCATATTCAACCTTTCTCAAAGGGCATATATACACCAATTCTCAACAGAGATTTAGTTTTAAGCTCACTTTTTTAAGGTTGATATGCATACCTCTATCTGGTTTTTCTATGACGAAGTCTAAAAATATAAATCCTGTAACAAACAGATATCACACTTATACCTCGGGTTCTTTGTAACGATGATATAGGATTTGTGTCGTCAACGCATTTTCCAAGACATTTTTTCAAGTAAATTTAAATATGTTGTAGGATACCAGCATAACTTTACATAGTTTGTTTGAATTTGCTATCTGATCACATGTGGCCTAGATGTGGACTTACCATTACAAACTGGTTTCGACTAATAATTTGATGTTGTCGATATAATATATATATAGATTATTACATGGCATTTCGGACCTCTTATCAGCCCGAAACCCGACAGGTTCGAGGGATGATTTTAACCATTGGCTGATAATGGGTCTGATATGAAAAATGACATGTTATGTTCTTTTTATCATATACTTCGACAGAAGACATAAAGACAAAACCTATTTTTTTAAATAGCAAAAAATGCTTTTGTTGTAATATTTGTTTTGCTTTTTTTAATAATATATTTTCCAGTTTGTTTATATTTTTTTATCCAACTTTGTTATGTTTTACACACAAAAAAACTACTATTAAGGTACTGTATATTTTCGGTAATTTGCCGTCGAAATGTCATGCGATAACGGTACATAACGCATGCGATAATAACCAGAAGCAGTTGATATAAAACGAAAGCAGTTGATAACAAAAGTCATATCACACGGCTTAGACAATTCTTGAAATTTAATGAATAAATGAATGCATAAATAAGTTTTATCATGGGTACAATTATACTATTTTTTTCTATGAGTATATGATCAATGATATTATCATAGTTGCTACACATTTCTTGGTGAGTCTGCATGTTGTTGTATGGTGACTGTTGTGTTCAGCTTCAGGTGATAAGGGTTGGAGTATTCCCTGAAGCAGGTTTTCGTCACCCCTAATGTTGGGAGTTGCTCACTTTGAGTACTATTAGGCTTCCCTGTTTCAGATATTTTAGAGTTGTGTGTTTTCTGCTTTTGTGTTGTAGGCTTGTTTGTTGTCTGCTTACTCCTTCTGAAGCAGCCCAAATTTTGATGTGGTTCGTTTTGCTTAGTCGTTAGTTTTCTATGTTGTGTCTTGTGTACTATTATTTGTCTGTTTGTCTAATTCTTTTTAAGAAATGGTGTTTATTTTCGATGTATGAGTTTGACTGTTCCTTTAGTATCTTTCACACCTCTTTTTTAGTACAGTGTTACAATTTGTTGATTATAATCTCTGGTGTGCAGATTGTACAGATTCATTAGTCTTGTTGGAGCTTGCACTACTATTCTTGGAGGAAACCTAATAATAACCGGCAGTATTTGTTTGTTTCTGTATGACCAGTGCTTTACAACCTTTGGGCCGATGCCACTGCTGGTTGAGATTTATTTCCCCGAGGGTATCACCAGCCCAGTAGTCCGCACTTCTGTGTTGACTTCAGTTATCATTGATATGTTCATAATTATAAATTAACAGTTAACAAAATTTTGAATTTTTTGAAATACTAAGGCTTTTCTACCTCAGGAATAGATTACCTTAGATGTATTTGGAAACACTTGTATGAATTTTTGGTCCTCAATGCTTTTCAACTTCGTACTTTATTTGGCCTGTTCAACAATTTTTGATTCGACCATTCGATTGAGTCTTTTGGAGATGAAACGCGCGTCTAGCGTAAATATGAAATTTCAATCCTGGTATCTATGATTAGCTTATTTTTCAGTTGTGGTAACTGGACACGGATAATTGACAACAACAGGGACCTCATGATTCCACGATTGAAATGCTTGAATAGATATATTGTTTAGCCCTATTTGACTTGTTGTAGTACTAGAAGCATTTATCTAACTAACGTTTAGCTGGGATGTCAAATTTTCTTTTTATTTAAGTTTTTGTATACTGTCCATTCTGCAGGCATAACGGATATTTTCAAGTTCTTACTGGCGAATACGCTGCTTTGAAATCTGCAATTAAGTTGTTAGTATTTGAGTTACAGGTACATATATGTTGTACACATTGGTGTCTTTTTAGCATGTTACCATCACAGTTGTCATTTATACCCTAGAGTAGTTGGATTTCAGCTTTTGAAAACGATTTGACTCTTTCATTTTTCTTCTTTTGTTTTCTAATTTTGCAATTAATGCCTTTGCAGTAGCAAGTTGTTTCTCGGCTGGGTTGTGGTCCAGCTCAGCTTTATCCATTCTAAAAGAGGGACGAAAGATACCAAAGGGACAGTCAAACTCATAAATCTAAAACAAACTGACAACGCCATGGCTAAAAATGAAAAAGACAAACAGAAAAACAATAGTACACATGACACAACATAGAAAACTAAAGAATAAACAACACGAACCCCACCAAAAACTAGGGGTGATCTCAGGTGCTCCGGAAGGGTAAGCAGATCCTGCTCCACATGCGGCACCCGTCGTGTTGCTTATGCTGCGTTTCCATGTTCTGTAGTTCGGATCTTTGAGCAAACTCTGTATTTAATTGAGTCGTAGTGTTTTTGGAACCAATCCATTTCTACAAAGCGAGTTTGATTTTGTTGTATGGGTTGACTGCTTTTAAAAAAAAAATCTGCATTACTATGCTAGGTTTTTGTTGGTCTAACACTTTGAAGGATGGCCGAGATTTGCATAACATCTTCCGAATTAGATGTGATTTTATCAGAAGTTTTTATCGGAGTGTTATGGTCTTTATGTGGAGATGAAATATCAATGAATGATATATTGACAGCCGCAGATTGACGGCACTGGTTTATTGATTTATTGACTCTTTAACAACAGTATTGCTATTCTTTTTAATGTGATCCTTTTTCACGTATTTAACAGGTGTTTAAATACCATTATAACAAATCTCATCTTGAACTTTATCCTATTTTTGGGGAAATCTTTAGAAATTTACCTGTGGTGTCACTTTTGTGCGTCGATCTAGTCAGGCGACATACAATGCGTGGTTTGACTGTTCTGTTTTCATGTGCTGACCAATGTTGTTTTATATGTTCGTTTTTATTCTGTGGTTCTTAACAACTTCAGTGTTGATATGTACATGTATATCAATTATTTTGTCATTTTTATAAATTTACTGCAAAAGTATGAATTATTACAAATACTAAGGATTTTCCTATCCCAGGCAGATAAGCTTATCCGTATTTGGCACAACTTTTTGATATTTTGGATCATCAATGCTCTTTGTCTTTGTTTTGCTTTCTTTACTGTTTTCCTCTGGACATCGTTGATGAGTCTTATGTAGATGAAACGCGCGTCCGGCATATTATGTGATAAGTCTGGTATCTTTACTAACTATTAGCATGTCTTAATGTTCTATTTGTATTGTCAATTTGTGTATTTCCCTGTCCTGAATGTTCTTCCATTTGTTGTTGTAGTCATATCATATACTGTTGTCATTTTAGTGTTATATTTAACATTGCCTTACAAGCGGGAGGTTTGTCTAGCTACAAAAGTTCAACCCACCATTTTTTCAAATGTCCTGTACTAAGTCAGGGATATTGTTATTATTATCTTATAGTTCGTTTCTTTGTGTGTTACATTGTCGTTTTAATTTTTGATTTTGTTGCACTTTAGTGATTCTGTTGTTTCGTTGTTTTCCTCATATATTTGATGTGTTCCTTGGTTTAAGTTTGTACCCGAATTTTTTTTCTCTCAATCGATTTATGACTTTCAAACAGCGATATACTAGTGTTGCCGTTATTTGTGGATGTACCATTTTCTGATTTTGAGTGTTGCAACAATTTTATCACACGTTTATCTTATTGATAAGTTCAAATATATAAAACTTTTTTTTTTAAAGTATGTTAACAACCTCAGGTAAGATATAGACCATAAATATATCCAGAGAATTACCGTTTACGAGTACTCTTCTGCTAGTATTGCAGCAGTTTATTCTATACTGCTGTTTTTCGTTGATAATTGTTCCTTAACTACCAGGCCTTTTCGATCTGTGTTGTCAAAAGTGATATGGTATGAGACTAAGCATTCTTTAACTAATGATTTGAATTCTTCGTAGCAAGCAGTTGTGAGCTCAAATAACAAATTGTCATGTTTTAATTCAACTTCCATTTGATGTCCTCAACTTGCTGCCTCTATTTTGCCTGGCATGGCTTTATTGAGTTTGAGTTCATATGGGACAGACACATCGTTTATGATACTGTTATTTATTGTATCATTATTAATAGTGTCCATGCTAGATTGACTCTGTTCTTGAGATTAACGCCTTGTATTTGAGTTGGCAATTTCTACTGCTTTGATGTCTTCGTAGCAAGCAGCTGTGAGCTGCTCAAGATTGTCCAATTGTCATGTTGTAATTCAACTTGATTTTTTTCCATTTAGTTTGTCATGTTTTTATTTTTAGGTTGAGTGCATATGGGACAGACTTATCATTATACATACTGTTTGTTATTGTATCATAACGAATTGTGTCCATGTAAGATGACTCTGTTGGCAATTTCTACTGCTTTTATGTCTTTGTAGAAAGCAGCTGTCAGCTCAAGTATTGTCAAATTGTCATGTTGGAATTCAACTTCGATTTGATTTTCTGAACTTGCTGCCTCCATTTTACCTGACATGGTTTTTTAAGGGTGACTGCATATGGGACTAATACATAATTTATCATACCATTCACTTTTGTATCATTATGCATAGTGTCTATGTTAGATTGACTCTGACTGTTCTTGAGATCTACGCCTCGTATTTGAGTTGGCAATTTCATTCTCTAGCCTTTTTTGGATATAAGCTATTTGAGTATTTCTTGTAAAATAACTACGTCTAGTATTCCCTGGTTTTGTAGGGGTATAAGCTATTGGAGTGTTTCTTGTTCTATAACTACGTCTAGTATTCCCTGGTCTTTTAGGGGTATA
Organism: Mytilus edulis; assembly: GCA_019925275.1. Classification (NCBI taxonomy): domain Eukaryota; kingdom Metazoa; phylum Mollusca; class Bivalvia; order Mytilida; family Mytilidae; genus Mytilus; species Mytilus edulis. The sequence continues at coordinate 61,076,216 of CM034354.1, read as the reverse complement.
AGCTATTGGAGTGTTTCTTGTTTTATAACTACGTTTAGTATTCCCTGGTCTTGTAGGAGTATTAGATATTGAAGTGTTTCTTGTTCTAAACTACGTTTAGTATTCACTGGTCTTGTAGGGGTATACTCTATTTGAGTGTCTCTTGTTCTATAACGACGTGTAGTATTCCATGGTTTTGTAGGGATATAAGCTATTGGAGTGATTCGTGTTCTATAACTACGTCCAGTAGGGGAATAAACTATTGGGGCATGTTCTATAATTGCGTCTAGTATTCCCTGGTCTTGTAGGGGTAATGAGAGACGAAAGATAAAAGAGGGGAAGTCAAACTCATAGATTAAAAAAAAACTGACAACTCTATGGCTAAAAATAAAAAGACAAACAGTCAAATTATAGTAAAGAAGACAAAACATAGAAAACTAAAGACTAGGCAACATGAACTCCACCAAAAACTGGGGATGATCTCAGGTGTTCCGGAAGGGTAAGCAGATCCTGCTCCAATATAATCGTAATATATAACTACGTCTAGTAGGTGTATCAACTATTGGAGCATGTTCTATAACTACGTCTAGTAGGAGTATAAACTATTGATGCATGTTTTATAACTACGTCTAGTAAGTGTATTAACTATTGTAGCATGTTGTATAACTACGTCTAGTAGGTGTATTAACTATAGGAGCATGTTGTATAACTCTGTCTAATAGGGTATAAGCTATTTGAGCATGTTGTATAACTATGTCTAGTAGGGGTATAAACTATTTGAGCATGTTGTATAACTATGTCTAGTAGGGATATAAGCTATTTGAGCATGTTGTATAACTATGTCTAGTAGGGGTATAAACTATTGAAGCATGTTGTATAACTATGTCTAGTAGAGGTATAAGCTATTTGAGCATGTTGCATAACTATGTCTAGTAGGGGTATAAACTATTGAAGCATGTTGTATAACTACGTCTAGTAGGCGTATATGCTTTTTGAGCATGTTGTATAACTACGTCTGGTAGGGGTATATGCTATTTGAGCATGTTCTATAGCTACGTCTAGTATGTGACATGGTGATTATTGCGTGAATTGAAACCAAGCAGAGACAAAACTGCTCTGTTTAGCATTTTCAAAATATTTATGAATAGATTAAATCTGCTATCAATATAATGGCTTATGAACGACTGCCATTCAAGTGTGAGGTTAAGCTAGCTATTAAACTAGGTTTTATCCACCATTGTATACACAAGGAAACGCCTGTAATTAGTCAGGAATATGGAAGTTGTTTTTCGTTTAATGTGAGTTGGCTTTTAATTATGCCATTTGATAAGAGACTTTCCGTTTGGAATTTTTCTTGGATTTCGATATTTTTGCAATTTCACTCTTTGGATAAACTAAAAGTTGTCTTCCTATAAGTCAATTGTTATTATTCATATATTGCATGTATAAAAATATATCACAAAACGATCGAAATGTTGTATGTATAAAAATATATCACAAAAATACCGAAAAGTTGAATGTCCTTATATTTCCAGTTTTACCCAACATTCCACTTTATACATCTTATTTCGATTTATGTCTTTGGAATACCTGACACAACTGCTATCTGCTGAGGTCGTGTATGTGATGGAGCTAGCGGTGGTGAGTTCTGTACTTTTGATGTTTGCTGTGTTACTTTGTGTGCTATAGGAGTAACATGATGGACATTGGAAGTTGGCAAGGCTGGTATACCAGTTGTTTGCATTTCACGTGTCACCTCTTTACTACTTTTCGATCCTTCCAGCTTTTTCAACTCAGTTTCACTCATATAAGACATGTCTGCTCTCCTTAGTTCAGAGTTACTGACATATGCAAGCTCTACATTTTTAGGATCTGTATCACTTTTGTTAGATTGTTCGTCTTTAGGCATGAGATAGGAATCTCTTGTTATACTACTCGGACTTAGATAGGACTCGGTATTTCGTGGTGGAGGACCCCTAGTATCAGGTGTGGTGTCCTCTACAGAATATATCCCGTTACTACGACCTACATGATTATGATTGGTCACATTGGCCACGTGTCTATAGTTCGGATCATCAATTACATTGAGGTAATTATAGTCTTCTTTTACCGTTTCGCCTAAAATAAAATGGGAATAAGTAAGGTAAAAAATAAATTAAATATAAAATCAGTTACTTTCTAAAAGCAACAATAAAACCATATACTGAATAAAAATCAAAAAAAATCAACACCTAATAAAAACGACAAAAATAACCCCAAACATAGCTACACCTCTGCACACAAACAAACGAAAAACATTTTAAGTTGCTACATGAAGTAAGTTTACCTTACTAAATAAGCATCAAATTTATGGGTTATATTAATTTATTTTCAAAATAAATAAACATGGCAAATAAATCTTAGAGCTAAATTTAATTGAAAACAAACTAAAAAAATCGCAAACACTTTTTATACAGTGGCTTAGATTACATTACCTTTCATTTTACGATAACACAGTAACAGGGCAACCATGGCAACAACTAGAATCAACACTAAGATTCCAACAACAACTCCTAATGCTATAACAGTACCGTCATCTTCATCACTGTAAAACATAGAGTCAAAATAATTAAATATGCTGTAACAGTACCGCCATCTTCATCACTGTAAAACATGGAGTAAAAATAATTAAATATGCTAAAACAGTACCGCCATCTTCGTCACTGTAAAACATGGAGTAAAAATAATTAGATATGCTATAACAGTACCACCATCTTCATCACTGTAAAACATGGAGTAAAAATAATTAAATATGCTATAACAGTACCGCCATCTTCATCATGGTAAAACCTGGAGTAAAAATAATTAAATATGCTGTAACAGTACCGCCATCCTATCACTGTAATACATGGAGTAAAAATAATTAAATATACTATAACAGTACCGCCATTTTCATCATGGTAAAACATTGAGTAAAAATAATTAAATATGGTATAACAGTACCGCCATCTTCATCACTGTCAAACCTGGAGTCAAAATAATAAAATATGCTAAAACAGTACCGCCATCCTATCACTGTAAAACATGGAGTAAAAATAATTAAATATACCATAACAGTACCGCCATCGTCATTACTGTAAAACATGGAGTAAAATAATTAAATATACAATAACAGTACCGCCGTCTTCATCATGGTAAAACATTGAGTAAAAATAATTAAATATGCTATAACAGTACCGCCATCTTCATTACTGTCAAACATGGAATAAAAATAATTAAATATGCTTTTACAGTACCGCCATCGTCATCACTGTAAAACATGGAGTAAAAATAATTAAATATGCTTTTACAGTACCGCCATCGTCATCACTGTAAAACATGGAGTAAAAATAATTAAATATGCTTTTATAGTACCGCCATCGTCATCACTGTAAAACATGGAGTAAAAATAATTAAATATGCTTTTACAGTACCGCCATCTTCATCACTGTCAAACCTGGAGTCAAAATAATAAAATATGCTAAAGCAGTACCGTCATCTCCATCACCGTAAAACATGGAATAAAAATAATTAAATATGCTTTTACAGTACCGCCATCGTCATCACTGTAAAACATGGAGTAAAAATAATTAAATATGCTTTTACAGTACCGCCATCGTCATCACTGTAAAACATGGAGTAAAAATAATTAAATTTGCTTTTATAGTACCGCCATCGTCATCACTGTAAAACATGGAGTAAAAATAATTAAATATGCTTTTACAGTACCGCCATCTTCATCACTGTCAAACCTGGAGTCAAAATAATAAAATATGCTATAACAGTACCGCCACCTTCATCACTGTAAAACATGGAGTAAAAATAATTAAATATGCTTTAACAGTACCGCAATCGTCATCACTGTCAATTATGTAGTAAAAATAATTAAATATGCTTTTACAGTACTGCCATCGTCATCACTGTAAAACATGGATTAAAAATAATTAAATATACCATAACAGTACCGCCATCTTCATCACCGTAAAACATGGAGTAAAAATGATTAAATATGCTTTTACAGTACCGCCATCGTCATCACTGTAAAGTATGTAGCAAACATATTAAATATAGATATAAGAAGATGGGGTAGGATTGCCAATCAGACAACTCTCAATCTAAGTCACAATATGTAAAAATAAACCATTATAGGTCAAAGTACGGTCATCAACACAGAGCCATTGCTCACACAGAACAGCAAGCTATAAAGAGCCCCAAAATGACTAGTGCAAAACCATTCCAACAGGATAACCAACAGTCTAATATATATAAAAAACGAGAAAAGAGAAACACTTATGAACCACATCAACAAACGACAACTACTGAACACACTGAACTGATTTAAGGATGTTCGCTACTTTGTTTAAAAATAACAAGCTTTTTAAATGGCTGTATATAAATAAAAGAAACTGCAAAAGTAGAAAAAAATGGAAGGTCCGTGTGCTTGTTTTCGAGATATAAGCCATTGAAAATTTGGCAGGAAATAATTCTCTCTAGATTTTTCATATATTTAACATTGGCACCGTTTTTGTCTCAAAAATCTATGAAAAAATAACAAGGATTTTATAATACTTTGAAATAAGTCTGTTTACACTTTATGTAATAAAATTATAAAAAGAAAAGTAGGGGTTAGTGGGTATATTTGTTTATGTCAATACATGGATAAAACCAGAGGATTCCATAAATCTGGCAATAATTTAAAAAATAGAGGAGCAAACATCCTTAAATATGTCTGTTTATGACTATCTATCTCTAGATATATCAAACAAATCGGTGGCGCTTGTCAAAATTATCTTAATTATAGTACACTTTAAGTAGTTATGTTAAATTGTTATCAAATTTAAATTTTTTTCAAAGCAAATTGTTGATCGCGATATTGGTACGAACAACACTGCTATCCGGAATAACCATGTGACTATAAACTAAAAATCATATTCAGAGCATAAATATAGCGTATATATATAGATGTATCCTAAAATATCAATTGGATGACATCAAAACAAAAACAAGTAAACATACACTGAACGAGTAAGTTTGATCTGTGACATAATTTACATAAAACATGAATACAGAAAATGTCAAAACGAAACTCTAACCTGAGACAGAATGGTGTTAGATACTCAAACTTAAACATAATAATATTGTTGTTATAAGTAAGAAGGTTTCATGTTTGATACTAGAAGGCGATAGTACATTATCATATGACTTATAGTATGACGATATGAATTGGTTTGTATGGTATTATAATGAATTTAAAAAAGGATAATGGACAAAAAATAAAGAAAAGAAAAATGCCGTAGTGACATTCAAACTAACAAGTTGCAAATAAACTGACAAAGCCATGGCTAAAAAGAAAAAGACCACCAGATAAACAACAGTAAAAACAAGAATGTGTCCACAGTAAACGGATGTCCCATCCGCACTATCATTTTCTATGTTCAGTGGACCGTGGAAATTGGATAAAATCTCTAATTTGGCATTAAAATTAAAAAGATCAAATCATAGGGAACACGTTTACTAAGTTTCAAGTTGATTAGATTTCAACTTCATCAAAAACTACCTACCTTAACCTGAACTTTGCATTATCAGTTTCTATGTTCAGTGGACCGTGAAATTGGGATCAAAATTTAATTTGGCATTTAAATTCTAAAGATCATATCATAGGGAACATGTTTACTAAGTTTCAAGTTGATTGGACTTAAACTTCATTAAAAACTTTCTCGACCAAAAACTTAAACCTGAAACGGGACAGACGAACGGACGGACGAACGAACGAACGGACGCACAAACCAGAAAACATAATGCCCATAAATGGGGCATAAAAACAAACAACAACATAGCAAACTAAAAACTTTGCAACACGAACCTCACCAAAACCTGCGGTAAGAAACGTGCTGATCGTACTTACCTGGTAAGAGCAGGGGATGACGTCGAAAAAAATTCAGATGTTAAACATATACTACACGCTTTGTCGTTTAGACAGACAGACTGCATATCTGTTAAATATTTACGTGGAAAGAGCAGGGATGGCGTCGAATCAATTCCAGTTGCTTTACACATAATACACGCCTTGTCGTTTGGACAGACAGACGGCAGATTTATTCCATCTGGTTCTACTATTCTGTTCACATCCAGGTGAAAAGTTGAACCATCTAAAGGATAAATCCCTACCTGTAAAAGATTTTATATATGTATACATGGTAAAACCTATCACAGTGAGAAGTACATTTACCACACTTTGTAAGAATCATGCAATTTGGAGTTCACCAAAACATGGCCGAAAAACCATCAGACCTAAACATTTCAAAGTTACACTCAAGTTAGAAATGGTAGTCTGTTCAATCTGCGTGACTGGTTATTCGGGAAATCTTTAAATAACTTTTGGTTTATCATCAAATTACCAAATTACGGTGTAAGCTCCCATTCATTTCTACAATATTAGATCTTGAAATAACAGAACAAAAGAGGAAATTCTGATCTATCTATCATACAAAAGTTTGTAAGATTTAAAAAAATCACTTTTCAAACTATATGTTATCAACCGATAAAATGAAAAGTAAGGGTTAGGGTTCAAAATTTAAATGGCACCAAATGGATAAAACCAGAGGAGCCGGACAATCTTATAATCAGTAAAGAAAACAAGAAAACCGAACATCCTTTAACTGCGCTGTTAATACTCCGCAGTCAAGACTATGCAGCATACACTACCGCTTTTAACATGATAAACTCATCTTTCGATACTCTACTTTATTTGCGCCATAGACATGATTTATAACTAACCTTTGATAAACTACTTTGTGTGCTTCAGTTATCATAATTAACTTACTTTTTGGTATTCTATTTTATTTACGTCATTCTTATTGCGTTGTAAGTTGTAGATTGTGTAACCTACGTTACCATCACCGTTTTCGTCAAACAAACTGACAAGATTTCCACTTCCGTCGACATCAAGCTTCTGTTTGCTAACTTTGTTCCTAACAGTATTTGGGTTAAGTAAGTATTGGTCACACAAGGTTGCAGAAGCGGATCCGCATAACTCTTGAAACGCTTCGCTAGTTCCGGAAAGTAGTGCCAACATTGCGCTAAGCACAAAAGGTGTCCATATCTCCTGTTCGTACGTTGAAGAACTTGCTAATTTTAAATTTGACCCGTAAGATGAAGTAAATGTTTTGTCGAAACTAGTATCTACATGACAGTTGTATTTAGCAGCGATATATTCTAGTAACCAGGGATGACTTTTGTCAGTTAAAACGTCTTTATTTCTTAAATAGTTGGTAAAGTTGTTATTTGTAGATAATTGCAATGCCAAAATGATGCTACCTACCAGTTTTGGTTTATTTGAGAACTCATTCGGCCTAAACCCCCATGCTTCGGATCCTATAAAACAAGAATTCGCCATATTCAATATTGTCGTTAAGTGCTGATGTTATTGGTTCTACTTGATGGGAACGAAGAAACAAAATGACAATTTTTGCAAATGGATATTTCCGCAGTTTCTCTTTAATAAGATTGAAATTTTCTCCGTCATCAACTTCTATTTCCTGTGCAATACATACTTCCGCTTTTACTGCTTCCTGTCTGAGTGCGTCACGACCGGCTTCACCATATGTGCCTTTACTGTAGACGAATTGAATATATTCGGAGTTGTATTTTGAATGTTTGATGATACGCATCATACATAGCCTGAGTTTGTCTATTATCTGGTGTGGAGACTCGGGTGAAGTAAGGGTATTTATTTCGGTCACTTAAATCGACAGCAGTCGACGCATACGCTACTTGTACGTACCCAAACTTTGATAACACATCTGAAACCGCGACACTTATACTGCTAGAATAAGGACCAGCTATTCCAATCAGTTTGCCTTTTACATTGACACTTGTATTATTATCCAATAAAAGTCCGTTGTTCAAAATTGACAGCAATTTATGTTGAGCGAGTAAAGGCTGATCACAACTATTTAGAATTAAAAGTCCAATAGATTTACCCGGAAACAGTTGTCCGTACGGTGTTGTTCTATTGTTTATCAGGGTAACAGCGTATTCCATGGCCTCAACTAATTCATTCCCTAACGACGTCCTTATCAACCCACATGCTAATGGGTCGTCAGTGCCACCATCATAAACTGGAACTATACCGGCAACAATAAGATCGCCATTCCGGAAGTAGACTTTATCATAAACTTCCTGTAAGATGCACGAGCTACAACGTCTGGACTTTTTACACTGCGCTTAGTTAATATTTGGCCATAGCAGTTCATTTCCGGTGTTATCATACTCTCTAATCTTTGATTTATCCATCATAAGTTCAGTGTTGTTAAAAGTCCCGATCTATAGAGAGTTAAAACATACCATTGAATATACACGATAAAATATACTCCAGAAGGAAAGCTATCCGGATATTAATAAAGTTGTAGTAAATACGTGTGGTAACACATTGATTTGTAATCTATTTTTCCAATACCTTTTTTATTTCAAAAGAGTGAAATAGACCAGTTAAATGTTTTGTTGAACCCTATAATTGATGGTCTGTATTTGGTGGGTTCATTATTGTATTCTATCATATATTTTGTTTGCCAAGTATAGTCTATATATCATGCCAATTATTGTATTTTATCTATATTTAAGCGCTCTAATTTTTTTTTCGACAACATTTTGTGTATTTTTTTGTCTTTCATTCATGATATACGTGTTTACCCAAATCCAGATTATAGAACGTGTTATTCCCATCTCGACCCAAGAGTTTTTTTGCATTGATATGCAGTACAATTAGACGCGCTTTGATTTTAAAAAGAGTCTCCATTCATATTGATTCGTCATCTGGTAACCTATCTGCCCAGAAACATGGGTACATCTTTATTGAGCGTAATTACATTACTAATTTGTAAGAATGAGAAATAAAATACAAATTGTTTTAAATTTAACATATCCATTTTCATATTTTCCATAGAGCTTAAAACTGAAAACGAATATCAACAAAACATAACTGATATCGAAAGAAATATCAGGCAATCAAAAAACATGTCATCGTACTTTGTCAAAAGGAATATCAGGCAATCAAAAAACATATCACCATACTATGTCAAAAGAATTATCAGGCAATCATAAAACATGTCACCGTACTATGTCAACAGGATTATCTGGCAATCATAAAACATGTCACCGTACTATGTCAAAAGGAATATCAGGCAATCATAAAAGATGTCACCGTACTATGTCAACAGGATTATCAGGCAATCACAAACCATATCAGCGTGCTATGTCAAAAATAATATAAGAACCGAAAAGAACCGAAAAGGACCAAAAAGAACCGAAAAGGACCGAAAAGAACCGAAAAGAGGATGCATATATATTTATTAAATAAAGTTAAAACCATGTATATATACACGGATTTTTTTTTATATTGTTAACAATTCTTCGTAATAATAAAATGGAATGCATAATTCAAAATTTAAATTGTGCATTTATAGGGATTATGTGAATTTACAAAAGAGAAACAATATAACTTGTTTTTTTTTAGTAATATTTTTTTAATATATGTATTTAATTATCATTTATTTTTCATCAAGGATTTTAATCTTATTATTTAAATATTTGTTTTTATAGATATAAGAGGTGTGACAACTCACAATCAAAGTCATAATTTGTACAAGTAAACCAATTATAGGTCAAAATAAAAATGAAAACGAGAAACAAGAAACACAAACCACATCAACAAACGACAACCATGCACTAAACATCAGGTTCCTAAATTAGGACAGGTGCAAATATAAATGCAGCAGGTTTAAACGTTTTAATTAGCATATTACATGTTTTTAATAATACGCAGTAAAAAAAAAATGAAAAGCAAATATTATCGTACTACAAAAGTTTTCCTTACATTTAAAAAAAATATATTTCGTTTGTTTATATTTAAGATGTCAGCATATTGCCCGGTGGCATTGGGTATGGTAATATAAAAAATATACATGTCAGCATCACCATTTCCTCTCGGATGTTAAATGTCAAATATACATTTTGTTGCACGTGATTTAATCACGATAATCGTCACTTTGTCACTTCTTGTTCCCATGTATTTACATCTGGCAGATCTGGGGAATAAACTTCAACTGTCTTAAGGTCTTTAATGTATTTATTAGCTGCATCGTCATATGCAAGAACCATATCACAATCTTTATTTTGAAGATATTTCGTTAAACAATTCAAGTAGGACAGAACAAATTGCGTTACAAACAAAGCAACAATAAACTCTGGATTATCTAGGGGTCGCTTTATTACCTACGATTACAAAAAAAAATCGATATCCTTTTCGGTTCTATTCGGTCCTTTTCGGTTCTTTTTGGTCCTTTTCGGTCCTTTTCGGTTCTTTTCTAAAAATCGTCGCTCTTTTCTGTAAGTCGTCGAACCCGTAAAACATGTCACCGTACTATATCAAAAGGAATTATCAGTCAATCATAAGCTATGTCACCGTAATATGTCAAAGGGTATATTAGGCAATCATAAAACATATCACCGTACTATGTCAAAAAGAATTATCAGGTAATCATAAACAATGTTACAATGTCACCGTACTATGTCAAAAGAAATATAATTAATCCGAAAACATGCCACCGTACTATGTCAAAAGGAATATTAGGCAATCCTAAAACATGTCACCGTACTTAGTAAAAAAGAATTATCAAGTAATTATAAAATATATCACCGTACTATGTCAAAAGGAATATCAGGCAACCAAAAAAACATGTCACCGTACTATTTTAAAAGAATTATCAGGCAATCATAAAACATGTCACCGTACTATGTCAACATGATTATCAGGCAATCATAAAACATGTCCCTGTTCTATGTCTAAAGGAATATCAGACAATCATGAAACATGTCACTGTACTTTGTCAAAAGGAATATCAGCCAATCAAACACATGTCACCGTACTATGTCAAAAAGAATATTAGGCAACTCTAAAACATGTCACCGCGTACGATGTCAGACGGAATATCCGGCAGTCATAAAGCATGTCATCGTACTATGTCAAAAGGAGTATAAGGCCATTCTTAAACATGTCACCGCGTACGGTGTCAGACGGAATATCCGGCAGTCATAACACATGTCACCGTACTATGTCAAAAGAAATATCAGCCAATCAAACACATGTCACCGTACTATGTCAAAAGGAGTATAAGGCCAATCTTAAACATGTCATCGCGTACGATGTCAGACGGAATACCAGGCAATCCTAATAGATATCATCGGACTATGCACTAGTTATAAAATAACCAGCACAACTGAAAATATACAAAATGCGTCAAACTAGAGTGAAGTCTGATAGAAACGTGCTAGGCATAGACAAGTTAGACATTGGTCTGTATGGAAACTCATCCTCGTCACGACTTGTCCTATTATCATAGTAAACCTTTTTCAAAACTCTGCATGTATTATCATTCGATGTCGCTTCCATCTTTTCTACCTCAGGAATAGAATACCTTAGCTGTATTTGGCAAATATTTTAGGAATATATGGTCCTCAATGCTCTTAAACTTCGTACTTTATTTGGTCTTTTTATTATTATGTTTGTCATGCGAGCGTCATTGATGAGCCTTTCGTATACGAAACGCGCGTCTGGCGCAAATACACAATTTTGGTATCTATGATGAGTTTATTTCTTACCTCCTCAAAACAGAATGTAGACGGGTCCGATATACATGTTCTATACTGATAAACTTGGTAATCAGGAAATCCTGCAGTAAACTTAGCATCACTTGTATCATTAAAATAAAGAGAAATATTAGTTAATGCTTCTGGAACATTAGTAAAATCTGTGTTAAAATTAATTGACAAACTATTCATTTCTTCTATAAGAGATCCCTTATTGTTGTATAATTGGCTTTTCATGTTACTGCACATTCCTTGTTGTCCTGAACACAAGTGATCGTGAACTTGTTTTAAAACCTTTGCTGTGACATAAGCGGCTTTGATTGCATAGCTTGTCCAGGAGGACATTTGGGAAGCTTTTTCTATTTGTTCCGAATTAAGTTCTGAACACATTGATATTGAAGATGAACAACTCGAATATTCTTTATAGACTTTCTCTAACCAAATATTAGTTTTAGTTTCTTCGACAACTCTCGAAGCATTCCGAAAGGTATTAAACCAGTAATCTTCAAATTCATGTATACGAATCTGCGGTGGAGAAACAACGTATGCACCTTTTGATGCTTTAAATACAGTACCTGTATTACTAGTAAAGTAACTATCGGAAAGTCCTATGGCTTCCGAAAAGATAAAAGAAATAGGGTCCGATAATGTATCTTTTAAAGCGGATGCAGCTGTAACTATGGCATTTGCATGTGCATCGCTGGTTAACACAACAACTCCACTTATTGGACTCTCTCCGTTTGTAATAATCTTCTGAAGAATGTCTCTGACCTGTATTAAGCTGACCGCACCAATAGGAAGAACGAATGAAGTGGCAACACATATCGAGCTTTTAGCCACTCGTGTCATCAATGCCTCTTTGCCTTCTTTTCCGTAAATATCATCATCGTATATGATAGCAATATAGTTCCACTTTAGCTCTGTCATCAAAGAAATCATAACCTAATAAAACATGAAATATAAACAAAATATATAGTATAATTAAATCGCTGTTTATGACAAGTAGACAAGTACCTTCGAATCGCTGTTTATTTCTCTATCTTTACAACTACCATCAACTCGCTGTTTATTTCTTTATCTAGACAAGTACAATCTGTGTATTTCTCTGGCTGGAGGTTTACACTACATGTTCTATTTAATTGTAAACTGTAAACTTATCGTTCATTTCAGTAATCAATCTATGTTTACCCAATTCTTTATTTTAACACCGATTGTAAGCTTGATAATTCTTATTTTCTTTTTTCTTTCTAAAATAATATCTTTATTGTACTTTTCTTTGCTGTAATGACAAATGACGGCCAAGTATTCCTGTGAATCAATCGCTGAATAACCAGGAAAGTTATTGAATGAATTCATATGTATAGCTAGTTTGTTAGTTTTATAACTCATAGTTATTACAAACATTTTGGCAAAATATATTGTCTGGCATATGATTACGGAAAGTGTACAGTTTTGTCCAGTTCTATTTCTAATCATTAGAACTTTCTGATCATTGACCTTAACCTTTTGTTGAAAACCGCTTGCTAATTTTTCATTCGGTTGCTCTTACTTAACCGAGTACCAGCATGTCTTATCACAATGTAGGCAACCTGTTGAAAAATAATTAACTCCGGAACGCAAAGTCAATAACAAGAATATAGTCCTTTGGACAAATAAGATAAACTAGAAGATGTCCGCATAAACGCGGTACAATTGGACAAGTGTTGAAACAAAGAGTCTTTAAATTTGGAGGGCAGTACGTGGACTGAGCATGCACGCGTACGAAAGCGTATAAGACACGGATTGATAACGGTCTTCGAATAGGGTAATTTTTTTTTCAAAAATTGGCCTTTTCCGTGGGGAAAAGACTATTTTAAAGACAAATTTAGGAAGTACAAAACACTACATTTATACGTCATATATTCCATATATTTCCTACTTTGTTTGGGTTTCAAAGTAGATGCGACTCAAGGAAACCTTTCTATTCCTTCAGTAGTATAGATGTTCCATAATTTTACATTACTATATACCCTGAATTAAAGATTTACCTCAATTTGTACGGCATCACTTGCAACAACTCTGAAGAAATTACTGTAATTGTTGGTGTTGCTTAGCGACGCAGCAGTCAAGGAGAATCCAATTTGTAATATTCTATCGTCTGTTCTTTGGGAACTGAATAAGTACGACGTTTTCTGGACTTCGCTACTATAACCAGGACCTATCAGAGCTGAATGTAATATCAATAATTTAAGAAGATATATATTTTACAGAACTAAAAATTTTAAAATTTTAAAAGAAAACTTAGAAAGGGGACAATAAAAAATAAATTGGAAAAAAAACAATATTGCAAAAAAAAAGTACAGCTAACAAACACTACTAATCGACTAAACAAATGTACGATTTGAGTGTAACAAGCATAGGACTAGATTTTAAAAACAAAGTACCTTGTATCGGTACTTTGTATGTGTCTTTTGTCTTTTTGTAAGTTTTTTTTAGTGTGTGTTTTGATGTGATGAGTCAATTGCTTTCAAGTTGATTTTTTTACAATTTTTTCTTTGTAATTTTATGCTAATCAAGGTTAGCGATGAACTGTGCACTCGCAATCAATTGTAATCCTGTCCCAGTCTTTATGAGTCAGATTCAATATTTTATTATAGTCTCACCGCATACAAACATAAAATGAGATTCACATGCATAGGTTTAAAACATTAAAACATTAACATTGCATGCACCAATCTTAAAAAGATTTATGAGAGACTTTTAAGATATATTATTAACATATAAACATATTTTTACACATTTATAATTAAAATTCACAATATATATTTACTAAATGATAGTAGAACATTTGTTTCTTTAAGAACTAGTGATATAAAATACTATTTCCTCTTAATTAAATATTGTTGCAGGTTTTGGCAACTATAGCAGCAACATTGTCGTTACTCAATATTTTTTTTTTTATTATTATCTGATAATAGGTTAAAACGTTCATTAAAATGTAAAGCTTCATGTATAATGATTTGTCTTAGATCCACATACAATGGGCATTTTAAAATGACGTGCATTTCATCTTCAACAATAGAGCTACAGTTAAAACATGTTCTTTCATGGACTTCTTTCCTTTCATATCTTCCAGTCTCTATTTTTAGTGGAGCTACCCCACATTTAAATTTAGCGAATGAACTTCTGTTTTTTAATGGCATAATATTTTGCAAATAGTTTTCAGTACAACATGTACAATAGTTATTTTTTCTTACTATTTGTAAGTCCTCAATTTACTTCCCTCTGCATATGCAGCAACTCTTGTACACATGTTTGATTTAAAATTATCAAATGCATCTTCCTCAATTTGTTTAATACAATTTTTGTTCAATACATTTAATTCAAAATTACAATATTGCTCATAATTTTACAATTTTTAACATTTCTATAACTCTGAAACTCCAGTTTTTAATTCTAGTATTACACTTTCGTATAGACCACTTAAAGATTTTAAAATTTATCCTGTGTGGGTCCATTATGGAACACCTAGCCCAATGTCTCAAGACACTTGACCATTGTTTAACGCATGGAGGTTTCCAGCCCATATCACCAGCTATGGCATCATTTGGTGTGTATTTGCCAACACCCATGAAAAATTTCATGGCCCTGTTTTGGACTGCATTTATGCAGGAAAAGTCTCTGGTTCCCCAAATACCTGCACCATAACTAATAACTGACCATACCATTTTATGACAATATTGGACCTCTCCACAGTAAATACGAATTAAGTTAGTGTTTGTCATTGATTTGCAGCGGGTTTATGGTTTTATCGTTAATAAGATTGATGATATCCAAGTTTTAATTAGTTCAGATTAGTTTATTTTCAGATCTTTTGATTATTGCCTTACGGACATGTAGTCACTATTGGCGATCATTGTTATCTCTAAAAACGGGTCATGTTGTCTGCGGTATATATCAGCTATTGTATGTAGGAGGCCCCTCGGTCGTTATATCTATAGATTGACTGATATTATTTTACCTCCACATTTCTAGGAATATGACTGGTTAAAAGAATCCACGCGGAGACCGTGTATATTCCATATTAGGTTAGTATGGAGGCGGGGCTTATTTCAATACACGGTTAGTAGTGGATTTACGACTTTGGCACTATTTGGTTATTTAAATGTATTAAAAGTTAATCTGTTTAAATTGTTATTGATTTTTTGTGCAGACTAGTGGAAGTGGAAGTGGTATGATTGCAAATGAGACATCTCTGTTCTAAATTAAACAAATAAAGATAGCCGGTAAGGTAAGTTCGTGTGCTAGTGACCTCATACGATATATACGGGGTTAGTAAATTCCATATGGGGTGAAAGCAAACTCTCATCCCGTATATGGAATTTAATCATCACTAACATACTATGTAACTAATATTATATTTATCATACACAGTTCTCGTCTCTTAATATGACTGACGTAGTCACTCATTTGAAGGCATCGTTGTCATTTCTTTAAAGACAAAACGTGTTCTCTTCGCTCCGATTTATCGTATGTTCATACTGGTTTGTTTAAAGGTTGGGAATAGTACAAGGAAAGCGCAACTAGTAACAAGAAACATATTATGTTTCCGGAATAGCATACAAACGTACGGCAAATGATTTGTGTTTAAATATGTGATGTGCATGAGCAAGTGGTCCCTATATATTTTCAAAAATAGAGATTCAGCGAATCCTTTTTAATGATAACTGTCTAGTTAAGTTTAACTTCGAAATATTTAGAAGGATGACACTGATATTTACTTGAAAAGAAACGAAACTAGGATCGTTAAATATAACGCGAGGAACTTTTCAGCATCAGTCATTATAAACTGCTTAATTACGTTCTACTCAAACCTACCGTAAAAATCTACTTACCTACAAGTGGTGGATCTGTGAAGGAGGAGTCTTGTTTGTCTTGTCGGATTTTGTAAATTAAATCAACAGCCCTGTCACTGGCTTCTGCAACCATCTCACATGTTGGGTAAGCCTCTAGACCTTAAATAGAAGTAAAGCTATACATAGAAGTAAAGTGTTTAATAGTAATAATGCTATATAAATAGTAGTAAAGCTATAAATAGAAGTACAGCTTTGAATAGATTCAAAGCTATCAATAGGAGTTTTTTTGGTGGAGTTTACCGAAAACCTACCACCAGACGTGCGAAAGTTTAATTGAAAACACACCTTCACTCTAAAAGAGGGGCAAAAGATACCAGAGGGACAGTCAAACTCATAGATCAAAAACAAACTGACAACACCATGACTTAAAATGAAAAAAGACAAACAGACAAAACATACACGAACAACAGAAACACAGCACATCAGACTCGGACTTCTCTTGAACTGAATTAATATGCTTATTGTTATGCGTTTACTTTTCTACATTGGTTAGAGGTATAGGGGAAAAGTTGAGATCTCATTTACATAATTAACCCCGCCGCATTTTTGCGCCTGTCCCAAGTCAGGAGCCTCTGGCCTTTGTTAATCTTGTGTTACTTTACCCTACCTATTTTATTTCCTCTCATAAAAAGCCTAGTACCCCGAAGGTTGTTTTTTTTGTGAAATAAAATGGTAAAATAAAAAAAACAATCCCTTCTTACCTACTCCATTTTTAAACACTCATATTATATGTTTTAGCCTTATCATATTAGTGTTATTACCAATAGAAACTCCAGGAATATAGTTGTTTTCATTTAAGTTCCTAAAAGTCCATTTGACAGCTTCAAGACTATTCACAGAGAGTGGAGAAATTCCATCACATTTATTATTAACAGCATTCTGTATTTGGAATAAAGCAGCAACAGTTACCTCCCCTGGTAATACTGTTTCACTAAGAGCATAAGTCGACAATATGATAACGAGGAGATATCTGTTCATCAGAATCATTTTGTAAAATATAAATATAAAATTAGTCAGTTTGCTTGGAGAACAGATTGAGCACCATTAAACATGATATGCCATTGAAGAACGTCGAATCAAGGCTTTTAGACTGTTTTTCTCTATTCTTTATTTATTTTGTCAAGAATATTCTTATTGTTTTACTTTGTTTGTCACTTTTTTTGTCCTTATCTAACAATATACTTTTTTTTACGTTGTTTGTCCTTTATTTAGCAAAAGTCTTTATTTTCTTACGTTGTGTGCCCTTTATTTAGCAAAAGTGTTAATTGTTTTACTGTTTTGTCCTTTAGTTAACAATATTCTTTATTTTTTTAACAATATTTTTTATTTGTTTTACTTTAATTTGTGTGTACTTTATTTAACAATCTTCTTCTTTTTTCTTTACTTTGTTGTCTTTTATTGAGTACAATTAGCTTATTATTAATTGTTCAGTAAAACAATCCACATAGACCCTAACCTATGGCCCCTGACCTCTGTTAGTGTCCTTAGTATTTTATTGATATGACTACCTAAAATGGCTTAATATTTCCATAGTTTATCTCCTACCAAACCCCCTTCCCCCTTCCTAACAAAAAAAAAAAAAATTAGAAATATATATTTAAAAAACTGAAAGTACATCCTACAAATACTTTGATTTCCTTGTAACCGTCTACATTTCATTAATTCAAATCTCAAAGCTCCTTTTTCATTCAAATTTATTTTATTTTGAATAATTTCATATAATTGTTTTTGTGTGCTTTGTTTAGGCAATTGACTATAGTAAATTGATGTTGTAAATCTTATTCTTTTATATACAATAAAACATTTAAATTTCAAGTTTTAGTAAACCAGTATTCATGAACGCATATTTCACCTGTAAACTATCGTTCCTATTTTACCTATAACTATGTTTTGTGAACCCTCGTTTATAAGTTAAACATTACATTTATAGTCAAAGCTTTATAATTTAATGCTTTATTTAATGATGGTATATACGAGGTCGTGTTCATTTATTGATTCTTAAGTGTTTAAAGCTATTTTCTCTGAGATCCGTATCCGGCCGTTATTTGAGAAGTGTGACAAAACCGATGTCTTACTAAATATTTAACGGAGTGAACTAACCTTTTTTCTTTATATTTATTTTGTTGGCTTGAGGGTTGAGCAAGGCATCCCTGATTTCCATTTCCATACTTTACAACTTTTACTTCAACATAAAACAACATGGACAACTAAATAAATCGGTAACCTCATACTAGTATATGCGAATATTTTGGTGTACGGACTTCACAGTTGTTCTGTGTTGTTTGTATTTTATTACAGTAACCTTTCACCTCGTACACTGGTACTAGTATTTAAAAACCAGAAGTGGGTAGTTACGTGTTGACTGATTGGTGGTTGCTTCATAAACTTCCAGCGGCAAATATTTCACGCATATTCCAGTATAATAACTAGTTAACAAAATATAACGTGACGTTTTAGGGTAGTTGAATGAGGGATTTGGTGATGACACTGCTACATAAGGGTCAGAAATGTTGTCTACGGACCCCTTAGAGAGATTGGGGTGACACTAAAAATAGCATAAACAGAGATGAAAGAAAACAAAAATAATGAATTACATTGTATTTTGTAACTTTAATATGCGATATTCAAGTTTTCCATCTGTTTAATTATAATGGTTTAAACTTTGACTTCATTCATATTTATCTTTTAAAAAAATAACGCGAAAATCTAACTTCAGTTCATTAAAAATTAGCTTTATTTGTACTATAAGTAATTGCAAGATACACACAAAATTAATAACACGTATACACCAATACATATACTTACATATAAGAAACACTGTACACACCATTTAAGTAAAACGTTTGACATAAATGATCATTTATACCAATAAAATGTCATATGAATTATTATAGTACACATTTTAATAATTAAACAACCTACAAATGTACCTGTAACATGTAAGAAATTTTACTGTTTATCCTTTAAAGAGATACTATTATAATGACAAAACTTATTTTTTTAAATGTAAACTTTAACATTTTTAAGACGTTTTTATTTTCAAAATGATTATAGTCATGCTTGATCAGTTATGTACAATGTGTCTTTATCATTAAAATACATATATGAACTGCAAACAGTGCACATTAAACACTTGTGCGGAAATTGTTATACTCATTCGATTTAGATAACAATTACGCTTTAATACAAAGAAATATAATTAAAAAAAAAAATACAAAGTAGTCAGAAGGTGAAATCGTATAAAAGAAGGACGACACCCGACATTAATATTTTTTTAAATTCATCCTCGCCATGCTCGTCCGAATTTAAAATAGTTTGTACTAAATTCCTTCGTATCAATAGTGCAAACCTCTAACATAATCTTAATATAGGTTTTGTGAAGAGTAATGCAATTGTTCTTTTCTTTTGCAAACAATATTTAAGAGCATAATATTTATTACGATTAAATAGTAATATTTGTATAGTAAAATTGAAAATAGAAATGGTGAATTTGCCAATTATGTCATTTTGTTGGGCATTTATTATAATATTGTTTTAGAAAATTCATTAGCAGGGTCAATCCTATCAAATCATGAATTCTTCTGGCAGTTTTCTTATTCTCATAGATATGTGTATTTAAGTAGTTTGTGTTTGTAAGTAATTTTTAAACTTAATTTCAGTCTGTTTTTTAATTGTTACATCTTAGTTAAAAATATTGTTCAAAATTGCAAAGGAACATAACCACCCCTTCTTAGCTTAATCATAAAATAATGATCAATACAATAACAAACAGGTTAAGTCAAACAAACTAGATGAACAAAGAAAGAAATGCATTTTCTCTAGGGTGATTTGCACCTGAAACAAACGCAGTCAGACCAATTATTATATTAGTAATAACGTGATATGCTATTAAATTGGCTACTTTTGATGCACAGACAGTGGTCATGAGACAGGTTTAGGCTGTAATGTATATATTATTGCAACTCTTATGAATACATTGGAAATCTTTATCTGTCCTGTAAAATCAAATCGATCTCATGATTTTCATAATTACCTCTTATGATTATCCCAACGGACTGTAAAGTTTGAACCAGAAAGTAATTTGAGATATTTTAAGTAAATGTATTGTCCACTTTGATTAACCTAAAATTACTAGCTTTTTGGCATTCCTTTGTTGTTTGAAATTTAAAAAAAAACTTCTTACGCGACAGACAGTTGAGTAATATTTACACTTTCTGCAACTATTTAAAAAAAAAATCTTCTAAGGATGTGTTTCATTATTTGGTTTTGATGTTATGTTTGTTATTCTCGTGGGATTTTGTCTGATGCTTGGTCCGTTTCTGTGATACACTGTAGTGTTGTGTCGTTGTTCTCCTCTTATATTTAATGCGTTTTCCTCGGTTTTAGTTTGTTACCCCGATTTTGTTTTTCGTCCATGGATTTATGAGTTTGAACAGCGGTATACTACTGTTGCCTTTATTTACACTGAAACTGAATGTCAATTTGTTTATAAGACAATGCTGTACGTACTTAAGACTGAATACAGTATCGCCATTAGATTCATTATAGTTTTTTTTTATCAGTTCACGGCTTCTTAAATGAATATGTTCATGTATTTCCGCCACTCACTTTGATCCATAGAAAATTAATTCAATCTAATTCAGCAAAAAGGTTTTCTGTTGATGGACAGTTAAATAAAAAATAATAAACGCGTTTACTAATACAATCAATTTGGCCTTCAATTAAAGATAATTGTTTCATTTGGATTAGTGCATGCTGTTGTTTTAAAACTATAATTTACCTAAGTTGAAACAACGTAGCTGTATTTTGTTTAACTTTTTAGAATTTTTATCATCAATACTATGTAATTTTTTACTTGTTTGGTTTTCTATCTATTTTGATCTGAGCGTCAATAATGTGTCGTATGTACACAAAAGGCGCGTTTGGCGTATCATATTATAAGCCTGGTACCTTAGATTGCACATATGTTATCAGTTATTATGAAAACTCTAGCAAACAACGACATCACATATCCAAGATTTCTGCAATTCAAAACAAAACTGGCACCCACAAATATAAAATCCACAGCACAGTAAAAGAACCTAAACATTTTGCTCAACAGAACATGTAACATCAACGTATGCTAACTAAAATAATAATTTCAAATGTTAATTCAATTCAATTACAAAATGACCCAGTTGCATTAAGTATGAAGTTTTAATATAGAAAGGCTACTTTTATTACTATAACGACACGATCAAAATTACGTATTTTGTATTTGATAAAAAAATCTAATTTACGTATACTTCTGCTTTTGATCTTAAAAGTTAGAGCCAGATTCGAACCATAGTAGACATTTTACACGAAGTACTTTGCAACTTAAATATTTTTTTGGAAAATATCTTGCTCGTGTGTTGTAAAAAAGATGAGATCTTAAAATAATATATTTTTTACTTTTATGACTGTTTTCTTCAAATGAAGTACATTTGGAGTCGTTTCGTCAATATAAAAAGACAATACAAAAAATGTGAACATTAATGACAGTATAATACACTACAAAAGTCTAAAAGTCTGAAAAGACCAGTTTTTGTCTTAATTTGCATGAACTTTTACTTGACATTCTCCAAAAGTATGACTTGTGCCTTAATTTTTCTTGACAAATTCTCATTTATATCAAATTTGTATGAAATTTACTTGACATATTCTCGACATTCTGAATATGGTCTTAAAATTTCTTGACATATTCTTGACATTTGAATACTGTCTTGAAATTTCTAGACATATTCTTGACATTCTTATTTTTTCTCAGTATGGCTTGACATATTCTGAACATTTTGAATTGTGTCTTAAATTTACTTGACAGTTCTGAGTTTTACAAATCATGACTAATATTCATGATATAACTTTAATCTTTATTTCTCTTTATATAATATACAGTTGTTTCAAGTTACACTTCAAAAATAAAAGTTGGGCATGTGAAATACTGAATTGAAAATTTGGGTATATAAATATCTTTACAAATGCATATATGGCTATGAAATCTAATGTATAAAATAATTTAATTGTGGGTGTGTTGATATAAAACAATTTAAAATTGGGTTTTTAAATAATTACAAGTTTTGATTCCTAAATCTTATAAATCAAATGATTAAAACCAATCATACTGTAGACATATTTCAATCTACATTCATACTATTCAATGTTTATATGGTAAATAATTATTGTACCAAAATGTGGTTTATATAAATAGCAAATTATGATGATATACAAATCATTCATTTAACAGAAGAAAAATTGGTGTAATGTCATCTGTTGGAATATATATTAAGTATTACACATGGACAGGATGTTCCCCATAAAAATAAGGTATTCCACACCCCAGAGTAAACGCAACTGTCAAATAGGAATTACTGCTTTACCTGTAATTAGCCATACAACTTATTAGTTGACCGACCATGCCACTACAATAGTAAAAGTTTGTTCATATATGAACATGAAAATCATCATTTTGATGAAAAAAAAATGAATTAAAATTGATTTTCTTCATCAAAATTATGAAGTTAATTATTTTAACATAAAAAAAACAATGAATATTTCCCAAATATGTAAAGAAAAGTATTATCTTCTCCAGGCATAATAAAACAAAATGTATTTATAATTGGTCCATTTTCTAAAGAATTCATTGGTCTTATGAAATGGATCTCAAAAAGACATGCATAATATAGATCTAAACATATTTTTTTTTACGGAAGGAGTTATCACAAATATTTATATTTGTTAAAAAATTATAAAATATTCAACACTCAAATTGGAATAAAGAATGTGTTTTGGTTGTCCTAAAAAATGAATAAGGTATTTGAATCAAGATGGAAACAAATTCTTTGACCTTCAACCCCCCCCCCCCCCCTCTTTTTTTAGCCATACACACACAGAAGGGTCCAAAAGAGACGCATGGTCGCATTTTCAAAACTGCCTACACGACACCTAGGTTACATGTTTTAGTGAAGAATTTTGACTGGCAGTTTTGCGAACGGCAAAAATCTAAATGTTGTTTGTCAGTAACTTCAACCAGTGGCGGATCCAGAGGGGGGGGTCCGGGGGTTGGAACCCTCCTTTTTTTGGACGATCAATAATTTGAATGGGGACATATAGCTGGAACCCCCCCCCCCCTTTGTCCTGGGTTGGGACCCCCCCCTTTTTAAAATGGCTGGATCCGCCCCTGTCTACTAATATTCCAAGTAAAACAATTAATTCAACGTTTAATAAAAACAAATCAAAATTAAACTACATGGGGGATTATTCAGTGTATTCCAATTTAGTTGCACCAAAAGGGTGTCTTACTATACCAAATTAATCGTTGATTTTTCAAAGTTTAGTTCAGCCATAATAAGCATATAACAGCAATAGAATGTCATAATCAGTGCAGAATAAGTCTGTTCACATTCTAAGGCGAAATTTATACTGTTGAGATAGCGTCAAGACATATTTAAGACTGTCAAGAATGTGTCGAGACATATTCAGACATTATTTAGAATGTCAAGAATATGTCAAGACACATTCAGACATTATTAAGAATGTCAAGAATATGTCAAGACATATCGAGACATTATTAAGAATGTCAAGAATATGTCAAGACGGATCGAGACAAATTTAAGACAGTCAAGAATTGGTCGAGACTAATTCAGACTCTTATCAGATGATACAGGATGTGTCGAGAAATTTTAAGACAATGTTCATACTGTCAAGACACTTGTCAAGAAAAATCAAGAACCTTATTAGACAAATTAATACTATGTCAAGAATTTTTAAAAATTATTCAGACAAATTAAGAATGTCGAGTAAAAATTCATACAAATTCAGACAAAAACTGGTCTTTTCAGACTTTTTGACTTTTGTAGTGATAGAGATTTGAATGAAATCATTTCATGTATTTCGTACATTAAGAACTTTTGCATTCACTGAATCAACTAGTTACTGTTTATTAATTGAATAGTTAGTTCAATTATATATTGTTAATATATAATAAGTTGCATATTTACTCCAAAAAACGTTGGATCTAAAACTTTATAAAAATAACCATTTCAAATTCAAGTATATTTTCATCAAAATATAGGATGATAATGTAATCATTGTTACATTTGTAATTCAATTGTCTCGTCCAAATATAGAAAGAGACGTTTATAGTGAACCATGACTTTTAGACTAGTAAACCCTAATTTCTAGAAAATATACATTACTTATTCATATTGCGTAGGCAAGCATCAGCCGTGGAAAGATATCAAATCTGAAAAGATAACGGAAATGTTTTTACACTGTAATTGGCAACATACTTTCACTTCCCACTTAAACATCAATGTTAATTTTATTATTGTCACAAACAATATTTAACTTTCACATTTTTTCACAAGCAATATTAATATTTTATTTTTATATACATTTGTGATTAACCTACTTAGATATAGATGGGTTGGAAGAAGAAGAAGTTACTAAAAATATCTCAAGAATGTGAAATCCACAACTTGGAAAGTGGAATAATATGGTAACTCGTGTTTTCTGACAATTTCTAATACATCTCTTATCACGTTGAGGTCAAAATTCAAGAATTGTGATTAGGAATGGTAGTGTTAAAACTATTTGATTTTGTACATTTACTATATAAACTTTCTAAATATAGTTTTCCATTTACTCAGATAATTTTTTGTCAATACATTCGCTTGCTTTGAGGAGTTTATTCTACATGTATGTATATCGCTTATAGTCCTAGTAATTGTTGTGTATGTCGTGTGATCTTTATCAATCTGTCTGTTTTATCTATCAAGCTGTTTTATATATTTGTGATT